>JBBDGP010001003.1:0-1200000 GCA_037952835.1 Lithobates septentrionalis
AGTAACGAGTGACACACAGGGAGGCAGCCATGGCATAGTGCAGCAGCGGCGGCTCAGGGCTCACTCAGCGTCACTCAGTCAGGACACAGGCAGTGAGCGGCCCCCCCGGAGAGCGGAGACACACACAGAGAGTGAGTCAGTGAGTGACACACAGCTGGCATAGTGCAGCAGCGGCGGCCGCCGCTGCTGCAGCTGATGCTGACACAACACAGGCAGTGAGTGAGAGCGGCCCCAGCGGTACTACAGTGCAGCTAGCCTACCGGGATAATTCCCGGTATCCCGGTAGGCCAGTCCGGCCCTGCCTCCCTCCCCCCAACCGCTAAGTCAACCGATAACAATACTCTATCTGCTGACTTTGCCAAACCCATACACACTATACCTACCTCTTTTGTGTTCATATTTATGGACGAATTCACCAAAGCATGTAATGCAAGGGCCTGCCTGAATACTTTCAAATGGTACTGTTTAAAGTTTTGTTCTCCAATTATCTTGATAGGTAATTGCAGAATGTTAAAAATGTGCTTCAATTTGTACAGTGTGTATTCATATTTTTGTATTATGACACTTCTTACCTGTCCAGTGGGCTGCCAATAGTGTAAGTAAGGAGGGGCTGGCCAAAGTAACATACATTATTTATGCATTCAGCTCTCAATGAAGTGGAGAGGGGTTTTTTTTTTTTTTGCAACCTTTTTTTTTATTATTTGTTTTGATAGAAAGTAGTTTACAGGTTCAGATAGTACAAATGCATCCATAAACAAATCTCTTTTACAAAATATAAAAGAAAGTGCAATAGCCCAACGGGGGCCAACTGTTATAGTTATACATCATATTTACCAAATTCCTCAACGGAGGAATGAAGTATACCACTGGTCAGGGGCGTTGCTAGGTCTACAAAAGATCTGTGGCTAGAGCCCATAGCAGCGTAGTAAAGAAAGTAAAGAAAGTCATACACTTGGGCGAGCATACACTTGTATATACAGTAATATACGTGTGTGTGTATATATCCCCAGAGAGCCCCCCACTTACATCAGGGTCCCCAGAGAGCCCCCTTACATCAGGGTCCCCAGAGAGCCCCCCTTATATCAGGTTCCCCAGAGAGCCTCCTCCTTACATCAGAGTCCTCAGAGAGCCCCCCCGTATCCTTTCATCAGGGTACCCAGAGGGTCCCCCACTTACATCAGGGTTCCCAGAGAGCCCCCCCTTACATTAGGGTCCCCAGAGAGCCTCTCCCTTGCATTAGGGTCCCCAGAGAGCCCCCCACTTACATAAGGGTCCCCAGAGAGCCTCTCCCTTGCATCAGGGTCCCCAGAGAGCCCCCCACTTACATAAGGGTCCCCAGAGAGCCTCCCCTCCCCTTGGGGACCCCTGCAGAGACTCGGGGCTATTGGCCCCAGATTCGGGGCTATAGCCCCAAAAGCCACCCCCTAGCGACGCCCCTGCCACTGGTCACATAGGGTAATGAGTGTGCACCTCGTAGGGCACCACAACCTAAAATCACAATGCTATATACAGCAGGGATATTTCCATGAACACAACATCCACACCATACATGCACCCATCTATACTCATTCACACAAAAAGGCAAACCTTGTCCCACCCCGCCTCCACCACACCGTCCCTCCAGGTACACAAACGACCCACCATCCAAAGGTTACAGCCTCCCCTAGACGTCAAAAAAAAAAAACATCAAGGGGAGGCCGGATATAGTTATTGTTGTGAGAGCGGAGCGTCCTTCCAAAAGGAGTCTGCTATATCAAGCCAGGGCTGCCAGATCTTAGCAAATTTTTTTGGGCAGGCCCTACCTTTATAAACCAGTTTAAAAATTGGTATAACTTTATTCATCATACGATACAAAACTTGAATATCTGGGGCAGTTGCATTCTTCCATTGCATCAAAATTAATTTTCTGGCATAAAACAGTATTATACGGACAAGAGTTTGAGTATGAGTCCTGTGTATGAAATCGTTCAGCACACCCAATAGTCCAACCTCCAGGGTGCAGGGCACCTTTATTTGTAGTGTGTTTTCAAAAAAGGAAAATAAGTCCCTCCAAAAGGTGGACAGGACAGGGCAGGACCAAAACATATGCATGTATCCAGCTTCTGAGAAGCCACACCTAACACAGGAGGCTGCAGAGTCATATCCCATACGGGCCAGAAGTGGAGAGGGTTACCTGTCCAAAACATCCCCCCCTCCCACCCTAAAATTTTTACAATGGGCCATCAGAGGGGGTGATGAATCTGATAAGTGTACTTTATACTTTTGTCTTTAAATACTCATTTCAATAAATGTTATACTTATCCAAGAATGTTTGAGTCTAATCTGCTTGCAATGTAATGTGCAAAAGTACAATTTTTTTTTTCTTGTTTGACTCCACAGTTTCCTTCAAACCCACAGGAATGGCAGACTGCGGCCTCCCAGTTTGCCCAGCAGTGGGACTTTACCAACTGCAGTGGGGCAATAGATGGGAAGCACGTCCACATCGTCCCACCCCCCAACTCGGGGTCATACTATTATAATTATAAGGGGTATAATAGTAAAGTGTTGTTGGCGGTGGTGTCGGCAAATTACGAGTTTCTGTATGTGTACGTGGGGAAAAATGGCTGGATGTCGGATGGTGCAGTCATCGCCCAGACGGAGTTTTTCAGACGGCTCCTGAATGGCAGCTTGTGCTTGCCACCTCCGGAAGACAATGTTGCAGGACTCCCGTTTGTCTTCGTCGCGGATGAAGCTTTTGCCCTGGGGAACCATCTTCTGCGGCCATTCCCGATGAGGACCCTCACCCCGGACCAGAGGGTTTTTAATTACCGGCTGGCCAGAGCCAGAAGAGTGGTGGAAAATGCCTTTGGAATAATGGCCAGCCGGTTCTGCTTATTTCTCACAGCTATCAACATGGCGGAACATAAACTCAATCACATACATAATTCTTGCATGCTGCATATTACATAACATTTTGCGAAAAGATGCATCAAACTATGTGGCCTCAGTTGGTACTGAGGCTGGCTTGCCGGATCCAACAACTCTGACGGCTCTTGAACCTGGCCTTCCTGGCTTACCCACCCCCAAAGCGCCCGCAAAGTTCGCCAAAAGTATCTATAGTACTTTGCAGGTGGGGGGCATTGATATGCCAGAGAATATCTAAACAATAAAATATTTTTTTTTTTATAAACTGAACTCATATTTCATTTGATTTACTGCTTGTGTTTCTTTTAGCTGTCTCCTAGGTTCTCCAATGAAAGACAAAAACAGAACATTCCATAGCTCAACTCACCAACCAGTCTGCCAACTGACCAAATTAACCTGTCCAACAGTCTGCGTTAAAAACAGGGGTTTAGTTTTTTTTTTTTTAAGATATTTTTATTGATTTTTTTCGTTTTTAATACAAACCGGTTGTACAGAAAAAAAAAAAAACACAACAAACAGTCCCCAAGTAATCACTGTTAAGCATTGGTATACCTGGTCAAGTATATTGTCTATATGTGAGGGGAGGAGAAAAAACAAACAGCTAACTAATGGTAATTCGATCTGAGATTGATTACATAATTTAGGCATAACCAGTTATTAACGAATATGAGTTATAGTAGTTCACATATATATATGGTGTTCTTTCTGGCACGGCATGTGAATGGTACAGATCAAGCACACACTATATAGAGAGGGTCATGGGGCTAGCCAGCCACTTGTCCCATATTTTGTGGAACATTTTTTTTCGTTTCCTGAGTTCAAAGGTAAGTTTATACAACGGTATGACATCATTAATTAGTTTTAGCCATAGAGATTTCAAGGGTGTTTGTATACCTTTCCAGGATAGTAGTATAGACTTTCTAACATAAAAATAAAGGATACGTAATAGTCTCTTAGCCTGTGTTGGTATCTGTAAATCACCAAAGACCCCCAGTAAGCAATTCTTCAGGTGAATAATATTGGGGAGTCCTAGAGCAGGGGAAATAACAGGGGTTTAGTTAGCACGCATTTGCAAATGCATGTATAAGCTGCAAGGCCTCTTCACGGCACCCTGTGTATGCTTGCAGTCCTAACACTACTGAATTTATAAGTGTCTCCACAATGGAAGCACGTGCATTAAATGGATGGATGAGGGGCAGGTGGGCCTGGAGGTAGCCCAATCCCCCTTAAAGGAACAGGAGCACACTGGACACTCAGCAAGAGCACAATGGGAGCAAAGGTGTACAGTGTGTCCCCGGACCAATATATACCAATAACAAACAAATGGCCCCTGCCCCCACCTATAACTGGCCTTCACAGCAAGGAGCACATGGAAGGGCTATCACATGAAAGACAAAAACAGAACATTCCACAGCTCAACTCACCAACCAGTCTGCCAACTGACCAAATTAACCTATCCAACAGTCTGCGTTAAAAACAGGGGTTTAGTTAGCAAATGGAGATCTTGAGAAAAAACAAAGATTATTCAGGAGATCACAAGAAAGAATAAAAAATCAGTTTGTCAGAACTTTGTGAATATCAGCAGTAAAGCAACTTCATTATTCTAGCATTATAAAGAAGAAGAGAATGCGCTGCATTGAAAGATGTAAAAAAATTGCAGTGTGACGAATGTGCTATCTCTATTACGAATGCTAGTTTTACAAGACCGAGCGATTCCATCTCGTACTTAATTCCGAGCATGCGTGGAATTTTGTGCGTCGGACTTGTGTACACACACACACTCAGACTTTCCGACAACAAGTTTTAGGAACCTGCTCTCAAACATTTGTGTGTGGAAATTCCGACAGCAAATGTTCGATGGAGCCTACACACGGTCGGACTTTCCGATAACAAGCTCACATCCAACATTTCCTGTTGGAAATTCCGTTTGTGTGTACGTGGCATTAGACGAATGCGTGGTTCCCTCCACCCAGTCTATTGCCCCGTACACACGGTCGGACTTTGTTCGGACATTCCGACAACAAAATCCTAGGATTTTTTCCGACGGATGTTGGCTCAAACTTGTCTTGCATACACACGGTCACACAAAGTTGTCGGAAAATCCGATCATTCTGAACGCGGTGACGTAAAACGGGGCAGTGGCCAATAGCTTTCATCTCTTTATTTATTCTGAGCATGCGTGGCACTTTGTCCGTCGGATTTGTGTACACACGATCGGAATTTCCGACAACGGATTTTGTTGTCGGAAAATTTTATAGCCTGCTCTCAAACTTTGTGTGTCGGAAAATCCGATGGAAAATGTGTGATGGAGCCTATACACGGTCGGAATTTCCGACAACAAGGTCCTATCACACATTTTCCATCGGAAAATCCGACCGTGTGTACGGGGCATAAGTCTGGATAATTAAAATCCCCCTTCCCATCCTAGATGCTAATCCAAATTGTGATAGGAGGTCCGCCTCCCCCTCCTCCCTCAGGTTAGGGGGCCTATAGCATACTCCCAGTATTATTTACCCCTTAGCTTCATCCCTTTAGAGCTCTACCCATAAGGATTCCACCTCCTCCCTAGCTGGCTTAGTAATCTCATCTCTCACATTCACTTGTACATTATTCTTGATATATAGGCATACCCCTCCCCTTTTTTTACCCTCTCTGTCCCTGTGATAAAGGGTATAACCTTGAATGGTTGCCAGCCAATCATGAGAGCTGTTGAACCAAGTCTCTGAAATTCCCACAAAATCGAAATCCTCCGCGTACAACAGTATACTAAAGGGTCTGAATTTACATAATTTACCATGGCCAAATAATCAACTTGATCAGGCAACAATCAGGATTATTTACTCTGGGTGATCATCTGATTATGGGACAAATAGTAGTTATCAGACATGTTTGAAGACCTTATCTGGTAGCTGTTGTCCACCCCCACCCCATCGCCACCACACTTTATTTCACATACATTATGTGAAGTAGTACATTTGGTATATACATACTGTACTTACTTAAATAATTTCGAACACTGTATTGTTCAAGTTTCTGATGGTTAGTGGGAACAGATTGACAATCTTTTTGACCATGATACCGAGACAATTGAAGGTGCAGAATGAAAAAAAATGAACAAAATTCTGTGTTTTTTTCCCTTAGGAAAAAACGCACATATTGTAATGTGCATGTTCTAAGCACAAAAGAAACCTGTGGATTCCATTCAACTTGCAGGTCTGGACAAAATGTCAACGTTCTTCAATTATGGCAAGATCAATTGCTCTTTTTCAGAATTTTTGTATGAACTTCAAAAAATTTTTTCCTGGTGTATGGCCAGCCTTAAGCTGGCCATACACCATACAATTTTCCTGTTCAATTTTCTTTAGATTTACCTTCAACTATGTAGTACAAGGGCCTGCCTGATTGCATCCAAATTGAAAGTGTTTAGGTTTGACCTCCTATTATATGGTTTTGGTAAATCTAAAGGAAAGTTGAACAGGAAAATTGAATAGTGTATGGCCAGCCTAAGTGTTGCAGGAGATTAGCTACCTGGCTGTGCACTGGTCAGGTTTTCACTAGAACAATTTACACTTTAATGATTCAGAAATTATTCTGTAATGTTCCATAAATATGCAATAATTAGCAAAAAAAAGTGTGGAAGGAGCATTACATTACTAATTACCCTTTCTCATTTGTATGTGTTCTTAATGTTTTAAAGATCAATTTCCTATCAATTTACAGTACTAAAACGCATACTGGAATTAAAAAAGTGATATTTTGGGGTTTGATTTACGAAAGGTATATAAGTAGTTCACTTTGCAAGGGTATTTGCCCCAGAGCTCAGTGAATGTGATAAAATGTTCCTTTGCCATGTATACCCAGTCACATGCAAGGAATATAAAAAAAAAACAAAAAACAGCATTTTTACTTGTATATGATTGGATGATGGAAGTCAGCATAGCATCACCACATTCACTAAGCTCTGGGGCAAATTCCCTTGCAAAGTACAATTCACTTGCAAAGTAAGCAGCCTATTTGCCTTTAGTAAATCAATTCCCTTATGTTTGCAAGCATGCCACTGTGAATAATGGCAAGTCTACAAGCATGCCACTGTGAAGAATGGTGACAAGGACAAGTGTATTATACAGTATATAGAAAGAGGATCTTAAAGTGGAGGGCCACCCTGAAAAAAAAAAAAAAATCACCAAAAATCCTAAAAAAAAAATGTAAAAAAAATGTGAAAAAAAAAGATTAAACTTACCTAAACCCTTGTTGCTAGGCAGTCTTCCTAATCTGCCTCTTCCTATTCCGCGGTGAGTTCTTCTCCTCGGTGAGCGGCCCCGTTGTCTTCTGGGAACTGTGTGTGTTCCCAGAACACCACAGGGCCATTCACGGAAAGGAGCGCCACGGAAACTGGCAGTGAAGCCGCAAGGCTCCACTGCCTGTTTCCCTTTTCTAGGATGGCGGTGCAGGGACCCGAGAGCCGAGGGACGGGTCGGCCTCGGGCGGTCGACATCGCAGGCACCCAGGACAGGTAAGTACTTATTTAAAGTCAGCAGCTACAGTGTTAGTAGCTGCTGACTTTAAAATTATTTTTTTTTAGGACGGAATCCCGCTTTAAGTTATCTGGTGTGTCTATAACAAGAAGCCATACCTGAATTCTCATTTTGCTAGTGCATGCTAGAAACCATAACTATTTAACCACACCCCCTGCTTACAACTACGCCCTTGTGTTTCTTAAAACCCAAAAGTGCCCGGCTTATGTGGATGTGAGCAGCTTATTTGCCTTTCGTAAATCAGTCCCTATATGTATGGCATAAGTGTAAACCCTTCTAAGCTGAGAGAAAAGAAAAGTATGGGTGGTCTTGCAGATACAGTGCCTTGAAAAAGTATTTATACCCCTTGAAATGTTCCACATTTCCTCATGTTACAACCAAAAAGGTAAATATATTTCATTGGGATTTTATGTGATAGAGTATACCAACACACAGTGGCACATAATTGTGAAGTGGAAGGAAAATGATAAATGGTTTTCAATTTGTTTTTTTACAAATAAATATCTGAAAAGTGTGGTGTGCATTTGTATTCAGACCCCTTTATTCTGACACTCTTAACTAAAATATAACTAAAATATAGTGGAACCAATTGCCTTCAGAAGTCACGTAATGAGTAAATAGAGTCCACCTGTGTTTAATTTAATCTCAGTATAAATAGAGCTGTTCTGTGAAGCTCTCAGAGGTTTGTTAGAGAACCTTAGTGACCAAACAGCATTATGAAGGCCAAGGAACACATCAGACAGGTCAGGTGTGAAGTTGTGGAGAAGCTTAAAGCAGGGTAAGTTATAAAAAAATATCTCAAGCTTTGAACATCTCATGAAACACTGTTCAATCCATCACTCGAAAATAGAAAGAGTATGGCAAAACTCCAAACCTACCAAGACATGGCCGTCCACCTAAACTGACAGGTCCGGCAAGGAGAGCATTAATCAGAGAAGAAGCCCATGTTAACTCTGGAGGAGCTGCAGAGATCCACAGCTCAGGTGGGAAAATCTGTCCACAGGACAACTATTAGTCATGCACTCTACAAATATGGCCTTTATGGAAGAGGAGGCAAGAAGAAAGCTATTGTTGAAAGAAAGCCATAAGAAGTCCCGTTTGCAGTTTGTGAGAAGACATGTGGGGGACACAGAAAACATGTGGAAGAAGGTGCTCTGGTCAGATGAGGCCAAAATGTAACTTTTTGACCTAAAAGCAAAATGCTATGTGTGGCGGAAAACTAACACTATACATCACCCTGAACACACCATCTCCACCGTGAAACATGGTGGTGGCAGCATCATGTTGTGGGGATAATTTACTTCAGCAGGGACAGGGAAGCTGGTCAGAGTTGATGGGAAGATGGATGGAGCCAAATACAGGGCAATATTAGAAGATAACCTGTTAGAGTCTGCAAAAGACTTGAGACTGGGGCAGAGGTTCACCTTCCAGCTGGACAACCACCCTAAACAAACAGCCAGAGCTACAATGGAATGGTTTAGATCAAAGCATATACAGTACATGTGTTAGAATGGCGGCTGAATACAAATGCACGCCACACTTTTCACATATTTATTTGTAAAGAAATTGGAAAACCATTTATCATTTTCCTTCCACTTTACAAATATGTGCCACTTTGTGTTGGTCTATCACATATAATCCCAATAAAATACATTCACGTTTTTGGTAGTAACATGACAAAATGTGGAAAATGTCATGGGGTATGAATACTTTTTCAAGACACTGTATACAAAAAGGATCTAAAGTTATCTGTTTTTTCTATAACAAGAAGCCATAACTGAATTATCGTTTTGCTAGTGCATGCTAAAAACCATAACTATTTAACCACATCCCCGGCTTACAACCATGCCCTTGTGTTTTGTAAAACCAAAAAGTGCCCAGCCTATGTGGATGTGATGTAAGAAATACGAATCCTGCCTAGATTAAAAGAGTAGAACAAGTCTATTATTAGCACCATCACAATACTATATGTCAGGGGTGCCCAACCAGAGGCCTGGGGGTCACATCTGGCCCGCGGAGCCCTCTGATGTGGCCCGCAACCTCCTGCTCTGGGATGGCTGGTTGGCAATCTCAGAGCATCAGTGTTGTTAATGAAGGCGGCGGTAGGGGACGCAAGCGGCTGCAAAGCAGAGAGGCATAAGGAGCTGCTTCCCGTGAAGCGCCGTCTCCAGTCACAGGCAGAGTGATACCAAATGCACTCTGCCTGGGACAGCAACAGTTGGCGATATCTGAAAAGAAGACTGTTATTATAGGTAAGTTTATTACTAAAATCACAATGTATATCTGGGCATATCTGTTCTTCAGTGGTTACTAAGCTGCTTTCAAACTGATTTGCAGATGCAGCACAGTGCACCTGCGGGTTACCTGCACTGAGCCATAGACTGCCGGATTGGTGTGCTTTCAGAAAGTGCACTTCACCTGCAGGATAAAATAGAAACCTATGGCAAAGTGCAGCTAAGCCGCAGGAAAGCAACAGGTGTACTGTGCTGTGGTAAACCCCAGCACATCAGCTTGAAAGCAGCCTTAGGCCCCTTTCTCACAATCGATCCGACCCAATCAGACCCTCTATTCACCTCTATGGAGATGTAAACGAACTTGTGTCCATTTACACCCGCCTACCTCCAACCTGATCCGCAAAAAAAAAAAACAGAAGGGCATCTGCTCCCTTCCGTCTGAGCAGATCGGATTGGAGGGCCCATAGAGTAGAGTGGGCTGTGTCATTGACCACTCTGCACAAGTAGAGTCCGCTCATTGTGGCCCGCGACCGGTTATCAAGTCGCTTAAGTGGCCCTCGCTCTTCAAAAGGTTCCCGTGCTATATGTGGTTGATTTACTACAGGCAAATAGGCTAGTCATTTTACATAAGAATTCTTTTACATAAGAATTTCCCCTTTAGCTTAGTTAATGCAGAGTAAAAAAAAATAGCATTTTGCTTGCACAATATTGGATGATGGAAGTCAGTATAGCTTCACCTCATTCACTAAACTAAGGGGAAATTCTCTTTGAAAATGAGCAGCTTATTTGCCTTTAGTAGATCAGTCCCTATATGTACAGCATGAGCGTAAACTCTTCTAAACTGAGAGAATAGAAAAGTATGGGTGGTCTTGCAGATGATTTATACCACCAGTTTAAAAAAAGATAAAAGGACACTATATGTAATTGAGATGGAAGCTGAAAATGTGTTATATACACTAAAAGAAGGATGTATTACTGGCAGAGTTCCAAACAACAAGTAGTAAAAAGTCCTCTTTTATTAGGATTATATATGGACAGAAGCCAAGATTCAGAAAATATTGTTCCTGAAACCCAGCATGGCTGCTTAAAGTGGACCTCCACCCTAGTTTTTGATAGAATAAGCAAGTTTTAGAACCTCTGGGTGAGCTACTAATTTTTGTTTTGGACAGAAAAGGAGGACAGTATAACACTCCACTAATGCCCCGTACACACGATTGGAAATTTGGCCAGCAAAAGACCGATGAGAGCTTCTGGTCGTAAAATGCGACCGTGTGTATGCTCCATCTGACTTTTGCTGGCAGAATTTCAGCCAGCAAAAGATTGAGAGCATGTTCTCAATTTTTTCGGTTGGAAAAAGTTCCGATCATCTGTAGCAATTCCAACGTGCAAAATTCTTACGCATGCTTGGAAAAAATTTGAGGCATGCTCGGAAGCATTGAACTTCATTTTCTCGGCTCGTCGTAGTGTTGTACATCACCGCGTTCTTGACGGTGGAAAGTTCACCGAACTTTCGTGTTACAGTGTGTATGCAAGCCAAGCTTGAGCGGAATTCCGTCAGAAAAACCATCCAAGATTTTTCCGACGGAAATTCCGCTCATGTGTACACGGCATTAGAGTTGTGTCTCCTGGACACAAAATAAGGGAAATTTCCTCAGTGGGGTCAAAGAGATTGATAGAAACCTGGAGGAAAGTAGACGTGATTAAGCACAAACCAACCAGATGCACTAAGCGTGGTGCACACACAGGTGGAAACGGGTGAGAGAATTAAATAAAAGGACAGATGCTTTGGTTACTCAGCTTAATGGTTGATCTGTCTTCACTGCTTCCCAATCGCCCATTGGCAAATTAATGTTGCCAGCGCACATGCGTGTACATATTGCTGTGGTCACGGTGCAACAAATTTCATACAGCATACTGCTTTTTGCAGGCGGTACTGCCGACAACAAGCACACCCTGTTCAAGTGAATGGGTCCACGCCACAGCAGCAATACAACCTCATTTAATGCAGTTGCTGTGTCGTGAGCCGGGAAAAAAACAATAGATGTCCAAGAAGCGGCATATCAACTCCTTTCTAACGGCTCTGAAAAACAATCTACCCCCGGGATTGCTTTTTCGAGCTGTAAAAAAAAAACGACTTGCATGTGTGAATGAGGCCATAGTGGAAGATAAAGTCAGATGAATCATTTTCATTTAGGAAGTAGTTCATTTTTATAGTAGATTTTTTTTATGTAAACACAAAGAAGATTGTGCAAACTGATGCAACACAATATGTGAAAAAGGTGCAACACGTTACTAAATAAATGAATCTCTAATGTGAAAAAAAATATTACAACGCATTAATTAATGAAAGTGAATTAATTGATCTCTAATAAATAAATAAAGGTGAATAAATGATAAACATCCCAAATAAATTAAAAAAATATCCACACAAATATATATATTGCTGTGTCAAAAAAATTGTCCAAACTGCAACAAAATAACAAAGTGAAAAAGACAAGAAAGCTTTTGATGCCGCCCCTCACACTCTGCAAGATGATCCTATGTTTCAAATTTGGAAGGTGATCATGCACTCAAATGGAGCCAGGTGGCCTCTTACCAAATCTGATGGACCCCAGATTATAAGGGTCAAACTCGCCGGGTCACAGCAACACACTGTAGTGACTTTTTACCGAATCAACAGCTCTCTCTCGTCAGGATCAGATAAAACGATCACTCCGTATACTCTGACGACTACAGCAATCAGCTGTAATACTTTCACCTGGTCTGCTCGGAGGGGATGGCGGCTCTCTCCCGTAATGTTTTATCCAACACGCTTTATGGGCATTAATAAGCCCCCTTCATCAGGGCTTTGCTATAATAGTAAAGCTGCTCTATAGATAAAGAATACATTTTCTAAAAGTCACTACAGTGTGTTGCTGTTACCAGGCGAGTTTGACCCTTATAATCTGGGGCAGATATGTGCTTTTAGAAAAACCTGCATTAGAAATTGTAGAGGGTTGAGCAAAAAAGCTGCACAGCTATATATTGGCAGCATTAGGAAGCCAAAATAAATGACAAAAAATATATGCCTGACAAAATGGCAAACAAAAACCTGACAGAGGTGTTAAAGCTGCCCTATAACGTAATTAGTATTATATATTACCAAGCAGTACATTATCATGGCATATTGGCAGCATTAGGAAGCCAAAATAAATGACAAAAAATATATGCCTGACAAAATGGCAAACAAAAACCTGACAGAGGTGTTAAAGCTGCCCTATAACGTAATTAGTATTATATATTACCAAGCAGTACATTATCATACTATCAAGTAATCTATAACTGTGAATTAATCCAGTGTTATAACAAGTGGTCTCTTGTAGTTCTGGGATCCCTAAGGTATAAAACACGCCTGCTTTTCAACTACTTGTCTGCTAGTACATCCCCTTGGTTAAAGATAAATGATTCAAAGACAAGTGCATTTTCTGCAATCGCATGTCTCCATTTCTTTTGGGGATATTTATTATAGCAAAAAGTAAAAAATAATGCGTTTTTTTCAAAATTGACGCTCTCTTTTTGTTTTTAGCGCAAAAAATAAAAACCGCAGAGGTGATCAAATACCACCAAAAGAAAGCTCTGTTTGTGGGGAAAAAAGGACATCAATTTTGATTGGGAGCCACGTCACACAATCGCACAATTGTCAGTTAAAGAGACGCAGTGCCGAATTGCAAAAAACGCTCTGGTCTTTGGCCAGCCAAATGGTCTGGGGCTTAAGTGGTTAAACAAAGCAGTTTTTTTAATGGAATTACGTTACGCTTTCTCTAATGACTGCTCCTGGGAGGTGATAGTCAATTTAATGTGCTGACTGACCATTTGTGCATCTAATGGTCAATATGTTCTGGTAAGAGGCTGGACTGTGACTTTTCTCGGGTCATTAGCATCAATTTCCTTTCTACACCGGTGATCACAATTGGAAGATTACAGTAACACTCTTTTTTTGTGTGGACTTTGTGTGGACACTGTATGGTAATATGATTAATTATACCAAGATTGGCCTATGTATGGGTTATTATTGTGTGTTTTTGGAAATTATTTTTTTCCACGTATGTGTAAATTATTGTGCTGAATTTGTTTGTAAATTCTTTATTAGATTGGTTTTACTTATATTCACAATAGTAGCACTCCACTACACTTTTACTATATACCTGTAAAAGCATCTCTTGTATAGACATCCAAAAGCCCCGAGACACTGCATTAGCTTTCTTTGTTTTCCAATTTTTTTTCCCTTTAGTTTCACCTGGTGATTCTTCTAGTAACACACTTCCAGTTCTAGTATGACAACACTTAATCGTCCTTAATCGTCCTTCTGTATTATGACAACAGAAAAGAGAGAAGACTATGCAACCCCACTTCTCTCCTACCAATGGTAACGTAGAGGGGTGTAGTTCTGTAGTCTTCAGAAAACAACGTAATTATAATATAATTGATAACAGTCAGCACAGGCAGAGAGCACAGTTATTAATTCACAAGATCTCTGGCAGGATCTGCAGGTACAGTATATTTTTTATCAAAGAGATATAACAAATTGCTTTCAATGGTATATGTAACACATTAAAGAGGACTGTAGCCTCCTTGTCCTAAAAAGGGGCTACTGTGTCAATTATATTTTTGGCTTGGCTGCAGTTAGCTCAGACCAATTGTATTATTTTTTTACCTGATTGTTCCCTAAGCTTAAAGCGGTTGTAAACCTCTGGCAAAAAAAAACAAAAAAACCTGCAAGACAAAAGCATAATGAGCTAGTATGCATTGCATACTAGCTCATTATGAAATACGGAAATATTTACCTTAGAATGATGCCCTGCAGTGCCAGCCGCACTCCGCTCCCATGGCCAACAACTTTCCCAGAGTTAATTTCTGGGACCGCAGGCTCCAGGACTGTGATTGGCCAGAGCTGCAATGGCGTCACTCCCGTGCATGCGACCAGCGGCATGGGTCCTGAAGAAACATCACGAGCGGCCGTTCCTTCAGTGTGCATGCGCTGATGACGTTGGCGGCAGAGTATGTAGTAAATATCTCCTAAACCGTGCAAGTTTAGGAGATATTTACAGTACCTAAAGTTAAGCCTTACTATAGGCTTACCTGTAGGTACAATTAAAGAGGAAGACTTTACTTGCTCTTTAAGATGGCTTGTGATTTCTCAATGTCACCAGTATTACTGGTCATAGTTTGAGATTTAACAAACAAAACTAAGATATGAATATTTATATCCAATCCAGTAGGAGATTTACTGGTGCATGCTGAGGGAGGATATAAATATTTGGGAGAGGCCATGTGTTCTCTCTCTTCCCTTGGGCTGAGGCCCATAAAGTTGCTGCTGGATCGAGCTCTGCTGTTAGGCCCAATAGAATGTTTTGGGGCCTAACATGTGCTGAAGTGGCCCCAAAGCTGTCCTGCTTGGCCTGGAGGAAGCTGTGCCAAGGAGGAGACCCAGGGGAGGCACCTTGTTGCAGAGAGCCAGGAAGAAGGATGGTCTCTCAGAAGGGCCTGGTGACCTACTTGGAGAACGCACTGTGAGGAAAAAGTACTCTGCATCAAATGCCGCCGATGCAGAGCCATCAAATGCCGCCAATTTGACGGTTCTCACAGATACCCGAACAGAGAGCTGCTCATTTTTCAATCAGCAGCTCTCCTCTCTGCTCTTCCTCACTCACTGGAACGCTGAGCTGTAGAGGGGCGGGGAGCGGCCGCCTCAGTCTCTCAGCGGCTCACTGAGAGGCTGAAACAGGCATCAGTCCAGGCACCTGGCGAATCCAGACTTTATTGGTGTGATGACGTGGTGCCTGGACTGATTCTAGGGACCTCAGCAGAGAGCGGAATTCAGACCGTTCTCTGTTGAAAACGGGTCACAAAACAAATTGCACTCCTGTGACCTATAGGAGAAGCCCAGCCGCATGAGCGCAGGCTGGACTTCTCCTTTAAATAGTTTCTGCATTTGTGTAATGTCCTTTGTGAGCTTCTGAGCCTATTCTTTTCCCTCTCACTTCCTTTTGTTTGCTCTATGCATATTATACATCCCATAGTCCATAATCTATAATCCCCAGTCCATCTCAGGGTTGCGTAAAAGAGGGTGGCTATGTTCATACATAAAAGAGGGTGGCTACGTTCATACATAAAAGAGGGTGGCTATGTTCGTACATAAAAGAGGGTGGCTACGTTCATACATAAAAGAGGGTGGCTACGTTCATACATAAAATAGGGTGGCTACGTTCGTACATAACAGAGGGTGGCTACGTTCGTACATAAAAGAGGGTGGCTACGTTCATACATAAAATAGGGTGGCTACGTTCATACATAAATAAGGGTGGCTATGTTCATACATACAGTATAAAAACATGGAGAATGAACACAGCCATCCTCTCTAACAGGATGTCAGATCACACCAGCAAAACAAAAGAAGGAAATTTGGAGATTTTTAGGAAGGGACTTTTTAAAGTTAAAGGGGTTGTAAACCCTCATGTTTTTTCACCCTAATGTATCCTATGCATTAGGGTGAAAAAACTTCTGTCACTGACCCCCCCCCCCCCAGCCCCCCATTTTACTTACCTGAGTCCTGTATTCCCCCGCCGGAGACGCGCTCTTCCCCTCTGCCCGATTTCTCGGCTCTTGATTGGACAGATTAATAGCAGCGCATCCATTGGCTCCTACTGCTGTCAATTAAATAAAAATGACGCGGTTGCCGGGGGACGGGTCAGAGTCCGGCATTCTATGTGTATGGATGCAAATGCTGGGGTTCGGGAGTGCGCCCGCAAGGTAACCCCCCGGGAGAGCGATTCACCTAGGGGGTTATACGATGTGGGGGAGGAGCTACCAGTGCCGCCGGGGGACCCCGGAAGTGGAGGATCAGAGCCACTCACTCTGTGCAAAACGAACTGCACAGTGGAGGTAAATATGACATGTTTGTTATTTAAAAAAAAACAAAAAACGAAGCCTTACAATCACTTTAAGAATACACACTTGCATAGATTTTTTTCTTTCTAAACCAGAGTTTAGTATCAAATTAAAAGGCCATTTAAGACTGCATCAAAAATACATTTAAAAATATATTTATTTTATATATAGTAACAATATTGCCATGCAAGTAGGGAATGGTATAGATTTTCTTTATTTGGCTAAGTGTCACATTCATTTCCTTCAGTTCTGGTTTAACAGTCCAGTGACTGGTAAGAGGAACAATGACCCATTCGTCATAAATAGCTTCTAGGCTACAATGGCAGGTCAATTAATTAGCACATACAAATCGCAATAAAATTGTTACCATCCCAGTAAGGGCGGCACGGTTGCCATTTTATGAAGGCTGAATTGTGGGAACCAACCAAGGTCATCGCAGCCACCACCGTGTCCCTCTGCTTTCGCTGTCCCAGGAATTCCAGACCGCTGTGAAATAGTGAGACCTGGCAGCCCAGCGCTCTGTCCTAATTACACAGAAAATAACTCCATTCACATATGAATTAGTCAAATTGTATAGGCTGTAAATTACTCTGTCTTACTATGTTAATGAGAAACATTCAAGTAGCTGTCAGCTACCTGGGAAGAATGGCTATCCATTTTATAGCAATATTATAATAATACTTTATCAGTCGTGTATGTCTTGAATACTTGCGTGGGATCCACTGAAAAAATTCCAGCATTACCAGGTATTGTGTAGTGCTTTTCTACAGCATTTCATTTATTTTGCTTGGCATTCGCTTGGCATTAAAAAAATAAACATTAACCACTTCAGCCCCAGAAGGATTTACCCCCTTCCTGACCAGGCCATTTTTTGCGATACGGCACTGACAGATGCATGGTCGTGCGACGTTGTACAAAAATAAAATTGACGTCCTTTTTTTCCCCACAAATAGAGCTTTCCTTTGGTGATATTTGATCACCTCTGCGGTTTTTATTTTTTGCGCTATAAACGAAAAAAGTCTGACAATTTTGAAAAAAAAAAACTATATTTTTTACTTTTTGCTATAATAAATATCCCCCCAATTTTTTTGAAAAACAAATTTCTTCATCACTTTAGACCGATATGCATTCTTCTGCCCCGTACACACGGTCGGATTTTCCGATGGACAATGTCCGATCGGAGCGTGTTGTCGGAAATTCCGACCGTGTGTGGGCGCCATCGGACATTTTCCATCGGATTTTCCGACACACAAAGTTGGAGAGCAGGAGATAAAATTTTCCGACAACAAAATCCGATCGCGTCAATTCCGACCGTGTGTGGCCTGTTCCGACGCACAAAGTGCCACGCATGCTCAGAAGAAATTCCGACACGGGACAGCTCGTTCTGGTAAACTTAGCGTTCGGATACAGCACTTTCGTCACGCTGCAATGTAAAAAATGGTTTAATACAGCGCACTCTCTTCTTCTTTATAATGTGACAAGAATTAAGTAGTTTTGCTGCTCATATTCACACACACTTCTCACAAACTTTTATTTGTGTTTTTTTAGTGGGATTCCCTCAATATATTGTTATTAGTTGTCACATCTGACAGTTTTATATTTTTTATGTTTTTTTTTGTTTTTTTTTAAGCCTTTTTTTTTCTTTAATGTTTGTATTTTTTCCAAGGCTGATCTTTGTTCAATGTTATTTTTATTTTTACTCCAGAATATTTTTGGTGTGTGTTTTGTGTGGCAAGTTACCCCAACACCATTGATATCTTTTATTATTTAATCTCCAGGAGATTTTTTGTTGTTGGTGACCCTTGTTCATTTCACATTGTATATTAGAAATGTACCTGAATCCTCACAAACAAAACATCATTTTTGAAGTAAAACACATAGGAGAGTATAATTCAAAACAAAAATCCTTTATTAAGGTATCAGAACCAAACAAAGAGGAAGGCAACACTGGATCAAGATGAGAAATTAGTGAAGCCTGGGACCCCCACGGCAGACAACAATTCTTCAACCTCAAAATTGGTGGCCTGAGGAGTCCATATATAAGGGAGGGCAGTCTGGTCCGGGATTCACAGAGATCGGGATAGCAGCAGATGACATCAGTGTCCCCAGGCTGTGGTACCACAAGAGGCTGCATTTTTTGGCCGACCAGACTGGATCCAGGGTCCTCACTCTCTGGTCATCCTTTCACACTTCCTTCCCGGCTGTCGCTGTGCAGTTGTAGATGTGGCAGGAGGAGGAGTAGGACCTGGAGGAGGAGGAGGACTGGGGGGACCTGGAGGAGGACTGGGGGGACCTGGAGGAGAGGGAGGAGGAGGAGGAGGACCTGCAGGAGGAGGAGGAGGACCATCACAAAGGTGTGTGTCAGGTGTAATTTGGGCCCTCATACCTTTCTCCAGAGCCTCTGATATGAGGGCCTCACACATGGCTTGTTGGCCCTCCTCCATCCTCTGCATTTTATATGCAATGAATGCACCAATGTTCTCCTGCCTGGTGTGGGGTGCTCCCAGGACCTCAGTAGCCCTACAAAAAAATCTGATAGCCGCCTCCTCCAGGTTACTCCTCCTACTGCCACTTTCTGTTTTCACCGGGGGTGGAGGGACCTGCACATCAGCCAGCCTGCTCGGCCCGGCCACCTCCTGGCTGAGACTTCCCTGTGTATGAAAAAGGGACATGGTTTTAGTTTTTGCATCATCAATCACAATCCTAAATTAGTACTCCAAACTAACATCTAGTTAACATCATTGATTGGACAAGCAGAAATATTTAGAGGAATGCTATACCTGGCTCAATCTGGGCTCCTCCACATGTGGCCTGGAAGGCCCAGATTGGGCGTCAGAAGCCTCAGCCGGACGGGAAGGAAGTGTGGAAGGAAGACTGGAGAGAGATGGCCTGGGTTCAGTCTGGCCTGCCAGAAAGTGCAGCCTGTCGTAGTACAACATCCTGGGGACATAGATGTCATCTGCTGCTCCGGATCTCTGTGAATCCAGGACTTTCCTGCGCTCCCTCAGATATGTGCTCCTCAGGCCACCAATGAAAATCTTTAAATAGAGGATGTCTGCCGTGGGGATCACCTGCTTCATAATTTCACACAATTGCTCCAGTGCTGCCTTCCTCTTTGCTTGGTTCTTGTAATGGGGGTGGGTAATCTCCCACAGACAGGGCAGCTCCCTTAGCATATCAATGAAGACTGACATGAAGTCAGTATCTTCTTTCATGACCATATCCATGTTCACTGCAAGACACAACACAAGACAAAGCCTAATGTCAGACCAAACTCTCCTAATCTTGTTACAATATAGGCCTCAATCTATAGAAGCAGTATAGGCCCAAGTTTGTCTCTTACCTTCGTTCTTACGATCGCCGCGTTCAATGCTCCTTCCTCCGCTCACAGATCAAACGTAATACGCACGTGTGTTACGCTTTATATACACTGCGCATGCGTGTAACTCCGCCCGCCCCTGACGTTCTTTCTAGTGTATTCCCCGCCCCTTTTCGTTCGGCGCAGTGGGGGAAGAGCATGATGGCGGACATACAGCAGGTGCGGGCTAATTGTAGCAACGAGGAGGAGGAGGAGGAGGAAAGGGCGGATCCAGGCACGTCCCGATCCAGAAGGAGACGTTTTAAGGCCACCAATATGTCGTTTGGGGAGATGTTGGAGATGGTCGACATCATGAGGAAGTCCGACTATGACGGAAAATATGGGCCTTACCCTCACCCCAACATCCGAAAGGCCAAAATCATTGGTAAAGTGGTCAGGAGTCTAGAGCGGAATTTCGGGGTACGAAGGTCTAAAGATCAGCTCAGGAAGCGGTGGTCGGACCTGAAGTTGAGAGAGCCAGAGCAGTACCGAAAGATCCGGAGAGTGCTGCAAAAAAGTAAGTAGTTGTGCTGTGTTCCTATTCTTTATGTCTTTATTACGTTCGTTCTGCTCCATATGCTTTGATTAGTTGTAACGTTTCCAAAGGTCAACTTTAATGTTCATGGGCACATTATTCGTTCGTATCAAACATTTTTATTTCAGCCTCTAGAACACCATTGTTGAGGCCATATGCATTTTCACACATTTTTGGGGGCCTACTTGGATGCCAAATATTTGTTTGTGTAGATGGGTTTGTTACTAGAATGAAATGCCAACTAGATTGTGTGTAAGGAGAGGACACTCAGCAGCTGTTTTCACATCTGGACACTGGAGCACTAGTGTGGGACACAAGAACACCATTTTTATTAGGGGGCCACACAGGTACTCCAGTGTATACTATAGGGGGGTCCCCATCTGTGAAGTTTGTACTAAACAGGTAAAGTATTGCAGCTTGACAAAGGGCAATAAAAAAAAATACATCTTGGAACTCGGCTAAAATAGACAATTGTACCCCACTTCCAAGCAAATGTTTCCTAGTTCTAGTTCTGCCATCAAATATCTGTGTGCTAATTATACCATTTTTGTTTTACATAGGGGAGAAAAGACTCGGAGGACACCCCTCATCCCAGGAGACCAGAGACATCCCACCTCTGGAAGAAGGGGAAATACCAACACAAGAAGAAGAGCAGGAGGAAGAAGAAGATGTGGTGGAGATTGGCACCACAACAGGTGAGTGTCTGCGACCACAGGCTCAGGTAAAAGAGATGGATGGTGGCAGATTTTTGAGACCTTTTTTTGGTTCTTTATCTCTTTTTAGGTGATCGTGATGTGAGGGAGAGAGAACGCTTTACTTCTGAAAGTGCCCAGATCCTGATCGGGGAGATCATGGGATGTAATCTCGAGTTGCACAACATACAGCAACAAATCAATGATGTTATTAAAAAAAATAATAACATCATTGATGTTTTGGGGCGAATTTAAACCCCACAAAATAACTTGTTTTATTGTGGTCCAATCTTTTCAAATTTTTTTCAATGTTTAGAAAAGCCAAATTTGGAGGATGCACACAGTGTGCCAACATGTGCTATCTGCCATCACGGGAGATCAATGGACGCGTTTTGGGGGTGCAAACCCTTCCTCAATTCTAAAGTCGCGTTGAGGAAGGGCTTGCTCCCCCAAAACACGTCCCTTGATCCCCCCTGATGTCAGATAGCACATGTTGACATTCGTAAATTTGTGTGCATCTTCCAAATTTGGCTTTTCCAGGGGTGATTTCCCCCCATCTGAACGCTATATCAAACCCAGTTCCTAAATACTGATGTCTGATATAGCCTTCAGGTTTTACCTAATGTGAACTTTGTAAGTTCAAGTTTTTTGGCTTTCTTGTTGGTTTTACACAGGCCTGTTTTATCTGAAATGGTTATTTTGATTTTTCATAATGCTACTGCAAACATTGTTATACAACAAACATGTTGGTTTGTTTTAAAAACCTTTCGTAAATGCACATGTGATTGTGCAGCTATAAAAAAGTGGCTTAATCAATAATGTGTGGATTATTGTCTCAACACTACAACACTTTTGGGGTGATGTAATTGTTGTTTTATGCAAAAATGGGGGTTATTTACTAAGGGAAAATACACTTTGCACTACAAGTGCAGGTTCAGTGCAGTTGCAAGTGCACTTGTAGTGAAATGTGTTTTTGCATTTAGGAATTACCAGCCAACACAGTTTTTTATAAGGTTACCCAATCACGACATTTTCTGCACTCAACACATTTCTGTCAGGGTCAGCTAAAAGAAACACAAGCAGTAAATGTCCACAAAGAATTTTTTTTGGTTGTTTTTTATTTTAAAAGGTTTTCACAGATTGTCTGGCATATTGATAGCCCCCCTACCCGCAAAGAACTCCAGGTAGCGTAACCGGACATCACGGGCACTCAGGGAGGGCAAGCCAGGACGGCCACTTTCAAGCGCCGTCAGTGTTGATGGATTTGGATTTCCGGCCTCAGGCCCAACTGAGCCAGCATAGTTTGCTGAATGTTTTCTTAAAAAATTATGGAGAACACAGCAGGCAAGTATTATATGGTTCAGTTTATACTCCGCCATATGGATGGGTGTCAGAAATAATCGGAACCGGCTGGCCAGGATTCCAAATGTGTTCTCCACCACTCTTCGGGCTCTGGGCAGCCGGTAATTAAAAACCCTCTGTTCCGGGGTGAGGGTCCTCATCGGGAATGGCCGCATCAGGTGGTCCCCCAGCGCAAACGCTTCATCAGCAACGAACACAAATGGGAGGCCTTCAACATTGTCCTCTGGAGGTGGCAAGTCCAAGCTGCCATTCTGGAGACGCCTGTAGAACTCCGTCTGGGCGATCACTCCACCATCGGACATCCGGCCATTCTTCCCCACGTCCACATACAAGAAGTCGTAATTAGCCGACACCACCGCCAACATCACTATACTATTAAACCCCTTGTAATTATAATAGTATGACCCCGAGTTGGGTGGTGGGACGATGTGGACGTGTTTCCCATCAATTGCCCCTCCACAGTTAGGAAAGTCCCACCGCTGGGCAAAGTGGGAGGCCACAGTCTGCCATTCCTGTGGCGTGGAAGGAAACTGTTGAGGAAAAAACAATAAACATTACTATTTTTTCACAGAAACCTGGCAAGCAGATTAGACACAAACATTATGGGTCAACCTCCAGATAGCATTTATTAAGGGGAATTTAACAACAACAAAGTATAAGGTACACCTATCATATTCCCCCTCCCCCCCTCTCATGGGCCATTTCTAACATTATAGGGGGGGGGGACTCTTGGACAGGTAACCCTCTTCACTTCATTGAGAGATGAATGCCTAAATACAGGGTATTACTTGGAACAGCCCCTCCTTAGTTACACTATTGGCAGCCCACTGGACAGGTAAGAAGTGTCATGATACAAAGATATAAATACACACTGTACACATTTGAGCACATTTGGACATTCTGCTATTACCTATCAAGATCATAATAGGATACAAGAACTTTAAACAGTACCATTGTAAAGTATACAGGCAGGCCCTTGCACTACATGCTTTGGGGAATTCATCCATAAATCTGACCAGTAAAGAGATGGGTATAGTGTGTATGGGTTTGGCAAAGTCAGCAGATAGATGATTGAGGATAGAGAATTGGGATCAGCTGACCTAGCAGTTGGGGGGAGGGAGGGTTACCCAAAATTTGGGGACACCACAAAAAAAAGCCTCTGGCCCTCTGCCTGAATTTAAATCAAAAATAACATTTCAAAACATTTTAGGGGGTGTTTGGGGTAAAGCACTACTATGGAGCTGATAAAATACATTGTTAAGTAACTACATGAGGTGGATATAGGGCAGGAGACACCATGCTGGAGAGGTTATTGAAGGTCAAATATGTATGAAGGACCTAAAATTATAATTACATAAAAATCCAGCATGCATGAGGACAAAGGGGACATTCACAGCATATTACAATCATGGTAATTAGGGAATGAGGAAAGAAATACAATATATTATCAAACATTCAATACAATAAAATGTGATATTAAAGGATAAAAATCTTACCTTCATATACTCCTTCTGCAGGACCTGTATGATGGCAGAACAGGTCTCTGGGATAATGATCCCCAGAGCCTGGGGGGAGATGCTTGTCGAGAACTTGAGGTCCTGCAGGCTTCTCCCTGTGGCCAAATACCGCAAGGTAGCGACCAACCTCTGCTCCGGAGTGATGGCTTGCCTCATGCAGGTATCCTGCCTGCTAATATAGGGGGTCAGCGAAGCCAACAAACGGTGAAACACGGGGTCCGTCATCCGGAGAAAGTTCCTGAAATCATCAGGATTATTCTCACGGATCTCACGGAGCAAAGGCATATGAGAGAACTGGTCACGCTGAAGCAACCAATTCTTGGTCCATGAACTCCTCCCCACCCTGTTCATGGACTGGACTTGTGTCAAGGTCAGGACCCCAACACCAAGCCCCCGCACAGCACGAACTCTACGAGGAGTACGCATACGAAACATGGCTAGAAAACGGTCGGCTGCTCAGAACGAAGTAACAGAACGCACTGAAGAACAGCAAGGCCTGTGAAGAGCGACCTGAAAAACAGCAACGAGCAGGCAAGATCACACAGAAAACTCCAATACGAACTGACTGCACGCACTGAAGAGCAGATACAAACCCACAAGCACAAACTGAACGGCAGAAAACGATCTGAAAGCCACGAGTCTGAAAAAGCGCGAATCGTCTCTCACCAAACTTTTACTAACACGAGATTAGCAAAAGGAGCCCAAAGGGTGCTGCGCTTGGTTCTGAACTGGCCTTTTCTAGTCTCGTCGTACGTGCTTGATGTCACCGCGTTGTTGTCGATCGGAAATTCCGACAACTTTGTGCGACCGTGTGTAGGCAAAACATGTTTGAGCCAACATCCGTCGGAAAAAATCCTAGGATTTTGTTGTCGGAATGTCCGAACAAAGTCCGACCGTGTGTACGGGGCATTCTACATATTTTTGGTTAAAAAAATCGCAATAAGCGTATATTGATTGGTTTACGGAAAAGTCATAGCGTCTACAAAATAGGGATTTGATTTATGGCATTTTTATGGCATTTTTATAATTGTATTTTTTTTTACTAGTTATGGAGGCGATCAGCGATTTTAATTGGGACTGAGACATTGCGGCGGACAGTTCGGACACTTTTTTGGGACCGTTGACATTTTTACATTTTTGCTATAAAAAATGCACTGATTACTGTGTAAATGTCACTGGCAGGGAAGGGGTTAACATTAGGGGGCGATTAAGGGGTTAAATATGTTCCCTGGGTGTGTTCTAACTGTACGGGGGATGGGACTGACTAAAGGAGAAGCCAGATCGTTGTTCCTACTTAGTAGGAACAGACGATCTGTCTCTCCTCCCCTGTCAAAACAGGGATTTGTGTGTTTACACACACAAATCCCCGTTCTGGCTCTTGAGCCCACCATCGTGGGTAGCGGGCGGCGAACGCGCTGCCGGCCATGCGCATCGGGTCCCCCAGTGGTTTGCGCACCTGTGCCATTCTGCCAATGTATATCGGCGTGAGACGGTCGGCAAGTGGTTAAAAGAAAGATTTTTTCATTTTTTCATGTTTCATGTTTTTCAGTATCCTCATTTTGAGCAGGTTTTCATATATATTTCATTATGTTAAAAAAAAAAAAAAGGTTGTTTACAGGCTCCATAACTCAAGCTGCAATTTTCTCGATTCAGCAGTGATCAGACAAATTTCCATCCATCTATGGGTATTTCTGCAGACATTGATCATTAGATCAACTTCTGTCTGTCGAACAGGATTGCTGAAAAACTTTTATCGGTCAGAGGCTGCAGCCAATTGGCTGCAGCTGCTGTCCAGTGCCTTCTGACAGCATAGGATTTGTCGCTGTCAGAATGCAATGGCACAGCAGGGAGGATTCCCTGTTCGTGTAGATGAGGAAATCTGTTAATTTATTTTTTTTTGCCCAATGGCTAAACAAAAAAAAAAAAACAATTAATCTATGGCCAGCCGTACACAAAGAAATGGTGCGGGGCCCATTCTTTGGTCCGCACTAGAATCGGATCGCATGGGTGTTCACACCTGTCTGATGTCACAGTTTGCACTGCGATCTGCAACCCAATTTGGGGTGCCATTAACTTTACATTGACACCCGCAGCGGTTCGCAGAGAGCAGTGTGAACTGCCTGTGAGTGAGATGTGGTGCTGGAACAGGCACCGGAATCGCACTGGTTGCCGCATCGCACAAGTGTGAACCGAGCTCTGAAAGTGCTCAAACAAAGACCTTCATGGCTGGATGACCATATTTTTAACAGACGCTGCATTCAAAAATTTTGAAAAAATAAAATTATATTAACAGATTAAAGACAACATCATTTTTTAATGAATTGGTGAACATACTGTATATTTACCTGCTTGCAAAACAAAGATTACAGCAGTAAGAAGATATGTATTAAATATTACACACATAAAAGAGCAGCCAAGAAAAAGTAAAAACAGCAACTAGATTAAAATGGCCCAAAATAATTGTAGTGTCTCTTCTAGGCAGTCATAGGGCCTTAGGGCCATAGGGCATGAATCAATTCACATTCGATCCGAGTGGAGTGCGATTTCAGCTTATTCATTTGAATGGGCTGAAATCACAGCAGACCACACTAAAAGTAGTGCATATACTACATTACAAAATGCACAGTAATCGAATCACATGGTGCTACTGTACCATGCGATCCAGAGCAGGCAAACGCACTGGGGTGTCATAAGGTTAACACTGACACCCGTTGCATATCACAAGTGCAGTGTGTTTTGAACGTGGTCCTGGAAACGTGTGGGTTTCCCACACCGCATTCTGGTGTGAACTGACCCTTAAAGGAAATATATAGTGTATTTTAGTTATTGCCGCTCTTACAAAAGAATCATGTGATTTTTACATTCAACCAATTGCTACAAGGACATTCACTTTTCTAAGTGAACATTTTTTATTTCTTTAGTAAATAAACCTCATAGACTTGCATTGTGGGAGGGGGCAGTAGAATACAATAACTGTGCAACATTGCAATGCATGAAGCAGAGCCCGAGTATGTGAAGATTAAAGGAGTTGTAAACCCTAAAGGTTTTCACCTTCATGCATTCTATGCATGAAGGTGAAAAACCTTCTGCACTGCAGCTGCCCCCCAAAGTCCCCTTTTTCTTACCTGAACCCGATCTTTGCAGCAACGGGCACGAGCCCAGCAGTTCCAGCCACTGTCTTGGGTCCTAATTGGATAGATTGATAGCAGCGGACGCGCAATCAAATCCAGTGACACGGGAGCCGGAGGGTGGGGCCAAGTCCTGCTGTCTGTGTCAATGGATGCAAGGGTGCCCCCATGGAAAGCGTCTCTCTGTGGGGGCACACAATGAAAAAGGGGAGCCAGGAGCGAGGCCGGGACACCCCAGAAAAAGAGTATCGGGGCCGCTCTGTGCAAGGGTTTTGCACAGAGCAGGTAAGTATGACATGTTTGTTATTTTACAAAAAAAAAACCTTTACAATCACTTTAAAGAATAATTCCAGGCATCAGCATGTTATACATAATTAAATTGGTCTAGCTTGGACCAGCGTAACTATGCATATATTATACTTGGCCAATTCCCCTGGAAGCAGGAAATCACTGAAGTAGACACTGCTACTCCAGTGATCTCCACTAGTTTCCAAGTCCCATGCTGAGCAGCCGGCCTGATGCATTGTGAACACAGAAGGTTGACTGCACAGCACAGGTGCCATTCAGAGAATGCCTAGCATTGTCAGAATTTTTATTTATTTATTTATTTATTATAGGTACCTATATAGCACCATCAATTAACACAGTGCTTTACATACATATATTGTACATTTGCATCAGTCCCTGCCCACAAGGAGCTTACAATCTAAGGTCCCTAACTCACATTCATACATACACATACTAGGGCCAATTCAGACAGGAGTCAATTAACCTATTAGCATGTTTTGGAGTGTGGGAGGAAACCCACGCAGGCACAGAGAGGACATGCAAACTCCAGGCAGGTAGTTCCATAGTTGGGATTCAAACCGATGACCCTAGTGCTACTAGGCAGAACCGCTAACCGCTTAGCAACTGTAATGTGCAGAATGAATGCAAAGCATTCTCTGATTGGATACTTGCATTCTGTCAGCAAATGCAAAGCATTCTCTGAATGGTGCCCATGCTGAGCGGCCTACCTACTGTGAACACAATGCAGGAAAGTAGCTGTTCGGCATGGTACCCAAAAGTAAGTGTCTACTTGAGTGTCTGTAGTGGTGTCTATTTCAGTGATTTCCAGCTTTCATCTAAATCAGCCAAGTATGGTATATACATATTTACATTGGTCGAAGCTGGACCAAAGTAATTATGTATAACATGCTGATGCCTGAAATTATTCTTTAACTAATGTTGCCTTAATGTTTATATATAATATAATACTGAATAGGCAAACTGTATGCAGAAAGAATGTTTTTTTTTTATCATTGAACACATCAATTGTTTACATCAATTTGATCTCTTTTACAAGTATATCTGGAAAAGCGGAAAATAAATTGTGGTTTTGCTATGCATTGCCAACATTTACAGTATGTTTACAGCCAACAAATGTACTGTGATTGTTTCTAAATTCTGTAATGATTTTGAAGACATTTATAGATCATTGTAGAACTGCAAGATTCTCAACATAACAAATTGCTCCCTACAATGGCAAGTTTTTATTGAATTTCTCAGCATCTACAAAATCCATGACAGTTTTGCTGTGATTGTCTAATTTGGACAAATTGGCAATGCTAATATTGATTTGTGCTTTTGCATTTTAAGCAGCCCGTAAGTATAGAATGACAGTGACAGTTATTTTCTGCCTGTACCTCTACTCCAGCCCATCTCCTTTCCCTGAAGCTAAGATGAGATATACATTCAGGGCTGTGGCATGGCTGTGTCAATAAGTGGTTGGATTGTGCCTTCACCATTCAGTGTATGTAGGAACCTATAGGTACCAACATCCAGATATACAAGACATATTATGTATTAAGCAGAAAAGAAAATAACAGTTGAACACAAAACAAGCCTTTGTCAAGTTCAAGCCAGAAGTTGAGTCCTGCCAGTCAACTCTAAGCCAAGAGTGAATAATAAGCTGGTCATTTGTGAAAGGTGAAACCCAGGTCTTGCATCTTCTTAAGTCAGGGATTTCTCAGTACAGAACAATGCAAGCAAAAATGCACACTGTTCGGGTGCAATAAAAAAAAATTTGATTTATTAAAATGAAAAATTGATAAATTGCACTCACAAGTGAAGTGTAAGAAGGGCATCTGTCAAATGTCTGTATAGAGTATGTGAAAATGTCTCACTGCATCCAGTGCTGTAAATTTAAACAGCCAGATCACTACTTTGTGGATCATCCACTGCAATATTTATGTCAAGATAAAACCTGCTATCCTCATTCTCCTATTGTGGCCTAACCAAATTGCTTACATACTGTAAAGCCACTGAACAATATATATAACTATTGTCTCTCAGATAATACAAACAAATTTTTATTGAAAGATAGAGCCTGCTTTACCTCTTTCTGTTTGCTGCCTATTCAAGTGCTTATGTACTGTCCTAGACAATTTCTACTAAACGCATAGCAGAAGTCTAAAGTTATAATATTTTAGCAATAACTAGGGGCGATAGGAGGGGGTTCAAGGAATGTTGGGTTGTGGCTTTGAACTGTGCATTCTGTTTTCGCATTTTATTAAACATTTAAGACAATGTAGCATGGTTCTTCAAAAAAAGGCTCAAAAACTATAGTCGAGATGTTTGCCACTGGCCAATTTGTACAAAGCTGAGAGCATTAGCTTTACTTTTTTAAGAGCAAAATCCTTAGCTTTTAGATCTGTTGTGGCTGCTATTTGCACTGGTCAATTAAGGCCTGTTCTGCTGGAAAAAAATCAGGTGTCACTGCCAAAACAACCTAAAAAAAAATCATTTTTTAAGTGTAAATGAATCAAATTGGGGTGCTGTTGTGTTTCAGCCAAGGTAAATGCAAACATGCCCAGACCAATTTTGAACTTTCAGCACTGTCGCACTTTGAATGACAATTGCGCGGTCATACAACACTGTACCCAAATTAAATTTTTATCATTTTTTCCCCACAAATAGAGCTTTCTTTTGGTGGTATTTAATCACAGCTGGGGTTTTTATTTTTTGCTAAACAAACAAAAAAAGATGGAAATTTTTGGAAAAAAAAAAAATCATGTTTAATAGTTTGTTATAAAATTTTGCAAACAGGTAATTTTTCTCCTTCATTGATATGCGCTGATGAGGCGGCACTGGTGGGCACTGATAGGCTGCACTGATGGGCACAGATAGGCACATATAAGGCGGCACTGATAGACACAGTTAAGGCGGCACTGATAGGCACAGTTAAGGCGGCACTGATGGGGACAGATAAGGCGGTACTGATGGGCACAGATAAGGCGGCACTGATGGGCACGGATGGGCGGCAGGGATGGGTGGCACGGATGGTTGGCACAGATGGTTGGCACAGATGGGTGGCACTGATGGGTGGCACGGATGGGTGGCACGGATGGGTGGCACGGATAGGTACCACTGATGGGGGGGCACTGATGGGCGGCACTGATGGGTGGCACTGATGGGTGGTACTGATGGGCCATGATGGGCGGCACTGATGGGCACTTATGGGCACTGGTAGGTGACACTGATGGGCACAGATAGGTTGCACTGATGTGGGTGCTGATGGGTAGCACTGATGTGGGTGCTGATGGGTGGCACTGATGTGGGTGCTGATGGGTGGCACTGTGGGCACTGATGGGTGGCACTGTGGGCACTGATGGGTGGCACTGTGGGCACTGATGGGTGGCGCTGATTGATGGCACTGTGGGCACTGATGGGTGACGCTGGTGGGCACTGGTAGGCAGCACTGCTGCCTATTGCCTTGTGTTAGATGATCGCACGGCCGCCGGTGATCGGGTTTTTTTTTTCCTCCTCGCGCTGTCAGCGCGAGGAGGAAAAATAGCCGATTACCGGCTCTGTTTACATCACATGATCAGCTGTCATTGGCTGACAGCTGATCATGTGGTAAGGGGTCGGGACCAACCCCTTACTCTGATCTGTGATCAGGCGAGTCTCATAGACTCGCTGATCACCGAGCGCGCCGCGCGCACCCTGCAGGGGGCGCGCAGGCCGCTCGTGCACGGGACGACGTCAATGGACGTAGTCCCGGCAATTTAGATCCGCGCTGTTGCCGTCATTTGGCAATGGCCCGGATCTAAAGCGGTTAAGGATTGGTGTTTTTTCAATATCACCCTCAAAGTCACAGTAAAATTTATATACATGTGTTTTTGATATGTTTCCATTGAAGTCTATGGGATAGAAAATCGCACTGCATTGCACCAAAAGTACAGGACCCTTCCCCAAACTCGCATTATAGTTGCATTGCATTGATGTGAACGGCCACCGTTGAAAACAATGGCATTTCCATTGTCATGCATTACTGTGTGTCTCAAATGAATCTGACAGTAACCAAACATTCACTGCAGGCAAATCTTCTTGTTGCATGTGTTTTAAAGCTGAACTGCAGGAATTATCTGTATTGCATATTTACACTGTTGCAGCTTTGCAAAATGTAAGTATGCATACATGGGCTGCTGGGGAATCTGAAAATCACTGTAGTGTTCATCGCTGCTACAGTGATAGACGTGATCTCTTGGGTCTTGCTTGGGGTCGGTGCAAACAGCTTCCCCTCTGTACACTAACCATGGAAGGCTTTAACTCAGTGCTGCTGCTATTCACAGAAGACCTTGTATTTTTTTTAATGAATACAAGGCATTCTCTGATTGGACAAAATAGAGACTGTGACATCACTGACCCTTCTGTTCACCTCATCCAATCAGAGAACGCTTTGTATTAATTCAAAATATACCAGCCAATGGTACCAACTACTGTATGTGATTTTCAGCAGCCCATCAGGTATGAAATATGTATACTTCCATTGTGCCAAGATGGACTTAGGGAAATATGCAATACAGATCATTGCTGGAGTTCAACTTTAAATGACAGTGATTGAATTACTACTAGCGAATGTTTTGTATAACATGTTTTTATAAATATGCCTCTTAGACTGCATGCACAAGGGCATATAAAAATACTTTCATCTACACTAGATGTTTCTGCCAAGTATAAAATGCTTGTTTTAGCACACAATTTATGGTCGTATGACTTTTACAAGCAAATATGCCTATACTTATTCTATTGGCTAGAATATTCATTTTATCTAGTTACTGGAATCAATTCTATATGCATATGTGCTTGTTCGTATGAATTTATGCATTTATGTGTGGAACGCAGGTTCTGAACATTTTTCTTTTTTATCCCCTCAAATATGAATCAATGTAGTATGGACACATTGGCTAAAATAGAGCTGCCTTGAGAGGCATTAAAATAATTGAAAATGCCTCTAAAAGCTGTGTTTTTTCGACCCGTGCACATGAGGCTTTAAAGAGAATTCCCAGCCTCCATCCAATTTTTTTTTAAACCCCTACTTCCCTTACGGTAAGTTCTGCACATTTAAGATACTCACCCACTCAGCAGATCCAATGTTGTCCAGTTGAGACCCTCTTCTCTTCTGGCATTACTCGGTCCTGAGCTGCCATGTTTTGGAGTGACGTCATGTCAGATGGCTTGTTCTGGGTTCCCGATGACGTGCCACTAGGCCTGCTGTCTTAGGGCTCATGCACACAGGACGTTTTTACAGCTGCTGTTAGGGGCGCCTCATGTTTTTTTAATTGCCTCTAAACGCCCCTCCATGTTAGCCTATGTGTCCATGCACACATAACCTTTCAGAGGCGTTTGGAGGCATAAGTGTTTAGGGGCAGTACAAAAAAATGACAGCCTGTGCATCCAGGAGGAGAGGCTGTTGAGCTGTAAAAACACTTACAAGATGTAAGAGATTATCACGCTCATCTTGGTGTCATAGGTCCTGTGGCATCCGACATCCTGCAGGCTCCACCGGCGGGCCGAATAACTTGAGAAGAGATGTGGAAAGGCTAGGACGCTGACCAGCATGGACCGCACAGGCAGAAGTGACGTTACCGGAAGAGGCAGGTGTTGGGATCGGCCATGACAGGAATACAGGCTATGCGATTGGAGCCTACATCTCTTCTCCAGGTTACTCGGCCTGCTGGTGGAGCCTGCAGGATGGTGGATGCCACGGGACCTATGACACCATGATGATCGTAATAATCTCTTACATCTTGTAAGTGTTTTTTTACTTTGTGCAATAAATGCTGATACCCTAATACTACACTCAGGTGAGCCTCCCCCTTCCCTTTTTTTTTTTCGATCTATCTTACAGAGTTTGGACACACTCTCAGGATGGCTGCCTCCTTTAACTTTTAACCAATTTAACCAATTATGTACTTGGACTAATGTACTATATATACTTATCTAATAGTTGTTTAGAGGATATTGTTTCTTAGGGGAATACACCTTTCTGTGCACCAGAGATTTCACGTTATCGAGCTGTAAATACGAAAAACGTCAAAAAACGCAGCTAAATGCGGCCAGGCATTTACTGGCCATCGGGACTACCGGGAGATTCCCGGTGGGCCGATGGCTCAGTGGGCCAGTCAGGTGCAGTCCTGGAGCCGCTCCTCTCTGACAGTGAGTGATCGCAATTTCACTCCTGTCAGGAGGAGCAGCTTCCGTCATATGCTGGAGAGAGCATTAGGCGTTATGCTCCCTCCAGCCTGCAGGGGGAGATAGACCAACGGCAGGCTTTCCTTCCTCTCTCCCCTATCACTTGTTATCACATGACTGGAGAGAGGAAGAGAAGCTGCCTTCAAAACTGTGAGTACATGTGGGAGGGGGAGGACACTCTGATGTGAAGGGCTTCTGATGGGGACACACTGATGTAAAGTGGGCTGCTGGTGGGGACTCTAATGTGAAGTGGGCTGCTGGTGGGGACTCTGATGTGAAGTGGGCTGCTGGTGGGGACTCTGATGTGAAGTGGGCTGCTGGTGGGGACACTGATGTGAAGTGGGCTGCTGGTGGGGACTCTGATGTGAAGTGGGCTGCTGGTGGGGATTCTGATGTGAAGGGCTTCTGATGGGGACTCTGATGTGAAGGGCTTCTGATGGGGACTCTGATGTGAAGTGGGCTGCTGGTGGGGACACTGATGTGAAGTGGGCTGCTGGTGGGGACTCTGATGTGAAGGGCTTCTGATGGGGACACCCTGATGTGAATGGAGCTGCTGGTGGGGACTCTCTGATGGGGACACACTGATGTGAAGGGAGCTGCTGGTGGGGACTCTCTGATGGGGACTCTGATGTGAAGTGGGCTGCTGATTGGGACTCTCTGTGAAGGGAGCTGCTGATTGGGACACTCTGATGTAAGGGGGACGCTATTGGGGACACTCTTATGTAAGGGGGACACTGTTGGGGACACTCTGATGTAAGGGGGACACTGTTGGGGACACTCTGATGTAAGGGGGATGCTGTTGGGGACACTCTGATGTAAGGGGGGCGCTGTTGGGGACACTCTGATGTAAGGGGGTGCTGTTGGGGACACTCTGATGTAAGGGGGGCGCTGTTGGGGACACTCTGATGTAGGGGGGGCGCTGTTGGGGACACTCTGATCTAAGGGGGACGCTGTTGGGGACACTCAAAACTAAAGTGGGCCGGTCATGAGGAAGTCCAGGGCCAAATTTTTTCCCCAGTCCAGCGCTGAATGCGGCTAAACACTGTAACAAGCTTTTAGCCGTGTTTGGCATTTTTAGGCATTTTTACATTATAGGGAGTGTTTTCACTGTAAAAACGTCAAAAACGCGAACGCCAAAAAACACGCATAAGAGCCCATAAACGCTATTAAAAAACGTGGCTAAAAGCTAGTTTTTACCACTGCTTTTTTCCTGGCAGCAGCGCTGGCGTTTTTTAAACATCCTGTGTGCATGAGGCCTTATACTTTACGATATGAAAGGCTTTGTCTCCTAGGGTATATCACAAGCCTATTCCAAGAGGCAAAAGGAGGACAGTGTACAACTATCACCTGGGAGAATGTGCAAGAGGGTGGGCAGGACAATTTAGAAAAGAAAAAGATTAAATCATTTTTTTTAAAAGAGCGCTAATTATGCGCAGAGGACTGGAAGAGAGGTGAAGAGGAGGAATAATGTATTTGAGGGTGAAGATCTGCTTTAACATGTAGATAGGTAAATAAGATTCTATCTGCTTAGTTTTGGCTCATGGACAAATAATTTACAAAATCCACATGCCTGCTGTATTCCTCTATGGAAATGACTGTCTCTCACCATTGTATATTTTGAATTTATAGCTCCCTAAACTCATCTGTCATAAAACAGATTACTGCGGCATCGCTGCCATATCTATTAATCATCGTTTTCAAGACAGAGCTTCCTATAACCCCACTCTATAGCTGAGAGGTCAAATGCAAATTTGCCCCATTCAGTCAATGTATGACCTCAATAAATTATGAGCTGCTTGTCTTAGTGAAATCTCATTAACAGGTTAAGTCATTATTCTAGCGTTGTCCAGTCAGTCGGAGGAAGGGGAGATTCTCTTTTCTGGAAAAAGCTCTGCATCAAGTTCAGGAGCTTTCAAGTGACCTTTTGGATGTGTTTCTACTCAACATGAGCATTACGGATCATTATGTCATTTGTCATATTCTGCTCTTCCCATACACCATGTGTTCAAGGCATTGGTAATGGTTACCATTAAATTAATGATTGCCATCGAATATGACAAACAATCATAACATTCTCAGCGACATTTTCTTTCCAGAAAACAATGACTGTTGCCAGCTTGCAGCCTTGAAATTATTTTTTTTTCCAGTTTACAACTGACGTACATGCTAAGCCCATACAAACTTGTTATTTCAATTAAAGCAAAACTAAATGAAAAAAAAAAAATTGCGTACAGGCAGAGACATGCAAAGTACACTCACCTGCCTATTTGCAATCTTCTGCAGCATGTACACCAAGCTGCGTGTGCGCAGCATGGATGACTGCACTCCTGCACATGCATGAGAGTGATGTCATCCCGTGCCAGCCAATCAAAATGGTTGTAGATCGGCACCCAGAAGAACCCAGTGACAGTGGCCATAAATTATTATTATATTATTATTATACAGGATTTATATAGCGCCAACAGTTTACGCATCACTTTACAATAGTGCCATTACTCCAGTTAATTTCAGAGTAGTTAAATCCCCCATTATTATCATTGTCCCAGCCCTCCCAGCTCTTTCTATCAGTGTGAGGAGCTTCAACTCCTCGTTAATACTGGATGACCTGTAACAAACTGCAATTAGTGACTTTGAAGTACGCACACCCATTCAGCCAAGTGCTCTAGAAACCCAAATCCTTCCCTCTCCACCAGGCCTTCAGCCATGCATTCAGTTCTCTAATCTCACCGTCTTTCCTGTGTTCTGCATGGCACAGGCAATATTCCAGATATTATATCTTTGGAGGTCCTTCCCCTCAACTTCAAGTTGAGGCTTTAGTTTTATTTTTTTTCAACAGTAAACTTTTTAATGGCTTGTAGACTTTTTGTGATATTGTGTTTCATGCAATTCCGCCTGTCACACATAGGGCAGCCCATGCATTTCAATGAGCTGCCCTGTGCGTGTTTTTTTAGTGACAAGCTTCATGCGATTTTTATAGTCACGTCTTGCTGCAATTGCAGCGCAAACTCTGTCGAGCAACTATCGCCGAAAAATGGCACAGCATACAGGGTGACATTTAAAATTGCACGTTTTGCACCGATTACCACACAATTTGGGATCACAGGTGGAATCGGGGCGGTTTTGCTCACAATTCCAAACCGCGAAGTGTGAATGGAGCCTAGAGGCATCGCCCAAGCATGTCATTGAAAGGATTGGTGTTTTTCCCATGTTGCCCTCAAATTCACAAAAAAGTGACCCCACTCCCTTATGGACAAATAGTTTTTTTACACTGGTACATGTCCCCCATGGCAGTGCCTAACACCCCATGCCCTTTTTTTGGCAATCCCTTGCCTATTAACAGAGGCCACAGAAGTTGGACAAAGTAGCATGGATAAAGACCATAAAGGGACTTGAACCCTCAATCTTCTGATCTGAAGTCAGATGCCTTCTCCATAAGGCCACACGGTCTTGTAGCCTCCCTCGGGGTTTTCCCGAGTGTGGCTCAGGGTTAAAATTCAGCACCATTAGCGGTAACCCCCGAGCCACACTCGGGATTACATTGCAGGATCCTGGAGCGGTACACTTACCTTGTCCCCGGGTTCCTGCGATGTCCCCCGCAGTGTCCGTGGGCTCCGTCCTCCTCCCAAAGCCTCTCTGTGCCAGGCTCCGTTCCCTGCGAGCATCGCGACGCACGGGGGCGGAGCCTGGTGGCAAATTCAAAAATGTAAAAATCATAACACATACAGTACTGTAATCTTACAGATTACAGTACTGTATGAAATGATTTCACATCCCTTTTGTCCCCAGTGCTTTGGCCCATGCCCTGCATGCAGTTTTTTATTACATATACTGTTCTTTCTGCCTGGAAACTGGAGATTGTCCATAGAAACCAAAAAGTGTCCCTTTACGTCAAAAGTGGCTTTAGATCAGCTAGAAAACAGCGATAGTAAATTAGAACACTTGCAGAATTGAGCGATAGTGAATCGTGGGGAAATTTATTTTATTATTATTTTTTATTTTTATTTTGTAATTATTTATTTTTATTTATTATATTAAAATGTATGTTTTTGTGTTTCAAACTTTATCATACCCGGGATATCTACTAGACTCTTGTTTGGACAGATTTAAGTGTGTTATTGTTAAGAATTACAGACCTACAATATAAAACGCCAAATTTCCATGCAAAATAATTGTACAGCTTTTAGCACCTAAAATCCGAAATAATCATACCGCCAGGGAGGTTAATAAAACTTTGTGCCCTTGAACTCCTTTCCTCTCCCTTATCTCTCCTCCATTACCTCCAACACACCTGAGGCTTATTCATTTAACATGGTTTCCTATGGCATGCGTTCACATCTATGCTTTTTTTAGCCGCTGTGTTTTTTTGGAAAGGGTCAGAGACTTTTTTTAAATGAAAAGCGGTGCTTTTTTTAGTTCAATAGACTTTAATGGAGAAGCTTCAGAAAAGCATGTGGTCCGTTTTGCTGTGATTTTGATGCGATTTGCGTTTTTTAATCTGCCCAACAAATTGGCCAAAAAATAAAACATAACAAAAATGCAAAACGCAAATCGCTGTAAAACCGTACAACAAAAAGCACTGCAGAAATGGATCAAAAACAAACTGCATAGGTGTGAACCTGAGCCTTACCCCCCTGGCGGTATGATTATGCCAGATTTTTGCGTCTCAAAGCGGTACAATTATTTTGCATAGAAATTTGGCATTATATATTGTAGGCCTGTAATTCTTAACAACAACACACTTAAATCTGTCCGCCAAGAGTCTAGTAGATATCCCGGGTATGATGAAGTTTGAAACACAAAATCATAAATTATAATATAATAAATAAATATAGATAATTATAAAAAAAAAAATAATATAATAATAATAAAATGAATTTCCCCACGATTCACTATCGCTCAATTCTGCAAGTGTACTAATTTACTATCGCTGTTTTCTAACTGGTCTAAAACCACTTTTGATGTAAAGGGACACTTTTTGGTTGCTATGGATAATCTCCAGTTTCCAGGCAGAAAGAACAGTATATATAATATAAAACTGCATGAAGGGCATTGGACAAAGCACTGGGGACAAAAGGGATGTGAAATAATTTCATACAGTAATGTAATCTATAAGATTACGGTGTACTCTATGTATTATGATTTATCAATAAAACTTCCCCTTTTTACTTGGATTTACACCATGTGGAAGCTTTTTTCTTTTCCTCTTCCTTGATTATACACAGGGGGATGCCAAGTGAGTGATATCCGGTAGAAGATTCCAGCTGACAACTGAATACGTTCCCTAATCCAGGAGGAGCAGGTCCCACCTAGGAGCATTTAAAGTCGTGAAGCTCTTCCCGGCTCTCCTTCAAGGATTGGAGGCATCTTTAACCCTACCGTCCAGACGGTAAAAGCCTGTATGACTCACCGGCAACCGCCAGTGAGTCCACCGCTTCTGGTAAGGGCATTTTATTTACATCCCCTCCAGTTGAAAGCAAGAAGTTTTATGAAGATTTATCCTTGATTTAGCATGTACTTAGCAGTGTGAGATTTGAATACAAGTTTTGGGATCACTTCCACACTCAAAAGAACTGTTAACCCCCCCAGAGACTTTTTGAGTCCATATATTCACATTGGTCACTTTCTTACCACTAAGCTTTTTATGTTACTTTTTGAGTAAGATTTAAGTTTATGCCCTCTTTGGGACTGTCATGATGTAGTAATATTGTCTGTGTGTGTTAACACCTCTTTATTGATTATATTGAGTTCACAGGTGCCTTCACAGAGATCTTTTTTGATATCACTTATAGATAATTTTTTTTGGTTATAATTATATCTTTATGTAGAGGTGATCTATGTATAGACCCCTCCAAATCACCTTCACATTTTCAGATGTGTTTTCACTTAAATATAGCGCTGCACTTTTCATTTTTTATTTCACTTGTTTGAATTTGCCGCCGGGCTACACCCCTGTGCGTCGCGACGCTCGCAGGGAACGGAGCCTGCCACACAGAGGCTTCGGAGGGAGGACACAGCCAGCAGACACCGCGGGGGGACATCGCAGGATCCTGGGGACAAGGTAAGTATCCTGCACCAGGATCCTACAATGCAATCTCGAGTGTGGCTCGGGGTTACCACTAATGGTGCTGAAATTTAACCCCGAGCCACACTCGGGAAAACCGCCAGGGAGGTTAAGGCCTGGGATCACACCTATGCATTTTTTGGTGCTTTTTGCAGTAATACACTACAGTTCATTTAACCTCCCTGGCGATATGATTAACCACTTCAGCCCCGGAAGGATTTACCCCCTTCCTGACCAGAGCACTTTTTACAATTTGGCACTGCGTCGTTTTAACTGCTAATTGCGCGGTCATGCAATGCTGTACCCAAACGAAATTTGCGTCCTTTTCTTCCCACAAATAGAGCTTTCTTTTGATGGTATTTGATCACCTCTGCCGTTTTTATTTTTTGCGCTATACACGGAAAAAGACCGAAAATTTTGAAAAAAAATGATATTTTCTACTTTTTGTTCTAAAAAAAATCCAATAAACTCAATTTTAGTCATACATTTAGGCCAAAATGTATTCGGCCACATGTCTTTGGTAAAAAAAATGTCAATAAGTGTATATTTATTGGTTTGCGCAAAAGTTATAGCGCCTACAAACTAGGGTACATTTTCTGGAATTTGCACAGCCTTTAATTTATGACTGCCTATGTCGTTTCTTGAGGTGCTAAAATGGCAGGGCAGTACAAAACCCCCACAAATGACCCCATTTTGGAAAGTAGACACCCCAAAGAAATTGCTGAGAGGCAATTTGAGCCCATTGAATATTCATTTTTTTTGTCCCAAGTGATTGAATAATGACTAAAAAAAAAAAAAATTACAAAAAGTTGTCACTAAATGACATATTGCTCACACAGGCCATGGGCATATGTGGAATTGCACCCCAAAATACATTTAGCTGCTTCTCCTGAGTATGGGGATACCACATGTGTGGGACTTTTTGGGAGCCTAGCCGCGTACGGGACCCCGAAAACCAATCACTGCCTTCGGGATTTCTAAGGGCGTACATTTTTGATTTTACTCCTCACTACCTATCACAGTTTTGAAGGCCATAAAATGCCCAGATGGCATAAACCCCCCCCAAATGACCCCATTTTGGAAAGTAGACACCCCAAGCTATTTGCTGAGAGGCATGGTGAGTATTTTGCAGCTCTCATTTGTTTTTGAAAATAAAGAAAGACGAGAAAAAAAAAAATTTTTTTTTCTTTTTTCAATTTTCAAAACTTTGTGACAAAAAGTGAGGTCTGCAAAATACTCACTATACCTCTCAGCAAATAGCTTGGGGTGTCTACTTTCCAAAATGGGCTCATTTGGGGTTTTTTTTTTGCCACCTGGGCATTCCATGGCCTCCGAAACTGTGATAGGCAGTGAAGAGTGAAATCAAAAATTTACGGCCTTAGAAAGCCTGAAGGCGGTGCTTGGTTTTCGGGGTTCCATACGCGGCTAGGCTCCCAAAAAGTCTCACACATGTGGTATCCCCGTACTCAGGAGAAGCAACAGAATGTATTTTGGGGTGTAATTTCACATATTCCCATGGCATGTTTGAGCAATATATCATTTAGTGACAACTTTGCGCAAAAAAAAATAAAAAAAATAAAAAATTGTCTCTTTCCCGCAACTTGTGTCACAATATAAAATATTCCACGGACTCGACATGCCTCTCAGCAAATAGCTTGGGGTGTCTACTTTCCAAAATGGGGTCATTTGGGGGGGTTTTGAACTGTCCTGGCATTTTATGCACAACATTTAGAAGCTTATGTCACACATCACCCACTCTTCTAACCACTTGAAGACAAAGCCCTTTCTGACACTTTTTGATTACATAAAAAAATAATTTTTTTTTGCAAGAAAATTACTTTGAACCCCCAAACATTATATATTTTTTTAAAGCAAATGCCCTACAGATTAAAATGGTGGGTGTTTAATTTTTTTTTTTCACACAGTATTTGCGCAGCGATTTTTCAAACGCATTTTTTGGGGAAAAAACACACTTTTTTAAATTTTAATGCACTAAAACACACTATATTGCCCAAATGTTTGATGAAATAAAAAAGATGATCTTAGGCCGAGTACATGGATACCAAACATGACATGCTTTAAAATTGCGCACAAACGTGCAGTGGCGACAAACTAAATACATTTTTAAAAGCCTTTAAAAGCCTTTACAGGTTACCACTTTAGATTTACAGAGGAGGTCTACTGCTAAAATTACTGCCCTCGATCTGACGTTCGCGGTGATACCTCACATGCATGGTGCAATTGCTGTTTACATTTGACGCCAGACCGACGCTTGCGTTCGCCTTAGCGCGAGAGCAGGGGGGACAGGGGTGCTTTTTTTTTTTTTTTTTTTTTTTTCTTTATTATTATTATTTTTTTTATCTTATTTTTAAACTGTTCCTTTCATTTTTTTTTTAAATCATTTTTATTGTTATCTCAGGGAATGTAAATATCCCCTATCATAGCAATAGGTAGTGACGGGTACTCTTTTTTGAAAAAATTGGGGTCTATTAGACCCTAGATTTCTCCTCTGCCCTCAAAGCATCTGACCACACCAAGATCGGTGTGATAAAATGCTTTCCCAATTTCCCAATGGCGCTGTTTACATCCGGCGAAATCTAAGTCATAAAATGCTCGTAGCTTCCGGTTTCTTAGGCCATAGAGATGTTTGGAGCCACTCTGGTCTCTGATCAGCTCTATGGTCAGCTGGCTGAATCACCGGCTGCATTTTCAGTGTTAGATTCAACTTTTAAATAAGTTGCTTATAGTTTATATTGCTTTGTCAAATTATTGCTTCTTATAGGAATTAAGACACAGAGTCAGGTATGTCTGTATCAAAGTTCTCAGCATAATGGACTGCTGCTCTTTACTTCTTTCAAAGGCCTTTTTATAGGCAATTATACAAACAATAGCATCAGCACAGCCCCCCCACACAGGGCAAGGGTAAACAACAACAGGAGTCACCTGGGCTACGAACACAAGCTTCAACACCATGGCAATATAGTTACAAGAAAACAAAAGCAGCTTCAATTGAGTTCAACAGCCAAAAAGTTAAAAACAGATTTACATGTAGGCATCATATTAAGTGAGAACTCTAAATTAAATCCCTGACCTTATCAATTTCCCCCTTTGACATTATCCTCTCCTTCCCCCTGGGTCCTCATGAATAAGTTCTAGTCAGTTTTTCCCCAGAGTCCTTTCCCTGACCGCGAGTTGTCAGAGGGGTAGAACCCATCCCCCTAGGTATTACCAACATCTTAAAATTCAAGAAGAGGAGTTTTATAGGAGTGGGGCGATGTCAATACACATTTATCGGTATGCCCTGTCTATTCTCCTAATTTTCCTATTTATTTTCCTGTATACACATATATTCGTGATTGTAAGTGATATTAATATTAGAATAATAATTACCATTGGACTTAACAACCAGTGAAAGGTATTGGTTGCTGTAGAAGACATTCCACTAAATATATCCCACCAATGTGGTGCAGTATCCTGTTGTATCTGTGAGGAAAGATGCACTAGTCTACCTTTGTCAATAATTGCGGATACAAGGTTATTCTGTAGGGTATGTTCTAGTGTTTCTATATGTTGTCTTAACAACTCTGATTGTTCCAAAACCTGTTTTAGTGGGTCTAAAGAAATTATAAAGGGTGTAGTGTCAGTGAGATTATGTACCTCATAGACTGAAGAGAATATCTTATCGGCATCTGGTTCAAAAAGATAGGTGTCGTTACCCCATTGTAATATTTTAATCTTTTTTTATACATCCCGCAAACGGCGCCGATTTATTTAATGCTGACGTGGTGCGGTTATCATTAGTAATGATACAAATATGCTGGGGTCCTATTTCTATGAATCTATTGTTCACATTTATCGGTGTTCTTTGCATTTTGCATATGCTAGTTTGGTATTTTAACAAGCAAGGTTCATATACTGGGGAACTTCTGCCACATACCATTCCCTTATTAGTTCCTTCACATAGAGTTAAATCATGGGTTCTGTTTCTTTTATCTACATATTTCCCATATATTTCTGGATACCAAAACTCGTCTTTAATTACTAGTGGCATGACCACTATTTTACACATTTCCATTACATCTGCTACCCGGTATGCTTCGAACCTTCCTACACACCATTTCTCCTCACATTCTATCTTATCCCCTTTTACTTGGAACCATACACCATCGTCAGTTAAACCCTTAAAATATTTCATCCAGGTATGATAATTTCCCAACTGTAGTTCAGTCCTGGCCCTATTTATTTGTATATGATAGGATAAGAGGTTAAAAGAGCACTGTGTGAAATTTACAAACTGTTGATTTTGATTCCACAGCTGGAGCTCTGCTCCTATCGTGTGATTTATTAACCCTCCCAAAAATTGTAATAGGGGTATTTCTTGCAATTGGGTTTCAAAAGTGGTGGGTAACCATTTGCTTGTGATAGTCAAGCTGTCAGCTATGTGTCCCCCTGCATGCTTCCATCTGTTGTTCATTTCTTCTATCTCGACCGAGTTTAAAATTCCCATTCCTGTACCTGTTAACCCCAATAGTGTGTCATACCATTCTCGTTTATACCTACACTCCGGTATCGGGGGAAAGGTGATATTGAATTTTATTTTTGTTTTCTGTTGTGATGTTGATACATTTATGCAAGTGTTTGGTACGGGTGTTAATATGGAAGATTCAATTGTTGGCGTTACTTCTTCCTCCATTTGTATGTGAAACCCATAGGCCTCTGCACTCCAATACCGCCCATCATTTCTCTCTTCCCTCCACCAAGATGCACAGAGGAAAGTACTGGATTGATTAACGGTAATATCTGTCAGATTGAACATCCCTTCGGTTATATTCCCTCCTTCTGCCATGACTGTTAATATTTGGTACATTTGTCCCACTACCCGTTCCCGGGCTTGTTTCCATGTCTGTGAAAGGGATATTTTATGACACCTATGGTTCTTACTATTGTTAAAGGGGAAACCCATATTATCGTTCCACTGGAAAGTTACAGTTACCTCTGAGAGGGGGTCTGCCTGTATCCATGCTATACCTACATCTACATGAAACGGTCGCCTATGTCCTTCAACAGTATAATTACCCACAGTGTAATCCTTATTTATCTCATATCCTGATACATTTGCTACTTTAGGATCATCTATACTCCATTCAAAAGTCATTGTTTCTTCTACCTCAAGTACATTAATACCAGGAGTCCATGCATATATTTGTAAAACATCAATCTTCAACAAAAAATATGTAAGTAGATATTTCATCATGTTGTTTTCTCGGGTTGTTTCTTGCAGTGTGATGCGTGTATCCAGGTAGGTTTTCCTTCCAGCTTTACTGAGGTGGCTGTGGTCAAAAGCACTTGATAAGGACCTTCAAACCTTGGCTCCAATGTCTTTCTGGTGTGTTTCTTTACATATACAAAATTCCCTTGGTAGCAGAGTATGTGTACCTGCTATTGAATTAGGGTCTGGTAGAGAAGAATACACACTTTTGTGGATCTTAGTTAGACGTTGTTGTAATTGTATCACATATGCAGTCAAACTATCACATTGCAATTGCATACTCTGTGGAAAGTATAAACCCAATCTAGGTGCATTCCCAAAAAGTATCTCATATGGGGATAATCCTGTCTTTCCTGTTGGAGTGTACCTTATAGAGAACAAAGCCAAAGGCAGGCATTCTGGCCAAGGCTTGTTTAACTCTTGCCTGGCTTTTTGTATTTTTAACTTTATTGTCCCATTTACTCTCTCCACTGATCCTGAACTCTGTGGGTGGTAAGGGGTGTGAAAACTTTGTTGAACCCCTAACATGGTCATCACATTCTGCATGATTTCTCCTGTAAAGTGTGTCCCCCTATCTGATTCTATGGTTTCAGGAAGACCAAACCTAGGTATTAACTCAGTGATCAGTTTCTTAGCTGTGGCTTTAGCTGTAGCCGATTTTACTGGATAACTTTCGGGCCAACCTGAGAATAAATCGATACACACGAGGACAAACTCAAAGGGGCCGCTCTTGGGCATTTGTATGTAATCAATTTGCAGTCTCTGGAAGGGGTATTGGGCCCGGACCTGGTGTTTTCGTGGGGTTTTTACTCTCTGTCCTGGGTTATTCAGGAGACAGATTTGGCAGGCTGCACAGTAGTTTCTTGCAGTGCTACTGAATCCAGGGGCGAGCCATCCTTGGTTCACAATCCTATACATGGAATTGGAACTGACGTGTGTGGGTAGGTGAACTGCCGCTGCCATTGCTGGGTACAGAGAGGCAGGTAGGCATATTTTGCCCCCTTCCCTCCATACATTGTCAAGGTCTGGTGCTGCTCCCATTCTGACCCACTTATCTTTCTCGCTCTCCCCTGCTTGCTCCTGTAATTTACTCAGCTGCTGCCATGTTGGTTCTGGGATACTCACCTCTACCGCTGCTAAGGTCTCAGGGCTTCCTTCCCCTAGAGCTGCCTGTTTTGCAGTCAAATCTGCAAATGCATTTCCTTTTGCCTCAATTGTTTTTGCGCTCGTGTGTGCCGCTATCTTCATGATGGCCACTCGTTTAACCTTTTGAAGATTGTTCAGGACTCTCTTAATCCCTTCTCCATGTTTTACAGGTGTACCTGCTGCTGTCAGATAACCTCTAGCCCTCCATATGTGGCCATAATCGTGCGCTACGCCATAAGCGTAAGCGGAGTCAGTGTAAATATTCCCTTCTCGTTCTTTTAAGTATTCTAGGGCTTGTTCTAAAGCTTTTAATTCTGCTTCTTGTGCTGACATGTGGGCTGGTAAGGGCTGTGCGTCAATCACCTGTGTATCAGTCTCTACGGCATAACCTGTGTGATATTTACCCTTGTCATCAGCAAACCTACTGCCATCTATGTACAAAGTGTGCTCAGCATTTAAAATTGGTGTATCTGTAACATGTGGAAATCCCATTGTCTCCTGTTCCATGAGCTGAAAACAATCATGTTCATCTACTTGTTTAAACAAAAGAGTGTCAGGTACCTCATTTCCTTTCTCACTAGTACTATTAGCACTATCATTCCCCCTTGCCAAATCTGGTGACTGAAGAGGCAAAAAGGTAGCCAAATTTAAAGTTGTACAGCGCTGAAAAGTGACATTTGGAGGTAAAAGTAAAGTACACTGTAACCTTAATTGCCTAGCCATTGAAATGTGTTTGGGCTGTACCTGGGACAAGATTGCACGTATGTCATGTGTGGTATGCACTACAACTGGATTGTCTAGAACAATCTCTGATGACTTATCTATGATAATTGACACTGCAGCTACCGTCCGTACACAGGACGGTGAACCTCTAGATACTGGATCTAATGCTGCTGAAAAGTAAGCGATTGGTCTTTGTTTTACATGTGCCTGTGTCAGAACACCTGTGGCATGTCCAGTGATCTCAGCAATGTACAGATTAAATATCTTGGTGTAATCTGGTATACCAATAGCCGGGGCAGAAATCAACAACTTTTTCAAAGTGATAAACGACTCATAAGCTACTTCTGTAAGCATATACGGTACAATTTTCAAACAATCGTATAATGGCTGCATCAAAGCGCTAGCATGTGGTATCCACTGTCTACAATATGACACGATACCTAAAAACATACGCAATTGTTTGAAATTCCGTGGGGGTAACATTCCCTTTATCACTTGAACCCTCTCCTCAGTGAGATGTCTCGTACCCTGTGATATACAATGTCCCAAAAAGATAACTTTTTCCTGACACACTTGTAACTTTTTCTTATTAACCTTGCAACCTTTTTTCTGCCAAAAATCGCAACAAATTAAGGGTGGTGTGCAAGCTTTCAGTCTTTCACTTATCTGTGGAATTAATCCTTCCATAAACTGTTTATTGAAGGCTCGGATCGTGACTGGCAGCTCTAAATCCATTCCCTCATCTGCCATCATACTTTCTATAGATAAGTAAAAGTCTGATACAGTCTGTCCTGGCATTTGTTTCATGGGTGATATTGACCCCCCTCTTGTTGTTTTGCCTGACAGAAAGCTTCTAATCTAGCAATAAAAGGGGCCCTTGAGTCTATATGTCTGACATGTCCTGTCTCTAAATTGCCATCCCCATCAACTTGTCCTGCAGGTCTGTGTGGACCTATTTCTGTCATAAACTGGTTAAACAGGGTCAGAGTCATTTTATGTCTGCATAGATCCTCCCCATCCTGCCAGGTCGCTTCATGTGTATTCATTAACTGTGTCACAAATCTACAGAAATCAGCTGGCTTTACTATAATGCATGTATCAGTGCGTACGGGAGCTACAGTTTCTGAATGAAATTCTTATACTCCACAAACCTGAAAAAAAAAAAAAACATTCTCTACCCTTAAGTACAGGATATATCTTGTGTGGTTTACGTTCTATGTCAGTATATGGGGGTGGGATGGTTGAACTAAGATTATTTAAAATTTCAACATTTTTTGTTCTTCTGTCTTTCATATCCCAACCATCACAGTCTGGATTATATTTCCACCCCTCTTCTTTCGCTCTATTTGAGACCTTAATTAAGCATTGAACCTGACGCATCCATTGCTTCTTTAACACCTCTCCTTGTCTGTCCCTTTTTATTTCACTCCATACATCCGGGTCTAAGCCCGCTGCTCCTTTCACCTTAAATTTACGAAGGACATCCTTTAAGTCCTGTGCTTCGGTTTTCCCATAAATGTTCTTAATTATCTGTGGCACCGTATAGTGCGCCACAATTCCCTGACGGGGTTTTGTGTTCCTCTGGCCCATTCTAACAGTCCTGCCTAGGTAGCGTGTGGGACACTTAGTGTACAATATAATGCGGCTACAACATATACAAGAATGAATAATTACTTTATATGCTAGCCCAATAACAAACCAGCTAAGTTACACTAGTTCCTCGTTGCCTTCCTCCTAGGGTGCTAGAATTCTAGAAACCTCTCCGGAATGAGATTTCTGAAACCGAATTACTTTATATGCTAGCCCAATAATAAATAATTACTTTATATGCTAGCCCAATAACAAACCAGAATGCGGCTACAACATATACAAAAATGCGGCTACAACATATACAAGCATTCCTTTAAGTGGCCAGGTATCCGACTAGATCTCGGGACTTTGTTGAGACCTTATTCCCCCCCTCGTATCTGGGAATCCCTCTCATACACTCTTATCCCTGCTTTATGGAGCAGACAGGGCTTATACTCTCAACCCGTCTATGGTTTATGAGTTAGATGTGAGGTTAAGCATAAGCGTCAGACCCCCAAGCTCACAAGCCCTCAGGTTCCCAATCGTGTGAGGTAAGGCGCATTCCGTTGCTTAGTTCGGCAATCCCCTTCTAACTCATACCATCCTTGACAAGGCTCATTCACTTTCTCAACAAGACAGACAAGACGAACACAGATAACAAAACAAACAAATAATTCCAGCAATATAAACGAAAATATGCAGTAATTCTAGACTCACCACTACAGAGGCTGGTGTTTTAAAACCAGGAGAACCGTAACTGACAGAACGGATAGGCACAAATCAGGGGAGCACAGAATATAAGAAAAATAAAGCTTTTTCTTACCTGCAAAGGTTTTTTGATCTGTGGTTCCCGGAATGCCTGTCCTTTTGTTCCGTCAGCGTAGCTCAACCACCTCTTGTAGTATCATCGGTGAGTCCCTCGTCCGGGCGCCAAATGTTAGATTCAACTTTTAAATAAGTTGCTTATAGTTTATATTGCTTTGTCAAATTATTGCTTCTTATAGGAATTAAGACACAGAGTCAGGTATGTCTGTATCAAAGTTCTCAGCATAATGGACTGCTGCTCTTTACTTCTTTCAAAGGCCTTTTTATAGGCAATTATACAAACAATAGCATCAGCACAGCCCCCCCACACAGGGCAAGGGTAAACAACAACAGGAGTCACCTGGGCTACGAACACAAGCTTCAACACCATGGCAATATAGTTACAAGAAAACAAAAGCAGCTTCAATTGAGTTCAACAGCCAAAAAGTTAAAAACAGATTTACATGTAGGCATCATATTAAGTGAGAACTCTAAATTAAATCCCTGACCTTATCATCAGGTTCCCTGTTGAGACAGGAGAGCCAGAGAAAAACACGGAAGACGTTGGGGGGGGGGCATTCTCTCCCACGGCTTGTAAAAGCAGTCTAGAGGCTAATTAGCCACTAGGATTGCTTTTACATGAAAGCCGACCGCTGGCTGAAAAGAATGATACCAAGATGATACCTAAACCTGCAGGCATCATTCTGGTATAACCACTCAAAGTCGTGAATGGCGTACCTGAAGACAAAAAAATGGTTAACAATAAAGCACAGTAAACGGTCAAGTATAAAAAATTGCATACCTGAAAAGCAAACATGATAAAACATAATAACAATAAAACATTGCAGAATAGAATACAGTAAAAAAGAGCAGAACAATAGAGAGAATAGAGAGAGAGAGAACAATAAAACGACAACTATTTTTTTTTTTTTTATATTTTTGTATGTGTTTTTTTTTTTTTTTTTTTACACTTTTTTTTGTAACTGTAACTTTTATAACTGTAACCGGTTCCAGGTTCGGGTCTCTCAAAATGCGATGGCATTTCGGGAGACCCTGTGAAAGTGTGCCTAGTCTGTGGAATGCTGTACCCTACGCTAATACTCAACTAGTGCATGGTAGCGTTCAAAACATTCACCAATGCAAAGACAAGAATTGTCAGGACAGGAGGGACAATAATAGCGGGTGTCACGCCTATATCCGCGCTTGCTGCAGACACGACATCTTTTTTGGGGGGGTTCGCTGGGTAGGGGTACTCGGGAGGACATAAAGAAAATGCCTCTCATGCAGCCGACTGCATTTGGTTGGGGATGTGAATGGGGGAAGTACGGGTGCTGCAGAAGCGGTGGGTTCCCAATTAGGATTGGCGAATGCAGCAGGAAGGGCATTATGGGCACGACGGGCCTGTGTTTGTCTTCTTGGTGGCAGCGGGACACTACTTGTGCATGCCACCTCACCAGCTTGAACTGCACTTATGGGACTCGCCACGTCACCAAGTGTTACTGCAGTGCTGGTTTGACTACGACCGGGGTGTACTAGGCCGCTGGTGCTTGCCAGTTCAATAAAAAGCTACCAAAAAAACTGTTAGCGATCGCAGGGATCAGGCCTGACTCTGCGAACGCTGCAGTTATGCGTTTAGTATTTTGTAAGTGACAGTGATCGATCGATACTGCACTTGGGTGGGCTGGGGCGGGCGGAGGGGAAAAACGCAGGTGCTAGCGGGTATCTGGGCTGATTCCGCTAACGCTGCGTTTTTGGGAACCCTAAACTGCTGGGGACGCCAGTATAGATCTGATCGGATCAGATATTGATCCGATCAGATACTATACCACTAAGGGAGGTGTACGGTGCGTGCGTGGGTGTTAGCGGTACTGGCGCTAACCTGACGCTGCCTGGGGCTGGTGCTTGCCAGTTCACCAAAACGCTACCAAGAAAACTGTTATGCCGCGTACACACGGTCGTACTTTTCGTCTACAAAAGTCCAACGGACGCTGACGGACTAAAGCTGGCTGGTAATCCGATCGTGTGTGGGCTTCTCCGGACTTTCAACTGACTTTTTTAGCCTCAAATCCGACGTACTTTAGATTTGAAACATGCTTTAAAACTTTACTTCGTAACTACGACGGACCCCGAAATCCGCTCGTCTGTGTGCTAGTCCGACGGACAAAAAGCCACGCTAGGGCACCTATTGGCTACTGGCTATGAACTTCCTTATTTTAGTCCGGTGTACGTCATCACGTACGAATCCGACCGACTTTTGTGTGGTCGTGTGTAGGCAAGTCCGTTCGTTAGAAAGTAGGCCGCAAGTCCGCCGCAAGTCCACCGAAAGTCTGCCGGAAGTCTGTCGGACAGGCTGTCTGACTTTTGTAGACGAAAAGTACGACCGTGTGTACGCGGCATAAGCGATCGCAGGGATCAGGCCTGACTCTGCGAACGCTGCAGTTATGTGTTTAGTGTTTTGTAAGTGACAGTGATCGATCGATACTGCACTTGGGTGGGCCGGGCGGAGGGGAAAAACGCAGGTGCTAGCGGGTATCTGGGCTGATTTAGGGAACCCTAAACTGCTGGGGACGCTAGTATAGATCTGATCGGATCAGATATTGATCCGTACAGATACTATACCACTAAGGGAGGCGTATGCTGCGTGCGTGGGTGTTAGCGGTACTGGCGCTAATCTGACGCTGCCTGGGGCGACGCATATCACCGCCGGCGATCAGGGGGCTAAACCTTTATTCGGTAATAAATGGCGGGTGCCCTGACACTATAAAAAATAAACGAACTAACCAGCATCACCCATAATGGTTATACGGTGATCAGTGGTGAAAGGGTTAACTAGGGGGCAATCAAGGGGTTAAAACATTTATTAGGTAGTATATGGGGGTCCCTGACGCTATAAAACGCTGACGGCGAACCTAAATATTTACGTCCCTAACTAGCGTCACCAGCGACACTAATACAGCGATCAGAAAAATGATCGCTTAGTGACACTGGTGACAGGGGGTGATCAAGGGGTTAAAACTTTATTAGGGGGGTAGGGGGGTACCCTAGACCTAAAGGGGGCTACCACTCACTGCCCTAACACAGTAACTGTCACAAACTGACACTATGCAGTAATCAGGAAAAAAAAAAAAAAAAACCTGCTTGGTGTCAGTTTGTGACAGGGGGGGGTGATTGGGGGGGATCGGGGGGCGATCGGGGGGGGGGGGGGTCGGGGTGTTTTGTGTGCCTGGCATGTTCTACTGTGTGTGTGTAGTGTTGTGCACTCACATTACAGTCTTCTCTCCTCAGCCCGGAATGGAAAATACCGAGCCGAGGAGAGATGACATCATTTCCTCTGCCTCTGTGTACAATACAGAGGCAGGGAAGTGATCCAATTGGCTGGGAGCGATCGCGAGGGGGGGGCCACGAATGGATGGCCTCCCCTTCACCACCGATCGCCGGGGGAGATTTGCTGACCGCCGCAGGCACCGGGGGGGGGGGTCCAATCGGACCCCCCACCCACGGGCAGGCAGGGACGTACAGGTAAGCCCTTTTGCCTGCCCGTGCCGCTCTGCCGACGTACATCGGCGTGCGGCGGTCGGCAACTGGTTAATTCGGATTTTAGGTGCTGAAAGCGGTACAATTATTTTGCATGGAAATTTGGCGTTTTATATTGTAGGCCTGTAATTCTTAACAATAACACACTTAAATCTGTCCAAACAAGAGTCTAGTAGATATCCCGGGTATGATGAAGTTTGAAACACAAAAACATAAATTATAATTTAATAAATAAATATAAATAATTTAAAAAAAAATAATATAATAATAATAAAATAAATTTCCCCCCGATTCACTATCGCTCAATTCTACAAGTGTTCTAATTTACTATCGCTGTTTTCTAGCTGGTCTAAAGCCACTTTTGACATAAAGGGACACTTTTTGGTTGCTATGGACAATCTCCAGTTTCCAGGCAGAAAGAACAGTATATGTCATATAAAACTGCATGCAGGGCATGGGCCAAAGCATTGGGGACAAAAGGGATGTGAAATGATTTCATACAGTACTGTAATCTGTAAGATTACAGTACTGTATGTGTTATGGTTTGTACATTTTTTTGAATTTGCCGCCAGGCTCAGCCCCTGTGCGTCGCGACGCTCGCAGGGAACGGAGCCTGGCACGGAGAGGCTTCGGAGGAGACAGAGACCGCAGACACAGCGGGGGACATCGCAGGATCCTGGGGACAAGGTAAGTAACGCCGCAGCAGGATCCTGCAATGTAATCCCGAGTGTGGCTCGGGGTTACCGCTAATGGGACTGAAATTTAACCCCGAGCCACACTCAGGAATACTGTCAGGGAGGCTACCATGGTTTCCTATGGGACACATTCACATCCAAGCTTTTTTCAGCCGCTACATTTTTGGAAAGAGTCAGGGTCTTTTTTAAATGCAAAATGGTGCTTCTTTGGTTCAATAGACTTCAATAGAGAAGCTGTAGAAAAACATGTAGCGTTTTTGCACATGTGATTTTACTAAGATTTGCAATTTTTAATCTGCCCAACAAAATGTAAAATGCAAATTGTGTCAAAATTGCATGTGCAAAAGTACAAAACACTCCACAAAAAGCACCGCAGAAACGGATCAAAAGCAAACTGCATAGATGTGAACTGAGCCTAACAGTTGCTTGCCCTCGGTCACTAAGGTCACTAAGGGGTTAACCAGCTATGTACGTGTCATAGTGGCAGCTTGCAGCTGAGTCCATAAAAGGGGAGGAGCCTAGGGTCAGTGTGGGAGTTAGGAGTTGGAGTTAGAGGAGTAAACATCTCTGTTTCTTCTCTGTGATTATTCGTATTGTCTATAGTGTGATTCAGAGATTTACTAGATTTCTGTGATCTGGTGATTTTCTCTAGAATTACAGGATATTGAATCTCGCTTGCCAGGAATATATAAATCTCTTTCCAGGCAAAATGGTGAAATTAGATCGCACCGCCTACCTGCGTGTAGGAGAAAGAGGTCTGTATCAACGCTGCAATAATAAAAAACATCAAGAAAAAACATCAGAATGCCAGGCTCAGGCTTCTAAGAAGTGTCTGATATTTCCCATCAATAACAAGTAGGGGATCAATACAAAGTGACAGGATATAAAACAGAATTTATTTAAAAGTGATCAGTAAATTATGAGATTTTGAATGTGTCAGTAATGTGAAATACAGATCATATTATTGTCTGTTATATAACCAACCCGACCAGTCTTCTGTCTGTAGCTAAAAATAGACTGTGGATTTGAAATTTGAAATTTCTCCAGCCAATCACGTGCTGCCTCTCACAGGTGTGATCACAGATCAACTGTCTAGCTAACTGACACAATCTGATCAATGAGTTGGCTTTAATAATTGTGCAGACTAAGGCCCCTTTCACACTGGCGGGGGGGGGGCGGCGTCGGGGGTAAAGCACCGCTATTGTTAGCGGCGCTTTACCGTCGGGATTAGGCAGCTAGCGGGGCGGTTTTACCCCCACTAGTGGCTGAGAAAGGGTTAAAAACCACCGCGGTATAGCCGCGCTGTCCCATTGATTTCAATGGGTAGGAGCGGTGAAGGAGCGGTGTATACACTGCTCCTTCACCGCTCCAAAGATGCTGCTAGCAGGACTTTTTTTCCCATCCTGCTAGCGCACCGCTCCAGTGTAAAAGCACTCGGGGCTTTCACACTGGAGAGACAGCAGCATCTTCGGAGCATCTTCGGAGCGGTGAAGGAGCGGTGTATACATCGCTCCTTCACCGCTCCTGCCCATTGAAATCAATGGGACAGCGCGGCTATACAGCTGGCAAAGCGCCTCTGCTGAGGCGCTTTGCGGTGGTTTTTAACCCTTTCTTGGCCGCTAGCGGGGGGTAAAACTGCCCTGCTAGCGGCCCGAATACAGACGGTAAAGCGACGCTAACTGTTAGCGGCGCTTTAAAGCCGACGCCGCCCCCGCCCCAGTGTGAAAGGGGCCTAATAATGACAGTTCTAGTTTCCCTAGATTTTAGGACCTGCGTCACCTGGGACTTTTATACACTTTAGGGACATTTTGTAATTTCATCATAGGTGTGTGCAGCCTATTGTATTATCATGTGCAGCCCAAAGCTCAAACATACATCCGTGTATAGATAGATAGATAGATAGATAGATAGATAGATAGATAGATAGATAGATAGATAGATAGATAGACGGACGGGCGGGCGGGCGGACGGACGGACGGACGGACGGACGGACGGGCGGGCGGGCGGGCGGGCGGGCGGACGGACGGACGGACGGACGGACGGACAGACAGACAGACAGACAGACAGACAGACAGACAGACAGACAGACAGACAGATAGATAGATAGATAGATAGATAGATAGATAGATTGTTCTTTTTTTATGCAATCCAATTTGCAGCTTATGATTATAGGATGAATTTAGTCACTAAATAGGAAATTATGAACACAAATCAGAGATTTGCTTTCAGTCCAGACAGCTCAGCAGGAAAAATAAATGAACTGGGGCATTTTTTCGCAGTTGATCTATATTTTACAAATTCCTTGACATTTGTCCATAATCACCTGTTTAGTAAATAAACCCTATTTGTGACAATCCAAAGCAGTGGTCTCCAAACTGCAGCCTGGGGGCCAGATGTGGCTCTTTGCTTGCTTTTATCCGGCCCTCGGGGCACTTCTCCTCCCACTGATAGAAGACTATTCTGCCAACTGACAACTGGAAACCATTAGACATGTGCAATTCGTTTCGTTCCAAATTCGTTTTTCGACTAAATTAAACAAATTCGTTAATTTGGATATATTCAGATTTACGAAAACACGTTTAACAAATTTTTCCGAAATTTGAAAATCCAGAAATTCAGAAATTCAAAAATGTGAAATATCCGAAAGTCTAAAATTTGAAAATCCAAAAGTTAAAAATTTGAACATTCAGAAATTGGAAAAATTCGAAAATCCAAAAATTCTAAAACCCGAAAATAAGAATAAAAAACGGAAAAATTCAAAAGAACGAAAAACCTGAAAATAAGAACAAAAATTTGAAAATTGGAAAATCAGAAATAATAACTAACTAATAATAACTACTTAACAATAATTACTAACTATTAAATATAGGTATTGGAATTTCCTTTCAAATTTGGCTTAGTGAACGTAATGAATACAAATTTATCCGAAGTTTTGAATTATCCAAAATAATGAATGCCGCTTCTAAACGAATAGAATCTAATGAATGACATTTTGAATTTCAAAATTTTCGAATTTCAAATTTCCAGATTTTCCCATTTCCGAATTTCCGAATTTTCTAATTTTTGAATTTACAAATTTATTCAAAATAACGAATTTCGACCATAATGAATGAAACAAAAACACATAAATATTTTGGCAATGACACTGGCAGGGAAGGGATTAATACTAGGGGGCGATCAAGGTGCTAAGAGTGTTCCCTTGGATGTGTTCTAACTGTAGGGGGGATGGGCATACTGGGACATGACAGAGATCACTGTTCTCGATCACTGGGAGCAGTAGATCTCTGTCATGTCACTAGGCAGAATCGCCTTGTTTACAAAGGAAGTTCCCCGTTCTGCCTCTCCACACCGCGATCGCGTGCACCCGCTATACTCCTTGCATGGACCGACGTACAGGTGCGCCGATTCACGTAGGAGAGCCGACCTGCGGCAGTATATCTGTGTAAGCTGGTCGGCTAGTGGTTAAGTAATATAGGTGTACATACTCATAGGTTCATATAGCACATATCCATAAAATACAACCTACAGCAGTATACAAAGTACAATACAGTCAGCGTGAATGGTTTCAATGCAGAGCTGCACCAGATTTTGCACTCTCCAGTTTTATTAAATCAACAACTCTGTGACTGGAGCAGTGTTGCCAACCGTCAGTAATTTTACTGGCAGCCAGTAAAAAATGGCCACTTTTCTCCTGACAGTAAATGCCAGTGACAGGAAAAGGTTGTCAGTAAAAAATATGTCTGTGCCACTGGCGGGAGGGTGGTACTGACAAAGGGGTGCTTGAGCGCGTTGTGTGATGTCATGGTGCAAGGGAGCCGAAGCGAGCGGCCGGAAGCCCGTGTGCGGGTCTGCGGGACAGAAGCAAGGCAACCTGGGAGAGGGACTGTCAGTGCTTTTTTGACTAGAGTGGGTTGAAGGGACCACCTTGCATGGAGAGAGACTGTCACTGTGACTTAGGAGGGGACGTGTTGGGTCGATGATCTGTGCTGCTGCACACTGCTGTCAGCATCACTGTGAGAGTCAATTTCATGTGTGCATCACCCATATTTTAATTTCTTGCCCCCTGTCCCTGAGCTACTTACTTATCTTATTGAAAATAAAACAAGAAATATGTTGTTTTCCGTAATATCTACCTTTTTTTTTTTTTTAACAGTAAAAGGTTTTTTATTTTCAAAAACAAATCAGCATTGCAAAACCGTGTGCGACATTGAGTATCTAAGTCCATACAGCATTATAATAAAACATCTGTTCAATAATACAGTATTTTACAAGTACATCTTTGTAAGTTCCCTGTATACCCGTTAGGATATAAGAGGGGTAATGAGTTATCTGCTTAACAGTGGTGTACAATTCAGATATTACATATATTCTCCTATTTACATCTGCAGCAGAGTATATAGTCTTATTCATAGTCTCCCCCTAGTCTTTTACCGCCCAGTCCCTCCCCCCCCCCCATGCCGATAAATTCTGAGGATGTCCCCGTCCACTTTTACCCCTCGTAATATCTACCTTAAATTACATATTGCATACTGTACTTTTTTGTAGCCTAAATACTGAAATTTGCACTTAAAACTGTAATTTTGTAACTTTTGGAAAAGGCAGTAAAATCTTGGCTGTGCCAGTAAATTTCGGGTGTCTTGTCAGTAAATTTCAATCTAATTGGTTGGTAACACTGGACTGGAGTTTGTATGTTCTCCTTGTGTTTGGGTGGGTTTCCTCTGGTTTCCTCCCTCACTTCAAAGACATACTAGTAGGTTAATTGGCTCCTCTCTGAATTGGCACCAGTATTTGTATGTATAAAGGTGAGTTAGGGACCTTAGACTGTAAGCTCCTGGAGGGCAGGGACTGATGTCAATGTTTAACCGCTTAAGGACCAGTACATATACTGCAGCAGGGTGGCCTTTTAGCGCAAAATCACATACCTGTACGTGACTTTTTTCTTCAGGGTCTGAAGCACGCACACATGCCCTGGCCAACCACTCCCGCTGTGATTGGGCACACCGATGTCCGCCAGGACATGTCGATCTATGTAAACAAGGCAGATTGCCGTTCTGTGACAGGAGAAGACAGAGATCTTGTGTTTCTGCCAAGCAGGAACACGGATTTCTGTCTTCTTACAGTTAGAGCACCTCCCCCACAGTTATAAAACACCCCTTAGGGACACATTTAACCCTTCAATTGCCCCTGGTGTTAACCCCTTCCCTGCCAGTGTCTTTAGTACAATTACAGTGCATATTTTTTAGCACTGATCACTTTATTAGTGTCACTGGTCCCCAAAAAAAGTGTCAAATGTGTCACTTAGTGTCCGATATGTCTGTCGGAATGTCGCAGTCCCACTATAAGTCGCTGATTGCCGCCATTACTAGTAAAAAAAAAATCAATAAAAATTCCATAAAAATATCCCATAGTTTGTAGATGTGATAACTTTTTCACAAACCAATACATATATGCTCATTGGGATTTTTTTTACCAAATATATGTAGCAGATTACATATTGCCCTAAATTGAAAAAATTTCTATTTCATATATCAGGCACCCAAAAATCCCACCAAATTCTCTCCCTTTATACATATCTACTATTCAGGAATGTTGGTGCCTTCGCCCTGACACTGTCACCCATCCATATTAATTGCTGATGAAGAAATTAGTTTTTTTACATTTTTTTACTGAAAATGTTTTATAGCAGAAAGTAAAAAATATAGTTGATTTTCAAAATTGTCTGTCTTTTTTTGTTTATAGCGCAAAAAATAAAAACTGCAGAGGTGATCAAATACCACCAAAAGAAAGCTCTATATGTGGGAAAAAAAGGACATAAATTTTATTTGGGCACAGCGTTGCGCAACCACGCAATTGTCAGTTAAAGTAATGCAGTGCCGTATCGCAAAAAAAACGGCCTGGTCATGAAGGGGGTAAAACCTTCCGGGCTGAAGTGGTTAATATATATGTGAATTGCTATATAAATACCAATATATAAATACCAATAATAAATAAGTAAGGGGTTCCATCATGTGTTTCACCATCTGTAGGTAAGTTAAAGCAGGGTTCCTATTGAATTCCGTGCCTGCCATTGACTATAGGTTAATAGTAAGATGTGGGATGTCAGTGCTCACACACTTTCGGGTTCCTCCTATATGGTGTGCATTGCAAAATTAAACTAGAAAGTAGTTCAAAAAATCCCTTGCTATGTGTCACCAATTGTGAATATCCATCCGGTGAAGCAAATCTTGCAATAGTCTGCAGAACGATTTTGCTGAGATTTTCTTATCTCTCTCTGTGTAATTTAATTGTAATGAATATTTTATAATTGAAATTTGAAAACAGAACAATGATACAGCTAGGGAATATTTGACATGTGGCATTGCTACCCTATCCTAATTATTGCCAACTGAAATTCCCCGGAGTGGCTGTGAGTACAGATGCTGCAGAAAATGAGCCTGTTTGTAGGGACTTAAGTCTTTCGTTTTATCTCTACATATGTAGTCTCTTTTGAACTCTGAAATGAAATACTGTTGTGGAAATGAAGGGCAATCTGATAAGGTGATTCCACTCACTGCACTTATTAGATTTAAAAGTGAAAAAGGTGCTTGGAAAGTACTGCTCTGTTCACAAAGCACATACAGGCTAAACCAATCTGTCCCCCTGTTCATAGATCTAAGCTCATCTGTCATGTGTGAAAGCTCTCTCCAATTCTCTTTGTCCTTCTCTAGACAGGTGAATGCGGGGATCTTCCTTAATGGGAGTATTTAAGTTGATTTACATGGGGTATTTAAAATGAACATATACAAAATAAATGTATTGATTTGGTAAAGTCCAACTGAATTTGCAACAAAATAAAGGAGGTTCAAATTCTTACTATTTGTTTTTTATTAGAAAGTAGCCCTAGGTTGAGTAGTAAAATCTATTATTATTATTATTATTATTATACAGGTTTTATATAGCGCCAACAATGTGCGCAGCGCTTTACAACATTAGGGCAGACATTACAGTTACATTACAATTTGGTACAAGAGGAATCAGAGGGCCCTGCTCGTTAGAGCATAAAGTCTACCCTGTGAAAAAGAGGGGATAGGTATGGCGCTGCTCTTATTAAGAGGTGACCTACAACCTCTAAATACTTGAGGGGTGTGTGTCACGGGTGCATTTAGTGCAAAAAGTGACAATAAAAGTGCAGAAAATAAATATTTGTATATTCACAAAAATCCACAAAAAAATCCTACTGTGTAAACTTCCTAACCGCTTATATATAATACATATTGTTATGTTCAAACGAAAATAAAATAAAATAAAATAAAAACGAAAATAAACCTAATGTCTACCCTGTGTTAGCATGCTATAGAGAAGGACCCTTGCGCTATCTGTGGAAGCAGTGGCCTCTCTCCAGAAGTCTGCCATACCACCTACTGGGTCAGACCAATAGCACAGCGAACCTTGTGTTTCCTGCTACATGGAGAGCTCTAACTTTGATTCAGCATGTTGGAGCTCTACAAAGGGATCACTGCTTTTGTACAGAGTAGAAGGGTCCTTCTTTACACTAGAGAATGACAACTGTTTTTCTTAGTCACACACATGTAGCGCTACTCCTGTAAGGGCCGCTGGATTTTTGGGTCCCCCTTTGCCAGCACAGCAACAGGAATTTTCAAGCATTCACTTAGTAGTCAAAAACCAGTCCAGGGTGTTTCGGTTTGTTTTTAGTTTATATGGGAATAAACTTAAATGGGGATGGGAAGATATGGGATGTCCAGAACTGTAGTTAAATGTAACTTGAGGACTTAAAACTGTCTCTGCTATCCAAAAATCACATGGCTGTCCTCCCGTAGGATAAACGGATCAGCTCCACTAGTCAGAAAGGAAGAAGACAGGATTTCAACACTGAATGCAGGTGCTTTCCCTTTGTAGAAAAATGCCAAGTCACCTGGCTTCTCTTTAGAATCCCCAAGCAAGAGGTGTAGGGTAGCTATGCTGGCTCTGGGTGGCTCTAAGCTGTCCCCCTGTAGATAGCTAGCTGGGTATTGCACCTAGCTGCTTCTCTTCCATGGGCTTTGGGGTGTAGTGGTTGAAGCTACTTACTCAGTCCCTTTGAAAGATCCTGTAGCTCATGTGGTGACCACTGAACAGGCCTCCTGTTGGAATGGTCCCAATGGCTCCTAGGATGACTCCGCTATGCCTGGCTAAAGCTTAAAGGGTGTGAGGCTTCCTCTGCAGCTCTCTCTCTTCCCTCTGTTTTTCACTGGCTCCTTCCTTCTGGCTGCTCCAGCAAAGGGGTCCCCTCCAGGCCACTGGACCTTGGACTCCGCTGCCCACATGGCAAGGGTCCAAAACACTCATGGCCTATCACTTCACCTTCTGGGCCGTCCTCACCTAGGGATTGGAGGAGACTCCATAAAGATTCAAGCTTCATCTCTAAGTTCTAAAACTCTCCAGGAGCTTCCAAAATACAGGGGGAGGCAACAGAGATTCAGCCCTTGGAGCTCTGCTAACCCAACGCTAAATAAATTAACCCTGGTGGTTCCTCGGACTACAACAGAATTCCAACTAAATTTACCTACTGTACACAGGAGGTGCTACACACATAATAGCAAAACATTTACAAAAAATCACTGGGCAACAATCACTTTATTTATAAACCAAAGTATACATTCACCTGGTGAAAAATACATTCACTGACGTCTGGCAACATAATTTCTTCTGTGTGAAAAGGTTCTCAGTGTAATGCCCCGTAGACACACGGTCGGATTTTCCGATGGACAATGTCCGATCGGAGCGTGTTGTTGGAAATTCCGACCGTGTGTGGGCTCCATCGGACATTTTCCATCGGATTTTCCGACACACAAAGTTGGACAGCAGGAGATAAAATTTTCCGACAACAAAATCCGATCGCGTCAATTCCGACCGTGTGTGGCCTGTTCCGACGCACAAAGTGCCACGCATGCTCAGAAGAAATTCCGAGACGGGACAGCTCTTTCTGGTAAACTTAGCGTTCGCAATGGATACAGCACTTTCGTCACGCTGCAATGTTAAAAATGGTTTAATACAGCGCACTCTCTTCTTCTTTATAATGTGACAAGAATTAAGTAGTTTTGCTGCTCATATTCACACACACTTCTCACAAACTTTTATTTGTGTTTTTTTATTGGGATTCCCTGAATATATTGTTATTAGTTGTCACATCTGACAGTTTTATTTTTTTTTTTGGATTTATTTTTTTTTTGGATTTTAAGCCTTTTTTTTTCTTTAATGTTTGGATTTTTTCAAAGGCTGATCTTTGTTCAATGTTATTTTTATTTTTACTCCAGAAAATTTTTGTGTGTGTTTTGTGTGTCAAGTTACCACAACACCATTGATATCTTTTATTATTTAATCTCAAGGAGATTGTTTGGTGTTGGTGTCCCTTGTTCATTTCACATTGTATATTTGAAATGTACCTGAATCCTCACAAACAAACTGTCCTTTTTGAAGTAAAACACATAGGAGAGTATAATTCAAAACAAAAATCCTTTATTAAGGGCTTAGAACCAAACAAAGAGGAAGGCAACACTGGATCAACAGGAGAAATTAGTGAAGCCTGGGACCCCCACGGCAGACATCAATTCTTGAACATCAAAATTGGTGGCCTGAGGAGTCCATATGTAAGGGAGGGCAGTCTGGTCCAGAATTTGCAGAGATCCGGAAAGCAGCAGATGACATCTGTGTCCCCAGGCTGTGGTACCACAAGAGGCTGCATCTTTTGGCCGACCAGACTGGATCCAGGGTCCTCACTTTCTGGTCTTCCTTTCACGCTTCCTTCCCGGCTGTGGCTGTGCAGTTGGAGATGTGGCAGGAGGAGGAGTAGGACCTGGAGGAGGACTGGGAGGACCTGGAGGAGAAGGAGGAGGAGGAGGAGGACCTGCTGGATGAGGAGGAGTACCATCGCAAGGGTGTGTCTGAGCTGTAATTTGGCCCCTCATACCTTTCTCAAGAGCCTCCGATATGAGCGCCTCACACATGACGTGTTGGCCCTCCTCCATCCTCTGCATTTTATATGCAATGATGGCAGCAATGTCCTCCTCCACGGTCTGTCGTGCTCCCAGGACCTCTGTAGCCCTCCAAAAGAATCCTCCGGTAGCCTCCTCTAGGGCACTCCTCCTACTGCCACTTTCTCTTTTCAGGGGGGGTGGAGGGACCTGCAGATCAGCCAGCCGGCTCGGCCCGGCCACCTCCTGGCTGAGACTTTCCTGTGTATGAAAAAGGGACATGGTTGTAATTTTTGCATCATCAATTACAATCCTAAATTAGTACTCCAAACTAACATCTAGTTAACATCATTGATTGGACAAGCAGAAATATTTAGAGGAATGCTATACCTGGCTCAATCTGGGCTCCTTCACATGTGGCCTGGAAGGCCCAGGTTGGGCGTCAGAAGCCTCAGCCAGGGGGGAAGGAAGTGTGGAAGGAAGACTGGAGAGTGATGGCCTGGGTTCAGTCTGGCCTGCCAGAAAATGCAGCCTGTCGTAGTACAACATCCTGGGGACATAGATGTCATCTGCTGCTCCGGATCTCTGTGAATCCAGGACTTTCTTGCGCTCCCTTAGATATGTGCTCCTCAGGCAACCAATTAAGATCTTTAAATAGGTGATGTCTGCCGTGGGGATCACCTGCTTCACAATTTCACACAATTGCACCAGTGCTGCCTTCCTCTTTGCTTGGTTCTTGAAATGGGGGTGTTTAATCTCCCACAGACATGGCAGCTCCCTTAGCATATCTACGAATACTGACATGAAGTCATTATCTTTCAGTAGCATATTATTCATGTTCACTGCAAGACACAACACAAGCCAAAGCCTAATGTCAGACAAAACTCTCCTAATCTTGTTACAATATAGGCCTCAATCTAGAAGCAGTATAGGCACAAGTTTGTCTCTTACCTTCGTTCTTACGATCGGCGCATCCAATGCTCCTTCCTCCGCTCACAGATCGTACGTAATACGCACGCGTGTTGCGCTTTATATACACTGCGCATGCGTGTAACTCCGCCTGCCTCTGACGTTCTTTCTATTCTATTCCCGCCCCTTTTCGTTCGGCGCAGTGGGGGAAGAGCACATGGCGGAGTCACAGCAGGTGCGTGCTAATTACAGGAACGAGGAGGAGGAGGAGGAAAGCCCGGATCCGGACACGTCCCGATCCAGAAGGAGACGTTTTAAGGCCACAAATATGTCCTTTGGGGAGACGTTGGAGATGGTAGACATCATGAAGAAGTCCGACTATGACGGGAAGTATGGGCCTTACCCCAACCCCAATATCCGAAAGGCCAAGATCATGGCGAAAGTGGTCAGGAGTCTTCAGAGGAATTTTGGGGTCCGAAGATTGAAAGATGAGCTCAGGAAGCGGTGGTTGGACCTGAAATTGAGAGAGCCAGAGCAGTACCGAAAGATCCGGAGAGTGCTGCAAAAAAGTAAGTAGTTGTGCTGTGTTCCTATTCTTTCTGTCTTTATTCCGTTCGTGCTGCTCCATATGCTTTTATTAATTGTAACGTTTAAAAGGGCAACTTTAATGTTCATGGGCCCATTATTCGTTTGTATCAAACATTTTTCTTTCGGCCTCTAAAACACCATTGTTTAGGCCATATGCATTTTCCCACATTTTTTTTGGGCCTACTTGGATGACAAATACTTGTTTGTGTAGATGGGTTTGTTACTAGAATGAAATGCAAACTAGATTCTGTGTAAGGAGAGGACACTGAGCAGCTGTTTTCACATCTGGACACTGGAGAACTAGTGTGGGACACAAGAACACCATTTTTAAAAGGGGGCCACACAGGTGCTCCAGTGTATACTATAGGGGGGGCTACATCTGTGAAGCTTGTACCAAACAGGTCAAGTATTGCAGCTTGACAAAGGGCAATAAAAAAAAATACATCTTGGAACTCGGCTAAAATAGACAATTGTACCCCAGTTCCAAGCAATGTTTACTATTTCTAGTTCTGCCATCAAATATCTGTGTGCTAGTTATACCATTTTTGTTTGACATAGGGGAGAAAAGACTCGGAGGACACCCCTCATCCGAGGAGACCACAGACCCCCCACCTCTGGAAGAAGGGGAACTAACACCAACCCAAGAAGAGCAGGAGGAAGAAGAAGACGTGGTGGAGATTGGCACCAGAACAGGTGAGTGTCTGCGACCACAGGCTCAGGTAAGAGAGATGGATGGTGGCAGATTTTTGATACCTGTTTTTGTTTTCTTTATCTCTTTTTAGGTGATCGTGATGTGAGGGATCCAGAACGTTTCACATCAGAAAGTGCCCAGATCCTGATCGGGGAGATCATGGGGTGTAATCTCGAATTGCACAACATACAGCAAAAAATCAATGATGTGATTAAAAAAAATAATAACATCATTAAAGTTTTGGGGCGAATTTAAAACCCCACAAAATCTATTTTTGGGATTGTGGTCCAATCTTTTAAAACTTTTTGCAATGTTTTGAAAAGCCAAATTTGGAGGATGCACACAGTGTGCCAACATGTGCTATCTGCCATCACGGGAGATCAATGGACGCGTTTTGGGGGTGCAACCCCTTCCTCAATTATAAAGTAGCGGTGAGGAAGGGCTTGCTCCCCCAAAACACGTCCCTTGATCCCCCCTGATGGCAGATAGCACATGTTGACATTCGGAAATTGGTGTGCATCTTCCAAATTTGGCTTTTCCAGGCGTGATTTCCCCCCATCTGAACGCTATATCAAACACAGTTCCTAAATACTGATGTCTGATATAGCCTTCAGGTTTTACCAAATGTGAACTTTGTAAGTTCAAGTTTTTTGGCTTTCTTGTTGGTTTTACACAGGCCTGTTTTATCTAAAATGGACATTTCGATTTTTGATAATGTTACTGCAAAAATTGTTATACAACAAACATGTTGGTTTGTTTTAAAAACCTTTGGTAAATGCACATGTGATTGTGCAGGTATAAAAAAGTTGGTTACTCAAGAATGTGTGGATTATTGTCTCAACACTACAACACTTTTGGGGTGATGTAATTGCTGTTTTCAGCAAAAATGGGGGTTATTTCCTAAGGGCAAATCCTCTTTGCACTACAAGTGCAGTTTCAGTGCAGTTGCAAGTGCACTTGTAGTGAAATGTGTTTTTGCTACTCCCGCTGTGATTGGGCACACCGATGTCCGCCAGGACATGTCGATCTATGTAAACAAGGCAGATTGCCGTTCTGTGACAGGAGAAGACAGAGATCTTGTGTTTCTGCCAAGCAGGAACACGGATTTCTGTCTTCTTACAGTTAGAGCACCTCCCCCACAGTTATAAAACACCCCTTAGGGACACATTTAACCCTTCAATTGCCCCTGGTGTTAACCCCTTCCCTGCCAGTGTCTTTAGTACAATTACAGTGCATATTTTTTAGCACTGATCACTTTATTAGTGTCACTGGTCCCCAAAAAAAGTGTCAAATGTGTCACTTAGTGTCCGATATGTCTGTCGGAATGTCGCAGTCCCACTATAAGTCGCTGATTGCCGCCATTACTAGTAAAAAAAAAATCAATAAAAATTCCATAAAAATATCCCATAGTTTGTAGATGTGATAACTTTTTCACAAACCAATACATATATGCTCATTGGGATTTTTTTTACCAAATATATGTAGCAGATTACATATTGCCCTAAATTGAAAAAATTTCTATTTCATATATCAGGCACCCAAAAATCCCACCAAATTCTCTCCCTTTATACATATCTACTATTCAGGAATGTTGGTGCCTTCGCCCTGACACTGTCACCCATCCATATTAATTGCTGATGAAGAAATTAGTTTTTTTACATTTTTTTACTGAAAATGTTTTATAGCAGAAAGTAAAAAATATAGTTGATTTTCAAAATTGTCTGTCTTTTTTTGTTTATAGCGCAAAAAATAAAAACTGCAGAGGTGATCAAATACCACCAAAAGAAAGCTCTATATGTGGGAAAAAAAGGACATAAATTTTATTTGGGCACAGCGTTGCGCAACCACGCAATTGTCAGTTAAAGTAATGCAGTGCCGTATCGCAAAAAAAACGGCCTGGTCATGAAGGGGGTAAAACCTTCCGGGCTGAAGTGGTTAATATATATGTGAATTGCTATATAAATACCAATATATAAATACCAATAATAAATAAGTAAGGGGTTCCATCATGTGTTTCACCATCTGTAGGTAAGTTAAAGCAGGGTTCCTATTGAATTCCGTGCCTGCCATTGACTATAGGTTAATAGTAAGATGTGGGATGTCAGTGCTCACACACTTTCGGGTTCCTCCTATATGGTGTGCATTGCAAAATTAAACTAGAAAGTAGTTCAAAAAATCCCTTGCTATGTGTCACCAATTGTGAATATCCATCCGGTGAAGCAAATCTTGCAATAGTCTGCAGAACGATTTTGCTGAGATTTTCTTATCTCTCTCTGTGTAATTTAATTGTAATGAATATTTTATAATTGAAATTTGAAAACAGAACAATGATACAGCTAGGGAATATTTGACATGTGGCATTGCTACCCTATCCTAATTATTGCCAACTGAAATTCCCCGGAGTGGCTGTGAGTACAGATGCTGCAGAAAATGAGCCTGTTTGTAGGGACTTAAGTCTTTCGTTTTATCTCTACATATGTAGTCTCTTTTGAACTCTGAAATGAAATACTGTTGTGGAAATGAAGGGCAATCTGATAAGGTGATTCCACTCACTGCACTTATTAGATTTAAAAGTGAAAAAGGTGCTTGGAAAGTACTGCTCTGTTCACAAAGCACATACAGGCTAAACCAATCTGTCCCCCTGTTCATAGATCTAAGCTCATCTGTCATGTGTGAAAGCTCTCTCCAATTCTCTTTGTCCTTCTCTAGACAGGTGAATGCGGGGATCTTCCTTAATGGGAGTATTTAAGTTGATTTACATGGGGTATTTAAAATGAACATATACAAAATAAATGTATTGATTTGGTAAAGTCCAACTGAATTTGCAACAAAATAAAGGAGGTTCAAATTCTTACTATTTGTTTTTTATTAGAAAGTAGCCCTAGGTTGAGTAGTAAAATCTATTATTATTATTATTATTATTATACAGGTTTTATATAGCGCCAACAATGTGCGCAGCGCTTTACAACATTAGGGCAGACATTACAGTTACATTACAATTTGGTACAAGAGGAATCAGAGGGCCCTGCTCGTTAGAGCATAAAGTCTACCCTGTGAAAAAGAGGGGATAGGTATGGCGCTGCTCTTATTAAGAGGTGACCTACAACCTCTAAATACTTGAGGGGTGTGTGTCACGGGTGCATTTAGTGCAAAAAGTGACAATAAAAGTGCAGAAAATAAATATTTGTATATTCACAAAAATCCACAAAAAAATCCTACTGTGTAAACTTCCTAACCGCTTATATATAATACATATTGTTATGTTCAAACGAAAATAAAATAAAATAAAATAAAAACGAAAATAAACCTAATGTCTACCCTGTGTTAGCATGCTATAGAGAAGGACCCTTGCGCTATCTGTGGAAGCAGTGGCCTCTCTCCAGAAGTCTGCCATACCACCTACTGGGTCAGACCAATAGCACAGCGAACCTTGTGTTTCCTGCTACATGGAGAGCTCTAACTTTGATTCAGCATGTTGGAGCTCTACAAAGGGATCACTGCTTTTGTACAGAGTAGAAGGGTCCTTCTTTACACTAGAGAATGACAACTGTTTTTCTTAGTCACACACATGTAGCGCTACTCCTGTAAGGGCCGCTGGATTTTTGGGTCCCCCTTTGCCAGCACAGCAACAGGAATTTTCAAGCATTCACTTAGTAGTCAAAAACCAGTCCAGGGTGTTTCGGTTTGTTTTTAGTTTATATGGGAATAAACTTAAATGGGGATGGGAAGATATGGGATGTCCAGAACTGTAGTTAAATGTAACTTGAGGACTTAAAACTGTCTCTGCTATCCAAAAATCACATGGCTGTCCTCCCGTAGGATAAACGGATCAGCTCCACTAGTCAGAAAGGAAGAAGACAGGATTTCAACACTGAATGCAGGTGCTTTCCCTTTGTAGAAAAATGCCAAGTCACCTGGCTTCTCTTTAGAATCCCCAAGCAAGAGGTGTAGGGTAGCTATGCTGGCTCTGGGTGGCTCTAAGCTGTCCCCCTGTAGATAGCTAGCTGGGTATTGCACCTAGCTGCTTCTCTTCCATGGGCTTTGGGGTGTAGTGGTTGAAGCTACTTACTCAGTCCCTTTGAAAGATCCTGTAGCTCATGTGGTGACCACTGAACAGGCCTCCTGTTGGAATGGTCCCAATGGCTCCTAGGATGACTCCGCTATGCCTGGCTAAAGCTTAAAGGGTGTGAGGCTTCCTCTGCAGCTCTCTCTCTTCCCTCTGTTTTTCACTGGCTCCTTCCTTCTGGCTGCTCCAGCAAAGGGGTCCCCTCCAGGCCACTGGACCTTGGACTCCGCTGCCCACATGGCAAGGGTCCAAAACACTCATGGCCTATCACTTCACCTTCTGGGCCGTCCTCACCTAGGGATTGGAGGAGACTCCATAAAGATTCAAGCTTCATCTCTAAGTTCTAAAACTCTCCAGGAGCTTCCAAAATACAGGGGGAGGCAACAGAGATTCAGCCCTTGGAGCTCTGCTAACCCAACGCTAAATAAATTAACCCTGGTGGTTCCTCGGACTACAACAGAATTCCAACTAAATTTACCTACTGTACACAGGAGGTGCTACACACATAATAGCAAAACATTTACAAAAAATCACTGGGCAACAATCACTTTATTTATAAACCAAAGTATACATTCACCTGGTGAAAAATACATTCACTGACGTCTGGCAACATAATTTCTTCTGTGTGAAAAGGTTCTCAGTGTAATGCCCCGTAGACACACGGTCGGATTTTCCGATGGACAATGTCCGATCGGAGCGTGTTGTTGGAAATTCCGACCGTGTGTGGGCTCCATCGGACATTTTCCATCGGATTTTCCGACACACAAAGTTGGACAGCAGGAGATAAAATTTTCCGACAACAAAATCCGATCGCGTCAATTCCGACCGTGTGTGGCCTGTTCCGACGCACAAAGTGCCACGCATGCTCAGAAGAAATTCCGAGACGGGACAGCTCTTTCTGGTAAACTTAGCGTTCGCAATGGATACAGCACTTTCGTCACGCTGCAATGTTAAAAATGGTTTAATACAGCGCACTCTCTTCTTCTTTATAATGTGACAAGAATTAAGTAGTTTTGCTGCTCATATTCACACACACTTCTCACAAACTTTTATTTGTGTTTTTTTATTGGGATTCCCTGAATATATTGTTATTAGTTGTCACATCTGACAGTTTTATTTTTTTTTTTGGATTTATTTTTTTTTTGGATTTTAAGCCTTTTTTTTTCTTTAATGTTTGGATTTTTTCAAAGGCTGATCTTTGTTCAATGTTATTTTTATTTTTACTCCAGAAAATTTTTGTGTGTGTTTTGTGTGTCAAGTTACCACAACACCATTGATATCTTTTATTATTTAATCTCAAGGAGATTGTTTGGTGTTGGTGTCCCTTGTTCATTTCACATTGTATATTTGAAATGTACCTGAATCCTCACAAACAAACTGTCCTTTTTGAAGTAAAACACATAGGAGAGTATAATTCAAAACAAAAATCCTTTATTAAGGGCTTAGAACCAAACAAAGAGGAAGGCAACACTGGATCAACAGGAGAAATTAGTGAAGCCTGGGACCCCCACGGCAGACATCAATTCTTGAACATCAAAATTGGTGGCCTGAGGAGTCCATATGTAAGGGAGGGCAGTCTGGTCCAGAATTTGCAGAGATCCGGAAAGCAGCAGATGACATCTGTGTCCCCAGGCTGTGGTACCACAAGAGGCTGCATCTTTTGGCCGACCAGACTGGATCCAGGGTCCTCACTTTCTGGTCTTCCTTTCACGCTTCCTTCCCGGCTGTGGCTGTGCAGTTGGAGATGTGGCAGGAGGAGGAGTAGGACCTGGAGGAGGACTGGGAGGACCTGGAGGAGAAGGAGGAGGAGGAGGAGGACCTGCTGGATGAGGAGGAGTACCATCGCAAGGGTGTGTCTGAGCTGTAATTTGGCCCCTCATACCTTTCTCAAGAGCCTCCGATATGAGCGCCTCACACATGACGTGTTGGCCCTCCTCCATCCTCTGCATTTTATATGCAATGATGGCAGCAATGTCCTCCTCCACGGTCTGTCGTGCTCCCAGGACCTCTGTAGCCCTCCAAAAGAATCCTCCGGTAGCCTCCTCTAGGGCACTCCTCCTACTGCCACTTTCTCTTTTCAGGGGGGGTGGAGGGACCTGCAGATCAGCCAGCCGGCTCGGCCCGGCCACCTCCTGGCTGAGACTTTCCTGTGTATGAAAAAGGGACATGGTTGTAATTTTTGCATCATCAATTACAATCCTAAATTAGTACTCCAAACTAACATCTAGTTAACATCATTGATTGGACAAGCAGAAATATTTAGAGGAATGCTATACCTGGCTCAATCTGGGCTCCTTCACATGTGGCCTGGAAGGCCCAGGTTGGGCGTCAGAAGCCTCAGCCAGGGGGGAAGGAAGTGTGGAAGGAAGACTGGAGAGTGATGGCCTGGGTTCAGTCTGGCCTGCCAGAAAATGCAGCCTGTCGTAGTACAACATCCTGGGGACATAGATGTCATCTGCTGCTCCGGATCTCTGTGAATCCAGGACTTTCTTGCGCTCCCTTAGATATGTGCTCCTCAGGCAACCAATTAAGATCTTTAAATAGGTGATGTCTGCCGTGGGGATCACCTGCTTCACAATTTCACACAATTGCACCAGTGCTGCCTTCCTCTTTGCTTGGTTCTTGAAATGGGGGTGTTTAATCTCCCACAGACATGGCAGCTCCCTTAGCATATCTACGAATACTGACATGAAGTCATTATCTTTCAGTAGCATATTATTCATGTTCACTGCAAGACACAACACAAGCCAAAGCCTAATGTCAGACAAAACTCTCCTAATCTTGTTACAATATAGGCCTCAATCTAGAAGCAGTATAGGCACAAGTTTGTCTCTTACCTTCGTTCTTACGATCGGCGCATCCAATGCTCCTTCCTCCGCTCACAGATCGTACGTAATACGCACGCGTGTTGCGCTTTATATACACTGCGCATGCGTGTAACTCCGCCTGCCTCTGACGTTCTTTCTATTCTATTCCCGCCCCTTTTCGTTCGGCGCAGTGGGGGAAGAGCACATGGCGGAGTCACAGCAGGTGCGTGCTAATTACAGGAACGAGGAGGAGGAGGAGGAAAGCCCGGATCCGGACACGTCCCGATCCAGAAGGAGACGTTTTAAGGCCACAAATATGTCCTTTGGGGAGACGTTGGAGATGGTAGACATCATGAAGAAGTCCGACTATGACGGGAAGTATGGGCCTTACCCCAACCCCAATATCCGAAAGGCCAAGATCATGGCGAAAGTGGTCAGGAGTCTTCAGAGGAATTTTGGGGTCCGAAGATTGAAAGATGAGCTCAGGAAGCGGTGGTTGGACCTGAAATTGAGAGAGCCAGAGCAGTACCGAAAGATCCGGAGAGTGCTGCAAAAAAGTAAGTAGTTGTGCTGTGTTCCTATTCTTTCTGTCTTTATTCCGTTCGTGCTGCTCCATATGCTTTTATTAATTGTAACGTTTAAAAGGGCAACTTTAATGTTCATGGGCCCATTATTCGTTTGTATCAAACATTTTTCTTTCGGCCTCTAAAACACCATTGTTTAGGCCATATGCATTTTCCCACATTTTTTTTGGGCCTACTTGGATGACAAATACTTGTTTGTGTAGATGGGTTTGTTACTAGAATGAAATGCAAACTAGATTCTGTGTAAGGAGAGGACACTGAGCAGCTGTTTTCACATCTGGACACTGGAGAACTAGTGTGGGACACAAGAACACCATTTTTAAAAGGGGGCCACACAGGTGCTCCAGTGTATACTATAGGGGGGGCTACATCTGTGAAGCTTGTACCAAACAGGTCAAGTATTGCAGCTTGACAAAGGGCAATAAAAAAAAATACATCTTGGAACTCGGCTAAAATAGACAATTGTACCCCAGTTCCAAGCAATGTTTACTATTTCTAGTTCTGCCATCAAATATCTGTGTGCTAGTTATACCATTTTTGTTTGACATAGGGGAGAAAAGACTCGGAGGACACCCCTCATCCGAGGAGACCACAGACCCCCCACCTCTGGAAGAAGGGGAACTAACACCAACCCAAGAAGAGCAGGAGGAAGAAGAAGACGTGGTGGAGATTGGCACCAGAACAGGTGAGTGTCTGCGACCACAGGCTCAGGTAAGAGAGATGGATGGTGGCAGATTTTTGATACCTGTTTTTGTTTTCTTTATCTCTTTTTAGGTGATCGTGATGTGAGGGATCCAGAACGTTTCACATCAGAAAGTGCCCAGATCCTGATCGGGGAGATCATGGGGTGTAATCTCGAATTGCACAACATACAGCAAAAAATCAATGATGTGATTAAAAAAAATAATAACATCATTAAAGTTTTGGGGCGAATTTAAAACCCCACAAAATCTATTTTTGGGATTGTGGTCCAATCTTTTAAAACTTTTTGCAATGTTTTGAAAAGCCAAATTTGGAGGATGCACACAGTGTGCCAACATGTGCTATCTGCCATCACGGGAGATCAATGGACGCGTTTTGGGGGTGCAACCCCTTCCTCAATTATAAAGTAGCGGTGAGGAAGGGCTTGCTCCCCCAAAACACGTCCCTTGATCCCCCCTGATGGCAGATAGCACATGTTGACATTCGGAAATTGGTGTGCATCTTCCAAATTTGGCTTTTCCAGGCGTGATTTCCCCCCATCTGAACGCTATATCAAACACAGTTCCTAAATACTGATGTCTGATATAGCCTTCAGGTTTTACCAAATGTGAACTTTGTAAGTTCAAGTTTTTTGGCTTTCTTGTTGGTTTTACACAGGCCTGTTTTATCTAAAATGGACATTTCGATTTTTGATAATGTTACTGCAAAAATTGTTATACAACAAACATGTTGGTTTGTTTTAAAAACCTTTGGTAAATGCACATGTGATTGTGCAGGTATAAAAAAGTTGGTTACTCAAGAATGTGTGGATTATTGTCTCAACACTACAACACTTTTGGGGTGATGTAATTGCTGTTTTCAGCAAAAATGGGGGTTATTTCCTAAGGGCAAATCCTCTTTGCACTACAAGTGCAGTTTCAGTGCAGTTGCAAGTGCACTTGTAGTGAAATGTGTTTTTGCATTTAGGAAATAACAGCCAACAGTGCTTTGTATAAGGTTACACAATCACGCCATTTTCTGCACTCAAAACATTTATGTCAGGGTCAGCTAAAACAAACACAAGCAGTAAATGTCCACAAAGAATTTCTTTTTTTTTTTTATTCGAAAAAGGGTTCACATATTGTCTGGCATATTGATAGCCCCCCTACCCGCAAAGAACTCCAGGTAGCGTAACCGGACATCACGGGCACTCAGGGAGGGCAAGCCAGGATGGCCACTTTCAAGCGCCGTCAGTGTGGTTTGATGTAGGATTCCGGCCTCAGGCCCAACTGAGCCAGCATAGTTGGCCGAATGTTTCCTTAAAAAGTTATGGAGAACACAGCACGCAAGTATAATATGGTTCAGTTTATACTCCGCCATATGGATGGGTGTCAGAAATAGTCGGAACCGGCTGGCCAGGATTCCAAATGTGTTCTCCACCACTCTTCGGGCTCTGGCCAGCCGGTAATTAAAAACCCTCTGTTCCGGGGTGAGGGTCCTCATTGGGAATGGCCGCATCAGGTGGTCCCCCAGCGCAAGCGCTTCATCAGCAACGAACACGAATGGGAGTCCTTCCACATTGTCCTCTGGAGCTGGCAAGTCCAAGCTGCCATTCTGGAGACGCCTGTAGAACTCCGTCTGGGCGATGACTCCACCATCGGACATCCGGCTATTCTTCCCCACGTCCACATACAAGAAGTCGTAATTAGCCGACACCACCGCCAACATCACTATACTATTAAACCCCTTGTAATTATAATAGTACAACCCCGAGTTGGGTGGTGGGACGATGTGGACGTGTTTCCCATCAATTGCCCCTCCGCAGTTAGGAAAGTCCCACCGCTGGGCAAAGTGGGAGGCCACAGTCTGCCATTCCTGTGGCGTGGAAGGAAACTGTTGAGGAAAAAACAATAAACATTACTATTTTTACTCTGAAACATGGCAAGCAGATTAGACACAAGCATTCTGGGGCAACCTCCAGATAGCATTTATTAAGGGGAATTTAACAAGGCCAAAGTATAAGGTACACCTATCATATTCCCCCTCCCCCCCCTCAAGGGCCATTTCTAACATTATAAGGGGCGTGTGGAAATCTTGGACAGGTAACCCTCTTCACTTCATTGAGAGATGAATGCCTAAATAATGGGTATTACTTTGAACAGCCCCTCCTTAGTTACACTATTGGCAGACCACTGGACAGGTAAGAAGTGTCATAATCCAAAGATATAAATACACACTGTACACATTTGAGGACATTTGGACATTCTGCTATTACCTATCAAGATAATAACAGGATACAAAAACTTTAAACAGTACCATTTGAAAGTATACAGGCAGGCCCTTGCATTACATGCTTTGGGGAATTCATCCATACATCTGAGCACTAAAGAGATGGGTATAGTGTGTATGTGTTTGGCAAAGTCAGCAGATAGATGATTGAGGATACATAGAGAATTGGGATCAGCTGACTTAGCAGTTGGGGGGAGGGAGGGTTACTAAAAATTATTTGGGGACACCACAAAAAAAAGCTTCTGGCACTCTGCCTGAATTTAAATCAAAAATAACATTACCAAACATTTTAGGGGGTGTTTGGGGTAAAGCACTACTATGGAGCTGATAAAATACATTGTTAAGTGACTACATGAGGTGAATATAGGCCAGGAGACACCATGCTGGGGAGGTTAGTGAAGGACAAATATGTATGAAGGACCTAAAATAATAATTACATAAAAATCCAGCATGCATGAGGACAAAGGGGACATTCACAGCATATTACAATCATGGTAATTAGGGAATGAGGAAAGAAATACAAGATATTAGCAAACATTAAATACAATAAAATGTGATATTAAAGGATAAAAATCTTACCTTCATATACTCCTTCTGCAGGACCTGGATGATGGCAAAACAGGTCTCTGGGATAATGATCCCCAGAGCCTGGGGGGAGATGCCTGTCGAGAACTTCAAGTCCTGCAGGCTTCTCCCTGTGGCCAAATACCGCAAGGTAGCGACCAACCTCTGCTCCGGAGTGATGGCTTGCCTCATGCAGGTATCCTGCCTGCTGATATAGGGGGTCAGCAAAGCCAACAAACGGTGAAACACAGGGTCCGTTATCCGGATAAAGTTCCTGAAATCATCAGGATTATTCTCACGGATCTCACGGAGCAAAGGCATATGAGAGAACTGGTCACGCTGAAGCAACCAATTCTTGGTCCATGAACTCCTCCCCACCCTGTTCATGGACTGGACTTGTGTCAAGGTCAGGACCCCAACACCAAGCCCCCGCACAGCACGAACTCTACGAGGAGTACGCATACGAAACATGGCTAGAAAACGGTCGGCTGCTCAGAACGAAGTAACAGAACGCACTGAAGAACAGCAAGGCCTGTGAAGAGCGACCTGAAAAACAGTAACGAACGAACAAGAATACAATGACTAAGTCACGCGGAACTTGCTTGCACGCACTGAAGAGCAGATACAAACCCACAAGCACAAACTGAACGGCAGAAAACGATCTGAAAGCCACGAGTCAGAAAAAGCGCGAATCGTCTCTCACCAAACTTTTACTAACACGAGATTAGCAAAAGGAGCCCAAAGGGTGCCGCGCTTGGTTCTGAACCGGCCTTTTCTAGTCTCGTCGTACGTGGTGTACGTGACCGCGTGGTTGGCGATCGGAAATTCCGACAACTTTGTGCGACCGTGTGTACGCAAAACAAGTTTGAGCCAACATCCGTCGGAAAAAATCCTAGGATTTTGTTGTCGGAATGTCCGAACAAAGTCCGACCGTGTGTACGCCCTATAACACTCATTATACTTATAAAAGGGTGAATGTGACTTTCCCTGTACATTTACTTGACGAATATCAAACATTAAGGGCCAAATTACATCTATGCTTTTCGGTAACATAAGCATTAAATGAGCATTACATGCATTGCGGTGAATGTCACCCCAAAGCAAATGTTGCAGCATGCCACAACGCAGAGCAACACTGCATAATGTGTTGTTAAAAATGTTGTTTTTTTTAGACATTTTATTGTATTGATAGCCTATTGATTTTAATGGGCTGCCCTTAACAGAATGCATGTTAATGCGTGTCCATTATTGAACCACACAAATGCAAAAAAATAGCCCTTAAAAAATTGGATTAACCATGGCTGACATGTCAATCATTATATTTTATAATAACAAAAACAAAATGATTGCCTACAAAGAGTTCTGATCTTGTGCTTTTAACACAGGTTCAGTACTTCTGGGATTTTTTTTTTTTGTTTATTGCATTTTAGTAAAAAGAAGACTAGAAAGAACTAGCCTGGTATTCCAAACTTGTCAGCTGGTATTCTCATGGCAAAGAATTAGTAAGATTGTACCCCCCTGACATTTTGATAGCAGCCCATATGCCTTTCAGCATAGGGAGGTTCTTTGAGGGGGTTCACTAAAAAAGGAGTACAGAAAAATAAATTAGATGAAAATTGAGATACATCAAACCAATAGTTATTGGCTGGCCTAGGTCTCTGATACTTGCACATCATCAGAAGGTCCCCAAAAGTCTCACAGCTCCAAAGGCTTCAACTGGTTCTCTATACCAGGGGTCTCAAACTGGCGGCCCTCTAGCTGCTGCGGAATTACAAGTCCCATCATGCCTCTGCCTGAGGGAGTCATGCTTGTAACTGTCAGCCTTGCAATGCCTCATGGGACTTGTAGTTTTGCAACAGCTGGAGGGCCGCCAGTTTGAGACCCCTGCTCTATACTGTAGGACACTCCAGGTGCCGACAAAGGGAGCCCATCCACGATCCGTGCTGGTCTGTTATGAAAATTACTGGGCCCCACACCGATAACAATACTCTTTCAGAATAAGCTTTATTGAGACAAACAGTAAAGATCCCCACCTGGAAATGACCCCTCCTGATGTTTTTCACTCTTACAGGTTTAGTCGTAGAGACTGACTAGGACTCGGCCTGTAAAGGTGAAATGTGTCAGAGATGGGCGGTCTTCAGGCATGGATCTGCGGCATGTACGGTTTGGTTTAATAAAGCACTTCTGAAAGAGTGACTTTAACGGCGTGCAATCTGCTGATTTTCATAATTACACATCATCATAATTTTTTTCACTGTCCAAAGCTGGTGATCAACTAAGCGAATTTTGACAGGTTCCAGGTTGAAATTTGGGTTTCAACCTTTGGTTTCCATGGCTGATCTTGTCCTTGGATTCAAGGCCACACAATGAAGACATCTGAGAAATCCAATTCAATTATTAAACAAGCAGGTAATTCAGACACTCCATGCTCCATGATTAAAGAATTTGTAAACCCAACTTTTGTTATTACTGATATGTGCCTGCTGTACCATGTACATCAGGGATCAGCAACCTTTTTTCACTTAAGGGACGGATTCAATGCATGTGAATACATGGAGGGCCGCATTCACCTGCTAATAAATGAAGATAATAATCAGAACCCCCTTATATTACACAGCCCCCTGCATATTAAACAGCCCCCCTGCACATCACACAGTCCCCCCCTACCCAGCCCCCCGAATATTACACAGCTCCCCCATGGTATGGTTTAAAATTGCGAACACTCGTGGAATAGCGACAAACTACAGTACTTAAAAACCTCCATAGGCGACACATTAAAAATCTCTACAGGTTACCTGTTCAGAGTTACAGAGGAGGTCTTCTGCTAGAATTATTTCTCTCACTGTAACGATCGCCGCGATACCTCACATGTGTAGTTTGAACACTATTTACATTTGCGTCCGCGACTTACATATGCGTTTACTTCTGCGCGCGAGCACGGAGGGATGAGGCGCTTTACTTTTTTTTTTTCTTTTTTACACTGTCCCTTTAAAAAAAAATTCTGATCACTTTTATTGCTGTCAGAAGAAGTGTAAACACCCCTTGTGACAGTAATAGTAAGTGACAGGTACTCTTTGTGGAGGAATCTGGGGTCAGAAAACCCCTCCTTTGCACTTTAAAGCATTCAAAACACCAAGTTTGGCTGTTTTGAATACAATCATTTTTTTAAATTTGGCGCCTTTAAGTCTTCTGTAAACCGAAAGTGATGTCATGATATCGCTTCCAGGTTACTAGATCCGAGACCCCATCAAAGCCCATTCCAGCTTTTTTCGGGTCTCCAGTCAGCCATCGGACGTGCCAGCTGGTCGCTCGGGCCTCCTGGTGGGATTGGAGAACCCGGGCGAGCCTTGGAAGGCGGCGGGGGGGTCCCCTACCGCTGCTTGGGAACACAGCCGATTGTTATCCCAAGAAAGCCGACCGGAAAGAAAATGTCTGTGGGCCATGTGCACGTGAATTTATCACAGACATTTAGCATAGGTGGGCCAGGTGCAGCCCGTGGGCCGTAGGTTGCCAAATCCTGATGTACATGCATGAAAAAGTATCCTGTTCTCTTTGTATTGCTTCCTTTGTGTGAAATCCCTGGTGTTCCAGCCAATCCCTCTGCTTTCCTATTAAAAACTGACCACACTAGGCATAAGAGCACAGCATGGTCAGTTCTCTGGCTATGCTGGGAACTTAGCCTGCTCTCCTTCAATGATCAGACTTATCCTGACATGCCCCCCTGCACAGCCATTCAATGACAAGGTCAGTGTGCTGCTGCTTCTCCTCCCCTAGCTCTTATGCAGCTGAGAACAGAGGGAATGCGATCACTTATATAAAAGGAAAAAAAATAAGGTATTTATAATGTTTTTTATATGTATATACAAAGGTTTAGCCTCTCATTTATATTTTAAACCGAAAGGGTTATTTTACAAGGTGAGGGATTACACTTTAAGCCCTTTGAAGCCAGTCATGGATGAAACGTGTTGGCATTGTAGCTTTAGGCAGAAGGCTCGCAGTGCGTGTCTGAACTATCTTTCTTTAGTAAATTGATTCGATTTCTAAGATGTCATTGGTGTGCGGCGCATTTTTTGAAAACCCAAGTGCAGTAATAACAGCGGGCTCCTGGGTTTCGGCACCTGGTTGGCCAGTGAGACTACAGAGGATAAAGTGGGTTTTTGGCAGTGGTGGAATGTGCTATAATTGTATAATGGTTGGCTCTGTCAACCATTGTCTAATGGGTGGCCGAATTATCGGTTGAACAATGACTGCATCCCATCACCAGTGGTTGCCAGAATATAATAGTCATCCATTTTATTTTTTTTGTTCAGTCTCCTCTGTCTGACCAGCTTCAGAAGGTACTATGCATAATATCCAAACAGCCAACCCAACCTACATACAGCAAGTTGCAAGTCTGAATAAGATTTGGCTGAGTATATCAATGGACATGTAAATTCCAGGACTGAGAAGACAATACACATTACATTGACTGTTTACTTTGTCTTTGGCCTTTTTCTATAAGGCAGCATCTTATCAGAGAAGTGTTTTCTGGTAAACAAGGCCCAGCTGCTCAAGCTATCACCAGGACAGAGTGACTCTTTCAACTGTGACAATTAATGAGACACCAGGGAAAGAGGCCTCACACATACCAATAGGTTTTATCATAATCACTTTTTGCCCTGTAAACGACAGGCTAAAGTTTACACGCCAGTATCCTCAATTTGTTTTCTGTGGGCTAACCTCTACCCTTAATCCTGCAATGTGGAAGGTATTAACTCATTAACATAGTGTGTAAACGGGGCTATGAAATGGGATGGCCTACTTGTACTGCTAAATATCTCATTTTGTTTTGTTTGCTTTAGGTTTAGGATGTTCTTTTATTCAAGGTCTATTTATTATGGCCTGCGGCTTCCACATTGTGTATGGCTAACTGGGCGAAAAGCAAAATCAGCCACTGTAACAACAATGATGAGGTTTTGGACTTGGTGAATTAACGTAGATGTAAACCCTAACTGAACGACATTTGGATTGCAAAATCACTGTGTAAGTAATTGCCATTTTTGTTAAATAAAATGCTGTTTTTACCTTTTGTGTTTTTTTTTGTTTTTTTTTTCTTTTGTTGCTGTCTGGAGCTGCTGACCTCTCTAGCTTGGACTACATGATGTCCCAATATTATTTTAAGAAAATCTCCAGATCTAAAAAGATTAAAACAACATTAATATTATATGTGATTTTAAGAGATTGGGCTTACATATAAATTAAAGAGAATACTATAATGTGAGTACACATTTCAAGTCATTACGTTTTTAGCCTAGCTCTGAGGAAGGGGGTGTGCCCCCGAAATGTGTTAGCTGTACCCCGTGTTCTGTGCATGTCCATGCACTGTGTTTATGGGCTTTTGTCAGTTGCATTTTGTGAGTACCCCACTTTTATACAAAAAATTGCTATTATTAAACTATCTCTGGTAATGCACTAGGTGTGTGCGCCTTCCATTTCTGTTTTTCTTGTCAGTAGATTTTTATGCCTGTAATTCATATAATGATTTGTAGAGTCTGGTTTTTCTGGCTGCACAGTATTGTTTTCATTTGATAGGAGCATGTTTTACAGATCTATATTGAGAAACAGAAATAGTAAAGCAAAACCACTCTGTTGCACCACTAAGCAGAGAATACATACATTCAAAGTAACGTAAACATATTTAAACCCAAAAACAAAAATTGTAATATACTACAGCTTACCATTTCTTAGATGTGGTGACTGCAATCGCTTTATGTTATTGTTATTATTTATTATGATCATACAGGATTTACGTATATATTGGCAACAGTTTTGCAGGACAAAGTTGTGGTTGGGATGCAGCATCTAGAGGCAGTGCACATCTGCCATTTTTACCTCAGAATGGCTGCTATACAGCACAGCATGCACAGTATGTGCTGAGGCTTCTGGCTTGGCCTACAGCCAGTGTGCTTTCCAAGGAGAGGATTTCTTTAGGACAGATAGTGTGGACTGACTCATTTTTATTAAAATTAACCATTCTTGGATTACCCATGATTACAAAACTCCTTATGATAATGCTTCAGACAAACTTTTATTGCCCCCCCCCCCCTTGAAAAAAAAAGAAAACTGACACCTCCTCCAGCCAATATTGGTGCCCAGGCACCCTAAAGGTACCACACAATATTCCTGCAGCTGACCCTCAGAAATATTTATGGCCATTGTCTTTCAAATAATACACTGTAATGTTTATTGCAAGTTAAAACCTGAATCGCCTGTCCATCTTTTATTGCGGCATTACCAAGCTGTTTACATACTGTCCGGCCACTGTTCAATATGTTTGACTATTAATAAATATACTCTAATGTTTATTTCAAAATTAAACCTGTCTTGTCACTCGCTCTTATATTGGGACCAACCAAGCTGTTTACATACTGTCCAACCACTGAACAATATTGGTAACGATTGTCTCTCAGATTCATTTTTATTGCAGGATAAAGCTTCCCTTTTTACTGCCGGTGTACTTTCTTAACGCTTGTCAAATTCTAACAAACACATACCCCAAGTCTAAATTCAGATTTTTGGTGGGAAAATTTGGAGATAAAATGGGATGGGAGGTTTTGGGAATTTGGGGTTGTGGTATTGAAATGGTTTTGTGAACTATGTTTTAACATTAAACTAATCTATTAAGACAATGCGGTGCGGTATTGCAAAAAGGAGCTCACAAATGATACTATTAAATGGTTTTGCCACTAGCCAATTTGAACAAAGTTGAGGCCTGTTAACGCCTAATAAAAAATCAAGTGTTGCAGCCAAAATTTTCTATAAAAAACATTTCTCCAAGTTAAAATAAATCATACTGGGGTGCTGCTGCTGTTTTTAAACAAAGCTAAATGTAAAAAGTTAATAAATCAATTACACATCCAAAGTATGTGACACCAGATGACAGTTTTGCTAATTCTGTCCATCTCCCAAGCAAGCAATATAAAGGTTTGGTGTTTTTTCAATGTCACAATCAAAGCTGCATAAAAAGACATTTCACCAATGTAAAGTTTTTTTTGTTTTTTTTTTGCTAAATGTGCCCATTGTAGTACCCAGATCCTTGTGCCCTTTTCTGACATTTTCTCTATTAGCCCCAAAGATGAACAGATTTTAACAGCAGGACATGCCCCCACCTACACTACATAAACTTTAATGGTATTCACTGCTAATGCCCTGTACACACGAGCGGAATTTCCGTCGGATGTTTTTTCAGACGAAATTCCGCTCAAACTTGGCTTGCATACACACGGTCACACAAAAGTTCTCTGAACTTTCGACCGTCAAGAAGGCGGTGACGTACAACACTACGACGAGCCGAGAAAATGAAGTTCAGTGCTTCCGACCGAAAAATAGAGAACCTGCTCTCAATCTTTTGCTGGCGGGAATTCCGCCAGAAAAAGTCCAATGGAGCATACACACGGTCAGAATTTCCGACCAAAAGCTCACATCGGACTTTTGCTAGCGGAATTTGTACGGTAAAGCTGCACGATTCTGGCTAAAATGAGAATCACAATTTTTTTGCTTAGAAGATAGATCACGATTCTCTCACGATTCTTGCAGGGTAACATCAACTTTCACATTAAAACAAAAAAAAATTGGGCTAACTTTACTGTTTCGTTTTTTAATTTTTATTCATTGAAGTGTATTTTTCCCCAAAAAATTGTGTTTGAAATACCACTGGGCAAATACAGTGTGACATAAAATATTGCAGCAATTGGCATTTTATTCCCTAGGGTCTCTGCTAAAATATATAAAATGTTTGGGGGTTCCAAGTAATTTTCTAGCAAAAAATATTGATTTTAACTTAAACAAGAGTCAGAAAAAGATTTAGACTTTAAGTGGTTAAACTCCCTGCATTTACACTTTAAAAACTTGGCAGACTGCCTGGATTTTTTCTTTACACACATATGTTTATCCCTTTGATCTAAGAAGGAAGAGTTAGTTACAATGTTTCATGTTAAAAACTTGGCAGACTGCCTGGATTTTTCCCTTTACACACAGATGTTTATCCCTTTGATCTAAGAAGGAAGAGTTAGGCCCATTTTACACGATCGGACCGTTCAGGTCCGCCTGTCAGTTTTGACGGCGGACCTGAACGGGCGCTCCATGTTAGTCTATGGAGCGTCGGATGTCAGCGGAGACATGTCCGCTGACATCCGACCCGGTCCGATCCGCTGAAAAGCAGACGGATGGCTCTACGTCCAGGTCCGTCGCTGGCGAAACGGATCGGGGGAGATCTGACTAAAACAGACACGAGCCAATGGCTGCGCTGCTTTCAATCCATCCACTCTAGCCAATCAACGGCCAGGCTGAGCGGCGAAGAGGATGTCGGGAGCGAGCGCGGGACTTTTGAGGGGTCAGGTAAGTAAGAAGGGGGGACTGGGGGGGGGGGGCGATATTGTCGGATGTTTTTTCACCTTAATGCATAGAATGCATTAAGGTGAAAAAAACTTTTATCTTTACAACCCCTTTAATATAATAATAATGAAAAGAGAATTGCATTACTTGCAGTGAGAACACAGCATTTCAGGAAAGATGATGCATATCAAGAACTGATGCCATTCATTACTAAATGTAGGTAAGCATTTTGTGTACACACTAACCTAGAAATGACAGGGAATTGATCAGGGATTTTGGAGATTCTCTGGAAAAGGATTGGGAAACATAGTCTATCCAGCAAACCTGTTACTTTACCCTAAACAGGCAAAGTACAGGTTCACTTTAAGTCATCCATTACATCCTATAGTGAGTTAATTACTACAATGACTATTATTCTACTCCCATTACAGATACACAATTAGGAAATAGTGATCTGAGTATTTGATGGTGACTTTAGCTCTGCCATCAATTAAGCCCTTGCCTTTGATGATTTCTACTATATCCCTTGACTCAGATGAAAGGTGCAAACTGTGCATAACTTCTAGCTGGCCATCTGTTCATAATAGAGCTTTTTACCTGCAAACCAAACAGCTTATTACTATTGCCACAGGCTGCCTGATAAAAATCTGGACGCTGTTGTCACTTTTAACTTGGCTCTTTGATGCACAAATCGCTATGGCAGCGGCCTGCTTGAGGAATCACACAGAGGTCTATCCAATACCCTCAGCAGTTGCCCAGGTATTAGGTTCTCCGATAATGCTTCAGGGCAAGCAGGCTGCAGCTAACCTCTCACTGCGACCTTTAAAGAAAGCCGTCTGTTGCTGGTGTCTTCTGTTCAGCATGCAGTCGGGTCCTTTATGTGCACCATGTGTCCAATTAATTCTCTCAAAAAAATTTGAAAAAAAGGACATTTTTCTAACAATATATGTTGTATAATATTTGTCACAAACATCTACAATAGTGCATAGGTTTTATATTATTTTATATTATATTATTATTGTTAACCACTTGACCGAAAGATTTTCCACTGTTCATGACCAAGGCCATTTTTTGCGATACGACACTGCCTTTCTTTAACTGACAATTACGCAGTCATGCAACGCTGTACATAAATTACATTTAAGTCCTTTTTTTCCCAGAAATATAGCTTTCTTTTGGGGGTATTTGATCACTCCTGGGTTTTATATTTTTTGCAGTATAAACAAAAAAAATACCAACAATTTTGAAAAAAAAAGAAACAATATTTTTTACTTTCCGCTATAAAACATATCCAAACAAAAAATTGTAAGAATCAAATTTCTTTAGAAATTTAGACCAATATGTATTCTGCTACATATTTTTGATAAAAAAATCCCAATAAACATATATATTGATTGGTTTGCACAAAAGTTACTTATTTTTATTTATTTATTTTTTTATACTACTAATGGCAGCAATCAGCGACTTATATCAGGACTGCGATATTGCAGCGGACGGTCAGACACTAACTGACACTTTGCGGGAACCAGTGACTCTACATACAGCGATCAGTGTTAAAAATATGCACTGTCACTGTACTAATGACGCTGTCACTGTACTAATGACGCTGTCACTGTACTAATGATGCTGGCTGGATTAACTGTGTGCCTAATCAGTGTTTTTGTGTACTGTATGTGCTGCTTTTACTAGGGGAAGAGATGGAATTTATTCCCTGCTTTGCAGGGACACAAAATCCATCCCTTCCCCTCTGTCAGAACAGAGATCTTACAAATCAAAAAACAATAATGATAATGTAAAGTGCAATGATCTACACTGCCTTGAAAAAGTATTCATGCCCCTTGAAATTTTTCACATTTTGTCATGTTACAACCAAAAACGTAAATGTATTTTATTGGGATTTTATGCGATAATTCAACACAAAGTGGCACATAATTGTGAAGTGAAAGGAAAATGATAAATGTTTTTTTTTTTACAAATAAATATGTGAAAAGTGTGGCGTGCATTTGTATTCAGCCTCCCTGAGTCAATACTTTGTAGAACCACCTTTCACTGCAATTACAGCTGCAAGTCTTTTTGGGGATGTCTCTACCACATCTAGAGAGTGAAAGCTTTGCCCATTCTTCTTTGCAAAATAGCTCAAGCTCTGTCAGATTGGATGGAGGGCATCTGTAAACAGCAATTTTCAATTGCCACAGATTCTCAATTGGATTTAGGTCTGGACTTTGACTGGACCATTCTAACACATGAATATGCTTTGATCTAAACCATTCTATTGTAGCTCTGGCTGTATGTTTAGGGTCGTTGTCCTGCTGGAAGGTGAACCTCCGCCCCGTCTCAAGTCTTTTGCAGACTCTAACAGGTTTTCTTCTAAGATTGTCCTGTATTTGGCTCCATCCATCTTCCCATCAACTCTGACCAGCTTCCCTGTCCCTGCTGAAGAAAAACATCCCCACAACAAGATGCTGCCACCACCATGTTTCACGGTGGGTTCAGGGTAATGTGCAGTGTTAGTTTTCTGCCAAACAGCGTTTTGCTTTTAGGGCAAAAACCGCAATTTTGGTCTCATCTGCCCAGAGCACCTTCTTCCACATGTTTGCTGAGTCCCCCACATGGCTTCTCGCAAACTGCAAATGGGACTTCATATGGCTTTCTTTCAACAATAGCTTTATTCTTGCCACTCCTTCATAAATGCACTTTTTGCACTTTTGCAGTATTTTGCACTTTTTTTTTGCAGTAATTGCACTTTATGTTTAGTGTTACTTTTTTTGCACATAGTGCTGTGATATTATTCTTCTGCAGCCATTGATGTCATTCCTGATATTATTGTTCTACAGCAATGTCATTTCTGATATATATTGTTATATAGATCATTGCCTTTAGATTATCATTATTGTTTTTTGATACTCAGCATGTTATCAAGGTTTACAGTTGCACACATAAGTAGTATGTACCGGTATTTTAGGAATTTATATTACTAGCCAGAGGTATTGGTACAAGGATTACAAACTAGCACCGCCTGTTGTTTTTTTTTTTCATGGTGCAATGCTGCTTCTTCATAGAAGTGGTACAGTAACTGAGCGTTGTCACTCTAGGACGGGAAGCGTGCTACTGGCAGAATTGCTGGGTAAAATAAAATAAAACCAATGCAGCCGTTAGATCTAAAAGCAGGTAAGCTGCAAACATACAATATATTACATTTTGCTCCTGTTTATACATAGATATCAATATAAGTTTCTCTACATCTCAATTCTATTATAATATGTGGGGCAAAGCTACTTTTGAGCCATATTTTACTGTTTTATACAGTGATTAAAGGAGATGGTGGGGCAGTTTTCTATTTTTAATTTCTAACAATAAAAAAGATATAGCTCTGGCCACACAGTGTCTAATATTCTGCGAGCATTTATTAGCGCATTGAACAATACAAAGACTTTTGTGCTGCTTCATTCTCTGTATATCCCTGAGTGGTGTCCTGTCTATAATAGTCTCTGACATGTGAACACAATAGACAGCATTTAGGCTGAGTCCTATGTTGTGTAAGCTAATTGTAAATTGAATTTTCTGCACTGTGTGATGTGCTCACCTCAGGGCTAATATCACATAAAAGACAATCTGTTAGCAGCATTTTGTTCTATTCTATTATGTTTAAATTGCACATTAGGTAGTGTGTAATTTTATGCTTTATTACAAGATTTCCATAACATATTTCAGTAATACATTTCCTGATGCGGTGGGTCATTTTGAATCTCTACGGAGATCAATTTGTAGTTTTTAAAGTGATTGTAAAGGTAGACTTTTTTTACCTTAACCACTTGCCGACCAGCCACTGTATATATACGGCAGCAGGTTGGCCTCGATAGCGCAAACCCTCGTACCCGTATGGCGGTCCGTGCATGTGACACTGTGGGCACGCTTGCACCCTCTGCACACCGCAGGAGCACGGCCGTGGGGTCCCCAGACTCGATTTCTGCCGGCGACCTGCAATCGCAGTACACAGAGGCAGAACAGGGATCTGCCTATGTAAATAAGGCAGATCCCTGTTCTGACAGGAGACATCATGGAGATCTGCTGTTGCCAGTGATCGGGAACAGCCATCTCTGTGGTGTTCCAGTGAGCTCAGCCCCCACAGCGTTAGAACACACCCAGGGAACACAGTTAACCACTTGATCGCCCCCTAGTGTTAACCCCTTCCCTGCCAGTGTCATTTATACATTGATCACTGCATTATTTTAGCACTGATCAATGTAATAATGACACTGGTCCCCAAAAAGTGTCACTTAGGGTCAATTTTGAACGTCTCAATGTCGTAATCCCACTATGAATTGCAGATCACCGCCATTACCAGTAAAAACATTTTAAAAAATAATACAAGTCCATAACTCTTTCCCATAGGTTGTAGATGTGAAAACTTTTGCGCAAACTAATCAATATACACGTATTGCGATTTTTGTTTTACCAAAAATATGTAGAAGAATATATATTGACCTAAACTGATAAATACATTTGTTATTTTATATATATATTTTTTTTAATATGTATTATAGCAGAAAGTAAAAAATATATTTTTTTTTTCAAAATTGTCAGTCTTTTTTGTTTATAGCCCAAAAAATAAAAAAACGCAGAGGTGATCAAATACCACCAAAAGAAAGCTCTATTTGTGGGGAAAAAAAGGACATTCATTTTGTTTGGGTACCACGTTGCACGACCAAGCAATTGCCAGTAAAAGCGACGCAGTGCCGTATCGCAAAAAATGGCCTGGTCATTAAGGGGCTAAAACCTTCTGAGGCTGAAGTTGTTAAAAGAGAAGTATGGACTTTTTTTGCAGAATCATACTTACCTATGTGGATGCAGCATTGGTTCTGAGAACCGAGTTATCAAACACCGCCGATCGTTCAATTCTCAGGGCTCTGTGAGCAGAGAGCTGTTGAATGTCAGTCACCGCCCTCTGCTCTGCCCTCCTGTCGCTCACTGGAGCGCTGGGCCGTGGAGGTGGGTGGGAGTGGCCAGCTCAGGTTCTCAGCGGCTTAATGAAAAGCTGAGCCTGGACCGGCTCTCTGATGTCAGGCCACAGCGGGCTTCAGCCCGCTGTCAACTGAAAGCAGGTCACAGGAGTGCAGAATGAACTACACTCCTGTGATCCACAGGAGAAGTACCGCCAAACGAGCTTCTCCTTTAAAGTGCTTGTAACCCTAAAAAAAAAATCCTCTTAAGACATGATATATAGCACAGTGCTTGGGCCATGTAGTTTTTCCCTATCTTTGCTGTAATATACCTGGTTGATCCTGGCAGTTCCTGTGTCCCCCTGGGTGTGCTGACCACGGTAATAATGGCTACTGAGCCATGATACTGTGGTCAGTTTACGTACCTCCCCCTCCCTGCCTGTCAGTGTGAGAGTCGATCTCAAACCTGCCCCTCCCACCACTATTCCGCTGCAATATGCATCAAAAATACTTGTATTCCCTCTGGCTTAAACAGTTAGCTACAGTGTGTGTGTTTTTTTTTTTAAAAGACAAGGCTAAATACCTTTTCTCACACCGCCGCTCTGCGGTCAAATGACTTCCCTCTGCTGGCTGACTAAAGTCAGAGGGGAATCTCAGCCCCTTCTGCTGCTCTGCTTAGATAGGGGAAAGAAAGCTGAGGGGGATCACGGCCACAAAGCTGCGGTGTGAGAAAAGGTATATAGCCTTGTCATTTTTTTTATAAACCACACATACTGTAGTTAATATCGGTTGTAAGCCAGAGGAGATACCAGCAAAGTCCAAATGTGACTTTACATACACTTTCATGCAGTCTCTGCATTAAGGTAAAAAACCTTCTCTGAACAGGATTGGGAAGTGGCGACCGAATATTCAAAGAAGAGCCAAAATATATTCTTGGAAACTATGGACCAGTCAGATATTGAAGTATTGTCCCTAAATAACAAGGCAAGTCGCATCTTCTGAATGGAAATTTGGCTATAGCAGCTACCATGTTTCCTGGAATGAGACCAAAGACATGAACTGATTTTCGAACAACCTGGTCTATTTTGGTTGGATCAGGAGGAAATCTGTCGGTGGACAATCAAGGTATAAACCTTTGCTCATGTACCTGGAGTCAGAGCCCCCTTTGCCCATGATGGATCCTGTAGGTGTGACGACGGGTACCCTTGTCTTACTGCAGATTGGTCACCTCCACGATTAACAATGTTATAGAAATTTACAAATAAAGCACAGATATACTGGACAGATGCTTCGGTATTATAGACATGCTGCTCTTGCTCCTGTTTACTTTCACTGCAGGCCAACTGCTGGGAACACACTACTGACAGGAAAGCATGCTGCCCTAACAATAGTAACAGTCTCATGAGGTGATGGCCGTATAACACTAAATTGACACTTAACTGTGTCAGTCCCATGGCTCTTCATGCGGGGGAGGAACACTGGCACAAGAGAAGGAATCTGGCCTGATACACTACAGCATGACAGCTCACACTGCACAACCCCACTGTCCACCTTGCACCGTCCAAAAGCCTGACTGACATATTACCACTCAGTCCTAGTCTTCTGAACACACACACCCTCCTTTTCAGCCAGTACTTCCATGGGTCTCCCCCTCTTCTTAGTAACCTATTAGTGTCACCCAATTGGAGATCAGGGTCTCTCTACTGTGGGGATAACCCTCTCGGTCCACTATCCCAGAGAAAAGAGAATCCACAACACCTACCAGCCTATGATACACTACTCAAAACTGTTAGCAATTTACCAGCATCGGGATTGCATAAAAGGGAAAAGAAACCTGTTTCTACAGTGTCACTCCTTTACTAGTCCATCCAGTGAGAAATTGCTTCCTTGCTGTCAAGGGAGATTCTGCAGTTTTTGACCAGGGAGGGAGTAATGCCAATAAGGAAGGAAGATACCACCACTGACATAATCGCTAGCAGTTCCTGGGTCATATGCACATGACATGCGTTGCCCTTCCATGTGCTCCTTGCAGCAAAGGCCAGTTATAAGTTGGGGTGGTTGCCATTGGTTTGTACTGTTGGTAATTGGTGAGGGGATGCACTGGATACCTTCGGTGCTGTGACGTGGCTACTGCAGCTTACGCATGTATTTGCAAATGTGTGCAAAATAAACCCCTGGTTTTAACGTGAACTGTTAGACAAGGTTAATTTGGTTTGTTGCAGGCTGGCTGGTAAGCTAGCTGGGAACTTTTGTTTGTTGTTTTTTGACATGTGTTGTCCTTCCATGTGCTCCTTGCTGCAAAGGCCAGTTATAGATTGGGGCAGTTGCCATTTGTTTGTACTGTTGGTAATTGACGAGGGGACGCACTGGATATCTTTGCTGCCATTGTGCAAATGCCTGCATCCCTATACCTTTAAGGAGGGGTGGGCTCATTCCAGGCAGACCTGCCCTTAATCTACCCATTATTATGTGTGAAAAATAATCAATCAGATTGGATTTCCTAATTCAATTCCTATTCTTTCGAATTTAGTCTACAGCTGGATCTGCCTACATAGAGCATAAAGAGGCACACGCAGGTGCTATAAGTATACACATTTATGCACTGAACATTCTAAAGTATGATCAGTCAGTAGCTGAATCTTCCAACTACCATCTCAGGGCTAAGGGCCCAGTGTCCTGTCTTTTGTTTGTTTCGGCCTTGCAATGGGGTGAAGGCCAGGACTTGTGCATCAATAGGCTTAACCCCTTCAACTCTAAGTAGGGGTCCATCTAAAAGACAAAAGCGAAGAAAAGAAAAAGGGATGAGACAAGAGAAGAACACGAGGAGAATGAACAGGGGTAGTAGCCAAGAAGAAAGAAGAAGTGGGGGAATTGGCCTCCCCATTTATATGACAATAATTGGATCCATGTGTTCCACATTTTGTCAGATTTATTTTGTGTGTTATGCAGAAAACTTGTCAGTTTGTCATTAACCAAAATCCCATTTCATTTCTGTTTGACAACCTCAATAGACACCATCAAACTTTTCCAATAGGATATATAACATATACATTTGAGGAATAGATTGGTTTCGGACTTGGAAAGATTCCCTATACTGATAGAATAGATCAAGCTGAGAATCCTAATCCAAATCCTTCTTATTTTGGGGCATTGTCATCAAATATGAAACCTGGTGTCCATCTAATCACAATCTCTACAGCATCAAGGCCAGGCCTGAGGAGATGCCTTTGCTATACTTACAGGAACCATGTACCACTTCAAAAGAATCTTATAGTTAAAGTCTTTTAAAGTTGTATTATTGGAACCTTGTGATATACAGTGCCTTGCAAAAGTATTCACCCCCCTTGGCATTTTTCGTGTTTCGTTGCCTCACACCCTGGAATTAACATGGATTGTTTGAGGATTTGCATCATGTAATTTACAGAACATGCCCACAAATTTGAAGATTTTTTTTATTGTGAAGCAAACAACAAATAGGATAAAATAACAGAAAAAGTCAATGTGCACCCTAAAGTCAATACTTTGTAGAGCCACCTTGCGGCTATCACAAGTTCAGGTCGCTTTGGATAAGTCTCTATAAGCTTGCCACATCTTACCACTGGGATTTTTGCCCATTCCTCCTTGCAAAACTGCTCCAGCTCCTTCATGTTGAATGGTTTGCACTTGTGAACAGCAATCTTTAAGTCTGACCACAGAATTTCTATTGGATAGAGTCTGGGCTTTGACTAGGCCATTCCAACACATTTACATGTTTCACCTTAAACTCACTCAAATGTTGGTTTAGCAGTGTGTTTGGGGTCATTGTCCTGCTGGAAGGTGAACTTCCGTCCTAGCCTCAAATCACACACAGAGTGGTACAGGTTTTGCTCAAGAATATCCCTGTATTTAGCACCATACATCTTTCCCTCAACTCTGACCAGTTTCCCAGTCCCGAATGCTGAAAAACATCCACACAGCATGATGCTGCCACCACCATGTTTCACTGTGGGGATTGTGTTCTTTGGGTGATGTGATGTGTTGGGTTTGAGCCAGACATTTTTTCTTTGATGGCCAAAAAAGTTCAATTTTAGTCTCATCAGACCAGAGCACCTTCCTCCATACATTTTGGGAGTCTCCCACATGCCTTTTGGCAAACTCAAAACACAACTTTTTTTTTTTTTGCTGAAAGTAATGGCTTTCTTATGGCCACTCTGCCATAAAGGCCAACTCTATGGAGCGTATGGCTTATTGTCGTCCTATGTACTACAGTCTCTGCTGTGGAATTCTGCAGCACCTCCAGGGTTACCTTAGGTCTCTGTGCTGCCTCTCTGATTAATGTCCTCCTTGCCCAGTACGTAAGTTTTGGTGTGCGGCTGTCTCTTGGCAGGTTTGCTGTTGTGCCATGTTCTTTCCATTTGGTTATGATAGATTTGATGGTGCTCCTAGGGATCAATACTTGTTTGGAGAGTTCCTTGGTCTTCATGGCAGTGTTTGGTTAGTGGTGCCTCTTGCTTAGGTGTTGCAGTCTCTGGGGCCTTTCAAAAAGGTGTGTATATGTAATGACAGATCATGCGACACTTAGATTGCACACACATTTCACTAATTATGTGACTTCTGAAGGTAATTGGTTGCACTAGAGCTTTTTATGGGCTTCATAACAAAGGGGAGGAATACATACGCACATGCCAATTATCAGTTTTTTATTTCTGAAAAATATTTTTATGTATATATTTTTCTAATTTTACTTCACCAACTTAGACTATCGTGTTCTGATCTTTCACATATAATTCAGATTAAAAAAAAAACATACTGAACTAAAGGCTGTAATGTAACAAAATAGGTAAAAAGCCAATGGGGGTGAATACTTTTGCAAGGCACTGTATATTATCTGCAATTTCCACTATTCGTGAAGATCCCGCTTTCACTGAGACATGTAGGGTAGTTTGTGAATCTAAGGGCCCTTTTAGAGGCAACAGCATGCACCAGACACAACACTTGGTCTGTGAAATATTTATTACACAGTGTCAGTTTATTTTGCAAATGAATACAATGCAAAATGTAGTGCTGATTGCAGTGGAGTGTCATGTATCACTAATTGTGTGAAATTATTACATACGTAAAATGAGAGTCATAAATAAACAAATAGGTATGTAAAAAGCTCTTGTCAGGAGACTCAACATAGAGAAGCATTTGTGGCTTGTGTAATTACAGCACCCTAGAAGGAGCTCTAAGAGGTCACTGGGGGGCCACTGAAGTTACACAGTCCTACAGTGAGCACTTTATCAAGCACTGTGCTGAGATTACACTGATGGCCATTAAAAATCAGTCTAATGGAACACCTCTAATACAGAGCCCATTAGTGAAACCACAGAAGGACCTAAAAATAGACCGTGGGTTTTAATGAAATCATTCATTTTGGGATAGGACCACAATTAGGCATTTGGGGTCATTGGCATCATAAATTATATATAGTGAAGCTTCCAAAAAAAAAAATTATTTCCATCTAGCCTTTAATATTATGGGGGAAAAATGATATGTGTGTATGTGTTAAATAATAATGAAAATAACCAAAATAAGATGGCTTATTTTTTAAAGAAAGCTTTCTTTTCTATATATTAAAGCATTGCAACAAGCAATTGTCATATATCAAGCTTGCTATTTCACAGAAGATCAGTTTCCAGCTTACTGGAGTCAGATGATTAGCTTATGTCTAACTGGTCACTATGGACTATTGCCCTTTGTCTTATTATATAAACTCAAAAGTGGAAAAGTGGAACGTTTAATGAGGTGCTATGACCCAGCTAAATACACAGTTGAAATACACATTTCTTTAATGTTTACCCGTTAGATTTGTAATTCTGTATATAAATGAGAAAGTTCACATTACTACTTTCTGTTCCAGCTTTTCTTCTTCTTGGATCATCCTCGGGGCTAACTGGATCCACTGGATTCCCACAGTTAGCTGCTGTTCTGTTGTTTGCCTAGAACAGCTATCTCAACTTTTTTACCCCCGAGAAACAACTGAAATAATTTTCAGGTCTTACATTGGTACCCAATGGGTAGAATGCCCCCCTTACAGATAATTAAAAAGATCATTTGTGTCATGCTGCCTACTCTGGCAATCTCTGAAACTATGCAGGAACCATGTGAGGTCACTTATCCACAGCTCAGAAAACCCCTAGCAACCTCTGGAGGAACCCTTGTTGAGAATAGATGACCAAGAACAAGGGTATCAAACTCAACTGCATTGTGGGCCGCATCAGCATTATGGTTGCTCTCAAAGAGCCGGTTGTATCTGTAAGACTATATGTTCAGAGCACCCCACTCTTCCTTACATCAGATCTCAAGAGCCCCCCCCCCCACCATCAAAAGTCAAGAGTCCCCCACCTTTCCTTACATCACAGTGCATCCCCTTACCTTGTGCTGCTGCCAGGAGGCAGAATGGGGAGCAGAAAGAGCAGGGTCTGGAGGAGGAGCAGAGGAGGGCTGGAGTCAGCTGCCAGAGTCTGCTTAATGCTGAGACCAGGAGAGTTAAAGACAAAGGGCTACTGTTGCTTCACAGAGGATCTGTAGAAGAAGTTCTGTCTTTCTCTCTACTGCCGACTGCTGAGCCAGGGGATGAAGCAGAGTCAAGCCTCTCTGCGGCTGCATGGAGAAGCACAGGATCTGGAGGAGCCGTTCTGACCTCCTTTCTGCTGCCGACTGATGAAACAACGTGGGGGTGGAGATGAGGGGAGGTTCCACAGCTGCAGGAGCAGTGCAAGGGCCACATGACATTGAATTGGCCCGCGGGCCTTGTGTTTGACACATGTGACCGAGAGTAACCAGATTTCAGCTTTTATTAGGCAAATTAAAACTGTAATCTAAATACTAGCTATAGATAAGGGTGTCGTTAACAAGATAAACTACAATTTGACAAGGCTTCCATTGAATTTGTTAGGATAAAGATATGAGAACTGACAAAGCAGAAGTAAACCCATGGGTTTAACCGTTTCAAACCAGCAGAGCTGCCAATACAAAGCGTGAATTTCACCTTGTTCCCAATGAACAAGCCAAAATTCGAGCTGTAACGGTCCTCCAGCACCCTCGTTTCTGACATCCTTTGATCTGAAAATTGAAGGAGTCAGGTGGAAATTTATCGACCCAACATCGGCTGCATTCACTCAGATACAGCCACTGTTTGGGTAATCTGTGAATTGTGGGTGCCCACTGTCAGAATATAATAGTTGGCAACGAGAATTCCTCCATCCATGCTGTTTAAAAAAAAAATCTTACACTGTATGGCCAGCTTTAAAATATATACCCTCATCCACACTCCAAGTTCTTCACTGTGTGGGAATGACCCAAACAGGATGTTTTTGATGCAAATGCTGTGCAGTCCTGGGCAGGGCAGCACAGCAGAGCACTTGGGAGCAAGGATGAAGGTAAGTATTTAAATAGAAACTTCGGTAAAAAGCAGAACTTCAGTAATTTTTCCATCTATTAAATCTTATGCCCTTGTTGTTTTAACTTTGGATAGTAAAACATTTTTTTTCTGCCAGTAAATACCGTATACAGCCCACTTCCTGTCTCTTGTCTGGTAAAAAGCCTAGGCTTATGACATAATGCACAGCTCTCTCTCTCACTCTCGTGAGAGTTTGCCAAATAGAGAGGGGGGGATGAGCCATAAGAGGGCCAATGAGAGCTGGAGGTGTGCCTCTGTGTGTCTGTGTAAATCCAGGAAGTGAACACGCAGCAGCTTCAGCTGCCCACAGTTAAAATGGATGCAGCCAGACTCAGTGGAGGGAGATTTCTACAGCATATTTGGCAAGTACAGAATCACAGTATATATAAAATAATATGCAAAGTGGTTGGAAGGAAGCTTCAGAATGGCAAAGATGTTTTTATTACAAATTATGTGAGCAGACTGCAGTTCCTCTTTAAAACCCCCCATCAAGGTTCATTTTGATTTTAACCCTTTCTTATCTAGTCCACTTGGTAGAGCTATAATAGCATAATCACCTGCCCTGAGAATCCAGCACTGTATAGCTGTAACTGTAACCCACCAAAGGCCACCAAAGACTGTGCAAGTTTGCAAGTGCAGTTGCTCTAGTCTAGAGCTTAGTAAATGAGGTAAAATTTCACGTTACAAAGAACACCCAATCACATGTAAGGAAAATTTAAAAAATTGCATTTTTGCTTGCACATGATTGGATGATCGAAATCAGCAGAGCTTCTGCTCATTTACCTAGCTCTGGAGCAACTGTGCTTGCAAAAGTGCCCAGTCTATTTGCTTTTAGTAAATCAACCCCACTGGGTTCAGCACCATCATCTTTTTGTGACTTGGCCAGAAGGATGGCTGTCTCATCCAGGACCTAGTAGCCAGCCTCCTGATGATGCTGTGTTTTCTACATAACCCTGAAGCATGCGTGATGTGGCTAGGCTAGAAAGATGGAAGCACTGGCCTGTGCTCTGCTGATAATATGTATTCGACCAGCAAAATAAAAACTGTTGCAAATTGAATAAAGGGGGGAGAGAAGCAACATGGAAGGAACAACAAAAAGTGAGTGAAGGTTGGCTTTAACTATGCTGGCTACACTCTGAAGGGGGGTCATTTCTTCACTACTTGGCCACCACCCCAGAGCTGATACAGCCAAAATTCATTTTTGGGCAACTTGATCTGGCAAGTGATAGTCTGCAGTATATCTGTACTTCTATGTGACTAATGAACAGGAAGTCTACAACATGGAGGACAACATGGCCTCTTCTCCATACCACACTGACCTCAATAGCTCCTGAAACTCACACTTATCCATGATTTAAGTACTAAATATTAGTCAATATTAACCAGCCCATAATGTGCATTTATTGGGCCTTTAACTGCGCTATAAAGGTTCTAGACAGCTGACCAGATGCTTTAGTTACATTTCTAGCAGACACATAAAACCTTGCTGGCCCTATTCCAGACATGATCTGCTATGTAGGAAGCACCTAATGTGTGATCTGTGTTTTATGCAACTCATCACACAAAGGGATTCTCTCTCCTAAGGAAACAAGTCAAGAAACAAAAGGAAGCAGCAGATTGATTATGTCAAACATGCGATTGAACTGCAATTAGGGATACTAAATCGCACCAATAAAGGTCTCCTCCTGTGTTCGTGAGCAGAGCTTGGGCACATAGAAAGCTTTTTCTTTGAATGCATCTTACTCTGGAACCTGTCTAGAATAAGAAAAATGTTCATAGAGTCATTGTATAGCCTTCTATAGCGATCCCTAAAGACAAGCATTCAGTATACATTATTCATGAGAGTTCAACAAGGGCACAAGGACGGTCACTTCCGAAGACTGAAATAATGCAGTATATTACTGCTATCTCTGCTAAACCAAGCTTCTGCTGTGAATTCTTCTATGGGTATTCCATGACTAGAGATTTTAAACAGAAAGACTTATTTTGCTATTTACACCAAACTGCTGAAAGGTGGTCACCAAAAATATGATATTCTATCCTCTGGTAAATGATAGACATTTTCACATGCGTAGCTGTGTATTTCAGCCCATTCATTTGGAATGGGCTGTTTAACACACAGCAGCATGCATTGTGTTATTCTGTGAATAGACCTAAGATGTTCATACACTGAGCAAATTTTGTCGGGTTCCTGATGAATCAAAGAACATGGGTAAAAAATTGTTGTCTGAACAGCACCTGAATCCAATCAGATGCAGGCACTTTTAGGGCATTTTGACAGCTGTCAAGGCCATAACTGCATTAGTAGATTCATACATCCATGGTATGTAGCATTGGATGGAGGAATCTGTTAGGGAACAAAATCTATATGTGTATGGCTAACTTAAGATTTTTGTTCCATCCCTCAGGGACTCTGGTGGAGTGATCTCTTTACTTGAATTCCAAGATATGCACAATTGGTATGGTCCAATTGAGGGGCTCCCACACTGCCAACCAGCTTTTTATGTTATATTTTGGAAAATTTGACAGGGGGTGTGGCAGCAAATAAGGTGGACAAAACCCACCCATAACCCCAAGGAAGGCATGAACAATGACAGTGAGATCTTACCACTGGAGTCTCTAAGAAATATGAAACTTAGCCCACCAGACTTCATCTAAATGAAATATGACTTTTGGGTGGAAAAAAATGTTAAAGCCAATGCAGCAGATCTTTGAATAAAAGGTGCCAGAACCACATGGAAGTAAAATACAGTTTCTACCTTCTCTCTGTCCACTCTAATACTGTGATGTTGCCTCACATCTGACACATTTTCTTTAAAGTGTACCTCTGGGTATGCAAGAGATATAAAAGTACTGTCTCTTATTTTGTAGACATGGAGCCTATGGCTGTCTGCACATAATGTGACATTGCTATTGTTGGCATTAAATGCATATTTAGCTACTCTAAGTTTTTATATCTCTTTAACCTGTGTTTTACCTCCACAATCAATGCTTTCTCTTCTATAGATACTTCATATAAACTCACAATCATGACTATCAGGGGAGCGGCTAGGATTGCTAAAGCTGAACTCCAGCCTTGCCTTCAGTCTGGCACAGTTGTACAGTCTCCTCTCGAAGACTGAAATTGCTTACTCTGATTTCACTGCACAATTCAGCCTGACTTATTTCCCATTTGGAGGACAACCAACATCATCTAGTTCTTTATTTTATAATCATATTTTACCTAGGTGGATGCAGCATCAGCCCAATGCTGCATCTGTCTCCCACCAGCTCTAAGGCTGAGAACCGCTGATCGCTCGGTTCACAGAACTCCCTGAGCAGAGAGCTGCTGACTGTCAGTCATAGCTCTCTGCTCTGCTTTGCCCCTCCAGCGCTCACTGGAGCACTGGGCTGTGGAAGGGATGGAAACGGTCGACTCAGGCTCTCAGAGGCACGCTGGTAGCCTGAGCCAGGTGCCAGTCCAGGCATGTGGCCAGATCCTAACTATATGGTCGTGATCTTTCCTGAGCCTGGACCTGCTCTGTAAATTCAGCCTGCTGTCTGCTGAAAACACGTCATAGGAGTGCAAAATGAACTGCACTCCTGTGATCCACAGAAGAAATACAGCCAAATGAGTTTTGATTGTACTTTTCCTTTAACTCATTGGATTCCATTTCTTTCAATCATGGAGAGCCGGCAGCACAAGTGGGCATTACCTATGTACATGTAAATACAATCTGTCTAGGAGTGCCCACTTCTCCATACTCTCATTCGCCCATCAAAGACCTTTGATATTTGCATAACTTCTTAAGAACCAACCCACAGGTTGCATCAGAACTGAGAGAACTGAGGGCTCTAAAAGGGAGTACAGTGTTATGATCTTTTCAGAAAGTTATGGGACTTGGGAGTTATGTCTACTATAATTAAAACTGTCAGTACTGTGCTGGAAGATCTTCATTACCAGCTGTTAACCAGATATAAACTAGAACACTAGGTTCTCAAATTTGACTGCAAAGGTGGGAATACACTCTAAGTACAACTGTACCTTTTTGTAACTTGGTTTCCCCCACCTCATGTGTGCTGCCCAACTGGTGTTGTACTTATCTTCAGCTTTACTCTGAGCTAAACAACTTTTCCTCGGAAATTGGGGGCTTAGTATAGTGCGAACTGTAGCCCAAGTCATTCCCATAAGTATAAGATCAAATGGCAACTGCAGTGGGGCTGCAAGGAATGAAGTACAAAAAATATTAGTAATGATAAAATATATTACAGTTGTCCCTAAGGTCCCTTTCACACAAAGGGTCCGATAAGGGCCACGTCAGATTTTCAGGTGGACCTGATCGGTCGGCTTATTCACTGCTATGGACCGGGGGGTGTAAACAGACTTGTGACTCTTAAACACCCACCTACCTCCATTCAAATCCGGTCCGCAAAAAAAAAAGAAATGGAAGGGTATCCATCCCCTTTAGCCTAGGCAGATTGGATCAGAGGGCTTTCGGGTGTACACGGACAGCCGCCCATAGAGCAGAGTGGGCTTTGTCCATGTCCACTCTGCATAAAAGCAGGTATGGACCTGTCATCCGCCTACTCTGCTCTGATCAGTAGACAGATCCTCTGCTAATCAAAACGGAGTCCTCCCCCTGTGAAGGGAGCCTTAAGCTGGCCATACTGGTATTTTTTTATTTTTTGTTTCTCCACTGGGCACAAATGAGGTGGATGGAGATACTGTATTCGGACAGTGACGATTGCAGATGTCAGAATGCACTGATCATTGGGCACAGCTGATTGGCTGCAGCCACTGATCAAGAAAAAAATTTAGACATATCCATTTGACAGAAGTAGATAAAACAATTGACTTTTGCCAAGCAAGGACAGCTACACCTTGACAAAATTTACTTGGTCCCTGCTGAACTGGCAGAATTTTGATCAGTTTGTAGCTAGTTTTAAGGTAAACACTAATAAGAATAATGAAAAATATGTGCTTATTGAAAAGACACTAAACTTTCCCTTTAAGCAGTCAGAGCACTTCAGTTAATTCCATTAGACAAAGGGGTTTGCTGTTGAAATCAAGCATCCAAATGATTACAATCAACGACCATTCAAAATCCAGTCACTGCTGATCAAGCAACAAAGTGCTATCTTGAGTTTTTTACTTTATGTAATAAACATTTTAATAATGTGTAAAAAAAAAGATGTATTAAAAAAAGACTAATTTGCTCCCCTTTCCTCTGTTAAATATAGAATTGAAAGAATATTATATCTGTTCGATATGTGCAAAAAAAATCCTGTGGATCCTGCCAGAATCCTTGTGAGCTGAGAACAATCAGTAGAGGCAGAGAGCATAGGAAGTAATTGTTCACCTATTCTCTGTGGACTACAGAACACCTCCACCTGTTATGGAGAAGAGGAGAGATATTCTGTAGTCCTAGAATACTTCCGTTCTCCATAGATACAGTACAGTGAGAAAGCATTGTCACCCTAGGGCAGGAAGTGTTACTGAAAGGATCATCAGGTGAAAATAAAGGAGGACAAGTTTGAAAAAAAAAAAAGAAAAGTAATGCATCCACCCCATCCACAGACTGGTAAGCTTAAAGCGTTATTAAACCCCCTCAAAAAAAGATATTTCCGCTTAGCAATTCTTAGATATGGTGGTTGCAATGGTTTTCTTTCTTTTCTTTTTTTTTTTTTACCAAATATGGTTTTCTTTTTTAAGCTTTTTTCTCCTTTTGTCAGAAACCATGAACCAGACCCAGACAGAAGTACAGTAAAATCACACTTGTTTATTAATAAAAATAAAAAGGTAAATAGAGTAAACGTAGTCAAAGCATAGCCAGAGTCCAGTAACCGGATCGGGTAATCAGCCAAGCCAGAGTTCAGTAATCAGATCAGGTAATCAGCCAGGCCAGAAGTCAGGGATCCAAGTAGAGGAACAGCAAGCAGGATAAGGAGCCAGAAGGGATGTCAGCAAAGCCAGTCTTTAAACAGGAACGCAGGAGATGGTTTCTTGTGATGTGACCAAGGCGAAGGCAGGAATGAAGTGAGCTGGAGATCTTTAAGTAGGCGGGACTGACGAGTAGATCCACAACAGCTGGTTAACTGTGGAGAGAGATGAGAGCTGGCAATTAGCCAACAGCTGAGCGGCCAGCTCAGAGAAGGAAGGGCTGGGCCAGCCCTGACACCTTTATTATCATCATCACCTGATGATCCTTCTAGTAAGTCTGCTATTCTTTTTTTTTAATTCTTTATTTATGACATCATGGAATAAAAATACAGTTTGTTGTTTTTCAACTTCCTTTAAAGGATCAGTTCACCTTTCATAACATGAAACATATTACACCCATATTCAGGGTGTAACGTAACATTTTACGAACGGACTAGCTTCTGCAACCCCCCCGGTGTGACAGCTAGCTGGGGATATTCTCCCCTCGCTAGCTTTCAAAATGTAAAGAAACGCAGCTAGCGCATGTCTGCTAGTTGTCACTGCATTAAGGGGTATGAACAAGCCGATACAAGCCGATACAAGCCAATACAAGCCAATACAAGCCGATACACTGACAAGTTTTCAGGAGACCTGCATGGCATCAGCGATATGCTGATGGCTGGTGCAATGTTTTACAGTCTCCCAAGACAAAAAATAATAAATGTTCATTTCTTTACCTGCAAAAAAAATGCGCATTTATTATTTTTGGTCAAAAGGTGAACTTATCCTTTAACAGACCAAGCTATCCAGCAAATGTGGCAGTTCGAGACAAACCATTTACCACTGACAGGGGTGTTTACAATTAACAGCTTTTATCCATGTACGTAAAACCTAAATCTGCTAGTACAGCCGGCCAAATGGCTCGAATCTCGGCCAGTTCAGCAGGGACTGCCAAGATTCAGACCATTTATGGGCGGGCTAATTGCAAACAAGTTATCCATCGATAAAATAGGGTACACTACCTGCATGTTGGATTTTCAGCATGCGATTATTGGCAGTGAGTATAGCCACTGCCAATAATCACTATGTTCTCCCAGCAGAGGGCTCCCCAAGCAGGGAGAACACAATAGCTCTATGGGAAGGAGCACAGTCAGTGTTGATGGGGGAATCAAGCGATTTTCTTTCCTGCAACCCATAGCTGTGGGAAAGTAAATCGCATAATTTATGGCAGTTGTGCCCAACCGCTGGCCCGTGGCGCCCTCTGATGTAGCCTGCCACCTCATCCTCTGGGATGGCGGGTCGGCAAGGCCAGATGGTGGGATCCTGACCGCCATCCTCGAGCATCAGTGTGAAAAACAGAGCAGATGCTGCCTGTAAAGACACCAGTTCTTGTCACAGGCGGAGTGATACCAAATGTACTTCACCTGTGACAGGAGCAGACCCTCCATTTATCTCTATAGAGCGGCAAATGTAAACTGACTTTTGTCTGTTTGCACCCGCCAATCTCCAATGCGATCCACTTAAAAAGAAAGAAGGGGATCCGTCCCCTTCTTTCTAGGTGGATCAGAGGGCCCATAGATTAGAGCGGGCTGTGTCTGTGATTGCTCTGCATATGCAGAGTGGACACGGACCTGTCATCTGCTCACACCGCTCATTGTGATCTGCGACTGGTTACCAAGTCACTAAAGTTGCCCTCGCTCCTCAAAAGGTATGGCACCCCTGATATACGGCCTGCCTAAGCCTACCCTCTCCCCAGACTGACAATGCTGCTGTCCAAAAGGATCTCCCATTGCTCCTCCATACAGAGTGTAGATACTCAGACAGGAAGTGTTACTGGCCGGATCACAAGGTAAAAAACATGGGAAAAAAAGCCTACAAAAGAAAAACTAATGCAGCCACATCTAAGGATTGGTGAGCTGCGATATATTACATTTTTGGCTTTATTATGGCTTTAAATATATTACATTTTTTGTTCTTGGACTAGATATACTAAGACATGATAATGACATCTCATTTGCTCTCAATTGTGCTGTTCATCTGTCTGCCAACTAGCTCTGTTGGGACCACTTTTAAGGTTTAAGAGCCCATTGTAATTTATTTTATTTTTTTTAAGGTGGACCTACCTCCAAAATTGTACAGCCGTCCATGTTCACTTGGATTACTGTATGTTCAATTCATATTGCCAGATCTAAAACACTAATTTTGTACACAGGTCATGGACAGAATTAGTTTCAGGCCTTAAAAAAAAGGGACAAGTCAACATAAGTGCTTTCCTTCTTATGCAAATATCTACTGTAAATGAAAATGGAAGACAAAACAGCCACTTCCATAACAAGAGAAGGCCTGGACTCTGAAAAGGTAGCCATATGTTAGCACTTGGTGCCTGTGTGCTAATTAAATCTTCATGTGCCTGAAACACATACCACTGTGACAAGTTTAGACACAGTTTTAACATCCAGTTAAAAGTTTCGATTTGCAAACTCGCAGTTTGGCTTATTTAATTACATAATGAAAAGAGCGATGATATATAACAAGCCATGGCAAATGCCCAAGAGCCAGCTTTAAATAGGGTGGTGTCGTCACACTAACAAAGACTGCTTTCTAATTGGTTGGTAGAAATTGCTCTTTGCAATGCACCATTAAATAAGACCAGTAAGTCAACTGCTAACGGTATAATTGATTTAAAGTGGTTGTAAAGGTAAAAGGTTTTTTTTTTACCTTAAAGCATTTGTTACCCAACACTTCATATTCCTGACATGTGCCTGCTGTACCATGTACTTGTATGATAAAGTATCCTGTTCTCTTTGTATTGCTTCCTTTATGTCACTGGTTCTCCTATCCTCAGGGCCCACTAACAGGCCAGGTTTGCAAGATAACTGAAATACATCACAGGTGATATCATTTGCTCTTCAGTGATTGCAGTATTTTAGTCTGCATCTCCCCAAGGTAATACTTAAAATCTGGCCTGTTAGTGGGTCCCGAGGAAAGAAGTTGAGAACCACTGCTTTATGTGAAATCACTGGTGTTCTTGCCAGTCCCTCTGCTTTCCTATTAAAAACTGACCACACCAAGCAAGAAAACACACCGTGGTCAGTTTTCTAGCTATGCTGAGAACTCCTCCAATGATCAGACTTGTCCTGACACGCCCCCACTGCACAGCCATTCACTGTGAAGCTCAGTGTGCTGCTGCTTCTCCTCCCCAGCTCTTATGCAGCTGAAGGAATGACTTGCCCTCTGTGTCCCATTGGGGAGAGGTCCAACAGCCAAAACAGGAAGTGAGAGGAAATCCCTGCAAATTAACCAGCCTACTGGGTACTTAAACACAACCCCTGCCTAGACCAATTTTCAGCTTTCAGTGCTCTCACACTTTGAATGACAATTACTCAGTCATTCAACACTGTACATAATGAATTTTTTGTCCTTTTTTTCATACAAATAGAGCTTTCTTTTGGTGGTATTTGATCACCTCTGGGTTTTTTATTTTTTGCGCTATAAATGAAAAAAGACCGAAAATTTTGGGAAAAAAAACACATTTTTATTAGTTTCTGTGATAACATTTTGCAAATTATTAATTTTTCTTCATACATTTTGGCCACAATTTATACTGCTACATATCTCTGGTAAAAATAACCCAAATTAGTGAATATTATTTGGTCTTTGTGAAAGTTATAGAGTCTACAAGCTATGGTGCAAATCATAAAAAATTGATCACACCTGATGAACTGATGGCCTTTCTTGCGACCTGAACAAGCCAGGAAAGTACAAATACTCCACAAATTACCCCTTTTTTGAAAGTAGACATTCCAAGGTATTTAGTAAGATGCATGGTGAGGTTTTTGATGTTGTCATTTTTTCCCACAATTCTTTGCAAAATGAAAAAAAAAATTTTCACAAAATTGTCATTGTAATAGGTTATTTCTCTCACATGGCATGTGTATACCACAAATGACACCCCAAAATACATTCTGCTACTCCTCCTGAGTATTACGATACCACATGTGTGGGACTTTTTCACAGCCTGGCCACATAGAGAGGCCCAACATGCAGGGAGCACCATCAGGTGTTCTAGGAGCATAAATTACACATCAACTTGTTGACTACCTATTACACTTTTGAAGGCCCTGGAGCACCAGGACAATGACACGTGACACTGATGTGGCACTGATACCTGGCACTGATGGCAGATGGCACTAATACATAGCACTGATGACAAATGGCACTAACTTGTGGCACTGATGACACGTGACACTGATTTGGCACTGATGACAGATGCCACTAATACGTGGCACTGATGACAGATGGCACTGATACATGGGACTGATGACACTGATAACTGATGGCACGTGACACTGACAGATGGCACTGATACGTGCCACTGATGACACGTGACACTGATAACAGATGGCACATGGCACTGGGACAGATGGCACTGACAGGTAGAACTGGGGACAGATGGCACTAGCAGGTGGCACTGGGGACAGATGGCACTGACAGGTGGCACTGGGGACAGATGTCACTGATATGTGGCACTGGGGACAGTTGGCACTGATAGGTGGCACTGGGGACAGATGGCATGACAGATGGCACTGACAGGAACTGTGTGCACTCACCGCTGCAGCCGTTCGCTCTCCCTCCTCACACGCTGTCTCTGTGTAAGGAGGGAGAGCCGGCGATGAGAGATGATCTAATATGTTTACATATGAGATCACCTCCCATTGGACACACTGATCAAGTGCTAAATGGCCGCTGTCATCGGCCATTTAGCACGATCTGTGATTGGCTGTGTCCAAGGGACACGGCCAACACAGAACTTCCTCGATGCGCGCCCGCGGCGCTCAGAGGGGAAGTAAACAGGAGGACGTCCAGGGACGCCCTCCCGGCAATTTGCGTCCGCGCTGTGGCCGTCTTTTGGCTATAGCGCGGGCGCGAAGTGGTTAAGGAATTTCCTTGGGGACCCCCAGGTCACCAGAACTAGTATCCCCATTCAAAGATTTCCGCTTCATTACTTTTCTGGGGACAACCCAAAATTAGTGAGTTTTACTTTCAATGATAATAGTAAACAGGACAAATATGAAGGGTTAATCTCCCCAACAGGGGCACAGAAAGCAACAAAAAGTGGCAGGTGTTCTAATCCATCACCACTATCAAAGTTGTGTCTTTAGTTATACTTTATGGTATGGGTGCTCAACCTGTGGCCATCCAGCTGTTGCCGAACTACAAGTCCCCTGAGGCATTGCAAAGCTGACAGTTAAAAGCATGACTCCCAAAGGCAGAGGCGTGATGAGACTGGAGGGACACAAGTTGAGCACCCATGATCAATCATAAAAAACCTGTTAATAGTAGCTCCCCCTCCAGACCCCTAAATACTCACCTAAACTCAATCTCGATCCAGCGCTGTGCACATCTGCAGCACCTCTTCTCCCCTCTCCCTGCTCTCACAGGCTTGACTGAGAGCAGTGGGAGCCATTGGCTCCTGCTGTTGTCTGTCAGAACCTGTGAGCAGAGAGTGGGGGGTGGGGCCAAGCTGGGCTGTGTGTCTGAATAGATACAAAGAGTCTGGCTCGGGATCAAGCATGCACAGGTGCCCCCATAGAAAGCAGCTTCCAATGGCGTCACTCTGCAGGGCAAGGAGCCAGCTTTACAGGCGGTGGACCTGAGAAGAGGAGGATTGGGGCTGCTCTGTGCAAAATTATTGAACAGAACAGGTAAGTATGACATGTTTATTATTTTAATCAAATACAATTTAAGGCTCTACAATGACTTTAAGCTACACTGTAAGCACATCATCAACTATTGCACGAATGTGAAAGACAGCTATGTGTCGATATTTTACATTATTATGGAAGTTTTAACACCTATTTAAGAGAACTATACAGCGTACATGCCTAGTGTGATTGTAGCAGTTAAATTCCTAAAGCCGCGTACACATGAGAGGAATGTCCGACAGAAAAAGTCCAAAGGAAGCTTTTCATCGTCTATTCAGATCGTGTGTGTGCCTCCTCGGACTTCTTTTTTTTCGAAAATTCTGACGGGCCTAGAAATGGAACATGCTCTAAATATTTCCGACGGAACCAATTCCTATCAGGAAAACTGATCGTCTGTATGCTGTTCCGATGGACCAAAGCTGTGAAGCAAGTACGAGTACGCCTAAACTTGAAACGGGGGAATTTTACCCTTTAAACCATAAGCTTGAATTATCACTTGTCGAATCCACTAAGCGACAGTCGATTTCGACGCTGCCTGTCCTTTCTTAGGACCCTCTGGCAGAATAAATAAGACATCAGTCTTATAATAGAATAGACAAAATAAAAAAAATAAAAAAAAAGTCTTACGAATCTGAGCAGTTAACTTTAAATAGATTTGTACTGCTCTCACCACATTAAGACAATATAGTGACTTTTCTTCCCTGGAACATGGTTTTGGAAAAAACGATGGCAGGACAATATCTTGGTTCAGGTGAAAACCTGAAACTACTTTTGGCAAAATGCCTGGACGGGGGCGTAACACCACTCTGTCCTCATGAATATTCAAATATGGCTCTTTACAAGAAAGAGCAGCCAATTCAGAAACCCTCCTTGCTGAGGATATAGGAACCAAAAATACCAGCTTCCTTGTCAGAAGGACTAAGGCAATATGCTGTATCGGTTCAAATGGCTGTTTTTGTAACACTGACAAAACTAAATTTAAGTCCCAAGGGCTCAAGGGTGATTTAACTGGCCGATTAATCCGCATCACCCCTTGCATAAAACCCCGGACTAAAGAATGCGTAGCAAGCGGTCTTTGAAATAAAATCAATAAGGCTGAGACTTGACCCTTAATAGTACTCAGGGCCAACTTCATCTCTACGCCTAATTGTAGAAAGGTAAGAATTCTGCCTATGATATATCTCCGAGGGTGCCAACCCTTGGATTCACACCAGGAAACATAAGCTTTCCAAACTCTATAATATATAGTTCTGCAAGGTGGTTTCCTTGCATTAATCAAAGTAGAGATAACTAACCCGGAAAGCCCACGTTTCTTCAGAAAGTGTGTTTCAATAGCCAGGCCGTTAAATTTAGCGTTCGTAAAGTAGGATGGAATATTGGCCCCTGTGAGAGCAGGTCTGGCCATAGTGGGAGGGGCCATGGAACCTCCACTACCATCTTTACAATTTCTGCATATCATGACCTTCTGGGCCATGCTGGTGGTACCAGAATTACCAGCTTGATCCTGCAAAGAAGTCGTGGCAGCAAGTGAATAGGGGAGAATGCATAGATCAGTGAGAACTGATCCCACAGAGTTACCAGCGCATCTGTTCCGCATGTGAGTGGATCCCTTGTCCTGGACACAAAGTCGACTAACTTCATGTTGAATCTGGACGCTAGAAGATCTACGTCCGGAGTCCCCCATCTTTGGCAAACAGCCTGGAAAACGTTGGGGTGAAGAGACCATTCTCCCGGAAATAACTGCTGGCGACTTAAGTAGTCCGCCTGCCAATTCTCTACTCCCGAAACGAAAACTGCCAATAGGCATGGGACATTCTTTTCTGTCCAAGTTAGAATATGGTTCACCTCTCTCTGAGCTGAGAGACTCTTGGTGCCCCCTTGGTGATTGATATAGGTCACAGCCGTGGCATTGTCGGATTGGATCTTGACAGGACAATTCTTTAACCTGGAGGTCCAGGTTTTCAGAGCCAGACACACTGCCCGAATCTCTAGGATGTTGATGGGCAGGGCTCTTTCGGATCCTGACCACTGTCCCTGGACAGTCATTTTCTCTAGTACTGCTCCCCAGCTTGAGAGGCTGGCATCTGTCGTTACCATTTTCCAGATAATTGGTCTGAAGGATTTTTCTTTCAGCAGATTCTGGGTTAGTAACCACTAACTGAGGCTTTGGGACACTCTTGGGGACAACCACATTGGCAAGTCCAAAGCTTTGATCGTTTTGTTCCAAGCAGATAGGATACTGTTTTGCCACAGTCTTGAATGGAACTGGGCATAGGGGACTGCTTCGAACAAAGCTACCAACTTTCCTAACACCCTCATGCAAAGTCGAATTGAGGGATTTCTTTTTGACCAGACCATCCACACCAGCTTTCGTATGGAGCTGACCTTTGCCGGAGGCAAGAACACCTTCTTCTTGGCTGTGTCTAAAATCAAGCCCAAATACTCTAGCTTTCTTAACGGTTTTAAGGAAGACTTCTCTAGGTTGAGAATCCAACCCAGACTTTCCAGGTAACTGGTTGTAATGCGTACACTTTGCTCCAAGCGAGCCAATGACTGGTCTATTAACAATAGATCGTCTAGGTACGCCAAGACTGTTAGGCCCTGTGCCCCTAGCCTGGCTAGAGGTGGGGCCAGTACTTTTGTGAACACCTGGGGTGCTGTAGCTAGCCCGAAGGGCAAGGCTACAAACTGAAAGTGCTGTTAGTCTACTTCGAATTGCAGAAACCTTTGGTGAGCGGGAAATATAGGGACATGCAGATATGCATCCCTGATATTGATGGACGCCAGAAGCCCTAGAACTGTGTAGTGCTGTACCCTACGCTAATACTCCACTAGTGTGTGGTAGCGGCGTGAACATTCACTGATGCAGAGACCAGGTTGGTCAGGACAGGAAGGACAATATTAGCGAGGGTCATGCCTATCTCCGTGTTTCCTACAGACACGACTTCTTTGGGGTGCTCATTGGGTAAGGGTACCAGGGAGGACCGTCCGGAAAATGCCTTTCATGCAGCCAGCTCACTGCATTTACATTGTGAAGTTGGGGCACCACACCATCTGGAAACAGAAGGGCTGTGATGACCTCTTTCAGGAATTTAAGGAAGGATCCAGTTCCTACTGATGCTTTGTATAGCACATAAGCGTTCAGCAGATGAAATAGATATACAGACACTTTTTTATACCAGCGTCTGGCTCCATGAGGAATTAAGTACAGCGCCATCAACTGGTCATTGAAGTCCACCCCTCCCATGTTAAGGTTGTAATCGTGGACACAGAGGGGCTTCTCAGTTGCATGTGTCGTATCTGCGTGAATAGAGGACAGAATGAAAACATTCCACGTATCCCTCCACTTCACTGCAAGCAAATTATTACATCTCAAGCAGGCCCTCTCCCCCCGTCTAAGTTGGGTTTCTACAAGCCGTTGAGGGAAGCCCCAGCAATTAAATCGCACGGTGCCACATGCGCAAATTCCACAATCAAAAAGGTGACTAAAAAGTGCCACGCTTGTGTAATAATTTTTCACGTACAAGTGGTACCCCTTTCCGAATAAGGGTGACATCAAGTCCCAAACAATCTTGCCAGCGCTTCCCATGTAGTCTGGGCAGTTGGGGGGCTCCACGTGACTCTTTTCCCTCATAAACCATAAAACTATATGTATAGCCTGTGGCCGTCACAGAGCTTATACATCTTGACCCCATATCTGGCACGCTTGCTGGGGAGATACTGTTTGAAAGACAGGCAGCCAGAAAACTTAATCAGAGACTCGTCAACGCAGACAACTGAATTGGGAATAAAAAAGGCTGCAAACTGTGGGTTGAAGTGGTTTACGAGGGGCTGAATTTTATGGAGCCGATCAAATCCAGGGTCACCCTGAGGACGACAGAGTTCATTGTCATTAAAATGCATGAACCGCAAGATCTGCTCGTATCGCATCCTGGTCATGGAAGCAGAGAACACGGGCATATGGTGAATTGGGTCAGTGGACCAATATGACCACAGCTCACTTTTTTTAGTTATGCCCATGAGGAGGGATAGGCCCAGAAAGGTCTTAAATGTGGAAACCATAATAGGTTTCCATTCTCTGGCAAGGGTCAAATGGGGATTGGAGGTGATGAATTGACCAGCATACAAACTGCTTTGGTCCATCTATAGAGATCTTCCGTTAAAAACAGTTAATAAAAATCAAGTGACGTAAAATCAACTGTTTCCACCTGAATTCCAGGTTGGCAAGTGAATGGGGGAAGTACGGGTGCTGCAGAAGTGGTGGGCTCCCAAGAAGGATTGGCATATGCAGCGGGAAGGACACTATGGGCCTGTCTGTCTTCTTGATGGCTGCAGGACACTACTTGTGCCAGCCACTGCACCAGCTTGAACTGCACTTATGGGTCTCGCAAAGTCATCAAGTGTTACTGCAGTGCTGGTTTGTCTATGACCAGAATGCACTAGGCCGCTAGTGCTTGCCAGTTCACCAGGATGAGTGGCACTAGTACTGGCTCCATACAAGAGCCCTGCGGTTCTTGCACCTCAACAACAGAAGAACAGGGTCAGGTACGTCTGACTTTTAGCAGGGACCACTACTTCGTCGTCAGAGCTATCAGGGTGCCGCTGCTCTCTACTGGTTCATATACTGAGCCTGAATCTGACAGTGGAGCTTCCCCATCACTCTCATCTGTCATTTTTAGCAACGTGTAGGCTTCTTCACTAGTGTATCTCTGTTTGGACATTTTGGCCTCTAAATGTATAGGTACAGCTAGCGTAACGGGCAAAAGAGCACCTGGTTGTCAGAGCCTGCTTCAATCGCTCCAAAAAAAAAAAATTAACTGTTAGCGTTCGCAGGGATCAGGCGTGACTGTGAATGGAGCAGTTATGTGTGTTGTGTTTTGTAAGTGACAGTGATCTATTGATACTGCACTTGGGTGGGCTGGGCGGAGGGGCTAAACGCAGGTGCTAGCAGGTGTCCGGGCTGATTCCGCTAACACCGTGTTTTTGGGAGCACTAAACTACTGGGGACACTAATATAGTTCTGATCGGATCAAAGATATCGATCCGTAATGGAGCCATCTAGTGTGTGTGCGCGCGTGTGTGTTAGAGTACCTGCACTAATCTGACCTGACTGGGATTTACGCTGACCCTTACCGACGCAAAAACCTAACTGATGTCACCCGCCAGGCGATCAGGGTCATCAAACCTTTATTAATTTTTTTTTTTTTTTATAGCGTATGGGTACCCGCCTTATATTACCTAACTAGTGTCATCCATGACACCAATACGGTGATCACTGGTGACAGGGGATGAAAGTGTTAAAACCTTTAAGGTACTATATGGGGTACCCTCATGCTATAAAAGACTGACGGTGAAACTAACCAACTAGTGTCACCAGTGACACCAATACAGCAATCTGTACACTACACTAGTGACAGGGGGTAAAAGGGTTAACTGGGGAGGGATCAAGGACTTAATTAGGGGTTAATGGGGGGTACCCTCCCTAAGCCTACTTCTGACTGCCCTAACACTATTTAGTGTCACAAGTGACACCAGTACAGTGAAAAATCTGAAACTGCACTTGGTGAGACAGTGACAGAGTGAAGGGGTTAACTGGGGGGGGGGAGGGAGAATCAGGGGGTGACAAGTGTGCCTATGTGTATTGGTGTCAGTGCAACTCAGTTAGATGTCCTCTCTCCTCTCACTGGAACCTAAATGGGCTCCATGAGGGGAGGTGACATTACTTCCTCTGCCTGTGTTTACATTTCACAGGCAGAGGAGGCTCTTCATTCGCCAGAACCGATCAGCAAGTCCAGGCCAGAAATCATTGGCCTGCACATGTAGACTGATCGTTTCTGTAACTAATCCGATCGCCGGGAGTGCCATACAGGTACAGCGATTAACGCAGTGCTGCCAACCTGCTGCAGTAAACGTACACGAGGCTGGTTGGCAAGTGGTAAAACTCTTTTGTTTTTTCACTTTTACCTACAGATAAGCCTATAAATAAGGCTTACCTGTAGGTACAGTGAATACCTCCTAAACCTGCACGGTTTAGGATATATTCACAATGCATTCAGCTGGTGAGGTCACCGGTGCATGCACTCTGAAGAAATGGCATACCCTTTCCATCCCTCCAGAGCTCCGTGCCTCAGTCCGTGGTGCATACGTGGGAGTGATGTCATTTGCGGCACAGCCAGACAGCTGGAGCACGTGAACCCAGATGGAAGACCGGGTGAAGATGGAAGCCCTGTCAGCACGCTGCTGGAGGGCTTTGTTCTAAGGCAAGTCTTTTATAATGTGCTAGTATGCAATGCATACTAAACAAAATATGCCATTGTCTTGCACTGTTTTTTTTTTTGTTTTTTTTTTTTTTTTTTTAAAAGGTGCGGTTTACTACCACTTTAAAATCGAATGTAAACCTCGAGTTTGTCTTTAGTAAACAAGCCTCCCCAGCTTTATGTTCTTAAAGCAGTGGCCACCAACCCTGTCCTCAGGGCCCACTAACAGGCCAGGTTTTATGTATTACCTTGGGGAGATGCAGACTAGAATACTGCAATCACTGAGCAGCAAATGATATCACCTGTGATGTATTTCAGTTATCTTGCAAACCTGGCCTGTTAGTGGGCCCTGAGGACAGGGCTGATGACCACTGCCTTAAAGGACTAAGGCTGGCCATACACTATTCAATTTTCCTGTTCAACTTTCCTTTAGATTTACCAAAACCATATAATATGAGGTGAAACCTAAACACTTTCAATTTGGATGCAATCAGGCAGGCCCTTGTACTACATAGTTGAAGGTAAATCTAAAGAAAATTGAACAGGAAAATTGTATGGTGTATGGCCAGCTTTAAGAATCTTAAATCAGAAATGTGGATGAGCATTAAATTCAATTATCCAATCATGTGAAAAGCAAATTCCTCTCCACTTTGAAAATCCAATCATGTACAGGACCTTTTCAATAGGATTGGATACTTAAAGTGATTATTGACTCCTTGAGTGAAGATTTTAAACTTCTAAACTTTTAAATAGCATAAAATGTATTTAATTAGTGCATAAAAAACAAAAAAGGATTTTCTTTACATGTTGGGATGCCCTTTTTTCCTTTTCTATAGTGAAATCTTAGCAGATTGCAATGCAGTATCCTGAAGCTCCTTATGCCGCGTACACACGGTCGTACTTTTCGTCTACAAAAGTCCAACGGACGCTGACGGACTAAAGCTGGCTGGTAATCCGATCGTGTGTGGGCTTCTCCGGACTTTCAACTGACTTTTTTAGCCTCAAATCCGACGTACTTTAGATTTGAAACATGCTTTAAAACTTTACTTCGTAACTACGACGGACCCCGAAATCCGCTCGTCTGTGTGCTAGTCCGACGGACAAAAAGCCACGCTAGGGCACCTATTGGCTACTGGCTATGAACTTCCTTATTTTAGTCCGGTGTACGTCATCACGTACGAATCCGACCGACTTTTGTGTGGTCGTGTGTAGGCAAGTCCGTTCGTTAGAAAGTAGGCCGCAAGTCCGCCGCAAGTCCACCGAAAGTCTGCCGGAAGTCTGTCGGACAGGCTGTCTGACTTTTGTAGACGAAAAGTACGACCGTGTGTACGCGGCATTAGTGTTCCTGTGAGTTTAGTGAAGTCTTTTGGCTGCATTACTGGGTCTGGTAAAAGCAAATCATGGAACAAGTAAGCCATATAGGAGGTGATTTAACTCAAGCATCAGTTATGGTGTCTGGGACTGTTGGTCTACAGAGATTTTAATCTCCTCCCTCCCCCTCCCTCCCCCCCCCCCCCCCCATGGTTTAAACAAAAACAAATTATAGATAGATGTACATATCTCTCTCCCTCTCATCATGCAGTGATGGGGGAAAAAAAAAAAAAAAAAAAAAAAGGACACACCCCCGCATTAGCACATGCACTAACACCCATCTGCCAAATCCAAAAGGCAAGGCAGGCCCCAGATGCACATACATGACGAGGCCTTTCTGTCTGCATTCTCAGTAAAGTATAGCTTCTGCTCCAGATGCATTTTCTACACTGAAACTAAAATTTTCAAAAGGTTGCTGCTAAAGTGAACTTTGAACTAGGCCACTGAATAAGCCCTAAAATTTCAAAGTGTTAAGTGTTTTTGCAACAGGGACACAATACCCCTTTATGTGACAAAAGACTTGCACAAGCGTTTTCCCTTTCACAGCAACAGCAAGGATCACTAATCTGTGTACAAGCCACACAAAACCTTTCAATGCGGTGAGCTTTCTAAGTAAATACCATGTTTGCTCACAGCTTTGGAGATTTTTCAGAAAGCACACACAATTAACATTTAGTATTTTATTAATATAGAAAAAAAAAAGAGTCAATACCATTACCTCTGTGTAATTGTCCTTGTTTAAATGTATAAAATGGTAGGAAAAAAAAAAAAGCCAAATGGTAATTTATGACTGGATGTGAGAATAGCCTGAAGGCACCAAAGTTTTTTCCACAATTGACAGGAAATAGAAATCCTATACTGAAGTAGGAGATTTAGAAGTGCTAACGTAGCACTGGGTAGAAAGTCAGTATTCCGATACAGATGCTAGAAAAAGGGACCCACCAGCTTTTAAATTAAATTCATTCTTCAGGACAAAAAAAAAAAAAAAAAAAAAAAAAAAGGGGGGGAAGAAGGAATATGATCTGCCCAACTATACGTGGCATTTTATCTACAAATGTATCTGTCCCGGTCACTGGAAAAGGGAGAGATTATATATATATATATATATATATATATATATATATATATATATATATATATATATATATATATATATATATATATATATATATATATATATATAACCTCACTTACCAAAAACCTCAGGATAGTATTACAAGAAAAAAAAAAAAAAAAAAAACACACACACGTGTATGGCTAACAATTAACCATTATTTAACATAGGAAATAGATTGACATTCAAAAACAAAAAGTGTTCTATAGAGATAGATATATAAAATTTTAGACCCTCAGTCAACTTTGAATTGCTACTTTTGTCTTCATGTGGGAGAATTCCACTCACTTTCCATCTATAGGATGGATGCCAGACATAACTGAGGAGGGGGAATCACCCCCTATTGCAAACCAAGCAAGGGGGGGTGCGGGGTGGGGGAAAAAAAAAAAAAAAAAACCACACACACACACAACCCCCACGCACAAACACTATTTTTTATACTCTATCTCCTAATTCCCCCTCCATCCTCACAGAGATATTGTATTCTGACAGCGGGGAGACTTCCTATAGTTAATGGCAATGATCTAGCAGGAAAAACCCAACAGGCTGGTTTTACAAAAGTCGATCGATAGATTGGCTTCTGTGCAACCAGCTTGCCCATACATGAAACGAAATTCGGACAGTTCCTGTTGAACCGGTTTGAAAGGGATAACAGTATAGTTCTCCTTAAAAGCAACTTTGATATTACTTTGTAACCAAGCAAAACTTGTGAATTACTGCCAAGCATACAATGAGCAAACATGACTGCTCCATGTAGATTTAGAAATAATTTTCAAAATTTAAAATATGCTTTTTTGGCCTGGTATTAATGAGATTAAACATTTTAGCGAAGAGATAATGCATCTATGGCTGAAGATTACATTTAGAACCACCAGCAAGTTCTTACAATTAAGTATACCCTTGGTTGTTACCTGGTGTTAAACTGCTTTGAAAGAACACCACTCAAACTCAGATAATCTGGGTGCCAAATGGTTATCGCGTAAGCAACATACTTTACGAAGGAAGAGAAAAGGCTGACAACTCGGTATAGATTTTTCCTTTCCAGTTTAATAAATTTAAACAGCATTAAAGCAGATAGTTTATAAACCATGTAAAATGTGTTATATAATTTACAAAATTTATAAAATACAAGTGATTATAGTATACATGAAAGCCATAGTACAAAGCGTATGGAAACCAATACTATTCATGCATAATGCATAATGTTTGATGAAAGTGACCCTGCCTTTAATCTCCAAGTGCATCCGTGTAATACTCAACCACTTTGCAACGCATCACCAGATTTAAAAAAAAAACAAAAAAACAAAAAAAAAAAAAAAAAAAAAAACACCCTTTCACTAAAAAAAGGAGGAGCAGCTAGCAAGATGGAAATACGTATAGCAAATGTGTAATTCCTTCTGTCAAACAGAAAAGGTGCCGATTCAGATGGAATGTTAAGATAGCATACTAGAACTGAAGGACAAAAATAAGATTTATGATTAATCTCAAAAGAGTAATCATTTTGATGGATGTCGGAGGCCTTTTGTCGAGACACGTTAAGATGGTACTCTGGAAAAGTTCCCAGAGTCTGCTTAATAGCCAACTAATGGATTCAGGGTCTGCACTAGTTCTTAGAATTTAGGCAGTACAAGAAGAGAAGTTATCAGAAGTCCACATAAGTTACTGTAAACTTTAAATATTTGCACAAATGGTACAGCTTTATTTACAAAGACAACAAGGGTCAGGGACAGTAGGAAAACATTTGATGTTTCAAACTGTTGTCATTAACTTTAGTGACCCAGATCGAAAGCGAAGAATTTTCTTCTTCAAGTTGTGCGAGGCTTTAATTTTGACAAAAGCTTTGGCTGTTTGAAGAGCAGCAGCTGTGGGTGTTTGCATCGGAAGGGTATGTACAAACTGTGACCAGATAAGTCCACCACTTTCATCGGTGTCACTTGACGTTGTGCTTTCTCCAACAAACTCAACCTCGCTCAAACTGGACTCGCTATCACCAAAACAGTTTGTAGTATAGTTGCTCTGCTCATCTTCACTGGTGTCTACAACAGTGGAATGAAACAGAGACTCACATTCGGCAGAGTACTCAGAGTCACTTGCAATGTAAGCGTACGGGCTGGCATAAGGAAGGGGAAGGGGCACATGTGCATAGAGCCCAACCATCTCCCTTTGGTGCCGCCGTCTTGCTCTCCGTAAGGCCTCTTCATAAGAAATTTCAGCTGACGACTTCCACCTACGGTAATCACCCCTCTTGTGTCTCGGTTTAGCCAACACTACATCCTTTGCATGTCCATGAGGCTTGCCAGTAGGTTTGCTAGCACCTGCAGTTTTTCCCACAATACCACTTTCTACAACCTTCTTACTTCTTGGAGAGATCTTTCTTACTTTTTTATTTGTATCCAGGTCATCAGGAAAACGGCATTTTTTAGCTACCTTGCTCTTTTCTTTCAGCGTCTGAGAACCATTTTCCACAACATGCTGCACATTGGATCTGTGTTTTAAAGTTGAGCTCTTGACAATCTTCACATTTTTGATTGACTTATGGAGTTTAACACCCTGTTGTTGGGCTGGTATATAATGAGCATTTACCAAAAGTCCTTCATCCAGGCTCTGAGAAGAAGACCCTTCACTCTTGAAGTCAAGAGGTGGCCTCTCATCGTGAGATGTATAAGAGCTGATTGTGTTTTTGGGTGAAATTCTTTTTGGTGCTTGTACAATTTTAACTTCCTGAGGAAGTGAAGTGATCTTATGAGTTCCCAGGGGAGATCCATTACAAAGAGGACTGGTAACATTGGAAAAATGACTGGTAACTGGATTAGGATTAACATGCAAATCCTTTTGAATGTTTGATGTGCCAGCCCCAGGACCCCTGCCAAGATTTTGAGGGACAGATTTCACAATGTTCCGTGAATTGTTTTGGTTTTGTAGTTCATTAATGTTACTTGGCTGGTAGCAGGAGGCCAATGACACTTTCTTACTCTCCACCTGTTCATTTAGAGTTTCTTTCAAGCATGGTTTTAGAGCAGAGTAAGTGCCATTATCCACAGAGATTGTTCCAGAGGAATGTAAACATGGCTGTTTAGAATTCTTCAGGTTAGTGGTGCTGTTATGAGTGATGCCACCAGTCTGTTTGACACATATACTCCCATGTCGTAAAATGCCTTTGGCTGGGTCCACATTTACACTTGTTCGAGGTTTGTTAGTCCTTATGGGATGTGATTTCTTCTGTATGACACCCAAAATGTAGCCATCCAATTTTTTACTGGAAGAAAAAGGAACTGTGCAGGGACTACTCTGTGGTAGCAAAGAGTCTTCAGGTTTTAGTGCATCAAGTTCAGGCACTAAGCAGTCATTCATATTGGCTCCCATCTCCCCCTCCTCTTCCACCTTCATATTACCCATCATTGACATCAAAAACATTGGGCTCTGCACAGCCACCGCATGAAGAGGGCTTGGGTATCGATAGACATCATTGCCATTTTTGGAGACCAGATCGCATTGGTACTTGGGATGAACATCAGCAACAACTTCAGCGGTGTTAGAATGGGGTGCGGAGAAAGAGCGCCTAACCGTGCCTGTATTTTCACACTGGCCTTCTCTGTAGTCCAACCATTCAAAGAAGTCATCTGAAAGATATTGGACGAGAAGCATTAATATGACATAATATGGACATTTTGGATTATATAGGACATATAGACATAGCAATAGGCATATCACAATATACATCATTGTCCAACTGTATCAGTACATTTGTATTTAGTGTATTTACTATACATTTATTGGGTTTCTCACTTTGTATTAAAGCTTCTCCCACACCCTACTGGTTTGATTTGTAGAATTTGCTTCTGATTATTATGCACTCTAGTAGGTTCTTGGGATATTAAACTGTAAGCTACCAAAGACTAGCACTAACAGTGAAAGGCCCCTTTCTGCTGATTATGATGCCTCAATACGATCAAAATCCTGAAATACGTATAATAAACACTTTGCTAAACCACCAAGCAGGAACTGGACTGTAACCATTGAGGTCCAAATATACCAACATCCTGTCAGATCTGACCTATATTACATTGTTTTCCAAACATTCACATATTTTCCAAATAAAAAAACAAAGAGTGAATAGCAGTAATAGTGTTCATTATCAGAATTTGTCAACCAAAACAAACAAGTATATTCCATTAGGGATGAGTGGTTCACAACTTTGCCTTTTTAATAGAATTTTACGTCTTTGCTCAAATTTGACAAGAGTTAATGTTTTGTCAAACGTTATTAATATCTACAGAATAGAATTAGGATGTAATATGTTCTAATTGTAGCAAATGTAAACTGTCATAAATATAATAGAAATAGTGTGCCCACACAATTATATATAAAACATACGAAAAACACACCTATCAAAGCTCACCATCCCCCCCCCCCCCCCCAAAACCAGTTCTGCCATTGTCTGGTTGCCAGTGGAAAAAAAAAAAACCACCACTAGCTTCTTGTAGCTTTGAGAATTTTGAGGCAAGATTCCTGCAGTTGAGGGCTCAGGTCCACCCAGCTGCCACAGCCTTGGGATAAGGCCATAATTCTCTAAAGTTAGAAGAAGCTAGAACTAATTTATTTAGAGTTTCGTAAACTACTCGGGGGGGGGGGGGGGGGGGGGGGGGGGGACGACATAACCCTACCTGTTGATCTTGGCTGACCATCTGTAAGATTTAATGATGCTTCTAGAGGGCTGCAAAAGCAGGTGCTGGACTGACAGCTGGATAAACACTCGCTGAAGACAGAGTTTGAAGAATTCGAAAGAGATCCTGACGTCCCATCACTCAGCTCATAAAAGCCTAAAAATAAAATATACAGCCTCAGAAAACAAATCTATTGCAGATGTACAAAATTAATTGCTGTTGACTTACAAAGAACAAAAGAATTACATTAAAAAAGTGCTTCATTACCAGAGATTTAGTGAAAAAATAAAAAAGGAAAAGGAAAAAAAAAAAAAAATTGTATCAACATTATATCTAGTGAACAGATAAGTACGGTAATTGCCTTTGTTCAAAATTTACAACAGTTCTAGCAAACCGTGTCCAAGGATGATCAGTGTTTTGTTTGAGTTGTCAAGTCTTCTCCTTGTCAGAACATAATGCACTAGGTAATATAAACTGAACCAGTCCACCATCTCACTTATAAACAACCTGGTGGTCCATGCCTTTAGTTAAAGTATCAAAATCCAAAAAAGGAATGTCAGAAGAGCGGTTTTGTTACCATCAACTCCAGACACTACCAAATGTTAAAAGCAGCAAGGACCTTTGTGGGATAACACACTGGCACCAAGCCATTCTGCAATGGAAACTACCACTGCCAACTCCCAGAAGCAGTGCTAGTTCCAGAGAAGATGGATTTCAGGAGTCAGGCATAGTCTGCTGCTTCTAAAAAGGGAGTCCAATTCTTATGCCCCGTACACACGGACGGAATTTCCGTCAGAAAAACCTTGGATGGTTTTTCCGACGGAATTCCGCTCAAGCTTGCCTTGCATACACACGGTCACACAAAAGTTCTCTGAACTTTGACCGTCAAGAACACGGTGATGTACGACACTGACGAGCCGAGAAAATAAAGTTCAATCCTTCTGAGCATGCGTCGAATTGTTTCCGAGCATGCGTAGGAATTTTGCATGTCGGAATTGCTACAGACGATCGGAATTTCCAATAGGAACTTTTTCCGTCAGAAAAATAGAGAGCCTGCTCTCAATCTTTTGCTGGCAGAAATTTTGCCAGCAAAAGTCCGATGGAGCATACACGCGGGAATGTCTGACCAAAAGCTCACATCAGACTTTTGCTGGCGGAATTTCCAATCGTGTGTATGGGGCATAACAGTGTACAATTTCTAATATTAAAATGAATCCATGAACCAAGTAGACCTGATGCATAATTGAAAGGACATCAAGAAATTCTGCAAGCATGACTATCCTAGAAAAGTAGGACCAAGCAGTTCAAGCCACCAGGAGAAGGATATGACCACTGCCAAGTACCCACCCATAGAGGCCTTTTTAATTCAAGTTAAAAAGCCCCTGCTACGATCACCTCACCACGAACCTGGTTTAAGACTATTGTGATAAAGCACAAAAAACCTTATATAATAGGTCTGTTTCTATTGAGGACTAGCAATACAATGCCTAGCCTTCCATGGAGAAGATACCTCTTCTCTGGCCAAAGCCAACTTTGCGGAATGAGGAATCTAGGCCTCATAACAGCATGAAAATGCACAGTTATTCCTTTTTACATCCAGTGCAGGGCAAAACATGTGCATATCAGGTTATAAATTGATCTTCCAGAGGCCTGACCATTTAGAGGCCAGTGTTAGTCAACAAGGCAATAAGAAAATGCAGGAGCAAACAACTTTTTTTTTAAGCAATAAGGACACAAAAGTCAGATCTGATTAGTTAGCAAGCATTTTCATACTTTGAAAAGGAACACATTGCTTTATTAATTAAATAATTTAAGGCTTGATTTTGACCAAAGCTAGGAGGCAGGGGGGGGGGGGAAGCCCCTCAGACAAAGGATTGTTTGGGAATTTCTTTTGGAAACCGTGCAGATTTTCTTGCAAAGTATCAGCTTACCTGAACTGGGCCGGCTGTCCGTCTCAAGATGTTCCTCGGTCGTCTTCTCAACATCGATTTTCAGGTCATTAATCTGCTTGTCCAGTTCATGCAGCTGACTTAACAGTCCAGCATCCCTCTTTCGTAAACAGTTCTAGGAGAGAGTGCACTGATTAGCATTTGCCAGAGGAAAGGTCAATATAAATATAAGTAAAATAGAAATAAAATTATATTATATTAATATATATATAAAAAAATATATAAAAGTATGCATAGAATAGGCCTTTGTTTTTGCTAAACAGCTGCATGCAAACAGCAAAATCTACAGAGCTGCAGAATATGGTGGTCATTTATAAATGAAGGAAAAAGAGGGGAGAGAATATGTAAATGAATTTTGGGAAATTTTTTAAATTTTTTTGTCTTCTATTACTACTATTAAAATTATTATACATTTTAAGCATACATATAAAAATTCTACAGATCCTACCCAGAAAATGAGTTCTATGGAATCTATTGGTCATATCTAAAAATGAAGCAGTTTACATCGTAGCCAGGCCAGGTATAAATAGGGAGAGATTTCAGAGCACTCAGGACCTGGTGTAGCTGTACATGGTAGCCAATCAGCTCCCAACTCCAGCTTGTTCAATCAAGCTTTGACCAAAAAAAACCTGGAAGCTGATTGGTTTCTATGCAGAGCTGCACCAGATTTTCCACGCTCCAGTTTTAGTAAATACTCCCGATAGTATTGTGTACATATATCAGCTATGATCACTTTTTAGTGGAGGACAGCTATGGATTATTTTATTAAAGGCAATCTGAGAAACAAGGCATGTTGTAGTTTAATCTCCTCTCCAACCGTATCTGAAATTTATTTTGTTGGGGGGAGGGTGATAGACCGTAGATTGTACCTAGTGACAGACTAATCAATAGCTATATGCTCTAGACGGAGAAGAAGTTAATTGGTTTGCATGTATGGGGTAGTCCTTTGTATTGGCTATGCTCTCAGCTGACATAGGACCCTATTGAAAATAACTGCCTTGGGCTTAAAGAGAAGGATGTTCTCATGGAAGAGATCATAGGCGCTTAGCTTCTACAATGCCCCACTGGCATCCTCTAGTGGCCACATTTCATTTGTCGCTTTTCTTCCAAATAAGGACTCCGTTTTTTTTCTTCTCTGCCTAAGAAACCTCAAGTCCGTTATCTGGGCAGAATGAAGACCCTTCCAATGCCAAATTTCAGAATATCTTCTGTTACATTAACTGTGCCTGTTTGGAGTGAAAAAGGCCGTCTATTGGCAAATTATGCCTATGGCTACAAATCCCCAGACGGTCAAGTTACAGAAAGGCAAGCTGGCCAGGGTTAGCAGATCCCCGTGCAGGACTGCTGGGCGTCAGGCTAACCTCTGGATTATATGGGGACAACTGAAAGGATCAGCTGGGGATAGAGGGTCATTGAGAAGACCAGCCTCAGCAGTATGTGGAGCAGAACAAGGCTTTGTTCCCTCTAAAATACCTGCAGTTCAGACCCAAAGTACATTAGTAGACCCCTGCATAAATATAATATTACAGTGAATGCTAAACTAACCCAACCCCCCCCCCCCCCCCCCCCAAATCAGCTGCCAGAATACAATCCTATGCTGTTTACCCATAAAAGTCTGCAAGCAAAACTGCTCACCTGCCTTAAATACCCAACAACTGCAACAAAAAGGATATAATGTAATATTTCATTCGCAACCCATTCTAAATTCCCTATCTTAGTGATCAATCCTTTAAGAGCACAACTAAACATGCTATTCATAACCTTACAAATTCTGATTAAAGAAAAAAAAATTATAAAAACATATTTATATTAATAATGTAGTTTGTATTCTGGATAGAACCAGTTTGTGGATTATTTAGAGATATAATTCTCTGAAAGGTCTGATGAATAAGAGAATTTTTGCATTTCTCTTAGTCTATTAGACCCCATTTATGCCATAACCTTGAGCTGCACTACTGCATAACTGTAGACAGCAGATCACTTCAGTGTCTATACCCCACAGAAATCCATTATGTACAAACAAAGCGATCGCGAGAGACGGCAGATTTCAAACGCTCATCCGCACAACTAGAAAATCGCATGAACAGTCCTGCCCTCTGAGAATGTTCTTAGACATGTACGCCTTTTCCCAGTTGTCTCTGGTCAGACTGCATCTTTTTTTAAAATCACGTTTTTCATGCACTCTTAAAAATTCTATGGGGAAAAAAAAAAAAAAAAAAAAAAAAGCGCCTGCACCTCTTTTCAAGCTGCAAGAAAGTGTGCTGCATAGGTGTGGACAGGAGCCTTAGACAATAAGCCCCCCCCCCCCCCCCACATTCGTCATTCTCGGTTTCCTACGCCCGACTACACGTAACATGCACAATCCCATTCTTTCCAGTTGTCGTACGAAATTAGCGCCTGAACCGCTTTGCAAGCCACAAGAAAATGTGCTGCATAGGTGTGACCGGGACCCTTAGACAATAAGCCCCCCCAATTCACATTTGTCATGCTCGGTTGCCTACGCCTGACTACACTCAACATGCACAATCCCATTCTTTCCAGTTGTCGTGTGCACTCAAGTTGCCCTACGTTCAACGAAAGTACAGCATATGCAAGCATTCTTTCCCCCCATAGATTTCAATGGGTGCGTCAAAATGGGCAACACTCACGTTCTCGCATTTGAAAAGCTCCTCTAGAAGGGGCTCTCTTCTCATTGCCCAACCCAAGAGAGAAACACGAAAGGTAGATACATGTGCAGAAGCACACCGCTTGCAAAGCACATTTTTGAAATAATAATAATAATAATAATAATAATATTTATAGTGAGTGCAGGCTTAAGGTTAGGGTCACACCTCTGCATTTTTAATGGATTTTTTTAACACGTTGTCATGTCTAGGGGACCAAAAACACCAAAAGAAGCGCCTGTTTTTTTTTTTTTTTTGTTTTTTTTTTTTTTTAAGTGGCGCAAAAGTGCGTTGCACGGGTGTCAACAGCCCCCCAAGACAATAACAGGCTTCCTCTTATGTGAGGAATCACACAGGTGTAAGCAGGGACCCCCCCTGATTTTTTTTTGGTCCCCAATTTTCAGCACTGACAGTTGCAGAATAATTTCCAGCAATATTTATAAATAGGTGGCTCAGAATGAATGGTCTCTGGACACCAGCAGCAAGCTGTCTCTTGAAGCCATATGGAAGGGGTAGATTGCACAGCGCTGGGGGTCCCCAGCACACACACACCACCCGGCGGACTACCTACCAATTGTTTTTTGAGCAGCAGAATATTTTCCTCCAGGAATCGCTCCTCCAGGCTCCGGGGGTTGTCCCCTTTCCCGGCAGGGTCGGTACAAGCCGCGGCCACCCCGGGGCTCAGCGCCGCCTTCACCAGGATCTCCTGCCGGTGCCGAAGGTACTCCAGCTCGCCCAGCCCGGCCAGGGTGGCTTCCAGGCGTTCCCGGGTCCGGTGCCGCTCCGAGTCCTCCGCCTTGTCCCTGCGCCGGGGAGAGCCGTCCTGCCCCGAGGAGAGCTCCGATGTACCTAGGAGCGGCTTCATCCTAACCAGAGCATCCGCTGCCCGCCCGGTGCGCTCTCCGCTCTGTGCTCCACCATGGACCGGACCCTCCGATGATCCCAATACTCCCAGCAGAGGCGGTCCGCTCAGCGCCTGGTCTGCAGCATGCTGTGCGGAGATCTCCTGTGTACTCTCTATATACTCTATGTATACTATACTCTATGTATACTATACTCTGCACTCCGCTCCTCCACCTTCTCCGACCAACTCTATCTGTCTGCAGATCATCCAACACACCAAGTCAGGCTAAGTAACCGGAGCCGTGACGTCAGCCTAGCACCGCCCACCCCAAACACCACATTGGCTACATCGGAGAAAATGACATTTATTGAAACCTAGAAATGTTACATTGTGAGCAATAGGTGCAAATTGATCACAATGTATATGTGTATAAAGTATGTCAGGTCTAGGCAAAGGATTTTTTTTTGTACAGTTGGGAAGGTTGGAGTGATGGGGGTGAACTTTCCTGGTATGGGGGGCTCAATGTGACCCTGACATCACCTAAGGGTCATGTATAATAATCACTGGATGTAATGCTACAAAAAGATGTTCAGAGACTGCAGACATATTACAATAGATAGCCAGAGACTGCAGACATATTACAATAGATAGTCAGAGACTGCAGACATGTTACAGGAGTTGGTCAGAAAGTGCAAACTTGCTACAGGAGATGGTCAGAGACTGTGAAATCTTACAGGAGATGGTCAGAGACTGTGAAATCTTACAGGAGATGGTCAGAGACTGCGGATATCTTACAGGAGATGGTCAGAGACTGCAGATATCTTACAGGAGATGGTCAGAGACTGAAATCTTACAGGAGATGGTCAGAGACTGCGGATATCTTACAGGAGATGGTCAGAGACTGTGAAATCTTACAGGAGATGGTCAGAGACTGCGGATATCTTACAGGAGATGGTCAGAGACTGTGAAATCTTACAGGAGATGGTCAGAGACTGTGAAATCTTACAGGAGATGGTCAGAGACTGTGAAATCTTACAGGAGATGGTCAGAGACTGCAGATATCTTACAGGAGATGGTCAGAGACTGCGGATATCTTACAGGAGATGGTCAGAGACTGCAGATATCTTACAGGAGATGGTCAGAGACTGAAATCTTACAGGAGATGGTCAGAGACTGCGGATATCTTACAGGAGATGGTCAGAGACTGTGAAATCTTACAGGAGATGGTCAGAGACTGTGAAATCTTACAGGAGATGGTCAGAGACTGCGGATATCTTACAGGAGATGGTCAGAGACTGTGAAATCTTACAGGAGATGATCAGAGACTGCGGATATCTTACAGGAGATGGTCAGAGACTGTGAAATCTTACAGGAGATGGTCAGAGACTGTGAAATCTTACAGGAGATGGTCAGAGACTGCGGATATCTTACAGGAGATGGTCAGAGACTGTGAAATATTACAGGAGATGATCAGAGACTGCAGAGATATTACAGAAAATGATCAGAGACTGCAGAGATATTACAGAAAAGGATCAGAGACTGCAGACATGTTACAGGAGATAGTCAGAAAGTGCAAACTTGCTACATGAGATGGTCAGAGACTGCAGATATATTACAGGAGATGGTCAGAGACTGTGAAACCTTACAGGAGATGGTCAGAGACTGCAGATATCTCACAGGAGATGGTCAGAGACTGCAGAGATGTTACAAGAGATGGTCAGAGACTGCAGAGATGTTACAAGAGATGGTCAGAGACTGCAGACATGTTACAGGAGATAGTCAGAGACTGCAGACATGTTACAGGAGATAGTCAGAGACTGCAGAGATATTACAGGAAATGATCAGAGACTGCAGATATGTTACAGGAGAGGGTCAGAGACTGCAGATATCTTACAGGAGATGGTCAGAGACTGTGAAATCTTACAGGAGATGGTCAGAGACTGCAGATATCTTACAGGAGATGGTCAGAGACTGCAGAGATATTACAGGAGATGGTCAGAGACTGCAGAGATATTACAGGAGATGGTCAGAGACTGCAGATATGTTACAGGAGATAGTCAGAGACTGCAGAGATATTACAGTAAATGATCAGAGACTGCAGACATGTTACAGGAGATGGTCAGAGACTGCAGACATAGTGTAGGAGATGGTCAGAGACTGGAGACATGTTACAGAAGATGGTCAGAGAGTGCAGACATGTTACAGGAGATAGTCAGAGACTGCAGACATATTACATTAAATGGTCAGAGACTACAAACACACCACAGGAAATGGTCAGTGACTGCAGACATGATACAATAAATCTTCAGAGGCTGTGAACATACAGGAAATAGTCAGAGAGTGTAGATATACTACAGCAATAGTCAGAGATTGCAGACCTACTGGAGGAGATAGAGACTACAGATATATATAGTGCCTTGAAAAAGTATTCATACCCCTTGAAATTTTCCACATTTTGTCATGTTGCAACCAAAAATGTATTTTATTGGGATTTTATGTGATAGACCAAAACAATGTGGCACATAATTGTGAAGTGGAAGGAAAATGATAAATGGTTTTTAATTTTTTTTTACAAATAAATATCTGAAAAGTGTGGAGTGCATTTGTATTCAGCCCCCTTTACTCTGATACCACTAACTAAAATCTAGTGGAACCAATTGGCTTAAGAAGTCACCTGTGTGTAAATGAATTTCAGTATAAATACAGCTGTTCTGTCAAGCCCTCAGAGGTTTGTTAGAGAACCTTAGTGAACAAACAGCATCATGAGGGCTAAGGAACACACCAGACAGGTCAGGGATAAAGTTGTGGAGAAGTTTGAAGCAGGGTTCGGTTATAAATAAATATTCCAAGCTGAAGCACTGTTCAATCCATCATATGAAAATGGAGAGGAGTATGGCACAACTGCAAACCTACCAAGACATGGCTGTCCACCTAAACTGACAGGCCAGGCAAGGAGAGCATCATTCAGAGAAGCAGCCAAGAGGCCCATGGTAACTCGAGGAGCTGCAGAGATCCACAGCTCAGGTGGGAGAATCTGTCCACAGGACAACTATTAGTCGTACACTCCACAAATCTGGCCTTTATGGAAGAGAGGCAAGAAGAAAGTCATTGTTGAAAGAAAGCCATAAGAAGCCTTGTTTGCAGTTTGCGAGAAGCCATGTGGGGGACACAGCAAACATGTGGAAGAAGGTGCTCTGGTCAGATGAGACCAAAATTGAACTTTTTGGCCTGAAAGCAAAATGCTATGTGTGGCGGAAAACTAACACTGCACATCACCCTGAACACACCATCTCCACCGTGAAACATGGTGGTGGCAGCATCATGCGGTGGAGATGCTTATCTTCAGCAGGGGCAGGGACAGGGAAGCTGGTCAGAGTTGATGGGAGGATGGAAGGAGCCAAATACAGGACAATCTTAGAAGAAAACCTGTTAGAGTCTGCAAAAGACATGAGACTGGGGCAGAGGTTCACCTTCCAGCAGGACAATGATCCCAAACATACAGCCAGAGCTACAATGGAATGGTTTCAATCAAAGCATATTCATGTGTTTAGAATGGCCCAAAGTCCAGACCTAAATCCAGTTATGAATCTGTGGCAAGACTTGAAAATTGCTGTTTACAGACGCTCAAATAGAGCTTTCTTTTGGTGGTATTTAATACCTAGTGGGTTTTTTTATTTTTTGTGCTATAAATAAAAAAGACTGTAAATTTTGTGAAAAAAATGCCTTTTTCTTTGTTTCTGTCAAAAAATTTTGCTAATTAGTAATTTTTCTTCATAAATTTTGGCCAAAATTTATACTGCTACATATCTTTGGTAAAAATAACTCAAATTAGTGTATATTATTTGGTCTTTATAAAAGTTATAGCGTCTACAAACTTTGGTGCCAATCACTGAAAATTGATCACATCTGATCAGGCCTTCAGTACATCAGGTGAATCTCATTTCTTGAGACACTAATGCCCCGTACACACGGTCGGATTTTCCGATGGACAATGTCCGATCGGAGCGTGTTGTCGGAAATTCCGACCGTGTGTGGGCGCCATCGGACATTTTCCATCGGATTTTCCGACACACAAAGTTGGACAGCAGGAGATAAAATTTTCCGACAACAAAATCCGTTGTCGGAAATTCCGATCGTGTGTACACAAATCCGATGGACAAAGTGCCACGCATGCTCAGAATAAATAAAGAGATGAAAGCTATTGGCCACTGCCCAGTTTATAGTCCCGACGTACGTGTTTTACGTCAACGCGTTCAGAATGATCGGATTTTCTGACAACTTTGTGTGACCGTGTGTATGCAAGACAAGTTTGAGCCAACATCCGTCGGAAAAAATCCTAGGATTTTGTTGTCGGAATGTCCGAACAAAGTCCGACCGTGTGTACGGGGCATAACAGGTCAGGAAAGTACAAATACCCCCCAAATGACTCCTTTTTAGAAAGTAGACATTCCAAAGTATTAAGTAAGTAGCATGGTGAGTTTTTTAAGTTGATATTTTTTCCTACAATTCTTTGCAAAATGAAGATTTTATTTATTTATTTTTTTTTTTATTTATTTTTACAAAATTGTCATATCAGGTTATTTCTCACACACAGCATATGCATACAACAAATTACACCCCAAAATACATTCTGCTACTCTTCCCGAGTATGGCGATACCACATGTGTGAGACTTTTACACACCCTGGCCACATACAGAGGCCCAACATTGAAGTAGTACCTTCAGGCATTCTACGAGCATAAATGACACATCTAATTTCTCAACCACCTATTACACTTTTGAAGGCCCTGGAGCACCAGGACAACGGAATTGCCCACAAAATGACCCCATTTTGGAAAGCAAACACCCCAACGTATAATCTATGAGGCATAATGAGTCTTTTGAATGGTTCATTTATATCCAGAAGTTTTTGGAAAATGTGGAAAAAAATTAAAATGCATTTTTTTTTACACAAAGTTGTCAATTTATAAGATATTTCTAACACATAGCATGTATATAGCAAAAATTACACCCAAAAATACATTCTGCTACTCTTCCCGAGTATGGCGATACCACATGTGAGACTTTTACACAGCCTGGCCACATACAGAGGTCCAACATTGAAGTAGTACCTTCAGGCGTTCTAGGAGCATAAATTACACATCTCAATTAATTCCTACCTATCACGCTTTTGAAGGCCCTGGAGCACCAGGACAGTGGAATTACCCACAAAATTACCCCATTTTGGAAAGCAAACATGCCAACGTATATTCTATGAGGCATGGGCTGCAAATAGGTACTCGGGTACTCTGATGGGCTTCAGATAGGTACTCTGATGGGCTGGAGACAGGTACTCGGGTAACTTGATGAGCTGCAGACAGGTACTCTGATGGGCTGGTGACAGGTACTCGGTTACTCTGATGGCCTGGTGACAGGTATTCGGGTAATCTGATGGCCTGATGACAGGTACTCTGGTACTCTGATGGCCTGGTGACAGGTTCTCGGGTACTCTGATGGGCTACAGATAGGTACTCAGGTACTCTGATGGGCTACAGATAGATACTCGGGTACTCTGATGGGCTGGTGACTGGTATTCTGGCACTCTGAAGGGCGCTGACAGGTACTCAGGTACTCGGTACTCATATGAACTGTGACAGGTACTCAGGAACTCATATGGACTGTGACAGGTACTCGGGTACTCAGATGAACAGGGACAGGTACTCAGGTACTCATATGGACTGTGACAGGTACTCGGGTACTCAGATGAACTGTGACAGGTACTCGGGTACTCAGATGGACTGTGACAGGTACTCGGGTACTCAGATGGACTGTGACAGGTACTCGGGTACTCTGATGGACTGTGACAGGTACTCGGGTAATCTGATGGACTGTGACAGGTACTCGGGTAATCTGATGGACTGTGACAGGTACTCGGGTACTCTGATGGACTGTGACAGGTACTCACATGGACTGACAGGTACTCACATGGACTGACAGGTACTCACATGGACTGACAGGTACTCAGATGAACTGTGACAGGTACTATGAAGAGTGATGACAGTTCCTCTTTATTGGGGGGGGGGCAATCAGTGGGATTGGTGTACACTGTAAGCGGTAACAAGATGTTACCGCAATCTCCTCCTCACACACGATCGGTGTGTGAGGAGGAGAACCCGGTAACATCTCGTTACCGCAGTTTGTTGACATTTAGTGATCGGCTGTGAAACGATCACAGCCGATCATGTGGTAAACAGCCGTCGGCCAATGGCTGTTTACCAGCGTCGGTGACAAGCAGTGTTCCTGGGAACACGCCGCCACCGACGTGCACGCGCAGCACGCCGGCGATCGCGGGCATGCGCCGTGCACAGTGTGGCGGAACAATCTGTGATCGGCCGTGACTTCATCACGGCTGATCACATGGTAAGCAGCCTTGACCAATGGCTGTTCACTCCCCTCGGTGGCGTGCGGTGTCTCCGTAACACCCCGCCACCGAAGGAACAGGGACGCGCGCGCACGATCGCGCACATTCCCTATCTAAATGGAGGGACGTCATATGACGCCCTCCCAGAACGAGAGCCGTGTCGCCTGGACATCATATGACGGCGGGCGGCAAGCGGTTAAAGAATATGTTATCCTTACATTTCATATTCCCGATATGTGCCTGTTAAAAAGTATCTTACTGTCTTTGTATTTCTTCCTTTGTGTGAAATTCCTGAATAGTCCAGTCACTGCCAGTCCCTTTGCTTTCCTATTTCAAACTCACCACACTGGGCATGAGAGCACCTCCATCTCAGTTTGGCCAGTTCTCTGGCTGTGCTGGGAGAACAACCTGCTGGTCCTCCAATGGTCAGACTTGTGCTGACAGGTTTCGATGCACAGTCATTCATCTGGAAGATCTGTATACTGCTATTTCTCTACAACCACCTCTCCAAACCCCTAGGTTCATACTGAATGTGCCTTTGAAATCATGCGACTTTACTTGAAAAAAAACAATTTCAAAGCCGCATGTCAGTACGACTTCAGGTGCAACTTGGCTAACATCTGTGCAACTTCATGCACAGATTCCTTATTAAGTTGCACCTGAAATCGGCAAAAGAAGCGCAGGAACTACGTTTTCAAATCAGTGCAGCACCGCAAAGTTAGCGTTGCACAGATTTGAACAGTTTCATTGCCGACAATAGGGTGCGACTTGTCATGCGATTTGACCTGTCAAATCGCATAACAAGTCACACTGGTGTGAACGGGGGTTTATACAGCTGAGAACAGGGACTGTGTGATCGCAAAAAAAGAAAAACTGTATTTGTAATATATATATTATATATATATACACACTATATTGTCAAAAATATTGGGACGCCTGCCTTTACATGCACATGAACTTTAATGGCATCCCAGTCTTAGTCTGTAGGGTTCAATATTGAGTTGGTCCACCCTTTGCAGCTATAACAGCTTCAACTCTTCTGGGAATGCTGTCCACAAGGTTTGGGAGTGTGTCTATGGCAGGGGGAGACAACCATAAAGTGGTGGAGATCTACCAGAACAACACGGGAGAAGTCAAAGATCACCGGGCACAGTGCCGTCTCCTCACACCTGATTTAAATCTCTAATTGCAGTACTAGTGTGTCGCAAACGTGTGCATTGCACGCCAATCATGGGTTTAAATAGGGTGGTGAGAAGGCAACATATCCCCCCCTCACCACCTATCTACACACACTCGGATCACTTTTCAAAGGAACAGCACCTAAATGAGCCCTTAGTAGCATTCAGCAGCGGCACCTTAGGGCTCATTCACACGTAAAGTTGGGGGTGGTAAAACAGCAGGATATAATGGAAGTCTATGGCTAAGCACATCAAACCCGCAGGAAAGCTGCAGGTACACTGCATTGCAGTGCACTGTGTGGGTAAACCGCAGCACATCAGTGTGAAAGCAGCCCTATACTATTATGCCCGGTGTATTGCTTCACACTGACCTGAAGATCTCTTCTTTCCTGCCGCTGGCATCACTCTGGAGACCGCTAGTAGGGATAAGAGGTGGAGTGCAGTTGGTATCACTCCGCATGGGACAGGAGCCAGCAGACATTGGTTTATGCGGCTCTTGCTCCCTTCTACAGCTCTAACTTTACAAATAGCTCCTCTGCATTGCACTCTGTTTGATGCTTTGGAATGGCGGGTCAGCAAACCCAGACCGTAATCTACCAGTCACCTGACCGAGATCTACTGATAGATCGCAATCTACAGGTTGCTGACCCCCGATCTATGGGAATGTTTGACCATTCCTCCAGAAGAGCATTTGTGAGGTCAGGCACTGATGTTGGGTGAGAAGGCCTGGCTCGCAGTCTCTGCTCTAATTCATCTCGAAGTTGTTCTATTGGGTTGAGGTCAGGACTCTGTGCAGGCCAGTCAAGTTCCTCCACCCCAAACTTGCTCATCCATGTCTTTATGGACCTTGCTTTGTGCATTGGTGTGCAGTCATGTTGGAACAGAAAGGGGCCATCCCCAAACTGTTCCCACAAAGTTGGGAGCATGAAATTGTCCAAAATGTCTCGGTATGCTGACGCCTTAAGAGTTCCCTACACTGGAACTAAGGGGCCAAGTCCAACTCCTGAAAAACAACCCCACACCATAATCCCCCCTCCACCAAATGATTTGGACCAGTGCACAAAGCAAGGTCCATAAAGACACGTATGAGCGAGTTTGGGGTGGAGGAACTTGACTGGCCTGCACAGAGCCCTGACCTCAACCCGATAGAACACCTTTGCGATGAATTCAAGCGGAGACTGCGAGCCAGGCCTTCTTGTCCAACATCAGTGCCTGACCTCACAAATGCGCTTCTAGAAGAATGGTCAAACATTCCCATAGACACACTCCTAAACCTTGTGGACAGCCTTCCCAGAAGAGTTGATAGCTGCAAAAGGTGGGCCAACTCAATATTGAACCCTACGGACTAATGCTGGCCATACACTATACGAAAAATCGGCCGAAAAATCGTTCGTATGGACACTTCGTTCGTTTTTCGGCAAGTTAGTGGGTACAAATCGATAATCGTTTGTGACGTTTTTGTGGAAAAAAAACGAACGGCATGTTTGGAAAATTTCTGCCGAACGTACGATAAATTGCAAGGTTAATGTGTTTCCCGTCCGAACTGCCTGCACTAGGTATATGTAAAAAAACGAACACAAAATTATTTATTCATGTCCACTGAACAGATTATCGGTCAATATATGATGGCACGATCGTTTGCGGTCACGGACGAACGTTCGTTTTTCGAAAAGGGGTTCGGCCGATTTTCTGTATAGTGTATGGCCAGCATAAGACTGTGATGTCATTAAAGTTCATGTGCGTATAAAGGCAGGTGTTCCAATACTTTTGACAATATAGTGTATATCTACACTGAGCAAAATTATAACTGGAACACTTTTGTGTTTGCCCCTATTTATCATGAGCTGAACTCAAAGATCTAAGACTTTTTCTATGTACACAAAAGGTCTATTTCTCTCAAATATTGTTCACAAATCTGTCTAAATCAGTGTTATGCCGCGTACACACGGTCGGACTTTCCGGCATACTTGGTCCGGCGGACCAGAGTGTGCCGGACAATCCGCCCGTGTGTGGGCGCCGGCGGACTTTTCCGGCGGACTTTTTCCCAAAAGCCCGCCGGACCTAGATTTGAAAAAAGTTTTAAATCTTTCCGCCGGACTCAGTTTCGGGCGGAAAGTCCGCTCGTGTGTGTGCTGGTCTGACGGACCAGATACGACACGAGGGCAGGGTATTGCATCTCGTGCTCGCTGCAAAAGGAAAAACAAATTTTCCTTTTGCGGCGAGCGCGGGGCATACCAGGCCCTTAGGTCTGGTATGGATTATAAAGGGGAACCCCCCTACGCCGAAAAAACGGCGTGGGGTCCCCCCTAAAATCCATACCAGACCCCAATCCGAGCACGCAGCCTGGCCGGTCAGGAAAGGGGGTGGGGACTGGTGAGCGCCCCCCCCCTCCTGAACCGTACCAGGCCGCATGCCCTCAACATGGGGGGTGGGTGCTTTGGGGGAGGGGGGCACCCTGCAGGGGCCCCCCCACCCCAAAGCACCTTGTCCCCATGTTGATGAGGACAAGGGCCTCTTCCCGACAACCCTGGCCGTTGGTTGTCGGGGTCTGCGGGCGGGGGCTTATCGGAATCTGGGAGCCCCCTTTAATAAGAGGGCCCCCAGATCCCGGCCCCCCACCCTATGTGAATGAGTATGGGGTACATGGTACCCCTACCCATTCACCTAGTGAAAAAGTGTAAGTAATAAAACACACTACACAGGTTTTAAAAATATTTTATTAAACAGCTCCGGGGGGGGGATCTTCCTCCGGCTTCGGGGGTCTTCTTCCGGCTTCGGGGGTCCCTCCGTTTCATCTTCTCCCGACGTCCGGTTGGTTCTTCTCCGCTCTCTTCTCCCGGTGTTCCAGTTCTTCGGCCGGCTCCTCTGCTGTCTTCAGGTAGCTCTCTTGCCAGCAGAGGTCCAGACTTCTGGGCTTCTTGTCTTCTTGTCTTCTCTTCTCCAGATGTTGACACGACGCTCTCTCCGGCTGGACTGCTCTCCGAGGGATGCGTTGTGACTTATATAGGCGGAGACCCCGCCCCCTTTTGATGTCACAGTCCCTGGGCATGCTGGGACTGTGACGTTTTAGGGGGCGTGGTCACTGGGTGATGTTGACCACGCCCCCTAAAACGTCACAGTCCCAGCATGCCCAGGGACTGTGACATCAAAAGGGGGCGGGGTCTCCGCCTATATAAGTCACAACGCAGCCCTCGGAGAGCAGTCCAGCCGGAGAGAGCGTCGTGTCAACATCTGGAGAAGAGAAGACAAGAAGACAAGAAGCCCAGAAGTCCGGACCTCTGCTGGCAAGAGAGCTACCTGAAGACAGCAGAGGAGCCGGCCGAAGAACTGGAACACCGGGAGAAGAGAGCGGAGAAGAACCAACCGGACGTCGGGAGAAGATGAAGCGGAGGGACCCCCGAAGCCGGAAGAAGACCCCCGAAGCTGTTTAATAAAATATTTTTAAAACCTGTGTAGTGTGTTATATTACTTACACTTTTTCACTAGGTGAATGGGTAGGGGTACCATGTACCCCATACTCATTCACATAGGGTGGGGGGCCGGGATCTGGGGGCCCCCTTATTAAAGGGGGCTCCCAGATTCCGATAAGCCCCTGCCCGCAGACCCCGACAACCAACGGCCAGGGTTGTCGGGAAGAGGCCCTTGTCCTCATCAACATGGGGACAAGGTGCTTTGGGGTGGGGGGGCCCCTGCAGGGCGCCCCCCTCCCCCAAAGCACCCACCCCCCATGTTGAGGGCATGCGGCCTGGTACGGTTCAGGAGGGGGGGGGCGCTCGCTCGTCCCCACCCCCTTTCCTGACCGGCCAGGCTGCGTGCTCGGATTGGGGTCTGGTATGGATTTTAGGGGGGACCCCACGCCGTTTTTCCGGCGTAGGGGGTTCCCCTTTATAATCCATACCAGACCTAAGGGCCTGGTATGCCACGCGACGGGGCTCGCAAGGTGTCAATCTCGCCGATAAAAGCGGCAAGATAGACATCCTTTTCTAGTCCCGTCGCACCTGAGTCACGTTCAAAATGAACGGACTTGTCCGTGTGTGGGCAAGTCCGTTCATTCTGAAAGTCCGCCGGAACTCCGGCGAAAGTCCGTCGGAAAGACGGGCGGACTTAGCCCGCCGGAAAGTCCGGGCGTGTGTGGGCAAGTCCGTCCGTTTTAAAGTCCGGCGCACCTGGCGGACAAAGTCCGTCGGAAAGTGTGCCGGACCAAGTAGGATAAAAAGTCCGACCGTGTGTACGCGGCATTAGTGAGCACTTCTCCTTTGCCAAGATAATCCATCCGCCTCACAGGTGTGACATATAAAGATGCTGATTAGACAGCATGATTATTGCACAGGTGTGCCTTAGGCTGGCCACAATAAAAGGCCATTCTAAAATGTGAAGTTTTACTGTATTGGGGGTGTCCAAAAAACAGTCAGTATCTGGTGTGACCACCAATTGCCTCACACAGTGCAGCAGATCTCCTTCACATACAGTTGATCAGGTTGTTGATTGTGGCCTGTGGAATGTTGGTCCATTCCTCTTCAATGGCTGTGCGAAGTTGCTGGATATTGGCAGGAACTGGAACACGCTGTCATATACGCCGATCCAGAGCATCCCAAACATGCTCAATGGGTGACGTCCGGGGAGTATGCTGGCCACGCAAGAACTGGGATGTTTTCAGCTTCCAGGAATTGTGTACAGATCCTTGCAACATGGGACCGTGCATTATCATGCTGCAACATGAGGTGATGGTCGTGGATGAATGACACAACAATGGGGGCCTCAGGATCTCATCTCGGTATCTCTGTGCATTCAAAATGCCAACCTGTGTTTGTTGTCCATAGCATACACCTGCCCAGGGGCGGACTGACAACTCATGGGGCCCCCGGGCAATAGGAGATTATGGAGCCCCCAGGCAATCAGAGATTATGGGGCCACATAGTATACACACACACAGTATACACATACATGTACAGACAGTATACACAGACATGTTTCTATTGGCTGTCCCTGGTCTATACTGTCTATTGGCTGTCCCTGGTCCATACTGTCCCTGGTTTTACTGAGGCTGGCAACCATGATGGGGCCCCCTAGTGGCCCAGGGCCCTCGGGCAGTGCCCGAGTGGATCAATGGTCAGTCCGCCCCTGCACCTGCCCATACCATAACCCCACTGCCAGCACAGGCCACTCGATCCACAACATTGACATCAGCAAACCACTCACCCACACGACGCCATACACGCTGTTTGCCATCTGCCCAGTACAGTGAAAGCCGGGATTTGTTTGTGAAGAGAACACCTCTCCAAAGTGCCAGATGCCATCAAATGTGAGCAATTGTCAACTCAATTCGGTTACGACAACAAACTGCAGTCAGGTTGAGACCCCGATGAGGACGGGGAGCATGCAGATGAACTTCTCTGTGACGGTTTCTGACAGTTTGTGCAGAAATTCTTTGGTTATGCAAACAGATTGTTGTAGCAGCTGTCCGGGTGGCTGGTCTCAGACGATCTTGGAGGTGAAGATGCTGGATGAGGAGGTCCTGAGCTGGTGTTGGTTACATGTGGTCTGCGGTTGTGAGGCCGGTTGGATGTACTACCAAATTCTGAAACGCCTTTGAAGACAGCTTATGGTAGAGAAATTAACATTCAATTCAAGGATAACAGCTCTGGTGGACATTCCTGCAGTCAGCATGCCAATTGCACGCTCCCTCAAAACTTGCGACATCTGTGGTATTATGCTGTGTGATAAAAGTGCACATTTTAGAATGGCCTTTATTGTGGCCAGCCTAAGGCACACCTGTGCAATAATCATGCTGTCTAATCAGCATCTTGATATGTCACACCTGTGAGGTGGATGGATTATCTCGGCAAAGGAGAAGTGCTCACTAACACCGATTAAGGGCCGGTTCAAACTGCGCGATGCGGGAACCCTGCGAATCGACCACATCGCATGTCTCCCGGCAGCAGTTCACACTGCCCTGTGCAAACTGCTGGGAGTGTGAGGTAAAAGTTAATGACACCCCCAAATCAGTTTGCATATCACAGTGCGATACACCCATGTGATCCGATTCTGCTGCAGACAAAAAAAGGGTCCTGTTTAAGTTTGATGTGAATTCAGCCATACGATCTTTATGGCTGAAATCGCATGTGATTTTCACTGCAGTGCGGTGCGAATCACATCCAGTCTCTGACATCGCACCAGTGTGAACCGGCCCTTAGACAGATTTGTGAACAATATTTGAGAGAATTAGGCCTTTTGTGTACATAAAAAAAGTCGTAGATCTTTGAGTTCAGCTCATGAGAAAAAGGGGCAAACACAAAAATGTTGCGTTTATAATTTTGCTCAGTGTATATATATATACACACACACACACAAATGTTTTTGGGTTGTCTTATAAGGTATGGGGTCACATATACTATTAAAGTGGTTGTAAACCCAAAAAACAAAAAAACCTGCAAGACAAAGGCATAATGAGCTAGTATGCATAGCATACTAGCTCATTATGAATTACTTACCTGAGATAAGGCCCCTGCAGCCGTCCTCGTACACCGCTCTGGCGGCCGACATCGCTCCCGGAGTCACTTCCGGGTATCGCTGTGATTGGCCGGAGCCGCGATGACGTCACTCCTGCGCATGCGCTCGGGAGCCGCCAGTAACGACACAGTCTAATGCCCTGTACACACGATAGCATTTTCCGACAACAAATGTTGGATGTGAGCTTGTTGTCGGAAAGTCCCACCGTGTGTATGCTCCATAGAACATTTGTTGTCGGAATTTCTGCCAACAAATGTTTGAGAGCATAGAAAACTTGTTGTCGGAAATTCCGATCGTGGGTACATAAGTCCGACGCACAAAAGTCCACGCATGCTCGGAATCAAGCAGAAGAGCCGCACATGGCTATTGAACTTCGTTTTTCTCGGCTCGTCGTACGTGTTGTACGTCACCGCGTTCTTGGCGTTCGGAATTTCCGACAACATTTGTGTGACCGTGTGTATGCAAGACAAGTTTGAGCCAACATCCTTCAGAAAAAAATCCATGGATTTTGTTGTCGGAAAATCCTATCGTGTGTACGCGGCATAACTGAAGCAACGACACATACGTGCCATTGCTTCAATTTGCTTCAGTGCGCATGTGCCGATGATGTCGGCACATGCAAATACAGGGATATCTCCTAAACTGCTCAGGTTTAGGAGATATCCAGGGTATCTACAGGTAAGCCTTATTATAGGCTTACCTGTAGCAAAAAGTGTGTTGTAAGGGTTTACAACCACTTTAAGGGGTGCATGTTAAGTTAGCCAGTTTTTGGCTGCTAACACATGGCAGGAGCCCAGAAAGCAGACATTACGTGTTTTCATTTTTTTCTATAACACAGATCACCATAATGTACATGCAATTGCCTTACCCACTACTGTAATAGTATGCTGGTTGCCATCCATACCGTAGTACGGTTTGCATTACCGTACCATGTGTAAAACGTAAGTTTCTGCAATGCCACCTAAAATGAAAAAATAAAGGTAGATCACTTCTTTTATCTCAATTTTATCTTTTTTCACTGTAGGCTTTTTGATTACAATCTACTTTTCAATGCAACCAATGCATCTCCCATAGCTTAGGTAAAATAGCATAGCTATATCATCTCCCACCAACGTGCACCCACAGCACTGTCACAGACAAGCTGGAAAGCCAGCTGTTGGCACCAAGCATTTGCAGACGCAGCAAGGTTTGGAACTTCTATACCACTTTATACCATCTTCATGCAAGGCTCTGCCACGATCCAAAGCCCTGCAGAACATCTGAGCATGTGTAGATTCTGGGGAGGGGGGCAAACGTCACTCTCGCCTATATGGTCAAAAAAAATAATAATTTCAAACGTGGGAGAAGGAGAGGAAGGAGGTGGGAGAAATTATTTTTTTATTTAGGGTGAGGGTGCACTATAAATAGTGGTTGAAATTGCCACAAATGTTCATATTTATAGCCAGCCCATGGCTTTAATCTTCTACCGGGCAGTTGCAGCAGCAAAGAAAAAAAAAAAAGAAGAAAGGTTTGAAGGAAAAAAATGGGATTTCTCTAATTCTATTATATTCTATAATGAACTAAGCACACAGCTGGTAAATAAAGGGTATAAGTGGTCACCCTAGGGGCACTTCTGACCTCATGGACCCAAACACAGCTGAAACCTTCTTACCCCCTCTAGTTATATCTTTTAGTATGCTTATATAAATTGTTTTGTTGTTCACACAGCCATAATCAGATTAATTACTCATGATAAGACGTAATGCAGAACTTAGCTGTGACAAGATAATATGGAAATAAGCAGTTATTATAATAATAGCTTGGCTGCTCATTGATTTGCATACAGACATCATTTATGTCAGTTTCCCTACTTCAGAGACAACCATATTATGATTCATTAAAAATGACAGGTCAAAAGATTATTCTTTATGAAATGACTTTTGGCACGGCGAATGATATTTGCTGATGATTAAAACGTGTTAATGCCTTCAAGACAGAGCAATGGGGCTGCACCCATATGTTTGGAATTCATTAACCACTTAAGGACCAAGCCTCTTTTTGAGATGTGTTGTTTACAAGTTAAAAACTGTTTTCCTGACAGGCTCCATGGCAGCATACGTGTGGGTTGACCCCGCCTCCATAACTACCCAATAGGACCCCTCCCTATAAATTTCAGCTGTGGGCTCTCAGCCGTGTTCCTTTTTTGTCCTCCTCCGTAGGACCTGATGTTTGGTTCTCCTACCTGAAGACGATGTCCCGCGATCGTATCGGCCGACTGATGTGATGTCTCATCCCTCCAATAAGCCTTGACTGTTAGCAGGGTATGGAGTGTATTGCAGAGTAAGCGCTGAAGAGCTGGAGTCATTTTTGAATGAAAAGCGCGCACAGGCCGATTGCCTAGCAGTATGCAGGTGGCCATTATCTGCCAAAAGCCCGGTGTGTGTATGGATGTTCCGGCCGAGTCGATCGTAGGTGGTGGTGAGCATATATCGCCTTCATGGCAGCAGTGTATATATTTGTTGTTGTTGTTTTTTCTCTCTGTATGCTTTTTTCAAAATTGCCTATGCAGCGGCTGGTTCCCTGTGCGTTCCAGCCGCCGCTCCCTCTACTTCCGGGTTCTGTCTGCGTTCTGCACAGGCGCAGTTCCGGAACGAAAGCGAGGCCTGGTTTCGCGCATGCGCACGACGACCGTGGGCCTGGCGCGGCCGTGATGTCACGCGGCGCCAATTTTAAAAGCCTGGGGAAGCTTGCAGAGCTCGGGAATGATCGTGGGCATAGCGGCGACTTCCCTGAGCATCTGCAGAGCCTTCCCCAGGTAAGTGCAGTACAGATGGGTCTGTGCTTGCTGTTTTGCTTTCTGGTGTATCTGATTTACTCTGTGTTCACCTGCAGTGATTCCCAGCATCAGCCATGGACTCTTCACTGCCTCCTGGTGGCCAGTCCTCTCGCAGCAGGTAGGATTTGAATGTATATTTCTTTACTTACCTGCTGGGGGGAAGAGAGCGGAGTGTAGGGCATCATTCTGACTTGTGCCTTTTCTCTCTCTCTATTCCTGTCTTCCTTCTTTCCTTAGCCCTTCTAGGTCTGATCAAAGACAAAGTAGTTCCCGCAGAAGGAGCGGGTCATCTAAATCACACCACCGGCATTTAGGGTGACCACATTTCCAAACTGCCATTCAGGGACAATTTTGCCAAGGACCGGGGGGGGGGGGGGGGTGGCGCAGAGTCTTTGTGTTGAATGTAGTCTCCGGGTTGACGGGATTTCGGCGGCGCGTGATTTGTCGGGTGAATGGCTGCTTTTAGCACTTATATCATCCCAACACCATGCTTGAAATGTATTTTTATTAATACATTAAGTATAGACGCCCCTCCCTCAGTACGGACCCCCCTCTCCACTAAGTACAGACCCCCCTCCTTCAGTACGTACCCCCCTCTCCATTAAGTACAGACCCCCCCCCCCCCACAGTACTGACCCCCTCCCCTTCCACTTGTGCTATTAGAGAGGTGGAGGTCAGAAATGTGCTGGGGGGGGGGGGGGGCGCTTTTTACCTTTTTCATGATCACTGTCCCTGTCCCCCTCCTGAGTCCATCTATATACATATAATATAAGCTTAACAAAAGAGCTCAGATCAGAGAACAGCACAGGTGGGACCAGAGGACAGCAGAGGGTTGGAGAAGGGTGGGGTGGGAGAGAGCAGAGAAGTTGCTGGGGAAGATAAGATCAGAGGGGCCAGGAGAGCGTTGAGGGACTTGTGGGCAGCAGAAGTAAACTGTATAGGAGGGGTGGCATATATAGGAACTGATGCCCTCCATGTTCTTCTTGCAGCCACTGAATGCCCGCTTTTCCTCCTTTACCACCTGCAGGCATTCAGTGGCTGCAAGAAGAACATGGAGGGCATCAGTTCCTCCATATGTCGCCCCTCCTATCCAGGTTTAGAGGGAAGCTGCATGGGCCCCCTGGAGTATGAGGCTGGGTTGCAATGGCAGGTTGAAGGAGCAAAGACTGGAATGCTGGCCGGATTCTGAGGCTGTGATAGTTGCAGATGAGAGATGGGCCACTGCTGAGAGGATTGCTTAGCATACAGAGGACTAGTAGGTGAAAAAGTGGCAGAACATGAAAGGCTGAGGATAAAGCTGGCCATACACCATACAATTTTCTTATTCAATTTTCTTTAGATTTACCTTCAACTATGTAGTAGAAGGGCCTGCCTGATTGCATACAAATTGAAAGTGTTTAGGTTTGACCTCCTATTATATGGTTTTGGTAAATCTAAACCAAAGTTGCACAAGTAAGTTGTATAATGTATGGCCAGCCTAATGCTGGCCATACACTATACGAAAAATCGGCCGAAAAATCGTTCGAATGGACACTTCGTTCGTTTTTCGGCAAGTTAGTGGGTACAAATCGATAATCGTTTGTGACGTTTTTGTGGAAAAAAAACGAACAGCATGTTTGGAAAATTTCTGCCGAACGTACGATAAATTGCAAGGTTAATGTGTTTCCCGTCCGAACTTTCTGCACTAGGTATATGTAAAAAAACGAACACAAAATTATTTATTCATGTCCACTGAACAGATTATCGGTCATTATATGATGGCACGATCGTTTGCGGTCACGGTCGAACGTTCGTTTTTCGAAAAGGGGTTCGGACGATTTTCTGTATAGTGTATGGCCAGCATAAGACCCCTTTCACACTGCCGACGCCCAGGCATCAGCGGTAAAGCGGTGCTATTTTTAGCACCGCTTTACCGTAGTTTTAGCGGCACTACTCGGCCACTAGCGGGGCTGTTTTAACCCCCACTAGCGGCCAAAAAGGGGTTAGATCCGCCTGCAAAACGCCGCTAGTGCAGCATTTTGCTGGCAGTATCGCAGCGCTGCCCCATTGATTTCAATGGGGAGGAGCGTTGGAGGAGCAGTGAGTTCATCTCTCCTTCACCGCTCCAAAGAAGCTGCTGGCAGGACTTTTTCTGACGCCCTGCCAGTGCGGCTTTCACAGGGGAATGAATGTAGCAGCTGTTTTGGGGCATTTTGAAGGCGCTATTTTTAACGCTATAGCGCTTGCAAAAAGCTCCAGTGTGAAAGGGGTCTGAATGGGGGGGGGGGGCTGCTGCAGGTGTAGTGAGAGCCACACAAGTAGTGGGAGTGCCGGTTCACACTGGTGCGATGCGAGAACACTGCGAATCCACTGCGTGTTCCCGCATCGCATGTCACTTCACACTGCCATATGCGAATCGCTGGGGAGTGTCAATACATTGTTAACGACACCCCCAGTTCAGCTTGCATATCGCACTGCGAACTGACAGTTCGGACATGAATCGGATCGCATAGGTGTGAACACACATGCGATCCGATTCTGGTCCGAACAGAAAAAAGGGTCCTGTGCGTGTTTGCACCGAATGCGGTGCGATATCAGCCATACTATCTCTATGGCTGATATCGCACCACACAGACTTCGCATGTAATGTGAACGGCAGTGCGCTGCGAATTACATGCCATGTCTGTGCGATGTTTGGCATCGCACCAGTGTGAACCGGCACGGAGAGAAGAGACAGTGAGCAGCTGGACAGAAGGGCCTGGTGTGAGGAGTTATTATGTGCGCAATGATGAGGGAAACATCTTCAGCTCTGAGGGGTTCATTGGGATCTGTAGTTCTTCACTGGGGGGGGGGGGGGTCATTTCCCCCCAAAAGTGAAGGATTTCAAGTCCCAGCATGAACCCTGCCCTGATATCTAAGGATGTGTCCTCCTTCCATCCAGGGTGTAATGTCATCTGTCAGTGTCCTCTGCTGCTGACTCTTATCTGCCTGCCATCCCTTGTCTGCCTGCCATCCTCTCTGCACAGTGCACTGAGAGGCTTGCTCGCTCCAAGCTGACACACACTCCGTTTTTGTGAAGTGCTGACAGTTCAGCACAGAACTCCGGCTGCTGGGGGAGAGCTGACAGGATTTTAACCCCGATGGATCTGTCATGTTGGTGGATGTTTAGAAGTTTACTTGCCTTTCTATCACCTCTCCTTTCGTGTGTGCCATGCAGTCTGTCTTAGAAGTCTCTTCTGCATGCCGCTGCCTGGCTGGACTCGAACATGCAGGGAGGAGGTGGGTGGAGCTAAACAATAGGCGCGGAGGAGGAAGTTAAATCTCCTCCGCTGTAATTGGTCTCTGCCTCTCTCCTGCTCATGACGTCACTGGTTGCTACACGCCAAGCGGGCGGCAGGTAGCAACCAGTTTGGGCACTGAGCCAGCGGCGGTGATTAATTAAGTAAAAAGGGTCTCTGCCAGCAAGGGGTCCACTACAGGCAGAGACAATGAGGGACAGATACAATGCAAAGGCTATTTTAGGTGGCATTAGATCGACCCAGGGCAATTCCGGGACACTGTATTGTCCCGGAATGAGGGTACCCGGGACCCGGGACACACCTGCTAATTGCGGGATTGTCCCGGGCAATCCGGGACATGTGGGCACCCTACCGGCATTCCTCCTCTGGCTCTAGACACCATGGTTCATCCTCTAAGTCTAAAGACCACAGTAGAGGCTCTCCTCACCCCCCCTCATCTCATAGGGGACCGGAGAAAATATGTTGGGGATGCAGGGCCCCAGTTCCTGCCAGCAAGTCTCTCTGTGACCGCTGTTTTTCTAAAGCAGCTAATGAGAGGGAAGGTGCAGACCAACACCTGGAAACTCTAATCAAGCGAGTTGTGAAAGAATCACTGCAGGAGAGAGACGCTGCAAAGCCTCGTGATTCTCCTCAAGATCCACTGATTCCCCTGTCAGAAGAGGGTCCAGTTCCTGAGACGTGGGAGTCTTCTCAACCTAGCCACCAGTCTGCCCCCCCTTCAGATAGTGGGTCAGAAGCAGATGATCCTGGAATGGGCTTTGAATATGCCCTGGTTCCTTCTCTGGTGAAAGCGGTTAAAAACGCTCTGGTTTGGGAAGATCCAGTTATTTCTCCTGCTAAACAGAGAAAGTTTTTCAAACAGCTCAGCAAGGAGCGTCATTATTTTCCTTTCCTCACGGAAGTGGGAGCTATAATTTTTGAAGAATGGGGCAAGATAGATAAAAAAAGCTCTATGCAATCCAAAGTCGCAAAACTATACCCTTTCAAGGAAGAAGAGGTTAAACACCTTGAGTCAGCTCCCTTGGTAGATGCTGCATTAATGAGGCTTGTGAGATATGTGACTCTGCCTCTTGAAGATACAGTCTCATTTAAAGATCCGCTAGAGAGACGGATTGATGCCGACCTAAAAAGGATTTACCTGACAGCAGGCACAGTGTGCAAACCAGCTCTGGCCTTAGCAGCAGTCTCTAAAGCTTTGGAGGCATGGTCAGACAATGTGAACGATTCTCTTAGAGGTATCTCTGAAGAAGCGGCTAAGAGCTCCCCTATTCAGGAAATCAGGCTTGCCTCTGCCTTTCTGGGGGAGGTCTCTATTGACATTGTTCGCCTAGTGGCTCGGGTGATGTTGTCGTCGGTCACCGCCCGTCGGGCCTTGTGGCTGCGACCTTGGTTGGCGGACCCAGCCTCTAAACAGGCTTGGTGCCGTATTCCATTTGAGGGTTCATCCCTCTTCGGCAACAAGCTGGATAGCGCCATTACCCGGGCTACGGGTGGTAAATCGGGGTTCCTCCCTCAAGACAGGCGTTTACAGAATCAAAAACGCACCTTTTCAAGATCGCAGAACACCGACCGTGCAAGGGAAGCACGTAGCTATAGGCCTGGTCGGGAATTTTCTAGATCCTGGAAATCCAGGCAGTCCTCTTTTAAAAAGCCCACAAAAGGGGCTTCCACCAGTAACCAGGACTCCACTAAGTCCTTTTGAAATTGGGCCCGCTCAAACATGTCAGGTGGGGGCTCGTCTGCTCCACTTCCGGCATGTTTGGGCGGCCTCAATTCGGGATTTCTGGACTGTCAAGACAGTGTCCTCAGGCCACACCTGGGTTTTCAACAGCACTCCCAGTCTAAGATTTATACCAACAAATCTTCCAAGTTCAGAAGAGAAGAAACAAGTTCTTTTAGCTTACATAAGCTCTTTATTAGCTCAAAACGCAGCCATTCCTGTTCCAGATGGCGAACGAGGAGAAGGCATGTATTCTCCTCTGTTTCTGGTACAGAAGAAGAACGGCACATGGAGGCCTGTTATAGACCTGACTCATCTCAACCGGTTTATCCGAAAGGAAAAATTCAAGATGGAGTCACTATTAACGATTCAACAATCGGTTCATCTGGGAGATTGGCTGGTGTCGATAGACTTGAAAGACGCCTACTTTCATGTTCCAGTGGCGGCAGACTTCCAAAAGTTCCTTCGCTTTGCTGTAGGCGATCAACACTTACAGTTTACCTGCCTTCCATTTGGTCTCACAACATCACCTCGGGTGTTTTCCAAGGTTCTGCTGGCTGTTGTTGCTCTGCTCCGAGTCAAAGGAGTTCGCCTTCACCACTATCTCGACGACCTCCTCCTTCTAGGCCAGGACAAGGGTCAGCTTCTAAAGCACAGGAGTCTAGTAATTTCCACTCTCCAAGAGTTTGGGTGGCTCCTGAATTTGGAGAAAAGTCACCTGATTCCATCTCAGTCTCTCATATTTCTAGGTGCCCATTTCAACACACTAGAGGGCACCATCTCACTACCAGAGGAGAAGATCGTGGTGATCCGGGACAGGATCCGTTCGACTCTTGCTTCATCTCACCTTTCCGCTCTTCAATGTCTGAAGGTGATCGGCACAATGGCAGCCACCATTCCCATGGTGAAGTGGGCTCAATGGCGCACTCGCCCATTCCAGAAAGGGTTTCTCCAACAGTGGGATTCTCCCAGCAAGAATCAGCTCATCCTTCTCACTCCATCCATGAGAGAGTCTCTCCTTTGGTGGCTCCAGGGGAAAAATCTCCGCAATTGCCATTCGATTCTTCCTATCACATGGGTCACAGTGACCTCAGATGCCAGCAATCGGGGCTGGGGTGCTCATTGCCTGTCAGAAGTGGCCCAGGGCAGATGGATCTCGCCATCTCAGAAGATTGTATCCAACATTTTGGAACTTCGAGCGGCCTTTCAGGCGCTCAGATCCTTCTTCCATCTGATAAAGAACTCCTCAGTGATGCTCCGGTTGGACAACACGACCGCGGTGGCCTATATAAGGAAACAAGGTGGGACTCGCAGCTGGTCCCTCCTAAGGGAAGTGGAGCCAATCATGAACTGGGCTCAGAAGAATCTGTCCAACATTTCGGCAGTCTACATTCCGGGGGTCCAGAATGTTCAGGCGGACTTTCTGTCCCGTGTTCAAATGGACAACAACGAGTGGTCCCTGCACAAAGAGGTGTTCAAGTGGCTCCTGACACTAGGAGTGTCTCCAGAAGTGGATCTGTTTGCATCCCCATGCAACTACAAACTCACCAGGTATTACTCAAGGTTCCGGGATCCCCAAGCATATGGGATAGATGCCCTCACGGATCGGGGGAGGTTCAACAAAGCGTATGCCTTCCCTCCGGTACCTGTGATACTCCAGTTTCTCCGCAGGCTCAGAACAGAGGAAGTGGAAGTCATGGCAGTGATACCGTTTTGGCCCAACAGGCCATGGTTTCCCCTCTTAACTCTCCTCAGTTATCGGGAGTCAATCCCTCTGCCTCTCAGGGCGGATCTTCTGTCCCAAGGTTCTATCCTGCATCCATGCCCTGCTCATCTACATCTCAGGGTTTGGTTTTTGAGAGGGGAAGGCTTGAAGCCTTAGGTTGTCCAGAAGAAGCCATCCCGACGCTTCTGAATGCCAGACGGAAGAGCACTAATAGAGTGTATGAACGTATCTGGTCCAAATTCACAGAGCACATGGCCTCTAGACCTAATCCTTGTGGTTCTCCAAAAGTCCAGGATATCCTCAGCTTTCTGCAAACAGGGTTGGATTTGCCTCTAGCAGTAAGTTCCCTTCGTGTGCAAATATCAGCCATCTCGGCATTCACAGGAATTTCATGGGCTAACCATGCCCTGGTTCGCCAATTCTTCAAGGGTGCTATCAGGCTAAGACCTCAAAGGAAACCGAGATTCCCCAAATGGGATCTTCCCCTTGTTCTAGATTTCCTCTCCACGCTTGGAACAGATCCTGATGATCCTCTATCAGTTAAAGACCTCACACTCAAGACCGTCTTCCTGGTGGCAGTAACTTCAGCCAAGAGAGTGTCTGAAATCAGGAACTTAGGCTCCAAAGAGCCTTTCCTGACCTTTTTTCCGGATAGAGCAGTATTAATTCCCATGTTGGGCTCAAACCCTAAAGTGACATCTATTTTTCACGAAAATCAGGAAATTGTATTGCCTACCTTTAATACAACAGAAGGTCAAGAAGTTCATCCCCTTGATGTGGGACATACTTTGAGTCAATACCTGGAAGCTACGGAATCATTTAGGCAGACGGACTTCCTTTTCATTCTTCTGCAAGGGAAAAATAGAGGAAAACGGGCCTCAATCAGATCCATCTCTGCTTGGATAGTACAGACCATTCAAAGGGCTTATAAAGCGAAGGGCTTGGCTCCTCCAGAGGCAGTAACTGCACACTCAACTCGGAGTATTTCAACCTCGTGGGCGGCTTCTCTTCATGTCGCACCCGAAGTTATATGTAGAGCAGCTTCCTGGTCATCTATCAATACGTTTGTTTCTCACTATTGTGTTGAACCTGCCGCTTTGTCATCCATTAATTTTGGTTTGAAAGTACTGTCAGTGGACAGTGTTAAATAAATTTATTTTCTCGCTCAGCATTGTGCCCACCCGGGTGTGTTTGGCGAGTTATTTCCCACACGTATGCTGCCATGGAGCCTGTCAGGAAAACGGAAAATTTATATCAAATACTTACCGTAATTTTCCTTTCCTGATAGGCTCCATGGCAGCAGGAGTCCCTCCCAATGCTTGGAGTAGGCTAGTTACGAAACACGGCTGAGAGCCCACAGCTGAAATTTATAGGGAGGGGTCCTATTGGGTAGTTATGGAGGCGGGGTCAACCCACACGTATGCTGCCATGGAGCCTATCAGGAAAGGAAAATTACGGTAAGTATTTGATATAAATTTTCCGTTATTTTTGCTAGAAAATTACTTAGAACCCCCAAACATTATACATTTTTTTTCTAACACCCTAGAGAATAAAATGGCGGTCGTTGCAATACTTTCTGTCACACTGTATTTGCGCAGCGGTCTTACAAGCGCACTTTTTTTGGAGAAAATACACTTTTTGAGTTAAAAAATAAGACAACAGTAAAGTTAGCCCAATTTTTTTTTATATTGTGAAAGATAATGTTACGTCGAGTAAATTGATACCCAACATGTCCCGCTTCAAAATTGCGCCCGCTCGTGGAATGGTGACAAAATTTGACCCTTAAAAATCTCCATAGGCAACGTTTAAAAATTTCTACAGGTTGCATGTTTTAAGTTACAGAGGAGGTCTAGGGCTAGAATTATTGCTCTCGCTCTACCGATTGCGGCAATACCTCATGTGTGGTTTGAACACAGTTTTCATATGCGGGCGCTACTCACATTTGCGTTCTCTTCTGCACGCGAGCTCGGCGGGACGGGGGGGCGGGCGTTTAAAAATTATTTTTTTAAATTTATTTTACCTTTTATTTTTTTATTTTTACACTGTTTTTTTAAAAAAAAAAATTGTGTCACTTTTATTCCTATTACAAGGAATGTAACATCCCTTGTAAGAGAAAAAAAGCATGACAGGACCTCTTAAATATGGGATCTGGGGTCAAAAAGACCTCAGATCTCATATTTACACTTAAATGCAATAAAAAAAAAAAAATGTCATTTTAAAAAATAATTTAAAAAAAATGGCCCTTTAAGAGCTGTGGGCAGAAGTGATGTTTTGAGGTCACTTCTGCCCTGCATTGTTATGGAGACGGGTGGGGGCCATCTTCCCCTCATTTGTCTCCATGCCCAGCCAGGGTAAAGATCCGATTGCCTCCGCCGCTGCCGTCAGAGCCGGTAAGCAGTGGAGGGCACCGGAGCGCGGTGGGACCCCTCCCTCCGCCAATAAAAGTGATCTCGCGGGGAATCAGAGACCACTCTTATCAGAAACTGGACCACCGTCCGAACACGAGGATACCGTGGTTATGGTAGCTAGCTGCTGCCATAACAACGATATCGCCGTCAAAGTTAGGATGTATATTGGCGTGCGGCAGTCCAGAAGTGGTTAACTCAGCCACTCCCTCGATATGGTGCAGTGCTGATACAATGGTGATAAGCTTTCCAGACTTTCCACCATGAGTGCCCATGTAGATCAGAATTGCTTCTCTCCATCACGCCAAAAGTCTTCTATTAAGCCCAATACATTTTTTGGGTAGGAAAGACACCATCTGTAACAGATGTCATTACAAAGCCAGTACATTCTTAATTTATGGAACAACAGGCCAATACCGTATGCCATTAAAAGATTAATTACCCTGTTTAAAGCATCTAAAATGCAAGGTCGGCTTTTTCGATGTCTTTTCCTTTCCCCTTGATGAAACGCAGTTTTAAGTGTAAAAAATCATCTGTAGGTTAAAAAAAATTAGATATTATACTCATTTTTCACCCGGCTTTCACCTGTGACATGTAGGCGAGGGTGACATTATCCTCCTTTCCGAGGTCTGGGGAATATTGAGTAGCCCAGATCTTGCATAGAAGAAGTGTCCAGTATTATGTTGTAGTGTCTTCTCCAGAGACTTGGAGGTCCTGTTGAATGTGATGCAAAAAAAAAAAAACATTGTTTACCTGAGGAACCTCCTTAACTGGTCCACTGTGTATGGACTTGTGGCATTCCCCCAGGACTTTTTTAATGCAGTGCTTGCACCTCAGTGGCCATACCACAACTTCATCCTTTTCAAATGAATGGGAATGAATAACCTTTTCTTTTCCTTCTGCATTTTTTTTAAGTCAATCATGTAAAAGAGATCAGCTTGATGAAAATAATCTTATCAATTTAAAATAATGTTTTAACCCCTTCCCGCCGCCACCTCTCGGCCCTTTAGGCCAGGGGGCAGGCATTCCGATCATGTGACTGCTGTGATTGGCAGATGCATACTTGCGATCGGGAGCTTTCCGGTACCCACCAGTTACGGCGCCGTAAAGCTGGTAAAGCCCACCCACCAACAGGCCGTATATATGTAGACGGCTGACGAGAAGAGGTCAACATTTTTGTTTTTTAGCTTGTAATTAGGTACATAAGGACAGTTTTACTTGCTCACTACATACACAGGCTCTGTGTTCTGCTTTGCAATGGTTCAGCTTCACTGCTTTGTGATTGATATGTTATCTCAACAGTTGTTAGGAGAGAGACAAAGTAATTGCACTGAGCCACCAAGATCGTTTTAAGCCCAAATATCGACCGGTATCAGCCTGTTCAACAGAAACTGGCCAACATTCGGCCCTTGTGTACGCCAGTCTGACCGACAGAAGCTGGCTGAACGTCTGGTTTCTGTCGAAGGAGCATGCCCGAAAAACAATTGGTATCCGATTGCTATCCGCTCAGCACTCTCAGCCAATTGCTGTGAGCGCTGACCGGTGTAGTCTGGTGGGCGGGGGGCATTTCCCCACAATAGCTTAGCGGGGAAATCAGTGTACTCTGATAGTTATTACAGTGAGCTCCTCTCAAGCCCCTGTTTTTTTTTCATTCAGCCCTCTGGGTTGAATGCAAAAAAAAAACTGATATGGATGCAAAGATAAATTTGATCTGGTGCAATTACACGGGGTATGCCTGTACTGGTTTTGAGAGGCAGCTATCCAAAAAACAGGGTAGCCCTGCTGAATTATCCAATGAAAGTGTGAAGGATCAGGATCAAAGTGTGAAGGATCAGGATCAAAGTGTGAAGGATCAGGATCAAAGTTTGAAGAATCAGGATCAAAGTGTGAAGGATCAGGATCAGGATCAAAGTGTGAAGGATCAGGATCAGGATCAGGATCAAAGTGTGAAGGATCAGGGTGCCACAAGTCTATAAAGGGTCTAGTAAAAATGTATAAATCTTACTAAAAAGTCAGTAGGTTCAATAACGTACAAATCCCCCTTCATCAAGGCATGTGCTAGTGGTTTCAATACAGGGGTTACCGCCACTCCAGGCAAGTGACAAGCAAGATCTGACACGGCTGTTTTTCACAGGTACCTGCCCGGCTCCCCACCATAATAACTGGAAACAAAGACTCGGCTGCACACCGCAGGGAGATGCAGGGCGATCAATAGTGGTATTAGCTTGTGCTAGTGGTGATAGGAGAAAATACTGGTCAATAAAGCCTTGTTCACAGGGGGGAATTAGGCATAAAATATAACTACTCACAAATGTAGGTAGTAAAGCCGCTCATCAAGCCACTGCAAGTGGCTGCAATCTCTCAGCTTTGCCGAAGCCTCTAGCTCAAGGAGGACCTCATCAGGGTCCCTGTTGGCTGACACGTTTTGAAAGTATGTCCTTCTTCATCAGAGCTTAGAGTTTTATTTTATATAATATCTTTGTCAGAAACCATGAAATCAAACCGAGACAGAAGTACAGTCAAATCACACTTATTTAATAATAAAAGTAAAAAGAACAAACGTAGTCAAAACATAGACAAAGTTCAGTAACGGATAGTCAGCCAAGCCAGAAGTCGGGGATCAAAGTAGTGGAACAGCAAGCAGGATCCGGAGCCAGAATGGATGTCAGCAAAGCCCGTCTTTAAACAGGAGCGCAGGAGATGTTTCTTGTGATGTTGACCAAGGCGAAGGCAAAGCTCCTCTGGGCTGGACGGCTTAACTAGGCAGGACTGTCGAGCAGGATCATCAACAGCTGAGTAACTGTGGAGAGAGATGGGAGCTGCCATTTAGACGGCAGCTGAGTGGCCAGCTCAGAGAAGGAAGGGCTGAGCCCAGCCCTGACAATCTTCCCTAATTTGTTGTTGGATAAAGCACTAGGCCAGTGTTCTGAGGACAACCCTAGTCCTTGCTGCCTTAGAGGCTTTAGAGCCCTTGCACACTGGGGCGGGGGTGGCGTCGGCGGTAAAACGCCGCTATTATTAGCGGCATTTTACCGCCGGTATGCGGCCGCTAGCGGGGCGGTTTTACCCCCCCTAGCGGCCGAGAAGGGGTTAAATACCACCGCAAAGCGCCTCTGCAGAGGCGCATTGCCGGCGGTATAGCCGCGCCGTCCCATTGATTTCAATGGGCAGGAGCGGTAAAGGAGCGGTATACACACCGCTCCTTCACCGCTCCGAAGATGTTGCTGGCAGGACTTTTTTTACCGTCCTGCCAGCGCATCGATCCAGTGTGCAAGCCCTCGGGGCTTTCACACTGGAATGAAAGCAGCGGCACTTTCTGGGCGGTTTGCAGGCGCTATTATTAGCGCAATAGCGCCTGCAAACCGCCCCAGTGTGCAAGGGCTCTTACAGTAAAATCCACTTCTGACCACAGAGCTTTTTTCTGCCTTGGACTATCACACCTACGCGAAGAAGAATATAGTTTCTGTTGTTCATGTTGGGGAATTAAGCATACCAGCACAAGGATGCACAGGTGTTCCATACATCCCTGTGCAGTCATGTTCCATACATGGGTGCAGTCCCTTTCATGTCAAGTAGAATGCTGCAACTGCACGGACACAGCCGCTGTTATCAGTTTGACAGCCAGTCAGATATGCAGTCCCGAACGCACACTGTCTGCACTTGGGACCACGCACTCACACTTGCACAGCTGTCAAATTGGGAACAGCGACTGCATCTGTGCAGCTGCTGTGTCCAGTTGACATAAATGCCTGTACGGGGATGCATGGAGCAAACACGACACCCGCACGGGCATGCGCCTAAGTACACCAAGAACAAAGATAAAGGATTATAATGACAGTGTGGGTGCCAGTCTAACATCCACCCTGTCATTATTTTCCTTATTGTCCAGTATTTTCTTCTATCACTGCCAGCACAAGCCCTGAAAAAGGGGTATTTGTGAGCCCCTGAAACACTTCAACTGTACCTGCTTACTTTTTATCAAGAAAAATATACACTATATTACCAAAAGTATTGTGACGCCTGCCTTTACACACACATATGAACTTTAACCGATTGCCGACCAGCCGCCGCAGTTGTACTGCGGCAACATGGCTCGGCTGCGCGAATCGCCATCATGTTACATCGGTAACATAGACAGCCACTAAGGGGCACGTGCGTGCTGCCTGCTCGCCCACGGAGCCGATGCGAGTGCCCGGCGGTCGGGATCACCGCCAGGCTCCCACGATCGCTCGGGGCACACAGAGAACCGGCATTTGTGTGAGTAAACACACAGTTTCTGGTTCTCTGAGGGGAGAACAGACAGTATGAACAGCGATCTGTCATCTCCCCTGCATAGTCCCATCCCCCCTTCAGTTAGAACACACACGAGGACACACTTAACCCCTTCACTGCCTTCTAGTGGTTAACCCCTTCACTGCCATTTTATAGCATTGATCGCTGTAAAAATGCCAATGGTCCCAAAAATGTGTCAAAATTGTCCGACGTGTCCGCCATAATATTAGGGTAGTGGCTGCGCTGTGATGGAAAGGGAAGGGGGAGGGGTGGAGATAGGCAGGGGGGTGGGGCTATGCTAAATGGATAAAAATCATATGACCGTGGTGGATGAAACGAAATCACAAATACAAGTGTATGATCAAATACGATGAAATATAAGCACAAACAAAATATCAAGGGATAATATATCCCAAATTTCCGTGATCAAAAAATGTATATATATATATATGTATATATATATATATATATATATATATATATATATATATATATATATATATATATATATATATATATATATATATATATATATATATATATATATATATATATATATATATATATATATATATATATATATATGAACAAATAAATATATACCAGCAAAGTAGTGTGCAAGGATAAGTGAATCTGCTAGAAGAGGAGCATAAATCCAAAGTCTAACGTGATAACATAAAAAAGTACTCCAATGACATTACTAAAACCTTGTGTATAACAATAGAATATAATAATCAACTAATAATTAAATCCACACGTGAATAATGGATAATGTGAATACAAAGTGGATATAGGTGTCCATGAAAATAGTCCCAGTGATTGGTGTTGGTGTCCCGCCAACACTTGGCGAAAAAGATACCATCACCAACACCAATCACTGGGACACCAACACCAATCACTGGGACTATTTTCATGGACACCTATATCCACTTTGTATTCACATTATCCATTATTCACGTGTGGATTTAATTATTAGTTGATTATTATATTCTATTGTTATACACAAGGTTTTAGTAATGTCATTGGAGTACTTTTTTATGTTATCACGTTAGACTTTGGATTTATGCTCCTCTTCTAGCAGATTCACTTATCCTTGCACACTACTTTGCTGGCATATATTTATTTGTTCATATATATATATATATACATTTTTTGATCACGGAAATTTGGGATATATTATCCCTTGATATTTTGTTTGTGCTTATATTTCATCGTATTTGATCATACACTTGTATTTGTGATTTCGTTTCATCCACCACGGTCATATGATTTTTATCCATTTAGCATAGCCCCACCCCCCTGCCTATCTCCACCCCTCCCCCTTCCCTTTCCATCACAGCGCAGCCACTACCCTAATACTATCTTTTTATCTGTTCTGGAGCAGTTTTGTGTGTTGCAGCAGTATTCCCTTAGTATAGGATTCCTCTGACAGCGCAGGAGTCTTCTACACAGCTTTTCGTGTCCGCCATAATGTCGCAGGTGTATCAAAGTGTAGCGCTATTGTGTCAGATTAGATAGCCATAATACACAAACATGAATGTTGTACATATATCAAATAAAGTAAAAAATTAGTGAAATAACAAAGTCTCTAATAGTCTCCAAAAGTCACTAATGCACAGTGACGCAGTCCATACTGAGATGGAAGAGTCCTGTTCACCTTGTGAGTAGCCAGTATAGTAAATGGAAGGCAATTCGTGATAATCCCACCACCAGAGTAAATTGCAGGCTTACCAGAAAATGTGGACCCAAAAGAACATACGTTCTATGAGTCAAATGTGCTTGTATTGCCACAAGCAATGGAAGGAGAGCCTTAGAGAACCACGATGATGGAAATCTGGAGTCATTCAGGCTTTTATGATGAGGGGTTTTCTCCATAAGGGTGGTTATACATCCAGGAAAATTTGCCAGTGAAAGATAAAAAAGGGGCCACATAGCGTAATTCCGTAAGCAGGAAATTTTTTAATAAAAAGTAGAACACTTACATTTATGTCATAAAAAAAGCGCTTTAAGTAAAATCGTGGCGGCAGTGGAGTCCCCCCGACTCGTCTCACTAGCCTTCGTCTGACCCCAGACGGTCTAGTGAGACGAAACGCATCGGGAGGACTCCACTGCCACCACGATTTTACTTAAAGCGCTTTTTTTATAAGTTTTCTACTTTTAAAAATGTCCCTGCTTACGGAATTACGCTATGTGGCCCCTTTTTTATCTTTCACGGGCTAATTTTTGGCAGCTTTAAGAGCTTCAACTCTTCTGGGAAGGCTGTCTACAAGGTTTAGGTGTGTTTCTTGGGGAATGTTTGACCATTCTTCCAGAAACACATTTTTTCAGGTCAGGCACTGATGTGGAGGAGAAGGCCTGGGTCGTAGTCTCTGCTCTAATTTATCCCAAAGGTGTTCTATCGGGTTGAGGTCAAGACTCTGTTCAGGCCAGTCAAGTTCCTGCAAGCCAGGCCTTCTCTTCAACATCAGTGCCTGACCTCACAAATGCGCTTCTGGAAGAATGGTCAAACATTCCCATAGACACACTCATAAACCTTGTGGACAGCCTTCCCAGAAGAGTTGAAGCTGTTTTATCTGCAAAGGGTGAGCCAACTCAATATTGAACAATATTGAACCCTACCGACCAAGACTGGGATACCATTAAATTTAATGTGCATGTAAAGGCAGGTGTCCCAATACTTTTGGTAATATAGTGTTTTTTTTTAATGAGCCATTTATAGATTTGTGGCACTCTAATCCTTTACACTTTCGTTAGTGATAAAATTATGGCAGAGCAAGCGATAAAAATGTAAGTCACTGCAAAAATTACTTTTGGGTAAAAAAAAAAAAACACTAATGAAAACAAAATGCTAGTTAAAAATACAACATACTTTCCCTTTAAAATTAATTTCAAATTAGACATTTTTGCATATACAGTTTTTTTTTGCTAAAATAGCAAAAAAAAGGTTAATAACCATCAAAGGTGCACACAGCTACTGCTGCTGATCAAATTCTAATTGATGTGCAAATGCAGCAACCTGATAAAAGTCAATACCCAATATAGTCTTTTCAACTGTTGAACTTTGCTCATAATCAGCCCCATTCCTCTCCTAAATAATCTTCAAAATAAATCATTTCTCATCAGTGTCACTTTAACAGCTTCAAATTCCAGTTAATGATACCAGTTGTAAAGATTAGCACACCCAGCAAGTATTTTTAATCCTCCTGTTAATGCAATAACTTGCAATGTGTCACATACCATTTTGGAAAATAGGCAGTAAATTACACACAATATATACAGCATTTATATATATATATATATATATATATATATATAGCTAGGGAAGAAGATCACCAGATATATACTGTATGAATATGAAAGACTCCAAAACAAGGCCGGCCATAGACGGTTCGAATCTTGTTCCTGCTGAACCGGCTGATATTCAATCCATTAATGGGCAGGCTGAATGCACCAAGTTGAACGATCGAACAACTTGGGTACAACCAGCCTGCCTGATTCGCTTTTGATTATCGCAAGTGGCTGCTATAGCCGCTAGCGATAATCACTGTCTTCTCCCCGCCGGGAGAAGACAATTGCTTGGCAGGAGGGATTCCCCTGTCAACATTGTCTGTGTTGATGGAGGAATCGCACAAATTATTTTCCTGCAACCCGTGGTTGCAGGAAAGAAATTTTGCACCGTCTATGGCCTGCCTAAGGCTGAGTATAACTGGAAATGACACTAAATGATATCCTTATGTTCTGAAAATAATTAATACACATGTATTAATTAAAGGAGAAGTAAAGGAATTATTATTTTTTTTTATTCATACTTACCTCGGTGGATGCTGCATCTGTCACCCGACGCCTCTGCACTGAGAACTGAGCAATCGAACACCCCCGATCACTTGGTTTTCAGAGCTCTGTGAGCAGAGAGCTGGTGACTATCAGTCACAGCTCTCTGCTGTGCCCCCTCCTCGCTCACTGGAGTGCTGAGCTGTGGAGGGGGCGGAGCAGCCATTTCAAGCTCTTAGCGGGTCGCTGAGAGGCTGCCACGGGTGTCAGTCCAGGCATCTGGTGGATCCAGACTTTAATGTCGCAATAACGCGGCTCCTGGAGTGATATCAGTACCGTCAGCAGAGAGTGGACTTCATTTTTCATGAAATCATTTCTTAGGGTCCTTTCACACGGGCTTGTCCACCCAGCGGAATCACTCCACTGATTCCCGCTAAGCAGGCGGTTGACAGGTCTCTCTCCGCTCACTGTGCTGAGACGGACTTGTCACAAACCCACTCTCCTCTATGGGAAGATCGGATGAAAGCGCACCACCTGTCCATGTCCATCTGATTCCATCCGCCAGACGAATGGAAAATAGGTTCTCCATCCATCTGGATTTTACAGGCTCATATCGGATAGCGGCAGGTGTGAGTGGACTGAATGGAGCATCTGATCAGGTCCGCCCGAAAAACTGAACAGGTGAACCTGATCGGAAAGCTCATGTGAAAGGCCTTATGTTGCGTACACACGGTCGGAATTTCCGTCAGAAAAAGTCAGATGGGAGCTTTTCATTGTATATTCCAACCTTGGGTACGGAACAAATTACTATTGGAAAAAACGAGATTAGCAGAAGGAGCCCAAAGGGTGGTGCACTGGCTATTGGACTTCCCTTTTCTAGTGCCATCGTACGTGTTGTACGTCACTACGTTCTTGATAGTCGGAATTTAGTGTGACCGTGTGTAGGCAAGACAGCTTGAGTGGAATTCCGTCAGAAAAACCTTCAGAGTTTATTCTGACGTCAAAACCGGTGGTGTGTACAGGGCATAACTGTGTTTATCTGTCTCCTTGTAACATACTTCGTGAGCTCCCGAACCTCTCTTTGGCTTCCGTTTTTTTGGAAGGAGTAGTGCACATTAGTTGCGGTCATGTATTACGCTCTATGCACCCTACAAATCTCTTAGTCCATAGTCCATCAAGTGAGCATGCAAGAGAAAGTGGCTACATTCCTACAAACAATGGAACCATGGAGAATGAATGTAGCCACCCTCTAACAGGAAGCTGGATCAGAGCTGCAAAAAAAAGGAATTGAGATTTGGAGGTGGCAGAGCAAGAGAAGGTACTTTTTTTTTTTAAAGAATACATATTTGAATATCATTTTTTAGTGTCACTCAGTTATCTAGCAGAATGAACTAGGTGGGGGATGCAGGGTTTCCAACCACCTGTATCTTTTTTTACTGACAAAAAACATGGAGATTTACTGACAGAGCACATTTTTTACTGGCAGCCTAAGAAATAACAGAACTCCAATTAGAGACTAAGACAATCAGTATTTAAACAGTAGAAACACAATATGAAAACACAGACAATACCCAGAACCAGTAATTTGTAGACATGTGCATTCATTAACGTCCAAATGCACTTTTGTCCGAATTTTGGCGGATTTTCGTGTTCGTTTTAACAAAACAATAACGAACGCGCAGAATCCAAAATCCGAACGATCTGGAATAAAAAAATGCTTTATTTTCGGATTAATTATATTTTCGTATTGGTGCGACAGTTCGATATAGATAGATAGAAGATTCGATATGACGGTAACAAAATCGATCTGTGTCTATCAAACCTGCGGTCCAATGTGCCTAACTTAACTCTATTCGTCCAAGATTATTCGACATAGAGAGAAAAGATTCGACATTATAGAGACAAAAGTAAAAGAGCTATTAGTGGTCGCTGCTGGAATGGGTGGGGGAAGTAAAATGATAATGGTGATGAATGTTACTGGCTGATTGTAACCAAAGAGGAGGAGCAGTAAAATAGCTAGAACTTAAGTACACACCTACATCCAACTTACTTCCACTTACGACTAATACCGTTCGACATGAAGATTCAACAAAGCAGCTAAACACATACGATCGTTGCAAGTGGACATTTACGGTCAAATGCTCCGCCCATAGGCTATAGAAGAATTCTAATGTTGTTTGACTAGTAGTAAAAATTTATAATTATAATTATTACTAGTCAAACATTATTAGAATTCTATTATAGCTTGTGGGCGGAGCATTCGGCCGGAAATGTACGATTGCGGCGTCGTACAATTTAGCTTCTTCGTTGAATCTTCCTAGAACATCCGACAGACACCATAAGCCTGAAATTGACAGATTCAACCTTAATTCATTCGGATTTTCATTCGAATGCATTTTTTAACAAAACGAAATAGATAAAAACGAATTTCGGGAGTAACTTAATAAAGTAATTTTTCGGACGAAACCGAAATTTCAGTGTACACATGTCTGGTAATTTGCCTGGTTTACATTTAGAAAGGGGTGCTGGGCTACCGGTTGAGTAGTATGGCAGATGGCCGTGGAGAAAAGGAACAGAGTACAGAGTTCAGGGGTGCAGTATGTACAGAGTGCAGAGTTCAGGTATGCAGTATGTACAGAGTGTAGAGATCAGGGGTGCACTATGCACAGAGTACAGAGTTCAGGGTGCAGTATGAACAGTACAGAGTGCCGAGTTCAGGGGTGCAGTATGTACAGTACAGAGTGCAGAGTTCAGGTATGCAGTATGTACAGAGTGTAGAGATCAGGGGTGCACTACGCACAGAGTACAGAGTTCAGGGGTGCAGTATGTACAGTACAGAGTGCAGAGTTCAGGTATGCAGTATGTACAGAGTGTAGAGTTCAGGGGTGTACTACGCACAGAGTACAGAGTTTAGGGGTGCAGTATGTACAGTACAGAGTGCAGAGTTCAGGTATGCAGTATGTACAGAGTGTAGAGATCAGGGGTGCACTACGTGCAGAGTGCAGAGTTTAGGGGTGCACTACATACAGATTGCAGGGTTCAGGAGTGCTCAATGTACAGTGTGCAGGTGTCACGTACCTGGTGGGCAGCCTGGTTTATGTAGAGGAAGGCCTCTCTTACACCTGTGACTCGGGAGCCCCTGGTAGAGTATACAGGTGGCGCAGGAGTGCAGAGTCGCACGAGTGCCAGTAAACGTGCTTGCTGCTGGGCTACCGGTTCAGTAGTATGGCAGATGGCCGTGGAGAAAAGGAACAGGCTGGTACTTTAGCCGAAGAGCAGGTCCCAGTGGCAGATGGCAGTTGGACAGGTGCACATGCCCTGTTTCTATTGAAAAATTAGCCCGACTTGCTCCTTGTCTCTATTGGTGGAGGTTCCAGTACTCTTCCTAAAAAAGACTTTGATTTATGGACATACTATGCCTGTAACTGGCATTCACAGGCTACCAGAATACATTGTCTCTATGGTGGGATCCCTCTATCCACCTTGTTTGTGTGGATGGAGGTATCTGTTATCTTTTTTCGTTCAACCCAATGGGAAAAAAAATAAACATTTTCAGCTTAAGGAGGAAGAAGGAGAAGGATAGGGAAGGGTGGAATGGAATTAGAAAAACCATTCCGGATGATTTTCCCCAGAATCCCATGAGGTAGCTGACAATAGACAGGATAAAGGAGTTGTTAGTCAATTTGTTCAGGTAGGATTTCCATGGGGAGTCACAGTTTCCAAACCTTGCTATAGTTGTCTAGAGTATTGTGGAGCAGGCTGTAAGGTGTTCCATCAATTTGATTTCTCAGATGTTCATACATAATTCCATTTGAGGAATACAAGGCAACTTGCTGCTGTAAGGATGTATGTTAAAAATGTATTCACTGCTTTGGAAAAACCTTTTGGGTGTAAGCTCTGTTGGCGAAGGGGTTCCAGATGTCAAACACATGGTGGATCAAGGTATGTACTATCTGTCAATATGTTTTTTTGGTTACAACGAGCCTGTCGGGTTTTACATGCGATTATTACTAGCAGCCATTATAGCTGCTAGCAGTAATCACTGTGTTCTCCCAGCGGGAATGGCTTCCCCCACTGGGAAAACACAATGGCTACGTGGGAGGGATTTAAGGGATGGGGGAATCAAGGGAATTGCTTAGTCTATGGCCAGCTTTAGTGTTTTATTTGTTTGTTTTGTTTGTTGTATGCTTGCTCTACAAAGCCCTCATGCATTGAACTGCATTTGTTTTTATTGCCTTGCTGAATAAAAGTGCAGGGCACACCTGTCTGGACTGTTCCTGAGTGTCCTTGTCCTGTGTATGGTTACCACTGCAAATAACCAGTTAAGCCTGTCCCCTTTACAATATTTACAAGCAAAGTATAGGGAACAACATGCTACCTGTATTTAACATTGATGATCTGAAGAAACTGCTCGGTTTTCTGGTTATCGTAAAGCATATTAACACCAGGAGCCTCTTAGGAGCTTCTTTCTTCACACTCAGAGATACACCATTCATTTGTGTCATTTTAACGGGCTTTTTGATGTAATATTTTTCTTCATTGTTTCACTAGTCACCATGGAAACTCACATTATATGTGCAGAATGGATTACCATCCCTTGGTGTTTACTGGCCTACCACCACCCAGACATGCTGAAACAAGACAGAGGAAGGCTTGCATGAATTCATAAGTATGTCAGAAGTGTCACAACAGTGTCCAGTCAAGGGCAGAAGAAGGGAAAAAATTGAATGATAGTTTGCCTATGCACAGAATGCAATATGTGTTCAAAAAGAGAAAACGTTCAGACTTGTATCTTTGCACTTCATTGGAAATTCTGGGTAAAACTCATAATCTGAGGATCTGGAAAAGCTGTCACCAAACAAACACGTGATTAAAAAAAAAGAAAAAACATTAGCAGTGGCAGTTGCCCACCATTTAACTATACTTCTTTGTCAAGATTACATGTAACAAGGTTGCTCACACCATACTCCACTTTCATAATAAAATCAAGATTAACAATCATCCATGAAACTTTCACTTTTTAATACTTGGTTGCAAATCCTTTGCAGTCAATTACAGCCTGAAGTCTGGAACACATAGACATCACCAGACGCTGGGTTCCATCCCTGGTGATGCTCTGCCAGGCCTCTACTGCAACTGTCTTCAGTTCCTGCTTGTTCTTGGGGCGTTTTCCCTTCAGTTTTGTCTTCAGCAAGTGAAATGCATGCTCAATCAGATTCAGGTCAGGTGATTGACTTGGTCATTGCATAACATTCCACTTCTTTCCCTTAAAAAACTCTTTGGTTGCTTTCCCAGTATGCTTCGGGTCATTGTCCATCTGCACTGAGAAGCGCCGTCCAATGAGTTCTGAAGCATTTTGCTGAATATGAGCAGATAATATTGCCCGAAACACTTCAGAATTCATCCTGCTGCTTTTGTCAGCAGTCACATCATCAATAAATACAAGAGGACCAGTTCCATTGGCAGCCATACATGTCCACACCATGACACTACCACCACCATGCTTCACTGATGAGGTGGTATGCTTTGGATCATGAGCAGTTCCTTTCCTTCTCCATACTCTTCTCTTCCCATCACTCTGGTACAAGTTGATCTTGGTCTCATCTGTCCATAGGATGTTGTTCCAGAACTGTGAAGGCTTTTTTAGATGTTGTTTGGCAAACTCTAATCTGGCCTTCCTGTTTTTGAGGCTCACCGATGGTTTGCATCTTGTGGTGAACCCTCTTTATTCACTCTGGTGAAGTCTTCTCTTAATTGTTGACTTTGACACACATACACCTACCTCCTGGAGAGTGTTCTTGATCTGGCCAACTGTTGTGAAGGGTGTTTTCTTCACCAGGGAAAGAATTCTTCGGTCATCCACCACAGTTGTTTTCCGTGGTCTTCTGGGTCTTTTGGTGTTGCTGAGCTCACCTGTGCGTTCTTTCCTTTTAAGGATGTTCCAAACAGTTGATTTGGCCACACCTAATGTTTTTGCTATCTCTCTGGTGGGTTTGTTTTGTTTTTTCAGCCTAATGATGGCTTGCTTCACTGATGGTGACAGCTCTTTGGATCTCATATTGAGAGTTGACAGCAACAGTTTCCAAATGCAAATAGCACACTTGAAATTAATTCTGGACCTTTTATCTGCTCCTTGTAAATGGGACAATGAAGGAATAACACACACCTGGCCATGGAACAGCTGAGCAGCCAATTGTCCCATTACTTTTGGTCCCTTAAAAAGTGGGAGGCACATATACAAACTTGGTGTAATTCCTACACCATTCACCTGATCTGTATGTAAATACCCTCAAATTAAAGCTGAAAGTCTGCAGTTAAAGCACATCTTGTTCGTTTCATTAAAAAAATTCATTGTGGTGGTGTATAGAGCCAAAAAGATTAGAATTGTGTTGATGTCCCAATATTTATGGACCTGACTGTATATTGCAGCTTACCAGTCCTAGATGTGGTGGTTGCATTCGTTTTCTTATTTCAGGTTACGTACATTTTCCACAAGTACAGAAAAATACCTATTGATCTTCATAGAAATCCAGTATCCTTGTAACTACTTGTGTACTGAAGCGAAACTTCAAACAATGTTATTAGCTTTCCCAACTATGAACTACAGAACACCCTGTCTCTATATAATGGAGATGAAAAGAGGGGAGGTGTTTGTAGTCTAGATCAGGAGAGCAGCCTATGGTGACAATGCTGCTCCTCCATAAATACAATACAGTGAGTGAATGTTGTTGCCCTAGGACATCAGATATGTTATTGGCAAGATTACCAGGTTAAAATAACAGTGAATTACTCTAACGCTACCCCTACAGGGGCCACTGGTAATAGCTGGTTCTTTCCAAAGAGTATAGTGGCAGCCCAACATCTCAAGCACCAGTCCATGCACTCCAAATTCTCAGCCTAGGGGATTTCTTTGTGAAATGTTATGCTTGAAGAACTTTAAACAGGAGAGGGATTAGGGCATGGGATGCTCCAAAACACTGCACAGTAACAGAGAACACTCTTCTCTAAGCTCACACTCCAGGATTCTACTGAGGAGAGGGGAATGGTCAGTATTCTGAGAGCCTATAAGAGCCGTCTCAGTCTTTATTTCCCCCTGGCACTTACAACCCAAAAAACCCACACAGTCACCGGGAATTAATCCAGGGTCATTACTCACAAATCACCAGGACAGCTGCACACCTTTGAGCTTCCTCAAGGACACTGTCCAGCAGGGGCGGCCCGTTCATTAAAGGGTGCATTAAGGTGAGGCCCCCACTATTCAGCGCCGCCCCCCCCCCATCCATGCATCCAGCCCCTAGCATGATGCCGGGTGCATAAATGTCTATGGTGGGGGTGTTTTTTTGAAGCAGTGATTAGAGCCAGAGGCTCTAATAGGCTTCAAAATAGGGTATGCTCGGGGCACAGAGAGTGTGCTCACAGCCCACCAAGGTGTGTTCAAATAGCGATTGTAACACTGATCCTCCTCCCGGCCAATCAGGAAGCAGGGAAACAGGAGCCGATGCCTGATGCATGCTGTCCGAATGCCTGCTGCACACTACCAGGATGCCCTCCACCTAGATGGGGTAAGTGCCAGACTGGCAGACAGCAAGGGGTTGGGTGTTAAGGTACTACCGTGGGGGTGGTGGTTTGCCACCACCCCCCCAAAAAAAAGACCTCACCAGTTGCCACTGCTGTCCAGTGAGGAAGACAATCCTTCTCCAAACCCGATCTCTTGTGGTGAAGTCCTACAGCCAGTTCTTCAGAAAGATCACTCCAGGTCCTCAGCTCTGCCACTGCCACAGCCAAAACCTACATGCCGACACCTATTATCACTTCTATGCTGATGACACTCAGATATACAGCCACACTAAACCGGATTCTACTTTGGTTGCTTCTTTCCTATATAACTTTATTTGTGATATAAAAACTTGGATGGCCCATCATTTCCTTCAATTAAACTGTGACAAGACTGAAGTCATGCTTATTGGCACCCCCCATCAATTACATAAGGCCAGTCCTTATAGTTTATCTATAGATGGCACTCTACATGAGCTTCAGTCTAGATTGAAATGTTGTCAGAACATCTTTTTTTCCACTTGAAAAACATTGCTTGGCTGCGTCCTATGCTATCATACACTGTAGCTGAAAAACTGATCCATACATTTGTGTTCTCCAAACTTGACTACTGCAATGCTCTACTCACTGGTGTACCTAAATCCACTATTAATCATCTTCAATATGTTCAAAATTCTGCAGCCAGAATCCTGACTGGTTCCAGTACAAGTGATCATATTACCCCTATCCTGGAGTCCTTGAACTGGCTACCCGTCATGTTTCGCATAGACTTTAGGATCCTCTTGCTTACCTACAAGGCTCTTCGTGGCTTGGCACATTATCTGAATTTTTATCAACTTACTCCCCCCCTCGTAACCTCCGCTCCTCAAATTCTGGTTTACTGTGTGTCCCTCCTAGTCACCTACACTCAATGGAGGACAGCGCCTTTTCCTCCTTTACTTCAAAACTCTGGAATTCACTTCCTAAGAACGTCAGAGAGTCATCTTCTCTAAACTCATTCAAATCAAATCTATAAAAAAAGCTTTCACTAAGGCCCCTTTCACACTGGGGAGGGGGCGGCATCGGCGGTAAAGCGCCGCTATTGTTAGCGGTGCCTTACCATCGGTATTCGGCCGAGAAAGGGTTAAAAACCACCGCAAAGCGCCTCTGCAGAGGCGCTTTGCTGGCGGTATAGCCGCGCTGTCCCATTGATTTCAATGGGCAGGATTGGTGAAGGAGTGGTGTATGCACCACTCCATCAACGCTCCGAAGATGCTGCTAGCAGGACTTTTTTTCCCGTCCTGCTAGCGCACCGCTCCAGTGTGAAAGCCCTCAGGGCTTTCACACTGGAGAGACAGCAGCGGCTGTTTCGGGTCGGTTTGCAGGTGCTATTATTAGCGCAATAGCGCCTGCAAACCGGTGTGAAAGGGGCCTAACTGTCCCTTTTGCTTTATATCATGTTATACTGTGTATTTCTTGTGTTTTCCTTGTAAAGCACTTTGAGAAGCCACCTTTAAAGGCGCCATATAAAATAAGGTTTATTATTATTATTATGAACAGCTATACAGTCCGTGGGCTGCCTCCTAGGACAGCAGTCCTAGAGGCTTTTGAAACCCTCCCTGCTGAGAAATGAACCAACTCTTCAGGGCTTCAGACTATTTATCAGCCCTCCATCACCCCCCCCCCCCCCCCAGCCACATTGTGAATGCTCCTCTCAAGAGATTGACTAGGGCTTTATAAATTTGCAGGCTGGTCATTTGAATATTCCTTCCTATGTTCTGGAAGCTTCTTCCAAACACAGGGGAAAGCAATCAAATTCCCAGCCTGTAAAAACCCTGAACAGGCCAAAACAAAGAACCACTGCTCCTTTGACTGCAGAAGGAGCCAAAAACGAAATTTGCCTAAAATCCTACACTAGGAAGGTGCTACATACTGTAGCATTTAAAGAGGAAACTAATACAGTCACCACATCTAAAGACTAGTAATCTGTAATATATTACATTTTTGTTCTTGGGTTTAGATACATTTTAAGCTACCCATAGTCATTAAATACCAATTATTTTCTTCAAGCAGATAAAGCCTTCCGGGTTTGTAACCTGCTATAGTGTTTGCTCTTCCAAAGTCTAGGACCAGAGTAGTCAGTACCCTACAACATATTTCCTACAACCATTATCCCTAAATTAACCTTATACACCATACTTGGCACTCAGCAGGGACAAAGCTAGTGGAGCAAACCCTTAATTAGCACCATTTAATCTCTGAGAAGCCTGGCTCAGCAAGGGAAATGGATTTGTAATGACATTACAATCAGTTATCCTTCCAGGAAAAAAAACCTCACAGTGTTATATGGCAGATAATCTTCTAGGACTTCAGCTTTTCATTTAACACAAAAGCTGAAACTAGTCACAATCTGAAAACCCAGCATGATATTTCAGCTTGCTTAGAATGCACAAGCAATATCTCTTTTGTCGATTTATTATATCATGAGACAAGTATTGACTATTTCAATGTACAGAACACAAAGAAACATTAAGTCTAAAGTATAAAAGTGATTAAAAAAAGAGTTCTAAGTTTGATTTTATTAATATACTGTATTTAAAAGCATACATTAATATACACTCACCGGCAACTTTATTAGGTACACCTGTTCAATTAGTTGGTAACACAAATTGCTAATTAGCCAATCACATGGCAGTAACTCAATGCATTTAGGCATCTAGACGTGCTGAAGACAACTTGCTGAAGTTCAAACCGAGCATCAGAATGGGCAAGAAAAGGGATTTAAGTGACATGGTTGTTGGTGCCAGAAGGGCTGATCTGAGTATTTCAAAAACTGTTGATCTGCTGGGATTTTTTTTTTTTTTATAAATTCTTTATTTTTCATAGAGTTCACATTACAATTCCACATAGTCGTACATGGTCTTAATACGACATTTATATTACGTTCCCCTAATTGTGTATGTTCTATTGCTTCTGGGTTAATACTTAACTTGATGTGAATTCCTCTTTTCCTTTTACCTTTATTCATAGGTGTGCGCAGACCACGGCATTAGGGTGTGCACCCAAAGCTCAAACACACACACGTGTGTGTGTGTGTGTAATTATATATATATATATATATATATATATATATATATATATATATATATATATATATATATATAATATATATATATATATAATCAGTAGAGCAGTGGACGGTGTCAGTAGGGATGAGATTGATGTCAGTAGTTTATTTTTATTATTTTTTTATCATAACTTTTTTTTAAATTTTCTATTTTTTACAATTTTATTAAATAATATATTTTTTTTATTATTATTATTGTTATTATATATACAATTTTTTTAGGAGCTCCATTGGGGGCTTTGGTTTGATATCTAAACAGACCCCTGATATCTCACTTTTAAGAAAGATTCCCCAGTCCCTTCTTCTGCAGCCAAACAGCAGGGGGAATCTGTGCAGCACACCATGATTAGGGTGTGCCCAGGCACATCTGGCACACCCTGTGCTCACGCCTATGCCTTTATTTATCCCCCCCATCCCAAAAAAGAAAAAGAAAACCCCTCCTCCTCAGTGCTTTGCTCCTCCTCCCCTCCCGGCCGGGCAGCCAACTCCTTTACCCCTCTACTGTTGTCTCCTCCTTATACGCCATGTACGGAGCCCATGTCTTTTGGTACCTCCGAACTTGATCTTTCATTGCCAAAGTGATAGGATTTTCAAGCACAACCATCTATAGGGTTTACACAGAATTATCTGAAAAAGAGAAAATATCCAGTAATCAGCTGTTTTGTAGGCAAAAATGCCTTGTTGATGTCAGAGGTCAGAGGAGAATGGGCAGACTGGTTTGAGATGATAGAAAGGCAACAGTAACTCAAATAACCACTTGTTACAACCAAGGTATGCAGAATACCATCTCTGATTGCACAACACATCGAACCTTGAAGCAGATGGGCTGCAGCAGCAGAAGACCACACCGGGTGCCACTCCTGTCAGCTAAGAATAGAAAACTGAGGCTGCAATTAACACAGGCTCACCAAAATAGGACAATAGAAGATTGGAAAAACATTGTCTGGTCTGATGAGTCAGGATTTCAGCTGCGACATTCAGATGGTAGGGTCAGAATTTGGTGTAAACAACATGAAAGCATGGATCCATCCTGCCTTGTATCAATGGTTCATGCTGGTGGTTGGTGTAATGGTGTGGGGGATATTTTCTTGGCACACTTTGGGCCCCTTGGTACCAATTGAGCATCGTTTAAATGCCACGGCCTACCTGAGTATTGTTGCTGACCATGTCCATCCCTTTATGACTACAGTGTACCCATCTTCTGATGGCTCCTTCCAGCAGGATAATGCACCATGTCACAAAGTTCAAATCTTCTCAAACTGGTTTCTTGAATATGACAATGAGATCACTGTACTCCAATGGCCTCCACAGTCACCAGATCTCAATCCAATAGAGCACCTTTGGGATGTGGTGGATCGGGTGATTCACATCATGGATGAGCAGCCGACAAATCTGCAGCAACTGCGTGATGCTATCATGTCAAAATTTCTGAGGAATGTTTCCAACACCTTGTTGAATCTATGCCATGAAGAATTAAGACAGTTCTGAAGACAAAAGGGTGTCCAACCCAGTACTAGCAAGGTGTACCTAATAAAGGAGCTGGTGAGTGTATAATCAGAATGTAAAATGAACATGTGCTTTGCCCTTTTAGGACAATGCAACACGTTCACATTAAAGCGCATCTAAATCCAAAACCAAAAATGTATTATATTGCAGATTGCTAGTCCTTGGTGTGGTAGCTGCATTTGCTTTAATTTTTGAAGCTTCTTTTGCTTTATTTTCACCTGGTAATCCTGTAAATAACACATGTACTGTTTCTGTGCGGCTACCTCATTTTTCACAATGTGTCTATGGAGGGAGCCATAGCTGTCCCCCTAGGTTGCTAGCCTGATAGGACCACAAGATGTCCACATATCTTCATCTCCATTACATTGGAGAAGGTCAATTGGTAGATTAGAGATGATAGCCGGGAAGGAAGATATTCGATGCAGCTCACGGAAAGTGACAAGGATGCTGCATTTCTCGGCAAGATCAACAGGTATTTGCTGTATTTGCTGAAAATGTTCTTAGCTTAAAAACTAAATATAATGCAGCCAGCACCAAGGACTCTAAGCTGCAATATATTGAATTTCTCAGTTCTTGAGTGTAGTTATCCTCTAAAGTCTCTGCATAGGCATAAGAAGTAAGTAAAGGAAGACCTGTGTAGGCACAGAGTCACTATTTATCCTTGTGACAAGTGTCAAAGGGGCAGAATTTGGTGTAAACAACATCCAAACTGCTACCATTGTCACCCAAACAAGGGTAGTGAGGATATCTTGCCGTGGTGACACTTGTTTCAATGACAACTGTCAAAGGTGGGATTTTATGTCAATTTTGTCGACGTGCTTCTGGCTGTGGCTCTGAGGACAGGACGTGCAAGAAAATTTCACTAATTGGGACATAAAATTAAAAAAACCTAACATAAGTGTTGGCACTTCTCCAATTTGTCCACTATCGTAAAAAAAAAAATAAAAAAATAAAAGAATTGTATATAGAAAAAATTTTGAAAAACCTGAAACAAGTATACAAATAAGGGCCTCTGACTTGTCTCTAACATTGTTGATCTGCATACTTGACCCAGCTCAGTGCATCAGAAAATATTAAACTGTTGGCTAGAAGCTTAACAACTAAGCAACTAGCATTTGCAGAAAGAGGTCAGCAATGGCAGCCATGTAATTTGCACAGGGTTTTTAAAAAGTGTGGAGTCCACCCAGGTGACTTGAGCCTAAATCAATTGCTTTCTAAATGTCTAATTATTTACCACTTGTTTAGTTCTTTGTTAATTGCTTTGTTGAACTCCAGCTAGCTCTTCCTCAATTACCAATATTTGCTTCCTACATCAGTTAACATAATTAAACCATTTTTTACCCATGGTTACCTGACACTGTATCTTGTTGTAGTGAAAGCTAAATTACATCCAGAACGTGCAGGGATGTGTTGCATTACAGTACTGCGCTGTGCGATTTTGAAAAACTGCTTTCTGTATCTTAAATGTTCTTTTGGAAAAATATGCGTTACATTAAAGTCAGTGGTAACACACAAAAAATGCAATACACTCTTTATCTAATGTGCTTTCAGTTACATTTCCATGATTTCAGTAGAAAAAAAAAAGGAAAATGTAAGTAGAATGCAAGTAAAACTTTCATAAAACTCACCTCAGTTGCATGAAATTCTAACACACCACATTAAAACTGTACTATGCAAATATGTTTTATAACGTGATGGTGGGAATGCTCCCACACCCTAATTTTGAATTTTTTTTTTTTTTTTTTTTTTTTAATAATCAAAAATTTTATTGTTTATTTCATTTATATATACACCATTTATACAACATTCTATACCCCTTTGTTCAAACACTAGAAACATACTACACATTACATCCTACATCACCTACCACCGTTTTCCCCCCTGTCCCAGCGGCCGACATTTACATATGCGAGGGGAAAAAAAAAAAAAAAAAAAGATAAATAAATAAATAAATGGTACCTACCCCACCGTGTTTATCGTGCTTATGTTTATAAAGTGTTAAAAGAAATTATATATAAGTTCCCCCTAATTCTTATTAGTGTCCTTAATCACTTCAATTCATAATTATATATTGTGTGAAGAGAAAAAAAAAATAAAAAAAAAATTTTTTAGATAAATAAATAAATAAATAAATGTTACCCACCCCACTGTGTTTATCGTGCTTATGTTTATAAAGTGTTAAAAAAATAAAATTATAAATAAGTTCCCCCTAATTCTTATTAGTGTCCGTAATCACTTCAATTATATATTGTGTGAAGAGAGAAAAAAAATAAAAAAAAATAAAAATTCTCTTCCCTTTTCCTTTCTTTCTCCTCTGGTACCCACCCCACCGTGTTTATATTTATAAAGTGTTTAAAAATGAAATTATAAATAAGTTCCCCCTTATTCTTATTAGTGTCTTTAGTCCCTACAATTCCTTGTTATGTATTGTGAGAAGAAAAAAAAAAAAAAATAATAATTTCCCCTTCCGTGTATATTCGTGTTATAAAGTGTTTTTAATGATAAATTTATAAGTACATTCCCCCCTTGTTCTAATTCGTGTCACTATTTACTTCAGTTCGTTATCAAATACAACCCCTTTATTCTAGTTTGTGTCACTAACCACTAAAATTCATAATTATGAAGATATGTTAAATAAAAAAAAAAAAAAGGGGGGGGGGGGGGATTTTCCCTATAATTCATAATTGTTATTAATCGTGTGCCTATCTCCTTCCCCCCTCCACCTCCAATGTTTGTCAAAACTGGGACAAGAGGGAAATAATAAAAAAACACAAAAAACAGAGACCACATATACATTTAACCATACATTATCTTACCCCCCTCCCTCTTTGATTAACATTAGAGAAGTTATCTGATGATTTACATCTACCCTTCAGGGCCATTCTTCTTATGTCTCTATTCTAAATGACTATACCATTCCTTCCTCCTACCCATCTGTATTTCCCTCTTCTATTATCTCCTCAGCGCATTGTTCCCAGTTTGCCCATGTCGTTTCAAATTTCTTTCTTTGGTTTTTAACCACATGAACCCATCTCTCTGCTTCCTTTATTATATTAACCTCGTTTCTCCACTCTATGACTGACGGAATCCGGTCCTGTCTCCAGTACTTCGGAATTAGTTTTTTTGCTGCATTTAACAAATGTGGGGTTATACTTTCTCTATATTTTTTGATAGGTCCAGTCATTCCATGAAATAAATATTGTATGGGCCAAAACTCTATGTGCTCTGTCGTCATTTTCTTAATCCAGGGGGCTACTAATTCCCAAAAACGCTTAATTATTGGGCACGTCCACCATAGATGAAGAAAAGTTCCCTTCTGTCCAAAGCCCCTCCAGCATTTATCATTAGCTTCTGAAGAGATTTGTGCCATTTTAACTGGTGTCCTATACCATCTCGCTAGGAATTTATATGCCATTTCTTGAACCTTTGTACTTATGGAGGTAGTAAATGTTAACGATATCATTTTAATTATTTGTTTATCTGTCCACACTTGGCCTAGCTCCCTCTCCCATTCTTTCATGAAGTATGGGGGTTTCTTTTCTTGTTCTCCTAGGATCATTCTGTACATCCAGGATAGTGTATGCCCATCTTCTGATGTCTGTGCACACTTCCTCTCAAATGCAGTAAGTGTATTTATGGATCTTAACGGTTTTATTTTCTTAAGGAAGCTCGTCATTTGACGGTATTTCCATTCTGCCATTCTTGTCTCCCCAAATTTCAAGATCATCTCAGTCAGTGGTATTAAAACTCCCCTTGGGGCAAACTTACCGCAACTAATATTCCCGTCTTGTCCCCACGCCCCCAGACTTCCCGTCTTCTCCCTAATTTTGAATTTAACGTAAATTTGTCTGTGGCATAGACACACTTTCTGGAAAAATAGATAATTGCAAAGAAGCATGTGAATAATTGCTGCCCACACCACCAAACACTGATTGCATAGAAATATTCTGGCAAAGTATAGCCCGAAACCAAAAAAGTAAATATATATAGCGTAGGGCTAGCATGACTGGGAGCATGACTGGGAGACAGGGGAATCCGGGACAGGGAGGGTTAATATGGTTGTAAAGGCAGAAGATTTTTTTATCTTAATGCATAGAATAAAAAGCCTTCTGTGTGCAGCAGCCCCTCTCAGCCCCCCTTAACCCTTACCTGAGGTCCCTCTCTGTCCAGCGATGTCCACAAGAGGTTCTCCCTCCTGATTGGCTGAGACACAGCTGCCGCTGCTGTCAATCAAAGTCAGCTAGCCAATCAGGGGAGAGTGGGGGCGGGGCCAGGGTGGGGCTCCATGTCTGAATGGACACAGGGAGCTGTTACTCGGCTCGGGTGCCCCCATAGCAAGCTGCTTGCTGTGGGAGCACTGAACAGGAGGGAGGGGCCAGGATCACAGAAGAGGCACCTTAGAAGAAGAGGACATGGCCTGCTCTGTGCAAAACCACTGCAACAGAGCAGGTAAGTGTAACATGTTTGTTATTTTTAAAGGAAAAAAACAAGACTTTAGAATCATTTTAAGTAAAAAGTGGCAGGTCACTTACTGTGACTGGTGGGTTTCAGCAGGGAGGAGGGGTTGCAGGAGGTCTTTCAGGAGGATTGGGAAAGTTCCTGGCATCCGGTGGGGCACGTGGAGAAGAACTTTCCCGCCCTGCACTGGATCAGTTCATCTTTAAGATTCTTATTCTTTCAATAAGAATAGCTTGAAAAAGGGTACATGTCTCAAGTTTAGCTTGTCTTCCCAAAATCCCCAAAGGCAGTAAGAAAAATCAAGTTCTTCCATCCAAAATAGAAGCAACTGAATAATCTACTCTAAAAGAAAAAAAGTGATTTCCTGATCTGTCAATAGGCTACTCCTGTGCTTTTGTATGTAAATGGATACATCCCTCTTTTTTCTATTTTAATGTCTACTACAACATCCTTAGCAGTTCTTGTAGGACTACATTCCAAAGTTTTACTGCTCAGGCTGAAAAGAATATTTTTTCAACCAGACATCCAGTCTCTTCTTCACAAGTTAATTATAGACCAATGGACAATGGACATGTGTATACACCTTGAATCGTTCATCTCTTGTCTGTTCTAAAGAAATCTGCTTTGATTTCTTTGGTGTGTTTTTTTTCTGGGTCTAAAACTTATATTTTTAGCATTTTATGAGGACCATATCATGTTGGATTTGTGAGCAGACCAAACAGGTCTGGACCTAGTAGTACAGGAATCTAGGAGCACCATCAATTAGCCTTCTTTTAAATCTGATTTAGAGCTACCTCTCATGCTTATAGTAAGACGTTTGCTTGTTAACTGCTATTGTTAGAGACCAATAACAGCATGTTATGTATCATTGCCAGCAGCCTGAGAACTTTTCCCACTACTAGTGATAGGTCACAAAGTGCCCAACTGACCTATAGTAATCATGGTCATTTACTTTTCAAATATGTCTAACTTTAAAATCATGCAACCATATCACATCCTGGCGATTGTAGGAATATGGATCCTCTCACTGATGAAAATGGCAGCATGTAACCGAAGCATAGTCTCGGTTTATAATATGTTATACCAGATATAACATATTATATCTGGTATATAAGAAGAAGAAGTCTGCTCTGCTAATTGCTAAACTTAAGAAAAATTATTATTGATATATCTTTGCTCCTTAAAATGTATGCAAATGCAAACCATGCAAAAACCAAATAAAACACTAGGCACCATTAATCATCATCTAGCCTAACATTCATTAAACAAAAAGAAAACAAATCCCTTTTTTGGTTCATTTTTGTTTCAGTCATATGACCACTTAATCACCTTGCTCTCCCACATCTCAGAGGGCTGGGGACAGAGCCTTCAGAAGACACTTCTGTTGACATCATACATGCAAGGAGACCCTTAGCTTCATGAAAACCTCCAGATAAATGTCCAGCCGCTGTCAATCAAACTGTGAAGAACTGGATGAGAGGCTTGCCAGCTGTAGTCTGACTTTACGACTACAAACACACAATGACTAAGCCACCAGTACAGTGGCTTAGCCAGGTCATACACGGTGCAAAATTCTTTCCTGCAACTACGGGTTGCCGTGGACAGGCGGGGGAGAGAAGGGAGGGTTTGGGTGGCCACGTCGCGGATTGTGGGACAGGTGAGTGTCTTTATTAAAAGTCAGAAGATGCACTTTTTTTGTAGCTGCTGACTTTTAATAAACAAAAAATTGACTGGAACTCCGCTTTGAATTAAAAATAACCTCACCTTAAAAAGTGCACTAATCCGGTGCACTACAGGGTACAGTCATTCACACACACTGCTGCAGGGAGGTCAGGAGGGATTACAATCCACATCTGACAAACAGCCCTGTGAAGTTCCCTGTACTGTCTCTGTGCTGACCAGTGGTGGCTGGTGCTCAAAATTTTTTGGGGGGTGCAAACAAACTGAAAAATACTGAACCTCCCCCATCAATTGCAGCCTCACTGTGCCCATCAAATGCAGCCACTTGTGCCCATAATATGCAGCCACTTGTGCCCATCAAACGCAGCCACTGTGCCCATCAAATGCAGCCACTGTGTCCATCAAACGCAGCCACTGTGCCCATCAAATGCAGCCACTGTGCCCACTATGCAGCCACTTGTCCCCAGTAAATACAGTCACTTTTGCCAATCAAATGCAGCCATCACTTCACTAACCCCCCCAAAATGCACGGGCCGCCACTGGTGCTGACAGACAGTTCCCTGGCATTCCTGTTTGCACCTTTCAGCACACTAGGAGTCGACACAGTGGAATGTGCAAAGGGGAAGCCGGGGGAACTGTCAGCATGGAGCGAGTATTGGTGTAAGTAGAGTACAAACAAATTTGTACTCTACTTACTGTTGGTAAAATTAATGTGTTTTATTCAATCCCGTGTTACAATCAATGAAGTGCCGGGGCCGGGCCCAGCAGTCACATGAGCGGGATGTGTTGTACTGTGAAATTCGGTATGAAGTTCCATATTTTTTTAAAAAGCACGTACAGTGGGGCACTTCATTGATTGTAACACGGGATTTATTAAAACACAGTAATTTTACCAATACGCTCGTAGCGCTCTTCCGGGAGAGGCGGGGCAAGTTGGGATAACGTCACCTGACAATCAATTTTCTGGTCGTATGCATCGATGCCACATTGGGGACACCCAAATCGCGATGCAGCGATTAATTTCAGCACCCCTAGCTGCTAGCGATAATAGCAAGAGAATCCGGCAGGCTGGTTGTACCCAAGTTAATCAATCGATCAACTTGGTACATTCAGCCTGCCATTAACGGTTCAAATCTCGCCCAGTTCCTCCTGAACCACCCCAGATTCGAACCGTGTATGGCCGGCCTTAGTGGATAGCACTTCTGCCATGCAGCACTGGACTCACCATTTTGAATCCTGGTCAAGATGCATGATGGATTATGCATATTCTTCATGCACTTGTATGGGTTGTTCCCACACTTCAAAAACATGATAGCAGGGTAATTGTCTCCTTTCCTAATTGGCCCTAGTATGTATGCTTTAAGATAGAGACCTTTTATTTTAAGCTACTTGAGAGCAAAGACTGATGTGGATGTAAATTGCTGGTGCTGTATAAATATCCGTAATAAATAATTGCTTTGACATTACAGAGGGACTAAGTAAAATATTAAAAAACGTTCCTATTTAGGGTTAACACATACTTTAAATTGTTACCAAAAGGAAACACAAGGGAGATGTGTGTAGTATAGCAAAAATTACACTCACTTCTAAGACCGGCCATATTCACCCCCAGCTCTTTTGGTGTTGGATAAATTCCAACAGTTTTCTTAGGGGTCTCACTTTTTGGACACACATACAAACCTAAGTGGATAAGTGCTAAAAACTCTTCAGTCACTTAAAGTGGAAGTAAATCCTTCTATCGTTTTCAGCCAAGGAAGCTGCCATCTTGGCCTCTGTTTAATCTTCAACTGCCATGATGCTGCACATGTGATCAGTTATGACACCAGCCATTTGATGGTTTCACAGTCTGGTTGAGAGCACAGCCAATGTGACAGTTAGCATTCCTGGCATGCCAGGGTTTACTTCGGCTTTAAATGGACTTTTAGCAGGCATCTTTATCTCAGACATTGGGGAACCCTAATGTAAGGTATCCATCTGAGATGTGAAATTGTTGTGTGACACAAATTATAGGGATGAGATCTGGGTTCATCACTACCATGAGTAGACCAATCCTGGAGGTTTGAAATTCACAGTACTGATGAGTTTATGTGTGGATTAACCTGGGAGAATTTTTTTTTTAAACTATAATGCAGGGCCTTAGAACTTTGGCCAGAAAGCTTAGAAGGGCCAATATGGGGGGGTATTTAAACCATTGCCCTTAATAAAAAGGGGGTGCACATAGTGTTTATTATTTGGAAGCAGTTGCTGTTGAAAAGCTTACAAACCATATAAGGAGAGATTATGATCAGCTAGGAAACTGTACTTTAATTTTGATTGCTAGCTCTTTAAGTATAAACCTAATTGATTCTTTCTTTGTTCTTATTATTGGTGTCTTTTTGTCTTTAGTTTTATTTTGTGGTTGATTTGAGGTGAGCAGTCACTATTAGCTGCTGTCCATCCATAGAACACTTTGATTTGTTTCGTTTATTTTGAGGTATATTGTTTTTCATATTCTATAGATATGGCCTTTATTGTTTTTTTGTTTTGTTTTTGTTGCTCCATCCAAAGCTTCCCTTTTAAAATGAAAAGTTGTCTTTTGTTTCAGGGGTAGTATTTTGAAGTTTCAATTTTTTTCTGGTACAATAATTTTTTTTGTAATAAAAATAACATCTTGACAAATGTTCACCCGTGCAGGGGTATAGAGCCGTGAGTATAACAATCAAGTAACTTTTGAGGGTATTAGCTGTCTACGGGGCGACTAAATGGGATAACCCAAAGGTCCATATAAATTTCCAGATTATAAGGGCTGACTAACTAGGGCCCTAGATGCAGATGCATTGGATAACAGCGGAGGCCTGAGGGTATTGCGTATACTGGTCCAATTTTTTTTCATGTGGATTTTCTTTTTCTTTTATTTTAATAAGGCTATGGTTTTGGGGTGCTCAAATTGCAGCATTCACTTTTTTGAAAGGAAATAACATGACACTATACGATATCCTTATTTTCCAAAAATAATCCATACACATTCACCATTTAATGGCCCTGTAATCTGTTTTTCCTGATGTCAACATGGCAGCATACATATGATATAGCTCCGCCCCTATATCCACCCACAGCACCTGTTTAGCTCTATAAAAGTCTGCCTGAGCTCTACCTCCCCCATTCTCCTTTTTGTCCTCAAAAGATCAACACCTACAGACAGTTAGACTCAGGATAAAGCTCTTACCTGCCGATTACGTCGGAGTCCATTTGTGTTCAGCCTCTCCCAAACATGGTCCCACATCTTAGGCTGCTAAACGCACCAACAAAGTGGGGAGCCCCTTCTGGTGGTCTTTTGGGGCTGAAGTGTTCTCTAATCAGAGATGGTAATCCTCTTGTGGCGTACCTGCTGTGGGGTCTGGATGTAGTGGCTGTGACTGCATGGCATCTGTGGCTTTTCTATGGCACTCTTTCAGGTCTGGCCATTCTTTTTATACCTTTTAATCTCTCATGTCTCCAGTGATGCAATTTTTTTTATGTATATGGGCTAAGGGGGAGATTGCGCTTGTGCAGGGGCCCCTCTGGCTTTTTTTCTCCCTCCTTGTGGGTCCCTGGGGCTCGCGTGCGGCTCTCCTTTCACTTTGAGCCAGTCGCGGTGGCCTCAAGCAATCCCATTCATGTGCGCATGCACGGTGGACTCCTGAGCTTCCAGTGGCCATGTTTTCAGAGCCTAGAGACGCTGGCCTATGCGCGATGGACTGCAAAGACACAGCAGCCATCTTGGAAGAGGGAAAAGGCTTCCCTCAGATTCCCTTCCCAGCGTAATCAGATGCTGATCTGCATGAGTTGGATATTCCAAAAGTCCTCAAAGCCTCCAGGCTACTTCTACATTCAGACGTTCTGACAGACTTTTCATCATACCTACCAGAAGATTTAAAGGGAAAGAGGCCTCGGCCAGAACCATCTCAGCCTGGATAGTAAAAACTATTCACCGGGCATATAGAGCAGCCAGGAAGAATCAATGCAATGTCTTCTTCTTGGGTGGCATGGGCAGGAGTGTCTCTGGAGACGGTCTGCAAAGTGTCTAGCTGATCATCACATCATATGTTCTTAAATAACTACAGGGTGGATCCAGCAGCTCTACTACAGTAGAGTTTGGGAGGAAAACTATCCAAGCTTCTAGGTCTATTGTTAAATAAAGACTAAGTCTGCAGCATTAAATCCTCCCTCTCAAAAGCTCATTATGTATCATATGTATGCTGCCATGTTTGGCGTCAGGAAAATGGAAAATTGTATCAAATACTTACCGTAATTTTCCTTTCCTGACGCCAATACATGGCAGCATACGCTCCTCCCTCTGATCTTTGTGCTTTATACTGAGAATGGGGGAGGTAGCTCTCAGTCAACTTTTATAGAGCTAAACAGGTTCTGTGGGTGGATATAGGGGCGGAGCTATATTATATGTATGCTGCCATGTATTGACGTTAGGAAAGGAAAATTACGGTAAGTATTTGATACAATTTTCCATTTTCATGAAGTAGTTTCTTACTGTGTTTTTTTGCCTCTGAGATCTCCAACTTCTCCTTTTCCTCCTCACCACTGTTTGTTTGGAACGAGCAGTGCACGTTAGTTGCAGTGAAGTGCACTGCTCTATGCACACTACACATTACATAGGGGTTGATTTACTAAAACTGGAGCATGCAAATTCTTATGCAGCTCTGCATGAAAACCATTCAGCTTCCAGGTCTTTTTGTCAAAGCTTAATTGAACAAGCTAAAGTTAGAAGCTGATGGGCCACGATGCACAGCTGCACCAGATTTTGCATGCTCCAGTTTTAGTAAATCAACCCCATAGTCTCTTGTCCATCTCATGAGCAAGCAAGAGAGGGTGTTCCTACAAACAGTGGGACCATAGAGAATGAACGTAGCCATCCTCTAACCACAAATTTGATCACAGTAGCAAAAAAAGAAGGAGTTTGGAGATTTGGAAGAGGCTGAGAGCAATAGAAGGTCCTGTTCTGTGTTAGAAGTACATACTTCAATAGGATATTTTTTTAAAGCAGCGTTTGTCACTTTACAATCAAGAAGAGTGCACCTAAATCAACTTACGTTATAACACGCACTTTCACCACACTTTCTATCCATGTAGATAAAATCAAAGTTAGGCATACACCAGTTAGGCCTACTATTTCTAATTAAAACTGCCCTTCTACTGGCCAATTTTACCCTGTTGTATCCAGGGCTGGATAACATAGGGGCTATTGGAGCTGCAGCTCCAGGCCCCTTACCTTAAGATAGGCCTATTTGCCAAGAAAAACACAAAAAAAACAAAAAAAAAGATTGACTTTGAGGGTCGTGGTTCGGCGACCAAAAGTCACAGAGACCCCAAATTAGGTGGATATGTAGCCAAAGACCTACCCCACCACTGATCAAAATGGGGCTCCTATCATCTATGGTTCCGGAGATATGGGGCCCCTTCTGCAGTCTGTCAGAAGCTACATACAGAGCGGCCAGTTTAAATACAGGCTGGCACACTCTGTTTGCAGCAGACTGAGAGGATGAGCTCACAGTGCCTCTCCTCACTTCTTGTCAGAGGCCCTGAGCTCAATAGACAACTTGGAGCCTGCAGAGTTTGACAGGCAGCGCCGCCTGTCAAGCTCGCCTATTGATTTCAATGGGGCCACTCTGCAACTGCAAGCCAAACTCGCTCCCAGTAGCAGCATAATCCAACAATGTAAAACTACCATTCAGCAATGGAAAAAAAAAACCAAGGAGGCAGCAGTAGCACCTCATGAACGCCAGTTAGCTCCTGTTATACCACTCGTTGAAAAGCAATCCACCACAGATCACTTTTCAGAGGGCAGTAATCATTACCGCAAATGTGAAAGAAACTTGAAACACATCATCCATCTCACACTACCCACCAACCAGGTCACTCCAAAGCCACTTCCCATGTTAGCCACCTCCCTTCAACTTATATCACAGGTGACCATTTCCCAACCTGTAGATGACAAACCCTACTCCAAAAGATATCACTCCTAGTTACTCCCCCAACTGCTGATTGATATCCCTTCATGACCACCTCACACCCCCCTGCTGACAGACCTCTCTCCCCAGCCTGTCCCCAAACACCTTCTCACCTACTGACCTGTGGAGGAAGGAATCATTCCCGCAGTGTTATTGTATTCTGCCAGTGGGGAGCCTTCCCTACCCACAAAATACAATAATCAGTGTTTCTAACTATAGCTGGAAGCACTGATTGTATTGGGAAAAACCTGAAAGGCTGGTTGTGCTCAAGTCGATTAATAGATTTACTTGTGTACAACCAGCTAGCCCATACATAGATCGTCTATGGCTGGTCTCTGCTTAATTGACTTAATTTCAATCCATGTATGGCCCGCTTAACCACTACGCAGCCCCTAAACATCTTTCCACAAACCTTTACATTTTTCCTTCCCAGATTCCTTCATCCTCCTCACTTGTACATAGTGCCCACTGTCATACCTTCCACACTCCTCTCCTGTACATACTGTTCACTGTCATACCCTCCACACTTCTCTCCTATAAATAGTGCCCACTGTCATACCCTCCACACTTCTCTCCTATATATAGTGCCCACTGTCATCCCCTCCACACTCCTCTCCTGTACATACTGCTCACTGTCATACCCTCCACACTTCTCTCCTATACATAGTGCCCACTGTCATACCCTTCACACTTCTCTCCTATACATAGTGCCCCCTGTCATTACCCCCCTCCCAATCCTTTCCTGTACATACTACTCACTGTCATACCCTACACACTCCTCTCCTGTACATACTGCTCACTGTCATACCCTCCACATTCCTCTCCTGTACATTCTGCTCACTGTCATACCCTCCACATTCCTCTCCCTGTACATACTGCACACTATCATTTCCTCCACACTCTTCTCCTGTACATTCTGCCCATTGTCTTACCCTCCACACTCCACTCAGGTACATACTGCTCACTGACATACACTCCACATCCCTCTCCTTTGCATACTGCCCACTGTGATACCATCCACACTCCTCTTCTGTACATACTGCCCATTGTCATACCCTCCACACTCTTCTCCTGTACATTCTGCTCACTGTCATACCCTCCACACTCTTCTCCTATACATAGTGCCCACTGTCATACCCTCCACACTTCTCTCCTGTACATACTGCTCACTGTCATACCCTCCACACTCCTCTCCTATACATAGTGCCCACTGTCATACCCTCCATATGCCACTGCTAAAGCCACCTGGAAAAAAGCCTTTTTGTCAAATTAAAATTAATCAAATTGGGCTGCTGTTGCTGTATGCAAGTCAAGTGAATTCTAAATGAAAAAAATAAATTCCAATGCCAAATATGCACTCATAGTATATGCTTTTGCTGAGGCTGCCATTGAAAATCCTACTGATCCATAACACCATGTATAGCTTTAGGGCATCCACAAAATAGGTTATCTAACAGATTTATGTATTTTCAATGTTGCCGCCGAAGTTGCATAAACAGACTTCTCCCCGCTGTACAGTATTTGAAAAAATTTAAATGTTTGCATACATGTCGTGTGCACAGCTTCTCATGCTTCTTTTTTTAACAACAATTTGCCCATTAGTTTCTCAGTCAAACAGCAAAAGAAAAAGGGGAAGCGGAATGGCGTAATAGAAAAAAAAGTTGCCAAAATTTACCAAAATTTACCTCCTATAGATTTTAACTCGATTTTCCTCTAAGTTCGGGTTCATGGTACTTTGAGCAATATTTGTGGGACCCTTGGAAAATCAAACCCAAGCAGGTTCGTCCTTTACTAACGAATGATCCTGTATATGAGCTGAGTGAATATAAAGAGAAAAGAATCACAGTAGATAAATCTGATCTGGTTGGGGGAGCTGAAAATGTTTCTATATCTTCTGATCTCTGCAAATTAATTATCATTTTATAAAATCATCAAAGGTGCACCTTCAAGTGGATATAAAAGTCATGTAAAAAATGTATTCTCAAATGGTTTCATTCAAACTGGATCGTTCAAACGCCCTGGTGTTTGGCCAGCTTTATAGATACCTTTCTATCTTCCCCTTAGATCCATAAAAAAAGACTTCGTAGAGTCCATTTTAAATAAGGCCTTAGGCATTTATTGACGTTTTATAGCGTTCTATAAAATTTATCAATACAATCACATCCTGTAGCAGAGATAGGAAGGAATTCCTTACACCTATGTAATTTAATCAGATGGTTAGTTCTTTTCAAGCACAGGCGCTACACAGACTATACATGTTGTCTGCTGGAAGGAAGATGTTTTCCATAGATAAATGAAATCTCTTCTGGTTCAGAGAATTCATACATCACTGGCTCTTCCCTTACTAGACAGTTCACACCTTCAAAAATGTTTAAAACGATCTGTGCTGATTAATGATACAGGAGTAAAAAAAAAAATTCAACAGAAAAAAGATGTTTAGAATGCGGGTCCTGGCCTTGAATGTATAAATTAAATATTGGCTTCCAACCATCCAGAAATTAATAGACAATCTAAAAAGTATCCAAGGCTAGTTAATGTTGCCTAGCTGTGATAAAAAAAAGTAATGTCTGTAAAAAATATGATTTTTTTTTCTTTGTTTTCAGTGTCATCCAGTAACAGCATTCTTGTCACATGTTAATTGGATTATTATGTTCAGAGTTGAGTAGTAATTTGCAGGACCCATAGTGTCAGTACAATGTTTGCAGGTTACTCCTGTCATGTGATGGCAATTTTATCATGCAGCATTCTTTAGCAGTGGTCACCAACCTTTCAGACCTCATGGACCAATAAACTCACAATTTAGAATCCGATGGACCACTAACATGAATTTGACATGCTACAAATAATGCTCCTGCTCTCTGCCCCTTCTCCTAGACCACATCACAATCACACAGCTGCCTTATACACCAAATGCTCCAGCTCTCTGCCCCCCTTTCCTACGATCACACTGCGATCACACTGCTGCCTTATACACACAATGCTCTGGCTCTCTGTCCCCCTTCCCCTGGATCACACTGCAATCACTCTACTGCCTTATACACACAATGCTCCGGCTCTCTGTCCCCTTCCCCTGGATCACACTGCAATCACACTGCTGCCTTATACACACAATGGTCCGGCTCTCTGTGCCCTTCCCCTGGATCACACTGCAATCACACTGCTGTCTTCTACACACAATGCTCCGGCTCTTTGCCCCCCTTACCCTGGATCACACTGCGATCAAACTGCTGCCTTATACACACAATGCTCTGGCTCTCTGCCCCCCTTCCCCTGGATCACACTGCAATCACACTGCTGCTTATACACACAATGCTCCAGCTCTCTGTCCCCCTTCCCCTGAATCACACTGCGATCACACTGCTGCCTTATACACACAATGCTCCGGCTCTCTGCCCCCCTTCCCCTGGATCACACTGCAATCACTCTACTGCCTTATATCTCTGTCCCCCTCTACCCTCCCTCCTAGACTCTGCATCACACAGCTGCCTTAAGCCTAGTACACACTACTAGGTTTTTTTAGTTTAACCCAGCGGGCTAAAAAAAAACCTGACAGCTCAGGTCAGAGCCACTGTATTAACAACCTGATGTTAGTACAGCATACTCCTCTGCTGAGCAATTAGGTTCTGACAGGAAGACACCCCCCCCCCCCACCAGAACACTCCAGTCAGAGCTCTCAGCCATTGGCTGAGAATGCTGATCGGGAGCTCAGACCATTTTCGGTCATGACCCTTCGACATAAGCAGGCCCAACAGGCCGGCTGCCACACACACGGGCTGAATGTCACCCAACATTCGGCTTGTGTGCACTAGGCTTTACACAGACTCGTCATTGGATCTTGCTTCCTTATCCAGTCATGTGCTCGAGCCCTGTGCTCCCTCCCACAGTCTGTGATCAGCGCTGTAATTGAAAGTTCCCTCCTTCCTCACCTCCTGCTCTCAGCACTACTCCCGGCGCCTCCCTCTGAGTTCACAGGAACTACAGAGGAGGCATCGGGTATCAATGCATGCTGACAGTATTGACTGCCAGCACACATTGAGAACAACACTGGAAACAACATTGGGTGGTATACATCCGCCACAAAGTTGATTTGCGGCAGAACCATTGGTTGGCGACCGCTGCTCTATAGTTTAATCAGAGGTGACACCCAACACTGATAGAATGATGATTATTGTGCCTTTAACAGGTGAGAAACTTTTCTATGAAAGATATAAGAAATGATATATATATAAAGAACATGTTTCACCCTGTTTTCTAGTTTTATAAAATATGCTAATCTCCTGTTGCAATAAAAGAATTGAGCAGGTTGTAAAGTAAGAAAACTACAGTAAAGTCACTAACTAACATAAAAAAAAAAAAAACATGACCAGTCATTTCATCAACCCTTTTCCCATAAGATACTATGTGCATTGTATATATATTATGCGTGTTTTTTAATACCTGTCTCCCTTGTGTACGCATCCAAAAACTCTAATGCCCCGTACACACGGTCGGATTTTCCGATGGAAAATGTTCGATGGGAGCTTGTTGTTGGAAATTCCGACTGTGTGTAGGCTCCATTGGACATTTTCCATCGGAATTTCCTTCACACAAAATTTGAGATCTGGATCTCAAATTTTCCAACAATAAAATCCGTTGCCGTAAATTCCGAACGTGTGTACACAATTCCGACGCACAAAGTTCTACGCATGCTCGGAATCAAGCAGAAGAGCCGCACTGGCTATTGAACGTACTTTTTCTCGGCTCATCGTACGTATTGTACGTCACCGCATTCTTGACGTTCGGAATTTCCGACAAGATTTGTGTGACCGTGTGTATGCAAGACAAGTTTGAGCCAACATCCTTCGGAAAAAATCCATTGATTTTGTTGTCGGAATGTTCGATCGTGTGTACAGGGCATAAGACTGCTGCAGGGTGCCACAATCTTGGAAAGCAGACTAAAGTGACACTCTATATTATTCACCTTTGCTACTCCCCCGGAAGCTACATAAAAGGATATATGGAGTGGTGAAGGAAGGTTTGGAGGAGTTGGGCCAGCACGGACAGTAATTAGACGCTTTAGTCAGTGGCACTAATATTCCAGGAAAAACTTGACTGGCTGGTTGTACACAAATCGATTGATAGATCGACTTATGTACAACCAGGGTGCCCATACAGCAGTCCCTGTTGAACCGGCTGAATTTTGATCCATGTATGGCCAGCTTTAGTAGCTTGGCTCCCCCTGCTCTCTTTCCCAGCAGTGGCTCATCAGCTGCCTTCCAACCTTCCAGCCTTCTGAAACAATAAAATCAGTGCTTCTGCTGTGAACTTTGAGGATGAAGAGCTCCACTGTGTTGTGCCATCACAATGCTCAATGTTTTAAAGTTAATTCACTACTTTTTTTAAATGTTTAATCTTTTACCTAAAAGAGAAGTATAGCCAAAGCTTTCTTGGCCATACTTCTCTTGTGGGTCACAGGAGGGCCGCTGATAAGGGGGGTAGCAGCAGGAGTGGGCAAATACTGAAATAAATCCCCCTGTGGCCCTTCCTGTGTTTACTATGCTTCAGTCTGTGAATGAACAGGGAGCCTCTGTAGAGACTGCTTTCTGTTCATTCACTCTGCAGCTTACGTTGCAAAGAAAGGATTGAGAAATCTGTGTCCTCGATCTCTTTCTCTGTCTCAAAAAGTGAGACATTGGGTGTCTGTTTAGACCCCTGATATTTTCCCACCCCTAACAGGGATGTTAAAGATGTAAAAAATGAAAAACTAGAATTGTAAAAAATAAAAAAACATAAATAAGGGTTAGATCTCACAGTTTTTCTGGTTGCATGGATGAGTGGTTTGTTCATGCGGCTGGAGCTGCCTGTTAGGCATGGTTCACTGTTACTGTCAGCTAGGCTGTACGGGCCCCATGATTTCTAACAGCAGCCCTGGGTCTCACAAGTGCACATACTTGTGCTCTCCTGTATCCCAGAATCAGCCGACAGCAGGCTAAAGCTGTCACCAAATTGCTTTATGTTGATATGCTTTTTTTTTTTTTTTTTTAAGTATTGCATTGATGGGTAGGTTTTTTGATTCACAGCAAGTGCCAAAATACATTATTTACTGATTGTGGGGTGGTGGTCCTCAAAGGTGTACAAAGAAAAAGGAGGAAGCAAGACTCCAAGGGGTCCACCAAAAAAAAATAAAAGGCAATGAATAGGTTTAGTAAAACCTTACAACTGCGCAAATGTGAATACACACCAAAATTGTGTAAACCAACAAATAAGGTAAATATCAGTAAATTATAATGTAATTTGAGAGCTGCTCATTAGGAACACTGATTATAGCTTAAAGATCTCTTAGAACATGCATTAATAAACCGTGCTCTCAGTTTACAAAAAAATATATCAAATTAAAAATGTATAATCAATCCAGGAACGCTGGTTTGCGTTCCACAATGGCGGAAGTGACGTGTCACATTGATCCCACCCTATGTACGTTTCATGACAGTGTCTGATGTCATCAGGGGTCCTGATGATGTCAGACGCTACTGAAAAAATGTACATAGGGTGGGATCATTGTGACACGTCACTTCCGCCATTGTGGAACACAGGTGGAGCGCAAACCAGCGTTCCTGGATTTATTTTAATGCTGTGATTCATCAGTTCATGTGATTGTTTATTGTAATGCCCCGTACACACGGTCGGATTTTCCGAAGGAAAATGTGTGATAGGACCTTGTTGTCGGAATTTCCGACCGTGTGTAGGCTCCATCACACATTTTCCATCGGATTTTCCGACACACAAAGTTGGAGAGCAGGATATAAAATTTTCCGACAACAAAATCCGTTGTCGGAAATTCCGATCGTGTGTACACAAATCCGACGCACAAAGTGCCGCGCATGCTCAGAATAAATAAAGAGATGAAAGCTATTGGCCACTGCCCCGTTTATAGTCCCGACGTACGTGTTTTACGTCACCGCGTTCAGAACGATCGGATTTTCCGACAACTTTGTGTGACCGTGTGTATGCAAGACAAGTTTGAGCCAACATCCGTCGGAAAAAATCCTAGGATTTTGTTGTCGGAATGTCCGAACAAAGTCCGACCGTGTGTACGGGGCATAAGTGTATTTTTAATTATAATTTTATTAAACCTGAATATACTACACTATGAGCGGCTTCTCTTTTACCTCCCCCTCTGGACATGTCCTGGTATGAGAGCTTAAAGACGCAGGAGCACCAATACTGATGGTTTGTCCTGAGATGCTCCTTTCTGACAGTAGATCAGTGCAGGTGGAACCATAAGATACCCAATGCCATTTTTGACTGTCTGTAATCGGGGTCAAAAAATTCTAGTGAGTGTGCTGTGTGCTTGTATGTTGGTGAAGAGGAGACACTAATGGTCGCTGTTCGTGTAGAATCTACTGGTGTTGGTGAATACAATTTTGGAACTTTTCAAAAGGAGATTGCATTCTTGTCACAATTTCACTGGACTTTTCACAACTGTTTCAGTTTATTTGTAAATAGTGAGAGTGTGATTTCACTGAATAGTTTTTTTAATTGTATACATTTTTAATTTTATATATTTTTTGAAAGTGGGAGTTTATTAATGCATGTTCGAAGAAAAGGGCCTTTATGGTACAGTATGTAGATGGTTTGGGTTGAAAATGGCAATTATGAAAAAAAGAAACAACTTACATTTGGCAAGGTTGCAAATGACCAAATGGTATGGTAGACACGACCTTCCAAGTATGGATGTGAAGAATACCTCTGTCTTCACACAATGCAAAATGTAGGTCACTTTTGATGCCTCAGGGAACCTCATGGTGGACATTGGGGGGTGGCAAACTAGTTTATAGAGGAGAAAAAAATGCAGTTGACTGAGTGTCAGAGGCATCCGTGGTGTGTTAATGTTAAGGAATGGGTCAGAGTCATTGTTTTTAATTCAGACATAGAATTTATTTAGAATTTAACACCAAAGACATGTTTTGTAGCTAAAGTATGTTACTTTGTCAGTTTAGCTGTCTTCACACAGAAGTTCTGCACTTGCTGGTTTCCATGTGTTCAATGGTGTGAAAGTTTCTGTAGATTTTTTTTTTTTTTTTTTTGTGTCATGTTAATGATTTAAATTCATTAATCAAACTTGTTACTTTGGAAGAAATAACTAAAATTGCCTACATGTGGCTTAATTGAGACAATGACTTCAAGTTCTACATTTCCCTCTAATTAGCTCTTGAAAAATGGTGCTTTTATTCACTGATAACAAGACACATATAAGTGAGAGTCTAGGAAGCACCTTGCCTTTCCATTAAATAGAGAAAGTTAATTGTCTATGGTTTTCTGGAAAGTTGTCTCATTCCTAATGATGTTTTGCGCTTTATTATTCCCTAATGAATTGCAGAGGTGAGAGGTAAGTGAGGGTTTCTTCACACGACACGTTTTTTTTACATATGGGTACCAAGACAGTTGCCATGGCAGTGGGAGAGAGCCCTTCTCACAAGGGGCTAATTTGAGGATCTAAGGATTTAAGCATCAAAAGGTTTCTTATGGGATCTGATGGGTTAATTGCGTTTGGCTAAGCCAATTAAAATAAGTGATAAAATCACTGAACATCCAGGAAGCGCTGCACTAGGCAATGATAATCCTTAGTGGCAGCAATTACTTTAGGCAAAACAATCCTCTGATACTTACAGGTGGAAGAGCTTTGATAAAAAAAGAAAGCCCATTAGTCAACAAGTGTTAAAGGGAGCGTAGGATCTTTTCAATGTTTTCAGACAGATTGTACATTTAATGAGACCAGCTTGATACAAATAATACTATCAATGTCTATTAATCTCTTATGTGCGGTGGCAAGGAGGGTGGGCTGTAACTCCCACACGCCGTACAGATGCGTCCATAGACGGGCCAAGATTTCTGTGCTGAGAGCGCGCTCCTAGAACATTGACTGAGCTGTCATAGACAATTCCCAGTCTCTAGTAATGATCGGGAGCCACTAGAATGGGCTCCTGAACATGTGACTACTGTGACAGCCAATCACATGGTCATGTGATCAGGCAGTCCGTGCTGTCCCACAGGTGCAAAGATCCACTTAAAGGGACACTGGGAAGTGCTGAATGGTCTTAAACCCTTCCTATGTAAAGTTTTAAATCAATATATTGCATGAGGGCAGCCATTGATGCTTATTACATATCCAGGCTCTTCTTCCTGCTTTTTATCTCTACCCAAACCTTTGCTATATTTATCTTTCTCACAATTCAGGTCTAAGAGGGGAATTGATCAAAACTGGAGCAGACAGGATCTGGAGCAGCTATGAATGGCAATTATCAGCTATCTTTCATTGCTTCTATGGCAACCAATCAGCTTCTATCTAACTGAAAAAGCTGAAGATAGAAGCTGATTGGTTGCCATGCACAACTGCTCCAGATTCTTTTTGCTCCCGCTGTGATTGCACACATCAGAAGCCAAATGGCGGGTGCTGCCTACTTGATGTCCTCTGGCACCCGCCGATCATCAGGCACAGACACAGAACTGCAATCTGCCTATGTAAACAAGGCAGATTGCCATTCTGACAGGGGGGTAGGGATGGAGCTTGTGTCCCTACAAAGCAGAGATTAAATTCCACCTCTTCCTCTAGAAAAAAGCACCTCACACAGTTCACATAAACACTGGTTAGGCACACAGATAAGCCTTTGATCACCCTAGATGTTTAACCCCTTTCCAACCAGTGTTATTAGTACAGTGACAGTGCATATTTTTAGCACTGTGTTACTGGTTCCAAAAAGTGTCAAAAGTGTCAGTTAGTGTCAGAATGTCCGCTACAATATCACAGTCCCACTTTAAGTCACTGATCACCGCCATTACTAGTAAAAAATAAATAAAAATATCCCATAGATTGTAGACACTATAACTTTTGCACAAACCAATCAATATACGCTTATTGGGATTTTTGTTTACTAAAAATATGTGGCAAAATACATATTGGCCCAAATTTATGAAGAAATTAGATTTTTTTCAATTTTTTTATTGGATATGTTTTCTAGCAGAAAGTAAAACTATATTGTTTTTCTTCAAAATTGACGGTCTTTTTTGTTTATAGCGGAAAAAATAAAAAACGCAGAGGTAATCAAATACCACCAAAAGTACAGCAATGCACGACCGCGCAATTGTCAGTCAAAGTAACACAGTGCCGTAACGCAAAATATAGCCTGGTCATGAAGGGAGATAAATCTTCCGGAGGTCAAATGGTAAAATAATCTTGCCATGAAGGTTATTGTTCAGGTACATCCTATTCCTTCTCATTTGTCCCTCATTTTGGTCTGATCTATATAGATGTATATAAAATGCACTTTTTATCTATCAAAAAGTGTTTTCCAGCGCTAAACCTTTCATCTGATTTCTAAATTGCTGCATTTGTAAATTCCAAAAGCCAATATAAAGGAATAGTAGTGGTAAAAAAGCACTTGTGAGTTTAACCAATCTTGTTTTTTGTACAATTCCCCTTTAAGGGGGTGTGTCATATGCCTGCATACTTTTGCTGATAGGTGTCCCTCATTCCCATCTCAAAAAGTTGGGAGGTATGCCCGCTCAGTGCCATACAGCAACCACTGGGGTACCTGCATCAAGACAGGAAGTGGCTGAAGGCCGGCTGCAGAAGATCAGCAGAATTAGGATGCAACTAAGACTGGATAAAATTCGGAAAACAAGTATTTTATTAAAAGGGAAGGATGGCCAAAGATGTTTGGCCCTTCTTTTCTTTTTTTTATAGTTGACAGTTTTTATAAAATTTTTGAATTTTTTCAAGTACAAAAAATAAAAAATAAAATGAAAAATAATATTAACATTCTTTGGACAGCATGCATGCCACCAATAAAAACAAAAAAGAAAACAAGGTAAGATGAGACGTGGCCTGTTAGCAATATACACATAAGTGTAAAGTATCCCTGGAAGATATGTGGTATTAACAATCGTACAAAAACCACTATCTAACATACTATATCAACCAATCAGTAATTTGCATAAGCGTAGTATACATATCCATGAGAAAAAGAAGAAAAGAAAAGAAAGGGGGGGGGTAAAAGAGAAGACATATCAACAGTTGAAACCAACCGGCTGGGCTCGTAGCTCGACTCTTCTTCTCTTGTTGGTCACATGAGTGCACTTACTTTTGCTCTCCTGTGACTCCGAATCAGCTGACAGTGGGCTATTGCCTGCTATCAGCTATATAATCTTCAAAGCACAGTACTTTTGAAGCAGAGGATTCAAACTCTTAGCTAGCCTGAACATACATGTATGCTGGGCTGATTTTATTCTGACAGCTGGTGGTGTCGGCTCTCAGAATACCCTTAAGCCCCGTACACACAATTGGACTTACTGACGGGAAATGTTGGATGTCAATAAAAGAAAAAATACAGCGCTAAGAGCACAAAATAATAAGTAGAGAATGCAGCTGCAACAAAAACCACAAATATCAGTGTAGTAAACATGAAAGAAAAAATTAAGTGCGCTTGCAATATAATGGCTATCCTATATTGGTGAATAATATGTGAAAAAAATATTTAAATCAAAGAGTGATGGTGAAAGTTCATAAAATGCTTGAAAAATGAATAAATCCATTCATAAACAAAAGTTCAGTGAAAGAAGACCAATAGACGAGGATCCCACATCCAAAATTCAACCACCTCAACCCGCATGAGAGGGAAGGGGAAGAGCGAGATGTGAAGGGAACGTCCAGACTCCAGGTGCATCCAGGTAACAATAAGGTTATGCGCTTACCAGAACCGATGGACCACCTCTGTGGCGAGGTCAGACACACAGGCAGATACAGCCCTCTGCAGTGACACACAAACTCCCACGTCAGGATCTCAGGATGTCTGTAGTGTTCCTCCAAAGGTGGTAGAATAGCACTGGTATATTCAGACCAAGAGTGACCCATTCAGCAGCACACATAAACATGAGACAGAAGAGGCCATGGATGCAATACTCTGGTACTACCAGCGCTCTGGATGGATTCCCCTGTTCAATAGGGTACTTAAAGTCTGTCCGAAGTTCATCAAAGGCAATAATCTGTCACTGCTGCACACGGGATAGTTAGGAGAGCCGGCCGGATGACACAGACCGATGATCTCCAGTGGCAAATCTTGTAGGTGAAACTCTGGCCGCTGTAAAGTCCCGCCATATAGGATAGCCATTATATTGCAAATGTTGGATGTCAGGCTGTTGGTGGAAAATCCGACCCTGTGTATGCTCCATCGGACAATTGTTGTCGGACTTTCCGCCAACAAATGTTGGCTAGCATGTTTTCAAATTTTCCGCCAACAAATGTGTGTTGTCGGATTTTTCGATCGTCCGTCGGACAAAAGTCCAAAGTACAAACACGCATGCTCAGAAGCAGAAGCGGTTGGTCTTGTAAACTAGCGTTTGTAATGGAGAATTAACATTTGTGACGTGGCAAATTATGAAATCTCCAAATGCAGCGCACAATTCTCTTCTATTTAATGGGATAATAATGAAGCTGCTTTGCTGGAGATACTGATGGAGTTATTGCAAAAGGCTTTTTTTTTTCCTAGTGATATCAAGAATAATATTATTATGTTTTTTTTTTATTTGTGCAAGTTACCACAACCCCATTATCCTGTAGTTTTTAAGATCAAAGATACAACTATGTTGGTGTTCCTTGTTAATTTTACGTTGTATTTTTTTAAAATGTAACTGCCTACTCCCAAACTGTCATTTGAAGTAAAACACATAGCCAAGTATTATTCTTCACAGTTTTTTTTATTGTGCATTAAAAATAAAAAATAAATAAAAATTAGACATGCTATCTGCCAATAGAACCAAAAAGTGCATTCTATGCATCCAAAAATATAGAAAATATACCAAATCAAATCATTATTCAACCAAAAAAATAATGTCAAAGCAATAACTCCAAGGCCAATAATAAATAACACGTTATCTCCTCCGATTCCACAACATGGCTGGTTGACGAACGGTCGTTCAGAAACTAAAGGAAAAGCGTGAACTGAAAAGCGCTAAATGAAAAACACAAAAAGAAAAGCGCAAATCAACACTCACTAAACTTCTACTAACAAAAAATTAGCAGAAGGAGCCCAAAGGGTGGCGCTACAGAGCTAAAAATGCCATGTAGTACGTCTAGTACGTCACTACCTTCGTAATTGTTGGCCAACATTTGTGTGATCGTGTGTATGTAAGACAAGTTTGGGCCAATGCCCTTCGGACAAGATTCCACGGTTTTGTTGGCCAACAATCTGATCGTGTGTACGAGGCATAAGGCTACGTTTGTGAAGCTCCACAGATGCCTGTCAAAATTGTGATTATTGCAGGGCCCAGTAGTGTTCACATAGTCGCTGTCTTGTTGCATCAAAATTGACCCAACATGTGTAATTTTCCAGGCTCTACCTTTCTCCAAACACTTCCACTGATGTCAATGTAAACCCTCAGGAAACACCCCCATGGCATTTATAGTTTTTAAATGCATCTTAAACACATTAGATGCATTATGGTTCTCAAATTCCTTTGCATTTCTAAATGAGCCCTAACATTGCCTACATGTGATCAGGGCTGGACTGGGATAAAAATTTGGCCCTGGACTTCCTCATGACTGGCCCACTTTAATTTTGGGTGTCCCCAACAGCGCCCCCCCCCTTACATCAGAGTGTCCCCAACAGCGCCCCCTTACATCAGAGTGTCCCCAACAGCGCCCCCCCTACATCAGAGTGTCCCCAACAGCGCCCCCCTTACATCAGAGTGTCCCCAACAGCACCCCCTTACATCAGAGTGTCCCCAACAGCGCCCCCCTTACATCAGAGTGTCCCCAACAGCATCCCCCTTACATCAGAGTGTCCCCAACAGTGTCCCCCTTACATCAGAGTGTCCCCAACAGCGCCCCCCTTACATCAGAGTGTCCCCAACAGCGTCTCCCTTACATCAGAGTGTCCCCAACAGCGCCCCCCTTACATCAGAGTGTCCCCAACAGCGCCCCCCTTACATCAGAGTGTCCCCAACAGCGCCCCCCTTACATCAGAGTGTCCCCAACAGCGCCCCCCTTACATCAGAGTGTCCCCAACAGCGCCCCCCCTTACATCAGAGTGTCCCCAACAGCGTCTCCCTTACATCAGAGTGTCCCCAACAGCGTCCCCCTTACATCAGAGTGTCCCCAACAGCGTCCCCCTTACATCAGAGTGTCCCCAACAGCATCCCCTTACATCAGACTGTCCCCAACAGTGTCCCCTTACATCAGAGTGTCCCAATCAGCAGCTCCCTTCACATCAGAGTGTCCCCAACAGCATCCCCCTTACAACAGAGTGTCCACAACAGCGCCCCCCTTACATCAGAGTGTCCCCAACAGCATCCCCCTTACATCGGAGTGTCCCCAACAGCGCCCCCTTACATCAGAGTGTCCCAATCAGCAGCTCCCTTCACATCAGAGTGTCCCCAACAGCATCCCCCTTACATCAGAGTGTCCCCAACAGCGCCCCCTTACATCAGAGTGTCCCCAACAGCGCCCCCCTTACATCGCAGTGTCCCCAACAGCACCCCCCTTACATCAGAGTTTCCCCAACAGCGTCCCCCTTACATCGGAGTGTCCCCACCAGCAGTCCACTTCACATCACAGTCCCCATCAGAGAGCCCCCATCAGCAGCCCTTCACATCAGTGTCCTCCCTCTCCCACATGTACTCACAGTTTTGAAGGCAGCTTCTCGTTCCTCTCTCCAGTCATGTGATAACAAGTGATAGGGAAGAGAGGAAGGAAAGTCTGCCGTTGGTCTATCTCCCCCTGCAGGCTGGAGGGAGCATAACGCCTAATGCTCTCTCCAGCATATGACGGAAGCTGCTCCTCCTGACAGTCAGAGAGGAGCGGCTCCAGTGCCGCACCTGACTGGCCCACTGAGCCATCGGCCCACTGGGAATCTCCCGGTAGTCCCGATGGCCAGTACATGCCTGCATGTGATTGTATGAGGGTGCTGTGTGGTTGATAATTTTCTGGCAGGCTCCTTCAACCAAAAGCAATTGAAAAAATCACCTTTTCTTGAAGAAAGCTGTGCCAGCAGAGCCATACACTGCTCTTATTTCGGCTGAGCTAGCAGGAATACACTGAAATTCAAGCAGTGTATTCCCAGCTTTATTCTAGTCTGCAAATTCTAAGAAAGCTTCTCTATTGTGGAAAATATGAGGCAGCAAAATATTCTTTTACATAACGTCTTCCTTTTTGCTTTTACAAACTCTTAAATCATCTGTTGTGTTAAGTAAGAAACGTTCACTTTTTTCCACAGCCAGGGTCTCCAAACTTTTTAGTTTACTTTTAGTATATCTTACAAATATCTGCAGGCCAAAATTAAAATCAGTTTTGTAAATGAAGAAATAAAACTTAAATGAAGGAATACGTTTTATTTGGAGCTTTTTTGGAATTAGAATGACATGATTTAGAACAACTGAGAAAAAAAATATCAACAAAACAATGCAAAGAAATTCCAAATAAACTTGAGCCCATCAGAGTCTCTGTTTACCAGGGACGTGCGGTAAGGTCAGCGGCTGGTGAGGCACTGGCTAGTATCAGAGCAAGATACACATAGTAAAAACTAGGGGAGAGAGCCTCAGTTACCTCCTAAAAATTGGGATTTTTGAGTGGACAAGATCATCTGTATGATAAGGTAAGCACAGACTTGGAAATTTGAATAAAATTAAATTTTGTTGAATACAAAAACACACATAAACAAGTGTAATAAAATCATGAGCTACAAACAGTCCGTTGGAGATACTTAGTACTAATTATTATTAGTCCGAAAATTGCCGGTAAAGATGCTTGAATATGCGATGTGCCAACATGTTTCGCAGATTTCCTGCTTCTTCAAGGGCGTCGTTTACATCTGTTGGTATCTCCAGTATAAGTTATCAATGCCTAAAAATGGGGCCTGCAAAGCCCGACTCACACCAGGAGGCTCAGCTCGCTAACAGCCGATCACGATCACTACCCCAGGGCAGTCAGGGCGCACGGGGTTGGAGAGTGGGATGTCGGATCACGTACTGACCAGCCTAGTGGATAAATATATCCTTTGGTTTGGTAAGTATAAGAGAGCTTCTGGCTGATCACCCTCCGGATGTGATACCCTGCAACCGCCGTCCGTAATGCTAGCTGCCGCCGCCCGTGATGCTGGCCATTTATCCACTAGGCTGGTCAGTACGTGATCCGACATCCCACTCTCCAACCCCATGCGCCCTGACTGCCCTGGGGTAGTGATCGTGATCGGCTGTTAGCGAGCTGAGCCTCCGGGTGTGAGTCGGGCTTTGCAGGTCCCATTTTTAGGCATTGATAACTTATACTGGAGATACCAACAGATGTAAGCGACGCCCTTGAAGAAGCAGGAAATCTGCGAAACATGTTGGCACATCGCATATTCAAGCATCTTTACCGGCAATTTTCGGACTAATAATAATTAGTACTAAGTATCTCCAACGGACTGTTTGTAGCTCATGATTTTATTACACTTGTTTATGTGTGTTTTTGTATTCAATAAAATGTAATTTTATTCAAATTTCCAAGTCTGTGCTTACCTTATCATACAGATGATCTTGTCCACTCAAAAATCCTAATTGTTAGGAGGTAGCTGAGGCTCTCTCCCCTAGTTTTTACTTTTGAATAATTAGCAGGGATTGTGGACCTTTATCTGTATCTGGAAATAGTCCAACATTATTACTATTTAACAAGATACACATAGGTTACATACGTCGTGAACGTTAGAGCGAGGTGGCCGGCGGACATCGCAACCGCCAGGTACGCGCAATCGGCTCCGGCGTCACGCCACGCCCCCTATAGCTCTTACAGCGGCCCCGATTCGTGCAGCCGTGCCAACCTGCCACCGTATAATGACGGCGGCTCGTCGGCAAGCAGTTAAGAATCTACTTCATGAAAAATAGATTACAGGGCAACTAAGTAGTGGATGTGTAGAGATTATTTTTGGAGAATAAGGATATTGTTTAGTGTCACTTTAATTCTTATGTTACCATGTCAAAGCAGTCAGTGAACTCTTGATAAGTTAAAGAAGATGTGACAGAACAGAGACCCCCTGGTGTAAACAGTTGCTTGTTACACTATAAGACATGTAACAAACTTACCAGAGACACGTTCTATTTGAAGCATTTGTTGTGACATGATGTAGTGTATGTACAGTGCCAGTGTGCACCACAAATGTATATATAACATATGTCTTCTGGAGTTGAAGCACTCCGCTGGAGGCATTACAAGCTACAACAAGACTTCAACAAAGTACTTTGCAGCAGAAGGTTGAAATGATTTACACAGCGTGTGACTTGTTCACCTAAATTGTTGCAAATTGCTCTCAGTTGCTGATAGGCATCTTGGTCAAGGAAACATTTGACTTGTTTTATAATGTTCACCTATCTGTGAGGCGCCAAACTTTCTGCACTTCAGCAAAACATGATGGAAAAAATATATATTCCTAGTCTCTCCTGAGTTGTTTTGTGGTAGACAGTGCTTTGGGGCCAATTTCTGTTTGTCAGTAGCTTTAACCACTTCAGCCACGTGCGACGCTGAACCCAAACAAAATTGATGTCCTTTTTTCCCACAAATAGAGCTTTCTTTTGGTGGTATTTGATCACTTCTGCAGTTTTTATTTTTTGCGCTATAAACAAAAAAAGACAGACATTTTTTGAAAAAAAAAACCAATATTTTTTACTTTCTGCTATAATACATAAAATATTAAAATATATTTAAAAAAATGTATTCATCAGTTTAAGCCAATATTATTCTGCTACATATTTTTAGTCGAAAAAAATCGCAATAAGCGTATATTGATTGGTTTGCGCAAACGTTATGGCGTCTACAAAATAGGGGATAGATTTATGGACTTTTTTTTTCTATGTTTTTACTTTTTATTGTAGATTGTTATCTCGTAGAGGGAGATGTCACAGTATGGCAGCCCTTGCAGTGTCTTCTGTTAGACACTGCAAGGGCTGCCATACTGTGACATCTCCCTCTACGAGATAACACTCTACAATCCAGGCACCCTTGGCCCCTTTATAGACCTAGCTTGGTTAAATATACCGGCTGTTTGACCCTGCTTTGGGCTCTTTTTCGGTCAGCCTACCTCTTATGCCATCCAGTGTCCGTTTTTCATTTGACCTTACATCAAGTCGCAGTATCACATCTAACTGCCCAAAAAAACATCCCCTGAGGAAGCCGTAAAAGGCGAAACATGTCGGGATAAGTCACACTTCTGTTGAGTGACAACTTCTTCCATCTATGGTTTAGATGTATAATTGTATCTGCGTATCATATGTACAGCCAATATTTTTAACTTGTCCTCTATGCAAATAAACTTTGTTTAACTTTTATCTTTTGGAATAATGTAATTAACTTTTCTGCTTGCACCCTTAAACTCCCACCAAAAAACTTCGCCTTGTTTACATATATCTTAAGGGATGTTGGTGCCATTTTTCTGACACTGTCGCCTATCCATACCACCATTTCTTAAGAAAATGTCATATTGTTTTCAATTCGAATGCAGCAAATTGAACAAACAAAAGAAAAATCTTCATCAAATGATTACAATGACTCTTTAAATCACCTTTGGCTTAAAAAAAACAGTATTATTTCGAAATGGTACTCTAATAACACATACAGTGTTTGATTTCATCAATATGTGTAGTGAGAATTTGACTGGAGTTCAATGTAAAATTCGTTTCAAATTTTAGTCCGAATTTCCGAAATTCGTACGAATTTCGTTACATTATTCGGAGCATTCGGTAAAATTTGTTTATATTGTAATTCGGGTATTCGGATATATCCAAATCTCTGAATAACGAAAATTTAGTCCGAATATTAATTCAGTATGAAACGAACTGCACATGTCTAGTTTGCAGCTTACCAGCTCTTAAGGACAGTTTACATTATTTTTCTTTCGTTTTTCTAAGTCTTTTTTCCCTTTATTTTAAGCACTTGCCGACCAGCCGCCGTCATTATACTGCAGCAGGTCGGCACGTTCCCGCGAGCCGTCATAGCTGTACGTCGGCCCTTTAAGCGGGGATAGCAGGCACGTGCGGGCCGCTGCACTGCGGGGCTGCTGATGCACGTGGCTGGCAGTCGCGATGACTGTTGGCCACGTGCGATCCCGGGCACGAGAGCCAGAACAGGAATGTGTGTGTAAGGAGAGGAGAGGCAGATCGTCTGCTCCTACTAGTTAGGAACAATGATCTGTCATCTCCTCTAGTCAGTTCCATCCCCCTACAGTTTGAACACACACGAGGGAACACATTTAACCACTTGATCGCCCCCTAGTGTTAACCCCTTCCCTGCCAGTGACATTTACACAGTAATCAGTGCATTTTTATAGCACTGATTGCTGTATAAATGTCAATGGTCCCAAAAATATGTCAAAAGTGTCCGATTTGTCCGCCATAATGTCGCAGTCCCGATAAAAATCACAGATCACTGCCATTACTAGGCTATTTTTTGCGATATGGCACTGCGTCGCTTTAATTGACAATTGCGCGGTCGTGCTTTACGCTGTACTGAAACAAGATTGACGTCCTTTTTTTCTTTTTCCCCGCAAATAGAGCTTTCTTTTGGTGGTATTTGATCACCTCTGTTGTTTTTTTTCTTTGCGCTATAAACAAAAAAGTGCGACAATTTTGGAAAAAAACAATATTTTTTACTTTTTTCTATAATAAATATCCCAATTTAAAAAAAAACTATTTTCTTAATCAGTTTAGGCCAATATATATTCTTCTACATATTTTTGGCAAAAAAATTGCAATAAGCGTATATTGATTGGTTTGCGCAAAAGTTATAGCGTCTACAAAATAGGGGATAGATTTATGGCATTTTTATTATTAATTTTTTTTTACTAGTAATGACGGCGATCAGCGATTTTTAGCAGGACTGCGACATTGCGGCAGACAGATCGGACACTTTTGACACTTTTTTGGGACCATTGACATTTATACAGCGATCAGAGCTAAATATAGCTACTGATTACTGTAAGAATGTCACTAGCAGGGAAGAGGTTAACACTAGGGGGTGATCAAGGGGATAAATGTGTTGCCTCGGTGTGTGTTCTAACTGTGGGGGGATGGGGCTGCCTGGAGGAGGAGACCGATCGCTGTTCCTAATCTTTAGGAGCAGCTGATCTGTCTCTCCATCCCTGACAGAATGGACATCAGTGCTGGTGGGGAGTTGGGATGAGTGGCAGTGCTGGGGGGAGTTGGGATGAGTGGCAGTGCTGGTGGGGAGTTGGGATGAGTGGCAGTGCTGGTGGGAGGAATGGGATGAGTGGCAGTGCTGGTGGCGGGTGGGATGAGTGGCAGTGCTGGTGGTGGGTGGGATGAGTGGCAGTGCTGGGGGGAGTTGGGATGAGTGGCAGTGCTGGTGGAGGTAATGGGATGAGTGGCAGTGCTGATGGGGGGAATAGGATGAGTGGCAGTGCTGGTGGGGGATGGGATAAGTGGCAGTGCTGGTGGGGAGTGCTATGAGTGGCAGTGCTGGTGGGGATATGGAATAAGTGGCAGTGCTGGTGGGGGGTGGGATCAGTGGCAGTGCTGGGGGGAGTTCTGATCAGCCAACTCAGGGGCTCTTGATCAAGGTCATCTGCTGATCTGAGAGCTGTAGTGGGGACTTTTAATGGCAACTCTAATCAAAGGTGGTGTTACTCGATGTGTCTCCGGCGTCACTGTGTCTCCAGCTCTGTGGTGTCTCGCAGCAGTGACACCTATGCTGAAATCAGGAGATAGGGTCTCCTCCAGGCCCTCCCACTTCACATTCCTCACCAGTCAGCTGACCTCTAGTCTCCGCCCCCCACCCATACCGTGAAACTGAATGGGCGGCTGCGAGAGTGGTGGGGGCTTCAGGAGCAGCCCAGGATTTGGTGACCCCTGGCAAATGGTCATTTGACCCCCAGGTTGAGAACCACTGCCCTACACTCTAAAGACATGATGGTAGCTTAATTGGATCCTGTATAAATTGGCCCTAATATATGTCAGTTAGGGACCTTAGATTGTAAGCTCATTGAGGGCAGGGACTGATGTGAATGTACAATATATATATGTAAATTGGCAGTGCTATAAAAGGACCTGTAATAAATAAATAGTCCATGCAACTGGGGACGTGGCAGGTGTTTATTTTTGCCTATATGCCTTATAGTAAAAGATGTCCTTCTTTCTCATCTCAAAAAGTTGGGGGTACAAGTGCAGTTTTGATATGTCCATGATTGAGTCTATGAACACACAAAGATGAACATATGGCCGTTCAAATATAGATGTGTTACTATCCACCTGAAACAGTCATGTCTGCAAGGTGCCACTTTTACAAGCTGTTTAATCCATACATTATGTGCCGAGGGAGTTTTAACACATTTCTCAGGAAAACATTACAAGCTTTAACAGCCAAACACAAGGTTAAGCCTAGAAACACATAAAACATAAATATGTGGATCTTTTGATAGCGCTCTCGGCCTCCGGATGTCTTTGTTGCCAGGAACCAGGAAGGTAAATAAAAGATGTTTGCTTTTCTTAAAACCAAATTTCAGTACGATCCTTTAACAGATGGCGTGATTTGCAAGGTGTGCTCGGCGCCGACAAAAGCGACAATGAAAATCACTTAATCAAATATACATGACATGTGTTTCATTAAATTGTAAATCCATTGGGGTAAATTTTAATATTTCCTGAAAGTGTTGAAAAGTTAAAAAAAAAACATACAAATACACGGTTAGACTAATGGTATGTTTTGGCAGATTTCCAGTATACTGTATTCTGTCCATTTAAATAGAACTACAATACAATGATGTTGATTTACTAAAGGCCATAGACTGTGCACTTTACAAGTGCAGATCCACTCTTTTTTCTTAGTAATTGTGGTAAAGCTTCTCTTTGTAAAGAATAACCAATTAGGTGCAAAGAAAATTAAACAAAAAGATTTTTGCTTGCACATGACTGGGTGATGGAAATAAGCAGAGCTTCATAAACATGCAGAATGAAAAAAATTAGTTTGGTTTTGATTAGTTATTTACATACATTTGTTTAGTTAAATTCGTTTAATCCTTCTAATTTGTTTTCAGAATTTGTTTTGTTTATTCGTATTCGAATTGATTCGAATTTTCTAATTAGGATCAATTTGAAAAGTTTTCAAATCAATTTCGAATAGTGTTCAAATTTCCAAATGGAAAATAGAATAGAAAATAAAGGAACAGAACAGAAAAAAATAGAATAGGATAGAAAAGAACATAACAGAAAATAAATGAATAGAATATAATAGAGTAAAACAACAAAATAGGATAGAAAATAAAGGAACCAAATAGAATGGAATAGAATAGAATAAAAAATAATAGCATAAAAAAGAAAGATTATAACCATCTTCTGAAAAGAAAATAATTACAAAAAAAAACAGTAGAACAGAATAGAATATAAATAATATAACCATTTGCCAAACTTCAAATAGAATCAATTCGAATTTGAATAGAATATAAAAGAATAGAGTAGAATAGAATAGAAAATAACACAATAGTATATAAAAACAACAGAATAGAATAGAATAGAATGAATATAACCATCTTCCTATTCTAATCTATTCTTTTCTATTCTATTCTGATGTTTTTTCTATACTATTGTGTTGTTTTCTATTCTATGCTATTCTATACTATTCTACTCTATTTAATAGAAAAGAATAGAATTAATATAACCATCTTCGTATTCTAATCTATTCTTTTCTATTCTATTCAAATTTGAATTGATTCGATTAAAATTTTGGGAAATGGTTATATTCTTTCTATTCTATTCTATTGTCTTTTTAATTATATTCACTTTCTATTATTTTATTTTCTATTCTATTAGTTTATATTTGTTTCTATTCATTTCTATTTTATTCTATTCTTTTCTATTAAATTTCTTTCTATTTCCATTTGTTTCTTTATATTCTATTGTTATTTTCTATACGATACTGTTGTTTTATATTCTATTTTAATCTATTCTTTTCTATTCAATTCAAATTCAAATTGATTCTATTTGAAATAGTTATAGTCTTTCTATTCTATTCTATTGGTTTCTATTCTTTTCTTATGTATTCATATTGATTCTATTTGAAATTGGATTTTCAGAAGATGGTTATATTCTTTCTATGTTATTCTATTATATTCTAGTCTATTCTATTCTTTTATTTTCTATTCTATTTTGTTCTGTTTTACTCTATTATATTCTATTCTTTTATTCTCTGTAATATTCTTTTCTATTCAATTTTTTTTTCTATTCTATTTATTCTCTTTGGAAATTGGAAAACTATTCAAATTCAAAAAGTATTTGAAAAGTATTCGAAAACGATTCAAATTTTTTTTAGTTTTTTCGGATTTGTTCAAATTCGGTACTATTGTAATTCGGATACATCCGAGTTTCCGAAAAATGAAAATTCATCCAAATTTCAATTTGGAACGAAATGTACCACATATGTCTAGAGCTTTACCAATTGACTTAACTCTGGAGAAAATGAGTGCCTTTAGTAAATTAACCCCAAAGTCTAACATGGTATTTGTATGTCTTTTTTAATCCATTTGCATTTAGTATATCAATCCCAATATTATCTTATATCAAAGTGCACCTTTTTAGCAAACCTTATTTCACGATTTATAGATTGTTCCCTCTTGTCTAGCTAGGGATCACATAGTCTCTGCCAAAAAGGGAGGCTGTGGGTGTTTTACAGCATTAAAGACTGCAGGGAGTCTATTGTTTGAGTCGGTCAAACCCCGGTCTGTGCACTCGTAGTGAGATAAGACAATTAGCAAGATACAACATTGTACAGTGGTACTAAGCAATGAGCAGAAGCTGATTATTTAATAGAGTAAGGCAGACCATACACGGTGGGAATTTCTTTCCTGCAACCACAAGCCCCGCCCCCTCTCTCCCCTCACTGACTTTGATTGACAGTAGTGGGTGCCAATGTTTTTTTTTATCTTAATGCATTAGGATAAAAAAAACTTCTGCCACTTTAAGAGAACACAGGAAGTGTGCACAGAACACAGGACAGCTCTGGACATCTGACAGACATACCAAAGGACTTTCAAAACTTTTTAGTAGACCAAGGCCCCATGCACACTTGCAAATGTGGCCAATAGATGTCTGCGTCCAGGATCAATCCTTCACAGGTAATCGCTTCATGAGTGATTACATGCAAGCAGATGCAATTAGCTGTGGAGCTGTCAACTTCCCATTGCTTTCAATGGGGCTGCCACCCACAGCTAATCGCCGGGAACCCCTGTTGGGTCTCCCACATGTAATCGCTAAAGGATCCATTCACAAGTGTGAATGGAGCCTAAAGGAGAGCAAAAAATAGAAGTTAGGGTTTACATATCCTAGAAGTGTGAGGGTGGCCCCTTTCACAATTTGTTCACTTTGTTCAAAAAGAATAAGAGATTTCAACAGATACATCGGAGTTGATTTATTAAAGGCAAATACACTGGGCACTTTTACTGCAAGTGCAGTTGCTCCATGTCAGGACTGGGCTCAGCCCTTCGTTCTCAGAGCTCTGTGCTCAGCTGACAGTTAATTGCCAAAGACTCTTCCTTCCACAGTGACTCGCCTGGTCTTCATTTCCTGCTCGCCAGCTAGAGCTGCTGGTTATATAAACTCCTTGGATCAGATCTTCTGTGCCTTTGCCTTGGTCAACATGTCCGGACTCTCTCTGCTGTGTTTTCCTGTGAAAGACTTTTGCTTAGCTGACTTCCCTTCTGGTTCCTGATCCTGTTTGCTGCACCCGACTTTGCTGATCTCTGGACTCCTGTTTCTCTGGCTTGTTCTGACTACCCGTTCTGGTTACTGAACTCTGGCTATGTTTTGACTACGTTTGCTCTGTTTATACCATTTTATTAAATAGTGTGATTTTTATTGCCCTTCTGTCTCTGTCTGATTCATGATTCCTGACACTCCAGAGCTTAGTAAATGAGGGAGAGCTCTGCTGGCTTCCATCATCCAATCATGTGCAAGCAAAATGTTGTTGTTTTTTCATTTTCCTTGCATGTGATTGGGTATTCTTTGTAAAGTGAAGGTTTGCCTCATTTAGTAAAATCTGGAGCAACTCCACTTTCAAAAGTGCACAGTCTATTTGCCTTTAGTAAATCAACCCTATTGTCTCCCAACAACAAATCTCTATGCATTGTCTATAGATAGCATTATCATGACAATACTAGGCATAAGGTTGCCATATCTTTTTTTTTTAATGAAAGATTTTGGTCATAAACATGGTAGGTAATTATAAACTTAATCTACTGTATGTACTAGAAAGGTGTTAGCACTGTGTAGACAGTCATTTATCTCATTTATGACCTTTAAATATTGACTCTCCCATTATATGTAAACTTGTCAGAATACTATTGTACTACATCATGGAACATGCAAGGTCATAACTACAAAGATAAAAAAAAAAAAAAACCCTAGACCTGAATTCTGTCAAAGTAACAAAATTCAAAGTTGGTCAACTGTCTTAAAAAAAAAAAAAAAAAAAAAGCAATAAAAAGCCTGCAGGTGTGACTACCCCATAATACTTCTACAACACTTTCAGGCCAATCCCAGTCCCAGGCAATGGTGAACCGGGTCTAATCCAGATCTCACAGGTGGGGTTCAATCCAAATCATCTTACTTCACATGTGTGAGAATTGTGGTTTTAAGTGGAACTAAACTCTCCCAAACAGCATAAACTTTTTTAATCCTTATGCTGATAGCATTAGTATATCGATAGGAAGGTACTGTATATTATATTGACTTGTTTTAATTAAACTTTTTATTTTTTACATTTCTTCAGTTGTTTCCTGGTTTCTGGCCTAGGTTAAAATTATATCATACATCCCAGAAGTCTTCATGGGCATTTTTCTTCATTCATCTGGAGAAGAGGAAGAGGGGCTTCCTCAGCTAAGCACACGCTCATGCCTGCATGCCGCCTTAGCCAAGGGCAGATGGATTTCTGGAAGTAAATACTACATGAACCATCTTCCCTTACTCAAGATGGCCACAGCTAGAAATGCTACGAGGTGTATTTTGAAGCGAATTCTCAAGAAAAATAAGAAACATAGAGAGATGGATGGATATGTGAAATTGCTTTGAGCCTAGGTTCAGACTAGTGTGATGTGGGAACCAGTGCGATTACAGTGCCGGTTCCCGCATAGATTCTCTCCCGCAGGCAGTTCTGTGAACTCTGCGAACATACATTGTTAATGCGATGTGAGTGAAAATGTAGCGCTAGTAAAGACTTTGTGAAACAGCTACGTGAACAAAAGGTTAATAATACATGAGGGACATGTGAATACATTGACACCCCTAGATTGGTTCACAGATCGCAGTGCGAACTGTGGATTTGTACAGGAATCAGATCACATGGGTGAGAACACCCATGCGATACGATTCCAGTGCGGGGAAAAACAAGTCCCTGCACCTTTTTCTGTGCGAAGCCAATGTGAGTTCAGCCATACAACTGTATGGCTGAACTCGCATTGTTCAGACATCACATGTGACCGGCACCTGTGGTGCGGGTGCGAATCACATGCGATGTCTGAGATTGCACTATTCTTTACATAGGTCAAAATGTAAAAAATGAATTAAACTGTAATTTCAGTTTGTGGTGCTCAGATACAGTTTAGTTCTGCTTGAAGACATTTCTGGAAAGCTTGTTCTTTTTTTAAATCCTTAAAGCGGAACTTCAGTTATTTTTTCATCTTTCCATCTATTAAATCTTCTGCCCTTGTTATTTTAACTTTGGATAGTAAAACATTTTTTTCTGTCAGTAAATACCTTATACAGCCCACTTTCTGTTTCTTGTCTGGTAAAAAGCCTAGCCTTATGACATAATACACGGCTCTCTCTCTCACTCTCGTGAGAGTTTGACAGGAAGGGAGGGGGGTGAGTCATAAGAGGGACAATGAAAGCTGCAGAGCTGGAGGTGTGCCTCTGTGTAAATCCAGAAAGTGAACAGGCAGCAGGTTCAGCTGCCCACAGTTAAAATGATTGCAGCCAGACTCAGTGGAGGGAGATTTGTGCAGCATATTTGGCAAGTACAGAATCACAGTATATATAAAATAATATGCAAAGTGGCTGGAGGGAAGCTTCAGAATGGCAAAGATGTTTCCTCTTTAAATACTATTGTGAAGAGACCAGGGCTAGATAAATCCCACTATACACCCTCATGTCAGTTTGAACCACTTTAGATAGCAAATATGATCAACAGTCAAAAGTAATTGACAGAAACGTAGCAATTTACTACTAAGAAGTTTGATTGACCACAAAAATTCGATAGCGGGTGAAGTTAAACAGAAGGCAATACATTGACAGTCTTAACCGCTTTAGATCCGGGCCATTGCCAAATGACAGCAACAGCGCGGATCTAAATTGCCGGGACTACGTCCATTGACGTTGTCCCGTGCACGAGCGGCCTGCGCGCCCCCTGCAGGGCGCGCGCGGCGCGCTCGGTGATCAGCGAGTCTATGAGACTCGCCTGATCACAGATCAGAGTAAGGGGTTGGTCCCGACCTCTTACCACATGATCAGCTGTCAGCCAATGACAGCTGATCATGTGATGTAAACAGAGCCGGCAATCGGCTATTTTTCCTCCTCGTGCTGTAAAAAAACCCCGATCACCGGCGGCCGTGATCGGGACATCAGTCCCGATCACGGCGATTATCTAACACAAGGCAATAGGCAGCAGTGCTGCCTACCAGTGCCCACCAGCATCACCCATCAGTGCCCACAGTGCCATCAATCAACGCCACCCATCAGTGCCCACAGTGCCACCCATCAGTGCCCACAGTGCCACCCATCAGTGCCCACAGTGCCACCCATCAGCACCCACATCAGTGCCACCCATCAGCACCCACATCAGTGCAACCCATCAGCACCCACATCAGTGCAACCTATCTGTGCCCATTAGTGTCACCTACCAGTGCCCATAAGTGTCCATCAGTGCCGCCCATCACTGCCCATCAGTGCCACCCATCAGTGCCACCCATCAGTGCCCCCCCATCAGTGGTACCTATCCGTGCCACCCATCCGTGCCACCCATCCGTGCCACCCATCAGTGCCACCCATCAGTGCCACCCATCTGTGCCAACCATCCGTGCCACCCATCCCTGCCGCCCATCCGTGGCCATCAGTGCTGCCTTATCTGTGCCCATCAGTACCGCCTTATCTGTCCCCATCAGTGCCGCCTTAACTGTGCCTATCAGTGCCGCCTTAACTGTGCCTATCAGTGCCGCCTTATATGTGCCTATCTGTGCCCATCAGTGCAGCCTATCAGTGCCCAACAGTGCCGCCTCATCAGCGCATATCAATGAAGGAGAAAAATTACCTGTTTGCAAAATTTTATAACAAACTATTAAACATGATTTTTTTTTTTTTCAAAAATTTCCATCTTTTTTTGTTTGTTTAGCAAAAAATAAAAACCCCAGCTGTGATTAAATACCACCAAAAGAAAGCTCTATTTGTGGGAAAAAAAATGATAAAAATTTCATTTGGGTACAGTGTTGTATGACCGCGCAATTGTCATTCAAAGTGCGACAGTGCTGAAAGCTCAAAATCGGTCTGGGCAGGATGGGGGTTTAAGTGCCCAGTAAGCAAGTGGTAATACAATTTATTTACAGATCAAATAGAAAATGGAAAAAGTATGCAATTTCATCAAAAGAAATCAAATTTTTAAGTTTGATGGGGCAATTTTGATTCCATTTTCTTTTGGTTGGTCAAGACAACCAATTTATGTCTTCTATGATTTTGACACAAAATTGAACCAAACCTTCAGTTACTCAAATTGTCACATGTATTGACAACTTATTGCTTTGACGTAAGTGGTCACATCTTCTGCAGAATTCTGCTCCAATTTGTTTAGGCTAGGAGTGATGGAAAATGGAAAAAACAGTAAAGCTGGGAACATATGGATGGCTATAGTTTTCAAAATGATCAATAACTGGCAGTAATTGATCACTAGCTTTACCTATGCATGTATTTGTATGTTGAGGTCAATCGCACACATTTAGAACATTGAGCTATTATTATCAATTATTCGCTACTTTATGCTCTATTACATTTTTTCCTGTGTGAACCAAAGGCTAGCAAATTAATTGTGGAGCATTTAAGGCGATGATACAAGTAAAAATTGCCTATGTTCACCCAGCTGAACTGAGATTGTCGTAAAGTAGAGCAAATAAGAAAAACATAATTCTATTTCTGGGATAAGGGTCTTGAAACAAGATGGTGGGGTCACATGTCACATGTCACATGTCATCGGACTGGGGAATAGCAATGACAATTATCTAAGTTACCTATTTATACAGATTTCTTTCAAAAATAACAGCTCTATCAAATCCAGTTGATAATCTGGAATTTCTAAGTTATCAAAGCAACCAGCAGAACCCCATCAACTCTATTCTCAAGGGAGAGTTATTTGGTTTAATCTTTATTTTAAGTGGAGTATTCCTTTAAGCCCTGCTCAACAGAAGTATATGTTTGGTAACTTATAATTATGAACATTGTGGTTTATTATCCCCTATGGTACTATCCTTTTCCTGAAATACCAAAAACGAGTTAGCGGTTTGTAATTTCAAGTATTGGCCTTGATGAGAGGTATGACTCAGAATGTCCATGATATTTAATCTACTCAACACATCAATTTTTAATTGACTTTTTTATTTGCAAGCTGATGATGTCACTGCAAATATAGATGGCTCAGCGGAAATGTTAATATCAGCCCAGCTCATTGTGCAGTCTGAACCTCTGGTTTTGTATAAATCAGTTTTCATTAAATATATGCATTATGCTTCAGTGCAGTGGATGTTGCCCAGCAAATCACATGAATTAGAAGGCTCAGACAGCACAGCCTCTTAGCATTCAGATCAGCCTTTCTTGGCTCTGAAAACCAAGAGAACAAAGAAACATACGCTAGAATTTCAGCGCTTCGAGGAAGAAACATCACTAAATCAAGTCTATTTGCCTTTTCATCTATGTTTATGTATTTTGCAGTAGTAAAATGTGCATTTTATAACTGGGCTAAGTCTGAATATATTTGACTTATTAAACTACAAGTCATCACACAAGTGTGCAGCTATAGAACCGCATATAGACATAATAGATAGATAGATAGATAGATAGATAGATAGATAGATAGATAGATAGATAGATAGATAGATAGATAGATAGATAGATAGATAGATAGATAGATAGATAGATGATTATTATTATTATTATTATACAGTATTTATATAGCACCAACAGTTTACGTAGCGCTTTAGATAGATAGATAGATAAGATAGATAGATAGATAGATAGATAGATAGATAGATAGATAGATAGATAGATAGATAGATAGATAGATAGATAGATAGATCAGACGGGTAGATTCTGTAGATCAGACGGGTAGATAGATAGATAGATGATATAATATGATATACAGCTGAATGGAGGTGTTCACTGCATGGAGTTTGTATGACCTCTTCATGTTGTAAGAAAACATTGTTGAATGGACTATAATTTTCACAGAGCTAAAAGCGGAGTTCGACCCATTTCTGTGTTTAATAAAAGTCAGCAGTTACAAAAAGTGTAGCTGCTGACTTTTAATAAACGCGCACTCACCTGTCCCACAATCCAGCGATGCGACTGCCCGAAGCCTCGCTCCTCTCCTTCTGCTCATGCAAGTGTGGGCACCCGGCTGTGACAGCTTGCGGCTTCACAGCCGGGTGCGAACTGCACATGCGCGAGTCGCAATCTTATGGGACCTGTGACGTGTTCCAGAAGATTGCAGGGAGGGAGGGGGGGGGAGAGGAGAAGTCCCGCCCGGTGCCGCGGCGCCATGAGCGGAAGTGGGAGCTGGGTACCTATCAAAACTAGGTATCCGCTCCCCCCCCCCCCAAGAAAAAATAAATGACATGCCAAATGTGGCATGTCAGGGGGTCAGAAGAACTTAAAGCGGAAATTCCACTAGGGGTTTCTAGCTATTATCGCCTCTCAGATAAGTAACCACTGTCACCAATGATCTATTTAGCTGTCTTTAAGGGGGATTCTTCCTACCGACCACAAATGTAAGGCGCATTCTTCCTACTGACCATCACACTAATGTACTGTGAGCTGTAGATATAGTTTTTATTAGAAAGGGTTCCCTGAGACTGAAAAGTTTCAGGGGTTATTTCAAGGGTTCCTCTATGTTAAAAAGGTTGAGAAGGGCTGATAGATAGATAGATAGATAGATAGATAGATAGATAGATAGATAGATAGATAGATAGATAGATAGATAGATAGATAGATAGATAGATAGATAGATAGATAGATAGACAGACAGATAGACAGATAGACAGATAGACAGATAGACAGATAGACAGATAGACAGATAGACAGATAGACAGATAGATAGATAGATAGATAGATAGATAGATAGATAGATAGATAGATAGATAGATAGATAGATAGATACTGTAGATTAATAGTCAATTGTATAGTTGGAGCAGCAGAGTTGGTGTCATTTGGGAGAGTGACACAGATCTCGTGATGCCATTAAGAACACCAGGTAAGGTTTGCCTGAGCTCTTCAGAGGCAAGCTGACACTACCCGTAATAGGTTGGTGCCTAATTGTTGACAATATGTGAAAGAAGCCAAACTAAAGATAGTGTAGGGGGCAGTACCCAAAGCTGTTGGGGTTGGCTTAGAACTTCTTTGGATCTACTGTAGGGTTATTGAAGAGTTGCAAATTTCTGTCCAAAAGCTGTTGATCAATAAAGCATTTCAGCTTGTTAACGGCATATGCCTCCATTATCCCAGCCAAACTTTTTACAGTTTCAGCATGGATTTCTTCAGAGTGCCCCAGTTTCCTCTTACAATTTGAAATCATACTAGTAAATTAAAAAACTGTGCTACGACAAATATATATTTGCTGACTACTCTTTCTAAGTGAGGGGCTCTCAAGTTCATTTAACCTCCCTGACGGTATGATTATGTCTGATTTTTGATGCTGAAAGAGGTACAATTATTTTGCATGGAAATTTGGCGTTTTATATTGTAGGCCTGTAATTCTTAGGAATAACTCACTTAAATCTGTCCAAACAAGAGTCTAGTAGACATTCCGGGTATGATAAAGTTTGGAAAACGAAATAATAAATTATAATATAATAAATAACTATAAATAATTATAACAAATAATAATATAATAATAATAACAATTATTCAATAATGTAATCAAATCAAAAACACTGAAATTCGCTCAGTTGCAGAATTGTCGCTGTCATTACTTTTCAGTGTTTGATGACGAATCTCCCCACAAATCACTATCGCTCAATTCTGCAAGTGATTCTAATTTATTATCGCTGTTTTCTAGCTGGTCTAAAACCACTTTTAATGTAAAGGGACGGTTTTGGTTGCTATGGACAATCTCCAGTTTCCAGGCAGAAAGAACAGTATATATAATATAAAACTGCATGCAGGACACTGGAGAAACCACTAGAGACAAAAGATAATGTGAAATAATTATATACAGTAATGTAATCTGTAAGATTACAGTGTACTGTATGTATTGTGTGTGTTTCACTTTTTGAATTTGGCGCCGTTCTCCGTCTCCGTGCGTTGCAATGCTCGCAGGGAATGGAGCTCGGCTCCGTGCTGAATCGAGCGGAGGATGAGCCGCTCACACTGCGGGAAGACATCGCAGGATCCAGGGGACAAGGTAAGTAAGCTCTTCCTGGATCCTGCGATGCGATCCCGAGTCTGGCTCGGGGTTACCGCTTTTGGGTCTGAAATTCCACTCCGAGCCACACTCGGGAATACCACCAGGGAGGTTAATGGCTTCACTCCTTTCTGAGTGAGGGCCCATTTACACAATGGCAATGCGTCAACACATGCAAGGTAATGTGAATTCTGTCAAGGCAACCTATTAATGCACCAAATAAGGTGTACATACCATTTTTGCAGCATACCATACTAAATGTGCTGCAATGCACATTCATCAGCAAAGGGCGCCATTTAGGTACCATTCACAGTAGTTTGAATCGGCCCTTACTTACCTCAGAAGCTCTGACTACACTTGCTGCTTGCTTGTTTTGGGTCATCCCACTGGAACTTGAGTACACTGGGAGCAATTGGAAGATGCTCTCCATAGTAGCTGTGACTTCTGGAGGAGCTACATGCTATTAGGTGTCTGCCTAGCTACCTGCACAGAGGAGGGCCTCTCACCTGGCTGCAGATTACTTGCTTAGCTACCTTTGCCTCATCATGTGTGACCTCTTTGCTCAGGCAGGGAAGCGAGGAACTTCTCTTCCATGGGGGACTCTAGGAACCTAGAGAGTTGTGGGAAAAGAGTTAAAGGGAAATGCAATTGCATCGGAGAACAGTGAGTCAATGGTCTTTAAAGAGATAAAACACGGAGAAATGTGCATGTATTGCAGAGACTGCATAGCTTTTCACTTGGACATACTCGATAAACACTGCCATGATCCTTTAAAGTGTATTTCTACTTTTGCGGTCAGATTGGGATAACACCTACTTTATATTTGTTACTCATTCACATAACATAACTTACAAAAAAAATTCAAGATTGGAGCTTACCTTTTTTAGAGGCTCTATTCTGGACCCTCCAGCAAGGAAAAATCCTAGGTAGTTTTCTTTGTTATGAGGGAGCTGGGTAGCTGTGCTTGCCATAACTAACCCTGTCTGTACTGTGCAGACAGATCTTCTTTATCAGTTGTAACTAGTTGTGAACACTGACTGTCCTAACAATGGGTTAAGGCCTGGTTGACAACTATGCAGGTTGCAGTTTGCATATTCCAGGTGCATTTTGCGTTTTTCAATATACGTTTTTGATCCATTGAAGTCTATGGAACCAAAAGCACAAACTGCTGGTCCTCCATAAAATGCACAGATGTGAATGTGACCCATAGGAAACCATGTTGAATGGACTGTGGTGTGTTTCAGCAAAACTGAATGCATAGGTGCGAACCAGGCCTAAAGGTGTAAAGGCTGGCATTCTTGCAAATGTATGTTGATGAGGACATACTTGGGACAGGCTCACTTTAACATTGTTCAAAATCCTTGCAGTCAGCTGTGACACCTCCTGCTGAGAAACATCTAAAAGGTAAGAAACTTTTTTTAAACATTTTATAGGCATGCTGTGTGAATGGGAACACATAAACATATAGCAAGATTTTCTCAAATTTGACTGCAAAAGTGGGAATACACTTTAAACACGCTCACTGAAAGTGCCCTATACCTCCCTTTAAAGTTTTGTCACTACTGACTTGTTTTTATAGGGAGGAGTACAGGGACTAGCGCTCTCATACTTTTACTATTTGTTCCCAACCCAGAAAAAGCCAATGAACTGTCAGGACAACAAGAGATGAACAAACAGTAAGCCATTGTCTTATACTTATTAGCTAGAGTAGACTTTTGTGCTCACAGGTTTGTTATATTGTGTAAAGAATGATAAGACTTTGATCATATTTCACACTGAAGACCAGTTAGGTTCTTTTTGCAGTTTGACCTCACAGGGGATGTCTAATAAAATTATAGCTGGGGCACAAAAGCGATACTAAAATGCATTTATTACATATATAGATTTCAGTTGGTACCATGCATAAAAAGTTCTTGTAAACCACTGTCTACATCTATTAGGCTTACATTTTGAATAAAATGTAATTTTGGCACCTCAGAAATCATGTTAGCAGTTACCTGCAGTCAAATATCAGTCATGCGTGAGAAGTCAGGGAGTTTCTTGACAGTAAAATGAATTGCCAATTAAAGCTGCCATTTTGGATCAGAAATGTTTTCCATCAAGATGCATCGATAATTAAATGCCATCTCAAGGAAAAAAAAAAGACATTGGCATTCACACTTATCTTCAACATCTTTAGTCATTTGATGATTTACGGAAGAATTTTAAATAAGGCTTGTGATGGGCTGTCATAGTATCTAAAAGCTTGAACTTTGTGATAGCATTTACATATTTTTGCTATTACTTTGGCAGAAAAACACTGAATTTGTGCGATAAAAACACTATCCAGTATGAAATCAGATATATTATACAAAGCATGGACACTACTTTTTTTTTTCTTAAAAATTACTTAAAACAAATACTAACATACACTGTTGCATCCACTTTTGGTTGAACTACACTTGAATATTTCCATTAAGGAAACACTTCTGTCTGACACCTATGATAACTATTATATAATATAAGCAGTATATTTGATTTGTGAACTACTTGAATTCATTTTTTGTACCACAGGTAAATGTTCCAACCTCTGAGAAGCCAAAAAGGTTAAAACAAATATAAATGTACAGTATCTCACAAAAGTCAGTATTCGCCTTACATTTGAAGAAATGACACTTTGCTACAGTAGTGGGTGTACAGCTTGTATAACAGTGTAAATTTGCTGTCCCCTCAAAATAACTCTACACACAGCTATTAACATCTAAACCGCTGCCAACAAAAGTGAGTATAAAAAAGAAAATTTGTTGCGCTAAAATATAAACAGAAAATAAAGATAGCTGCTAACACAATATTGTTGGATACAATAAATAAAGATAGCTCACTTTTAACAAAATGTCCAAATTGGGCCCAATTAGCCATTTCCCCTCGGTGTCATGTGACTCGTTAGTGTTACAAAGTCTCAGGTGTGAATGGGGAGCAGGTGTGTTAAATCTATCGCTCTCACTCTCTCATACTGGTCACTGGAAGTTCAATATGGCACCTCATGGCAAAGGACTCTCTGAGGATCTGAAAGTAAGAATTCTTGCTCTACAGAAAGATGGCCTAGGCTATAAGAAGTTTGCCAAGACCCTGAAACCATACAGCAGTTTTACAGGACAGGTTCCACTCAGAACAGGCCTTGCCATGGTCGACCAAAGAAGTTGAATGCACATGCTCAGCATCATATTCAGAGGTTGTCTTTGGGAAATAAACGTATGAGTGCTACCAGCATTGCTGCTGAGGTTGAAGGGGTGGGGGGGTCAGCCTGTCAGTGCTCAGACCATATACTGCACACTGCATCAAATTGGTCTGCATGGCTGTCATCCCAGAAGGAAGCCTCTTCTAAAGATGATGCACAAGAAAGCCTGCAAACAGTTTGCTGAAGACAAGCAGACTAAGGACATGGACAGAATCATGTCCTGCGGTCTGATGGGACCAAGATTAAATTATTTAGTTCAGATGATATAAAAGCATGTGTGAAGGCAACCAGACGAGGAGTACAAAGACAAGTGTGTCTTGTCTACACTCAAGCATGGTGCTTGGAGTGTCATGGTCTGGGGCTGCATGAGTGCTGCCGGTACTAGGAAGCTACAGTTCATTGAGGGAACCATTAATTCTAACATGTACTGTGACATACTGAAGCAGAGCATGATCCCCCCTTCCGAGACTGGCCGCAGGGCAGGATTCCAACATGATAATGACCCCAAACACACCTCCAAGAAGACCACTGCCTTGCTAAAGAAGCTGAGGGTAAAGGTGATGGACTGGACAAGCATGTCTCCAGACCTAAACCCTATTGAGTGTAGCACCCTGATGTTTAGGCAGGGCTGCTAGTAAATTTTGTCGCCAGGTGATAGTTGACTTGGCCAATTGTTAGGTGATCAATTGATTTCCCCCCTAATTCTGGAATTGCTGCACTTCTCTCTTCTCTCGGGCAGCTGGTGACATTTGATAAGACAAGAGCATATCAAGGACGGATTATGAATGAATGGGGAGTCTCAGCCAATGGTCAGGGATTTTCTTGGGTCCCTTGGCCTGCTGGGAGAGCCTATTTATTTGGGTGGAGTCAGGTGATCAGGGTTCTGTGCCACCTAGATGGCTGTCTGGGTGGACGTGTGTCATGTTGACCCGGGCTGCTAGGCCATAAGCCTTAGGCCTATCCCGGGGACATCTGGCTGCTAGGCTGTCTGAGGGCCTATCCAGAAGCAGGAGAGAAGCATAGGGTTGGGACTGCGGGCTTGTAGTCCAACCAGAAGTAGCGGTTCCGCAGGCCGGGGAACCTGTTGTGGTTGGAGGTAGAGGGGAAGCTGTCGTCAATAAAGGAACATCCACCTTGCTACTGAAGACCACAGTGAGTGAGCTGAGGCCAGTACCAGAGCAGCCGGGGGAGAAAACTTCAGCAAGTGCCAAGCGAAAGGTGGAGGATCGCAGGGTCTTTAACATCCACTAGCTCCATGATGTCATCATGGAGGAGTTGAAGAGGATTCCAGTGGCCACCTACGAAGCTCTGGTGAACTCCATGCCCAAGAGGGTTAAGGGAGTGGTGAAAAATTATGGTGGCCACACAAAATATTGACACTTTGGGCCCAAATTGGACATTTTCACTTAGGGGTGTACTCACTTTTGTTGCCAGTGGTTTAGACATTAATGGCTGTGTGTTGAGTTATTGTGAGGGGACAGCAAATTTACAGTTATACAAGCTGTACACTCACTACTTTACATTGTAGCAACATGGAATTTCTTTAGTGTTGTCACATGAAAAGATATAATAATATATATACAAAAATGTAAGGGGTGTACTCTTGTGAGATACTGTATATGCAACAAAAGCAACAACATGCAGCTGGCCATATATCATAAGATGTGATGGTTTGACCCATGATTTGGGGAAAAAGAGGTCAATATAAATAATCCTAAAGCTCCTAGGTTTGCAATCCCAGAGTTCAGGAACATAATGGGCTCCATTCACAAAAAGTGGTATCTTACCGCATCCGAGTATGCATAAGATACCTCACAGCATTTTTGGAAAAAAACAATTGGCATTCACTAAAAACGCTACTAAACTACCGCATGCAGTAATTTAGCGCCGTCGGTAGCCGCGTCCTTAACAAACACTTGTTAATAGCTGGTTGTTAAGGATGGGCGAACGCCAACCTCCTTAACAACCAGTAAACAATATGGGGCCTCATTAATAAAAGCAGATTGCATGCGGTATTTAGGTGTTTTCCCAAATACAACATGTGATCCTGAAAATGTCAATTCACTATTGCTTTATGCCCACCAAAGCATCTTGTACCCATGTTGATAGGGACAAGGGCATCTTCCCCACAACTCTGGCCGGTGGTTGTGGGGGTCTGCTGGCAGGGGGCTTATCAGAATCTTGAAGTCCGCTTTAACAAGGGGTCCCCCAGATCCCCCCCATGTGAATGAGTATAAGGGGATGTTTTTGACAAGCTCCTAGGTTTGCAATCCCAGAGTTCAGGAACATAATGGGCTCCATTCACAAAAAGTGGTATCTTACCGCATCCGAGTATGCATAAGATACCTCACAGCATTTTTGGAAAAAAACAATTGGCATTCACTAAAAACGCTACTAAACTACCGCATGCAGTAATTTAGCGCCGTCGGTAGCCGCGTCCTTAACAAACACTTGTTAATAGCTGGTTGTTAAGGATGGGCGAACGCCAACCTCCTTAACAACCAGTAAACAATATGGGGCCTCATTAATAAAAGCAGATTGCATGCGGTATTTAGGTGTTTTCCCAAATACAACATGTGATCCTGAAAATGTCAATTCACTATTGCTTTATGCCCACCAAAGCATCTTGTACCCATGTTGATAGGGACAAGGGCATCTTCCCCACAACTCTGGCCGGTGGTTGTGGGGGTCTGCTGGCAGGGGGCTTATCAGAATCTTGAAGTCCGCTTTAACAAGGGGTCCCCCAGATCCCCCCCATGTGAATGAGTATAAGGGGATGTTTTTGACAAGCTCCTAGGTTTGCAATCCCAGAGTTCAGGAACATAATGGGCTCCATTCACAAAAAGTGGTATCTTACCGCATCCGAGTATGCATAAGATACCTCACAGCATTTTTGGAAAAAAACAATTGGCATTCACTAAAAACGCTACTAAACTACCGCATGCAGTAATTTAGCGCCGTCGGTAGCCGCGTCCTTAACAAACACTTGTTAATAGCTGGTTGTTAAGGATGGGCGAACGCCAACCTCCTCAACAACCAGTAAACAATATGGGGCCTCATTAATAAAAGCAGATTGCATGCGGTATTTAGGTGTTTTCCCAAATACAACATGTGATCCTGAAAATGTCAATTCACTATTGCTTTATGCCCACCAAAGCATCTTGTACCCATGTTGATGGGGACAAGGGCATCTTCCCCACAACTCTGGCCGGTGGTTGTTGGGGTCTGCTGGCAGGGGGCTTATCAGAATCTTGAAGTCCGCTTTAACAAGGGGTCCCCCAGATCCCCCCCATGTGAATGAGTATAAGGGGATGTTTTTGACAAGTCCTTTATAAAAAAAAAAAATAATAAAATGTCTCCCGATGTAGATCCATCGTCAATCATAATGCCACCGCCATCTGACTAAATAAACTAAGGGGTAGTGCCACTTGGTGATGTCACCCGGTGGCTGCCCCCTCCTCTTGTGACATCACCGACCCAACATGCCCCTTTGGGGGTTGTGGGGAAGAGGCCCTTGTCAGCCAAAGCACCCCCCCCCCATGTTGAGGGCATGTGGCCTGGTATCGCTCACCCCCCTTTCCTAAACTGCCGAGCTGTATGTTCAGATAAGGGTCTGGTATAGATTTTGGGGGGACCTCATACCATTTTTTTTCATTTTGGCGTGGGGGTTCCCCTTAAAACCCATACCAGACCCATAGGGTCATTTTTTTTCTTCATGAAACCCAAGCTGACAGCTGATGACTCAGTCTGCTTCTTATTAACCCTGTTGTTTACTGTTTGTTAAGGATGCTAGCTGCATGCAGGGACCCAGGGGCAGCTTGCCCATTAAGGGCGCACGGGGCGCCACCCCCTCTGTTACGCTTTGCCCTGTATGACAAATGGTTAAATTCATGCATTGCATTGCATTGCATGAATCTATCCATGGCCGTTGCTGACACCCCATATTCAGGCATCAGGCCCCTTTTCAGATGCCGGGCGCCTGAATTCCAGCGGCTGGGGGTGTTTTTTTGAAGCACCTGATTAGAGGCATAGAGCAGAGCATTGCGCTCACAGTCCACTCAGGCATGTTAGAAAAGCAAATTAACACTGAACCGCCTCTCCGCCAATCAGGAGACACGGGTCTAATACTAATCACCTGATTGGCTGAAGGCACAGGCGATCCAATTGGCCAGCTAGCAGAAGTGAAGGAGAGACGCATGGAGGACACAGGGGCCATCGCCTGACCCGTGCTACCCGTCCCACAGCTCGCTGCCGTTACCCACTGCCTGACCCGCCACCAAGATGGGGTAAGTGCTGGTCAGACAGCGAGCGGGTGGGGGGGCACAGTGGCTGCATATGATGGGCACAGAGGCTGAAATTGATGAGGCACAAAGACTGCATTTTATGGGCACAGAAGCTGCAATTGACAGGGCACAGAGGCTGCTTTTATGGGCACAGCGGCTGCATATGATGGGCACAGAGGCTGCAATTGATGGGGCACAGAGGCTGAATTTTTTGGGCACAGAGGCTGCATATGATGGGCACAGTAGCTGCAATTGATGGGCACAGAGGCTGCTTATGATGGGCACAGTGGCTGCATTTGATGGGGCACAGTGGTTGCATTTGATGGGCACAGAGGCTGGATTTCATGGGCACAGAGGCTGCATATGATGGGCGCAGTGGCCGCATTTCATGGGCACAGAGGCTGCATATTATGGGCACAGTGGCTGCATTTCATGGGCACAGTGGGTAAATTTCATGGGCACAGTGGCTGCATTTGATGGGGCAGAGTGGCTGCATTTGATGGGCACAGTGGCTGCAATTGATGGGCACAGAGGCTGCATTTCATGGGCACAGAGGCTGCTTAGGATGGGAAGAGTGGCTGCATTTCATGGGCACAATGGCTGCATATGATGGGCACAGAGGCTGGATTTCATGGGCACAGAGGCTGCATATGATGGGCACAGTGGCTGCATTTCATGGGCACAGAGGCTGCATATCATGGGCACAGTGGCTGCATTTTTAATAGACACAGTGGTTGCATTTCATGGACACAGTGGCTGCATTTGATGGAGCACAGTGGCTGCATTTCATGGGCACAGATGCTGCATATGATGGGCACAGTGGCTGCATTTCATGGACACAGAGGCTGCATATTATGGGCACGGTGGCTGCATTTGATGGGCACAGTGGCTGCATATGATGGGCACACAGTGGCTGCATATGATGGGTACAGTGGCTGCAATTGATGGCACAGTGGCTGCATTTGATGTTCTTGTTTCAGTATTTTTCAGAATTTTTCAGTTTGTTTGCGCCCCCCCCCCCCAAAAAAAAAAATTTTGAGCACAAGCCGCTACTGCAGAGACCACTACTTATTAACTGCATGCATTTTTTTCCTTTTGTGAAGTGACGTTCACTCCTGTTTTATGCGGTATTTACTAAGTGTTTTGCTTTATGCGGTAAATACTGCGTAAAGCAATAGTGAATTGACATTTTCAGTATCGCATGCAGTATTTGGGAAAACACCTAAATACTGCATGTGGACTGCTTTTGTGAATGGAGCCCATTGTCATTTCCTGGCGAAAGTTGGAAGGTGGGGCCTCCATGGATAGGACTTGTTTTTCCACCACCTTCCACAGATACTCAATTGGAATGAAATCTGGAGAATTTGGAGGCCAAGTCAAAACCTCAAATTCGTTGTTGTGTTTCTCAGAACATTCTTGAACCATTTTTTCAGTGTGGCAGTTTCTGCTGAAAGAGGCCACTGCCATGAGGGAATACTGTCTTCATGAAGAGGTGTACTTGGTCAGTAACAATGTTTAGGAAAGTGGTACATGTCAAAGTAACATTTACTGGCATGACATGTGGGCGGGGCTTAACACGCCTAATCAGGGATACGTGCACGAGCAGATGAAGACCACAGTCATGTGAATTCAGCATTAAGGTGGTATTCAAACAACTGATACAATTAACTCTTTATGCACAATGTACTCTTGGTGTTTGTATAGTACATGATTGGCCCCATCGAATGCTTCTGAAGTAATTAATTACAGGCAGAAAACCTGACAGGAGGTACAAGCTTAGTACATGGAAAGTGGATACACTGAGGTCACATTTCCCAGATAATCCTCTCCTGTCCCACCTGCATCCATTGTTCATTAGATGACCGTATTAGCTCTTTTCACTGTTTTTTTCCCAGCCATTCTCTACCTTGCACATTTCTAGAATGGGAAAGCAAAGGTGTTAAGTTACAGGTGCAGGTTAAATGTACTTAGACAGCTGGGCTCAGTACTGATTGAAATTCATTAAAAACAATTGTTCTACAAAAAGACAACGTACACCTAACAATTCATTATGTTTAGTTCCACTATAACTAAGGTCTTTCTACAGGCTTAAGGTGGCCACACACATTGCAGCATTGAAATCCTTGGCTGCTGTTAGAAATCACGGGGCCCCATACAGCCTACCTGGCAGGGCCCCCCTTCCTGAATATATCAAAAAATATTTTCACTAAAAATACACTAAAATCATTATTAGCAGACACAAACACAACCGAGAACCTGTATGAATTGGCCATTTTTAAAATAGATTTTTACATTCTTTAACCACTTCAGCCCTGGAAGGGTTTACCCCCTTCCTGACCAGAGCACTTTTTACAATTTGGCACTGCGTCGCTTTAACTGCTAATTGTGCGGTCATGCAATGCTGTACCCAAACGAAATTTGCGTGCTTTTCTTCCCACAAATAGAGCTTTCTTTTGATGGTATTTGATCACCTATGCCGTTTTTATTTTTTGCGCTATAAACGGAAAAAGACCAAAAATTTTGAAAAAAAATGATATTTTCTACTTTTTGTTATAAAAAAAATCCAATAAACTCAATTTTAGTCATACAGTTAGGCCAAAATGTATTCGGCCACATGTCTTTGGTAAAAAAATGTCAATAAGTGTATAATTATTGGTTTGCACAAAAGTTATAGCGCCTACAAACTAGGGTACATTTTCTGGAATTTACACAGGCTTTAATTTATGACTGCCTATGTCATTTCTTGAGGTGCTAAAATGGCAGGGCAGTACAACCCCCCCCCCCCCCCAATGACCCCATTTTTGAAAGTAGACACCCCAAGGAAATTGCTGAGAGGCATGTTGAGCCCATTGAATATTAATTTTTTTTGTCCCAAGTGATTGAATAATGACAAAAAAAAAAAATTACGAACAGTTATCACTAAATGATATATTGCTCACACAGGCCATGGGCATATGTGGAATTACCCCCCAAAATACATTCAGCTGCTTCTCCTGAGTACAGGGATACCACATGTGTGGGACTTTTTGGGAGCCTAGCCGCGTACGGGGCCCCAAAAACCAATCACCGCCTTCAGGATTTCTAAGGGCGTAAATTTTTGATTTCACTCTTCACTACCTATCACAGTTTTGAAGGCCATAAAATGCCCAGATGGCACAAAACCCCCCCAAATGACCCCATTTTGGAAAGTAGACACCCCAAGCTATTTGCTGAGGGGCATGTTGAGTCCATGGAATATTTTATATTTTGACACAAGTTGCGGGAAAGTGACAATTTTTTTTTTTTTTGCACAAAGTTGTCACTAAATGATATATTGCTCACACAGGCCATGGGCATATGTGGAATTGCACCCCAAAATACATTTAGCTGCTTCTCCTGAGTATGGGGATACCACATGTGTGGGACTTTTTCGGAGCCTAGCCGCGTACGGGGCTCTGAAAACCAATCACCGCCTTCAGGATTTCTAAAGGCGTAAATTTTTGATTTCACTCTTCACTGCCTATCACAGTTTCGGAGGCCATGGAATGACCAGGTGGCACAAACCCCCCACAAATGACCCCATTTTGGAAAGTAGACACCCCAAGCTATTTGCTGAGAGGCATGGTGAGTATTTTGCAGCTCTCATTTGTTTTTGAAAATGAAGAAAGACAAGAAAAACATTTTTTTTTTCTTTTTTCAATTTTCAAAACTTTGTGACAAAAAGTGAGGTCTGCAAAATACTCACTATACCTCTCAGCAAATAGCTTGGGGTGTCTACTTTCCAAAATAGGGTCATTGGGGGGGGGGTTTGTGCCACCTGGGCATTCCATGGCCTCCGAAACTGTGATAGGCAGTGAAGAGTGAAATCAAAAATTTAGGCCCTTAGAAAGCCTGAAGGCGGTGCTTGGTTTTTGGGGTCCCGTACGCGGCTAGGCTCCCAAAAAGTCTCACACATGTGGTATCCCCGTACTCAGGAGAAGCAACAGAATGTATTTTGGGGTGTAATTTCACATATTCCCATGGCATGTTTGAGCAATATATCATTTAGTGACAACTTTGTGCAAAAAAAAAAAATTGGTCTTTTTCCCGCAACTTGTGTCACAATATAAAATATTCCATGGACTCGACATGACTCTCAGCAAATAGCTTGGGGTGTCTACTTTCCAAAATGGGGTCATTTGGGGGGGGGGTTGAACTGTCCTGGCATTTTATGCACAACATTTAGAAGCTTATGTCACACATCACCCACTCTTCTAACCACTTGAAGACAAAGCCCTTTCTGACACTTTTTGTTTACATGAAAAAATTATTTTTTTTTGCAAGAAAATTACTTTGAACCCCCAAAAATTATATATTTTTTTAAAGCAAATGCCCTACAGATTAAAATTGTGGGTGTTTCATTTTTTTTTTCACACAGTATTTGCGCAGCGATTTTTCAAACGCATTTTTTTGGGAAAAAACACACTTTTAAAAAATTTAATGCACTAAAACACACTATATTGTCCAAATGTTTGATAAAATAAAAAATATGATCTTAGGCCGAGTACATGGATACCAAACATGACATGCTTTAAAATTGCACACAAACGTGCAGTGGCGACAAACGAAATACATTTTTAAAAGCCTTTAAAAGCCTTTACAGGTTACCACTTTAGATTTACAGAGGAGGTCTACTGCTAAAATTACAGCCCTCGATCTGACCTTCGCGGTGATACCTCACATGCATGGTGCAATTGCTGTTTACATTTGACGCCAGACCGACGCTTGCGTTCGCCTTTGCGTGAGAGCAGGGGGGGACAGGGGTGCTTTTTTTTCTTTTCTTTATTATTTTTTTGCTTTTTTATCTTATTTTTAAACTGTTGCTTTCATTTTTTTTTTTAATTATTTTTATTGTTATCTCAGGGAATGTAAATATCTCCTAGGATAGCAATAGGTAGTGACAGGTACTCTTTTTTGAAGAAATTGGGGTCTATTAGATCCTAGATCTCTCCTCTGCCCTCAAAGCATCTGACCACACCAAGATTGGTGTGATAAAACGCCTTCCCAATTTCCCAATGGCGCTGTTTACATCCTGCGAAGTCATGAAATGCTCGTAGCTTCTGGTTTCTTAGGCCATAGAGATGTTTGGAGCCACTCTGGTCTCTGATCAGCTCTATGGTCAGCTGGCTAAATCACCCCCTGCATTTTCAGGTTCCCTGTTGGGACAGGAGAGCCAGAGAAAAACATGGAAGACGGTGGGGGGGCATTCCTTCCCACTGCTTGTAAAAGCAGTCTAGAGGCTAATTAGCCACTAGGATTGCTTTTACATGAAAGCCGACCGCTGGCTAAAAAGAATGATACCAAGATGATACCTAAACCTGCAGGCATCATTCTGGTATAACCACTCAAAGTCCAGCAACATACCAGTACGTTGCTCGTCCTTGTTGGGCATATATTGTAATCTTTTTTTTTCATGCAGCCTGTGGGCTGAACGAAAAAAAGAGATTGATCGGTGGGTATGCCCACCATAGAATACCTCCCTTCATCACTTATAATGATGGGCATACATGCTCCATTTATATATACCGAAGCATGGGGGCATCCTCCCGCAAAAGGTAGGAGCAAAGCGCTCCTCCACCCACTGCTGCCCCCATGCTTCGGCATATATCACCTGTAACTTTTGTAACTGTAACCTGTTCCAGGTTCGGGTCTCTCAAAATGCGATGGCATCTTGGGAGACCCTGTGAAAGTGTGCCTAGTCTGTCCAATGCTGTACGCTAATACTTAACTAGTGTATGGTAGTCAGGGCAGGACTTAGGGTGTTGGGGGCCTCTAGGCTTGAGTCACTTTCAGGTCCTACCTTCTATACATTACTTTAAACCTTTAGTTTTCTTTTAAGCGCGCCACTCTGATGCCGTTTGTCCGCCATTACATCACTGTCTAATGCAGAGAGGTTTTCTCAACGGCAGTAAACGAGGCACTATGTAACTGCCAATAACCAAACCTCAAGATAAGAGTTTAAGAGTTTAAGGAATTTTAAGGAAAAAACGATTTAAGGAAAAAAACTTACATTTAAATGCTCATCAATGCAGCCTTGCACAGCGTCCATCTGCATGCTTGTCCAGTGTCATTTGCAGCCTTGCAGCCTTGTCAATGTCCATCTGCAGCCTTGTCCGTATCATTTGCAGCCTTGTCAGTGTCACTGCAGTTTAAATAATGCGTCACTGAGATACACAAAGCCGGTCCTGTGTATCTCGGCTTCTGTCGCAGTCCCGCCCAGTCCCGCCCTAGGATGGATATAACACAGGTCCAATGGCAGGACTGGACGTGACTGTGAGTGGAAAAGAGCGCCACCTATATACATACATAGCCGAGTGTACTCCGCTCACAGTCACGCCCAGTCCCTGTGTTATGTCCATCATAGTGTGGGACTAAGCGTGTGACTGTGAGCGGAACTAGCTGAGTATAGCCGAGTACACTGGGCTGGGGCCCGCGGGGCCCCCTATTGGACGGGGCCCATGGGCTTGAGCCCAGTCAAGCCCAATGGTAAGTCCGGCCCCGATGGTAGTGTTCAAAACATTCACCAATGCAAAGACCAGGATTGTCAGGACAGGAGAGACAATAATAGTGGGTGTCACGCCTATATCCGCGCTTGCTGCAGACATGACATCTTTTTTTGGGCAGTTCGCTGGGTAGGGGTACATGGGACATAAAGAAAATGCCTCTCATGCAGCCGACTGCATTTGGTTGAGGATGTGAATGGGGGAAGTACGGGCGCTGCAGAAGTGGTGGGATCCCAATTAGGATTGGCGAATGCAGCAGGAAGGGCATTATGGGCACCACGGGCCTGTGTTTGTCTTCTTTTTGGTGGCAGCAGGACACTACTTGTGCTTGCCACCTCACCAGCTTGAACTGCACTTATGGGACTCGCCACGTCACCAAGTGTTACTGCAGTGCTGGTTTGACTATGACCGGGGGTGTACTAGGCCGCTGGTGCCAGTTCACCAAAACGCTAGCAAAAAAATTGTTAGCGATTGCAGGGATCAGGCCTGACTCTGCGAACGCTGCAGTTATGCGTTTAGTGTTTTGTAAGTGTCAGTGATCGATCGATACTGCACTTGGGTGGGCTGGGCTGGGCCGAGCGGAGGGGCAAAACGCAGGTACTAGCAGGTATCTGGGCTGATCCCGCTAACACTGCGTTTTGGGAACCCTAAACTGCTGGGGACGATAGTATAGATCTGATCGGATCAGATATTGATCCGTTCAGATACTATACCACTAAGGGAGGTGTACGGTGCGTGCGTGTTAGCGGTACTGGCACTAACCTGACGCTGCCTGGGGCTGGTGCTTGCCAGTTCACCAAAACGCTACCAAAAAAACTGTTAGCGATCGCAGGGATCAGGCCTGACTCTGCGAACGCTGCAGTTATGCGTTTAGTGTTTTGTAAGTGTCAGTGATCGATCGATACTGCACTTGGGTGGGCTGGGCTAGGCTGGGCGGAGGGGCAAAACGCAGGTGCTAGCAGGTATCTGGGATGATCCCACTAACACTGCGTTTTTGGGAACCCCAAACTGCTGGGAACGCTAGTATAGATCTGATCGGATCAGATATTGATCTGATCAGATACTATACCACTAAGGGAGGTGTATGCTGCGTGAGTGGGTGTTAGCGGTACTGGCGCTAACCTGACGCTGCCTGAGGCGACGCAGACCCTATCTGACCCTAAAACCTAAGTTATATCACCGCCGGGCGATCAGGGGGCTAAACCTTTATTCGGTAATAAACGGCGGGTGCCCTGACACTATAAAAAACAAACGAACTAACCAGCGTCACCGTAACAGTTATACGGTGATCACTGGTGAAAGGGTTAACTAGGGGGCAATCAGGGGGTTAAAACCTTTATTAGGTAGTATATGGGGGTCCCTGATGCCAGGGGAGGGCTGGCAGCCTTAGGCCTGGGGGGCAAGTCTAGTCAAGTGGCCCATAGAACCGGTGGTGGCAAAGTGATGGATCAGGAAAACGGTCTCTAAGGTTTTTCATGATCACAAAGGTGGGGGGGCAGGGAGGACAATGTGGCCCTCCATGGCCTGTGGGGGACTTGTACTACCATGGCCTTCAGGAACTAAATTGCAAGCAAGTCCCTGTATGAATCCCTCAGAGCTGAGGACCTGACCCCCCCCTCCGCAACTAGTGACAAACTACAAGTCCCAGCATTAACCCCTGAGATCTAAGGATGTGTCCCCTTAGATCCCACGGCTTCATGCTGTGCCCTGTAGTCCTTTACTTATTGGGGGGGTGACACATCCTCAGGTCTGAGGGGTTTAAGCTGGGACAGTGGCACCTGTAGTCCTTCACTAGTTGGGGGGGGCAGGGGTGTGTGACACATCCTGAGCTCTGAGGGGTTCATGCTGGGACCTAAGAGATTTAAGGATGTGATCTCCTCCTCTGCTGCCGGCTCATGCTCCCATGACACACATATGTTCTAATTCATTCACTGCTCCCAACCTCACCTCAGGCAGCTTGAGGCTCCAATAGGCTTCAAAATAGGGTGGACTCAGAGCGCAGAGCATTGCGATCAGAACCCACCTGGGTGTGTTAGAAAAGCAAATGAATATTTGCTTTTCTAACACTGAACCGCCTCTCTGCCAATCAGGAAGAGCGGGTCTGATACCCTTCACCTGATTGGCTGAAAGGAAAGGCGCTCCAATTGGATGTCTAGCAGGAGGAAAAGCATGGAGGAAGCATAGAGAACACAGGAGCTGCTGCCTGTCCCACAGCTCCCCGCCGTCACTCGCTGCCTGACCCGCCACCAAGATGGGGTAAGTGCCGGTCAGACAGCGGGCAAGGTGGGGTGCTGGTTAAATGCCGACAGGGGGGTAACATTGGCTGCAATTGATGGGCACAGTGGCTGCATTTGATGGGCACACTGAGGCTGCAATTAATGGGCATAGTGACTGCAATTAATGGGCACAGTGAGGCTGCATTTGATGGGGCACAGTGAGGCTGCATTTGATGGGGCACAGTGAGGCTGCATTTGATGGGGCACAGTGAGGCTGCATTTGATGGGGCACAGTGAGGCTGCAATTGATGGGGCACAGCGAGGCTGCATTTGATGGGGCACAGTGAGGCTGCATTTGATGGGGCACAGTGAGGCTGCATTTGATGGGGCACAGTGAGGCTGCATTTGATGGGGCACAGCGAGGCTGCATTTGATGGGGCACAGCGAGGCTGCATTTGATGGGCACAGTGAGGCTGCAATTGATGGGGTTTTTTTCAGTATTTTTTAGTTTGCACCCCCCCCCCCCCCCTCAAAAAACATTTTGAGCACCAGCCACCACTGACAGAGAGAGACATCGCTCCAAATTGTCCACACACACAGAGACCACTACTCAAGAAAATAGCTTGATTCCTTTATCAACATAGTAAAGCCTTGTACCCACCACTAGTTTTTTTTTTTTTTTTTGCTCAATCCAGCGAGTTGAACAAAAAAACTGACAGCTCTGGTTGGAGCCGCTGAGCATGAGCAAAAGTGACCTGAGCATTGATCACTTTTCAGAGTGGCAGTGCCTGCTGCAAGTGTGTACAAGCCTTTGGGCGCACACTGGTGTGCTGCGGTTTGGCCGCAGTGCTTATGTACAGTTTTCCTTAGCCACAGTCCCATAGGCTTCTTTTAGGTTGTGCGTTTTTGCTGCAGTTTTTTTTTTTAGCGCACCAAAGATGCAGACATTTTTGTACACTTTCAGAAAATGCAGCAAAAATGTGCAAACTAATAGAAGTCTATGGGACATGCAGGAAGACAGTGAGATCACCATCCCTGCAGCAGACCAGTGTGAGCCCACATCATAGTATATAGGAGCAGGTACTGTACAGGCTGCTGAAAGAAACGTCCTTATCTGCAGAGGGAGGAGGGGGAGAGGAATTTGGAAGAGAGGGGGAGAGAAGGGAGAGAGGCCGGTCACAGATCACTCACTTGAAAGTCAGCAGGCAGAAGGCTTAGGCTCAGTTATCAGCGTCCCATACAGATCACCGACGAATCACAGTTTGAACGTTCCCGCCCACACGTTCTATTCACAGAAGCAGCACACAGGCTGCCCGGAGTGTGGGCGGGCACAGAGGGGGCTGGAGGAGGCAGAGCGGATCCACCCTCTTCCATTCGGCTGTGCTCTGAAGGGACACAGAACTGTCAGCTCAGAAGCAGGGAACAGCATTGTGACAGGACAGATGTCCTGCACTTTCTGGGCTGTTATCCAGCCCTGCCAGCCTCCCTCTGGAGTCAGCAGTAACACTCGGCCAACTGCACATGCTCAGTTCCCAGCTGGCAGCTTTTTACTGGGAATCAGAGCGGCCTGGGGGGAAATTGCATCCCTGCCCCCCGGCCCAGCCCGCCCCTGCCTGACGCTATAAAACACTGACGGCGAACCTAAATATTTACCTCCCTAACTAGCGTCACCAGTGACACTAATACAGCGATCAGAAAAATGATCGCTTAGTGACACTGGCGAGGGGGGGTGATCAAGGGGTTAAAACTTTATTGGTGGGGTTAGGGGGGTACCCTAGACCTAATGGGGGCCAACACTAACTGCCCTACCACACTAATGCCCCGTACACACGGTCGGACTTTGTTCGGACATTCCGACAACAAAATCCTAGGATTTTTTCCGACGGATGTTGGCTCAAACTTGTCTTGCATACACACGGTCACACAAAGTTGTCGGAAAATCCGATCATTCTGAACGTACGTCGGGACTATAAACGGGGCAGTGGCCAATAGCTTTCATCTTTTTATTTATTCTGAGCATGCGTGGCACTTTGTCCATCGGATTTGTGTACACACGATCAGAATTTCCGACAACGGATTTTGTTGTCGGAAAATTTTATATCCTGCTCTCAAACTTTGTGTGTCGGAAAATCCGATGAAAAATGTCCGATGGAGCCCACACACGGTCAGAATTTCCAACAACACGCTCCGATCGGACATTTTCCATCGGAAAATCCGACCGTGTGTACGGGGCATAACTGTCACAAACTGACACCAATGCAGTAATCAGAAAAAAAAAACTGCTTGGTGTCAGTGTGACGGGGGGGGGGGGGGTATTGGGGGGTGACCAGGGGGGGATCGGGGGGTGATGGGGGGTGTACCCATGTACACCATGGTGAACCCCCCCTGATTTCGAAGGACTGTCCCCAATTTGGAACAATGTCCCTCTGTCCCTCTTTACTCCTCATTTGTCCCTCATTTTGGTCTGATCTATATAGTTGAATATAAAATACATTATTTATCTTTCAAGTGGTCCCCACTGCTAAACCTTTCATCAATTTCTAAATTGCTACATTTGTAAATTTCACATGCTAGTATAAAGGAATAGTAGTGGTAAAAAAAAAAAAGCATTTGTGGGTTTAAAGGATAAGTTCACCTTTTAAAAAAAAATAATAAATGCACATATTTTTGCAAGTAAAAAAAAAAATGTGCATTTATTTTTTTTTTTTCTTTTGGAGCCTGTAAAGCATTATACCAGGGATCAGAACATCGCTGGTGCCATGTAGGTCTCCTGCATATCTGTCAGTATATCTGTATACCCACCCATACATAAAGTACGGGCAGGCAGATACACTGACAGGAACAAATCAATGAACTGAGCTGATTTTAAAGGTTGCAGCATTGGGAACATGTTACATGTTCACCCCTAAAAATGTGTGAAACATGTAATATGTTCCCAAAGGTGAACTTATCCTTTAACTAATCTTTTTTTTTGTGTATAATTCTCTTTTAAGGGGCCGTGGCAGGGGGTGTGTCCAATGCCTACATACTTTCGCTAAGGCTGCTTTCACACTGGGGCGGTAGGGGGCGTCGGCGGTAAAACAGCGCTATTTTTAGCGCTGTTTTACCGCGGTATTCGGCCTCTAGCGGTGCGGTTTTAACCCCCCGCTGGCGGCCGAAAAAGGGTTAAAACCACTCGTATAGCGCGGCTGTAGCCGCGGTATTGCTGCGGTATAGCCGCGCTGTCCCATTGAGTTCAATGGGCAGGAGCGGTTTAGGAGCGGTGAATACACCACTCCTTCACCGCTCCAAAGATGCGGCTTGCAGGAGATTTTTTCTTCTTCTGCCAGCGCACCGCTTCAGTGTGAAAGCCCTCGGGCTTTCACACTAAACAAACAGCGGAGGCTGTTTTGGGGCGGTTTACAGGTGGTATTTTTAGCACAATAACGCCTGCAAACCGCCCCAGTGTGAAAGGGGTCTAATAGGTGTCCCTTGTTCCCATCTTAAAAAGTTTGGAGGTATGCAGCACCTATAGGCTGTAGGGCTGTGTGAATTTAGCATAAGACCTCATGCACACTGCAGCTGAAAAACTCAAGTTTTTTGTGAGTTTTGTCATTTTTTTAACAGCCCCTAAGCCCCTCTCTATGTTATCCTATGTGTCCATGCACACATGGACATTTTTGGAAGTTTATCAGCAGGTGAGTTCATGGGCAGTTGCCCGAAAGCCCTAAAATCGCGTTCAAGAGCAGTTCTTCTGACCACAAAAACCGCTAAACGCTGACAAATGCGCATAAACGCGCATAAACGCTCATAAACACGCTTTTATTCTATTTCAGCATTTTTTACATTGCAGAGCTAAATGGAAGCTAATGTAATTAGACAAAAACGCTCAAAAACGCTGGCACTGAAAAACGTGCATAAATGCGATTAAATAATGCTGTTTAAAGCGCGTTTTTAAAGCAGCAGTTTCCTGCCAGCAATCTGACTTCCAGAAAGACTTTTTTGAACGTCCTGTGTGCATGGAGCCTTAAGGTAGTCAGTAAAGCTAATACAAATCCTATGTGGTCTAGAACAACAGGAATAAACTGCGATCCACTGGAGCTGGGTTCAATCCAGCATTTCATTTGACAAATAATGAAATGATGTGTGTCCTCTCAGTCCAGAAAGTAGATACTTACACTAAAATTTTTCCATTTGTATAGTGTTCATTTTAATTGAAAATATGGCTACTAATGTATTAATATATGATGTAGTTGTTTTGATGGCACGCGATGATGTCACTAGTTTAATATTATATATATTAATTTGGATGTTAAGTCATCTAGGTGAGGAGGTGTCCCCATATGGCTTTGCTGAGTGACCACCATATACCATTCTGGAACAAGTGTGTTCAGACTAACAGCTGTTTCTGAGCCGTCTGTTAATTGGAATTAGGGAGGAGGGGAGGTAGTACCCAGCAATTGGTATGGGAGCCTATATTAGAAGCGGTGAGACGTCTTGTCTCCACCCCTACTGAAGAAGTCACGCCCATTGACGTAACACGTATAGGGGAGAAGCCACAATTGGTTACGTCATCCTGCGGTCATCTCGTCCATATGGGAATTGTCATGTCCTGCTTAAGTGCTATACTTGTAAATACTTTGTATTTCATTTTATTGGAACAATACATTTTTAAACAGAGAGCACTAGATCTCGCATTTTGTTCCTCTCTATACCCAACAACCCCGAGGGAGGTCAGAGGCTCAGCGTGCCATCAAGGAGAAGAGGGAGTTACAGAGGATTAGAACACCAGCAGTACGCCAGATTGGTCTCTTGATTACCCCCAGAGGGGACCTGCTGTTTCTGACCCACTGGTAAAACAGGGGTCAGAATGTGAGGTGAGCGGCCAGAGCACATTGGTGGTAGCGAGCACTTGCACTTTGGAAATTTATCTGTGCACAGTTTGTCTCGCAAAATGAACAGGTATCAAGCCGCTGGGTTTGCAGTACCGCATTTGGCCAGAGGTGCGGGGGACGCGGGTGACGCTCAGAGACACTCGCAGACACTCGGAAACGCTTGGAGTGGTCTCTGAGCGTCTCCGAGTGTTTCCGAGTGTATCTGGTGCCCCTGAACCTCTGGCCACATGTGGTACTGCATAGACAAGAAGTGGCTGTGGAAAGAATTATCTGAGTTTCCATTATTTCCTATGGGGAAACTCGCTTTGATATACAAGTGCTTTGGATTACAAGCATTCTTCTGGAAAGAATTATGCTCATAATCCAAGCTTTTACTGTAATGCCTGAACAAATATGATTCTGTCCTTCTGGAATAAAAAAATCAAATGGAGGCATTTTTAGGGGTAGTAATGTGATCTTTGTGTGAGATAATAAAAAATGTAAAATGTCACACTTACACATTATTCGGCATGCATGCACTTAACATGAACATTATACCTCATGCTAGGTCCACTTTTAGACCTCCTTCACATGGGGGTTTACCTGCATACATCTATATAAGTACCTGTAATAATAAATAAATAAGAATAAAATACATTGACTTCCAAGAATCCACTGATTCTGCCGCTAAAATCTGGTGTAGAGTCTGTATCTAGTCCCATGGAATCCAGGATCATAGGGGGGTATGCATAGATTGTTATAACTTTTTCACACTTGCTTCTCAATATCCTGTTGTACAAATGATATGTTGATAAACGTGCCTACAGCAGTAAAGAAGGCCTCACTATAACAGCTGGTGCCATCTCTAGGTGTTAATAAAGTAAAAAAGCAGTTACCAATCAAAATAACCTATATCTACAACATAGAGACCTTGTCTATATGGGCTCATGCACGCTTCAGCTCAAAAAAGCTGCTTTTCACAGGCGTTTGAGCTTTTATTTCTGCCTATAAAAGCTTGAAGAAGCTTGTTCTTTTTTATGCTCTTTCTCGCGTTTTTATTGAGCTTTTTCAAGCTTTTTTGAGCATAAGCGTTTTTTTTCACAAACCCTCCTAGATAGTATTTTCAATGTATAAACAAAAAGCTGGAACAAACGTTTTTGCACGTTTTTTAATGCGTTTTCACGTGTTTTTGTGCTCTTTTGAGCTCTTTGGGGCACTAGCTCCTCTCAAATACGCAAGTTTGGTAGTTTTTTTTTTGTTCTGCCTGTAGGAGCATATGTCTGAAAATGCCTGAAAACGCCCTAGTGTGCATGGACATATTGACTAACATAGAGTGAAGTTTCTAGGCAGAAAAAATAAGTGCTCAAATCAGCTCAAAAGCCTGTAGGAGCAGCTTCTTTGAGCTCCTTTGAGCTGCAGTGTGCATGAGCCCTTACAGTGTCTTCGGGGATCATATCTACAGTGGATATAAAAAGTCTACACACCCATGTTAAAATGTCAGGTTTCTGTAATGTAAAAAAATGAGACAAAGATAAATCATTTCAGAACTTTTTCCACCTTTAATGTGACCTATAAGGCCCCTTTCACACTTATACGACTTGTCCCACGATTTTGTACTGCAAAATCGTATGACAAGTCATTCTCCATGATTTTCAATGACTACCATTCATATTGGCACGACTTTAAGTCGTGCCGACTTGAAAGTAGTCCCTGCACTACTTTGGTCCAACTTCTATGCGAGTTGTACTCCATAGACCTCAATGTTAAACCCTGAAGTAGCATGCAAGTCGTGCCTGAAAAATATATAGACACGACTTCAGCACGACTTTGTAAGCACAAGCCTGGCTCCCTGATCGGGAAAGGAAAACTTTTTTTTCCTTTCCCGATGAGCGACAGGCAGTGCTGACAGCTGTCTGGTATGAATCCAGAGGGGGAACTCCACGCCAAGTTTTAAATGAAAAAAACGGCGTGGGTTCCCCCCCCAAGGGCATACCAGGCCCTTAGGTCTGGTATGGATCTAAGAGGAACCCCCTACGCCGAAAAATCGGCGTGGGGTCCCCCCCAAAATCCATACCAGACCCTTATCCGAGCATGCAGCCCGGCCGGTCAGGAATGGGGGTGGGGACGAGCGAGCGCCCCCCCCTCCTGGACCGTACCAGGCCGCATGCCCTCAACATGGGGGGGTGGGTGCTTTAGGGCATGGGGGGCACCCTGCCGGCCCCCCCACCCCAAAGCACCTTGTCCCCATGTTGATGAGGACAAGGGCCTCTTCCCGACAACCCTGGCCGTTGGTTGTCGGGGTCTGCGGGTGGGGGGCTTATCGGAATCCGGGAGCCCCCTTTAATAAGGGAGCCCCCAGATCCCGGCCCCCCACCCTATGTGAATGAGTATGGGGTACATGGTACCCTTACCCATTCACCTAGAGAAAAAAGACAATAAAAAACACAGTACACAGGTTTTTAAAATAATTTATTAGGCAGCTCCGGGATCTTCTTCCGACTTCGGGGGTCCTCTTCCGACTTCGGGGGTCTCTCCGCCGTCTCCTCCCGGTGTCCGCATCTTCTGCCGGCTCCTCCGCTATCTTCTGCAGCTCAATTGCTAGCGGTGGTCCGGACTTCTGCCTTCTGCCTTCTTCTTTTCTTCCAGAGATGTTGACACGACGCTCTCTACAGCTGGAATGGTCTCTGAACGCTCCGCAACAGACTTTTATAGGCGGTGACTCCGCCCCCCTATGAGGTCACTGTCCCGGGGCATGCTGGGACTGTGCCGTCATAAGGGGGCGTGGTCATCACCCGGTGACCACGCCTCCTAAACCGTCACAGTCCCAGCATGCCATGGGACTGTGACGGCATAAGGGGGCGGGGTCACCGCCTATATAAGTCCGTTGCGGAGCGCACAGAGACCATTCTGGCTGGAGAGAGCGTCGTGTCAACATCTCTGGAAGAGAAGAGGGAAGAAGACGATCCAGAAGTCCGGACCACCGCTGGCAAAAGAGCGCCAGAAGATAGCGGTGGAGCCGGCAGAAGATGCGGACACCGGGTGAAGACGCCGGAGAGACCCCCGAAGTCGGAAGAGGACCCCCGAAGTCGGAAGAAGATTCCGGAGCTGCCTAATAAATTATTTTAAAAACCTGTGTACTGTGTTTTTTATTGACGCTTTTTTCCCTAGGTGAATGGGTAGGGGTACCATGTACCCCATATTTATTCACATAGGGTGGGGGGCCGGGATCTGGGGGCCCCCTTATTAAAGGGGGCTCCCAGATTCCGATAAGCCCCCTGCCCGCAGACCCCGACAACCAACGGCCAGGGTTGTCGGGAAGAGGCCCTTGTCCTCATCAACATGGGGACAAGGTGCTTTGGGGTGGGGGGGCCGGCAGGGTGCCCCCCATGCCCTAAAGCACCTACCCCCCATGTTGAGGGCATGTGGCCTGGCACGGTCCAGGAGGGGGGCCGCTAGCTCGTCCCCACCCCCATTCCTGGCCGGCCGGGCTGCGTGCTTGGATAAGGGTCTGGTATGGATTTTGGGGGGACCCCCACGCCGATTTTTCGGCGTAGGGGGTTCCCCTTACAATCCATACCAGACCTAAGGGCCTGGTATGCCCCTGGGGGGGAACCCACGCCAGTTTTTTTATTTAAAACTTGGCGTGGAGTTCCCCCTTATGATTCATACCAACTACTGTATGTTCTCGTTTGTTAATGCCAAAAACGTGGCAAAGTAGTACTACTCCCAAATCGCGGTCAAATCGCGGTAAAATTGCGGCCGCAAAATCGCGGTAAAATCGTGCGACTTTGAAGTCGTATAAGTGTGAAAGGAGCCTAAACTGTACAACTCAGTTGAAGAACAAACTGAAATCTTTTAGGTGGAGGGAAGTAAAAATAAAAAAAATAAAATATTATGGTTGCATAAGTGTGCCTTTTGATTTTATTACAGCACTCAGTCTTTTTGGGTCTGAGTCTATCAGCATGGCACATCTTGACTTGGCAATATTTGCCCACTCTTCTTTGCAAAAACACTCCAAATCTGTCAGATTGCGAGGGCATCTCCTGTGCACAGCCTTCTTCAGATCACTCCACAGATTTTCAATCAGATTCAGGTCTGGGCTCTAGCTGGGCCATTCCAAAACTTTAATCTTCTTCTGGTGAAGCCATTCCTTTGTTGATTTGGATGTATGCTTTGGGTCATTGTCATCCTGATAGATGAAGTTCCTCCTCATGTTCAGCTTTCTAGCAGAAGCCTGAAGGTTTTGTGCCAATATTAACTGGTATTTGGAACTGTTCATAATTCCCTCTACCTTGACTAAGGACCCTGTTCCAGCTGAAGAAAAACAGCCCCAAAGCATGATGCTGCCACCACCATGCTTCACTGTGGGTATGGTGTTCTTTTGGTGATGTGCAGTGTTGTTTTTGCTCCAAACATATCTTTTGGATTTATGACCAAAAAGTTCATATGTTCCATCTTGCCACTCTACCCCATAGCCCAGACATATGAAGAATATGGGAGATTGTTGTCACATGTACCACACAGCCAGTACTTGCCAGATATTCCTGCAACTCCTTTAATGTTGCTGTAGGCCTCTTGGCAGCCTCCCTGACCAGTTTTCTTCTTGTCTTTTCATCAATTTTGGAGGGACGTCCAGTTCTTGGTAATGTCACTGTTGTGCCATATTTTCTCCACTTGATGATGACTGTCTTCACTGTGTTCCATGGTATATCTAATGCCTTGGAAATTATTTTGTACCCTTCTCCTGACTGATACCTTTTAACAATGAGATCCATCTGATGCTTTGGAAGCTCTCTGCAGATCATGGCTTTTGCTGTAGGATGCGACTAAGAAAATGTCAGGAAAGACCTACTAGAACAGCTGAACTTTATTTGGGGTTAATCAGAGGCACTTTAAATAATGGCAGCTGTGTACCGACACCTATTTAACATGAGTTTGAATGTGATTGCTTAATTCTGAAAACAGCTACATCCCCAGTTATAAGAGGGTGTGCACACTTATGCAACCACATTTTTTTTTTTACTCCCTCCCTAAAAAGATTTCAGTTTGTTTTTCAATTAAGTTGTACAGTTTATAGGTCACATTAAAAGGTGGAAAAAGTTCTGAAATGATTTATCTTTGTTTCATTTTTTTACATCACAGAAACCTGACATTTTAACACGGGTGTGTAGACTTTTTCTATCCATGGCAAGAAGTGTCTTAAACTGTGTAATCTATAGCAACCAGCCATCCTTTCAAATCCTATTTGTATTCTCTCACATTGCACATAGTAACATTAAAGAATACGTAAACCCATCCTTTAATATTCCTAATATGTGCCTTCTGTACCATGTACTTGTATGAGAAAGTATCCTGTTTTCTTTGTATTGCTTCCTTTGTATGAGAACCATAGTGTTTTCCGGTCAGCCCCAATGCTTTCCTATTAAAAACTGACTACGCAGGCATGAGAGTACAGCGTGGTCAGTTCTCTAGCTATGCTGGGAACTCAGAGGGCTTGATTTACTAAAACTGGAGAGTGCAAAATCTGGTCCAGCTGTGCATGGTAGCAATACAGGTTCTAACTTCAGCTTGTTCAATTACTCTTTGACAAAAAAAAATGGAAGCTGATTTAGTAAGTCAACCCTAGTGTGCACTACTCCAATGATAAAACGTGTCCTGCCCCCCCCCCCCCAGCCTTTCGATGAGAAGCTCAGTGTTCTGCTTCTCCTTCCCCAGCTCTTATGCAGCTGTGAATCAAGGGAATGTGATCACTTATTAAAAAAAAAGGAAAAAAAAAGGTACTTATAATGTTTTTTTTTTATATCTATACGCAAATGTTTTGCCTTTCATTTCTATTTTAAACTGAATAGGGGTTTTTTTACAAGGTGAGGGTTTACAGAGTGGTTCTAAAGGCTCAAGGTTTTTTACCTTCATGCATTCATGTCTCTTATCTCCTCTTTGGCAGTCTTCCACTGGCGCTGTTCACTGCTCCTTCCTCAGAATGCCTTCTTAGCAAGCCGTGTGCTATGGGGGCACCATTGCATGAATGTGTTTCTGAGCTGGGCAGTGTGCACCCATAGACACACACAGTGCTGGTAAGCTACACTCCTGTTCACGCCTCACAGAAGTGAGGGGAGCGGAGCTGCCACTGTGACAGCACTGCATCGGTGAAGGGAGTCAGGTAAGTGTTTAGGGATGGGTGGGGGTAGGAAAGATAGTAGTGAGTTTTCTACCTTAATACAGAAATTGCATTAGGTAAAAAAAAATATGCTTTAAAACAACTTTAATTATGTATGGTTTATGATTAATATTGCATTTGTATAGAGCTGCTTAACTGGAAACATTAAAAACCTGTCAAATCTCGTCATGTAAAGTACTATGAAAGACTGTGTTTGTTTTCTCATACTTCCATTTAAGGAGGTTTTAAATTATTGTTCATCATTTGAAAGCAAGACATTGTCCTCTGTAAAGTAAATGTATATTTCAAGGTCTGGAATTGATTAGCTCTTAACTACATGCAGGTGTATTAGAGGCTTAATTAAAACAGTTTTAATTATTCTCAATTTACATTTAGAGGAGTCATTAGAGAAAAATATGTAAACACTACAGAGAAGTAAGGAATGGTGGAAAAATACAGAGAAGTAACCTGCAACATGACTGGCTTAAAGCATATGTAAATCCTAGCTAAGAACTCCTCTTATTTGCACCCTTTTGGGTTGTCGATTAAGAGTTTTGTTATATATGTTTCATTAGTGCAAAAAAGTTCCTACTAATTCTGCCACAGTTCTTGTGAACTGGTAATGTCCTGTGTTCTCTGCCTGTGCTGACTGTTATCAGTTGCCACTATTTCCAGCTATCTCTGTGGATGCCAAAACACCTCCAACCCCATGTTCCGGGGAAGAGAAGAGAAGCAAAGCTAGGTGTTCTGTAGCCCTGTCCTAGGGGGACAATGTTGCTCCTCCATAGATACAGCGCAGTGAGTAAGCATTGTCGATAAAAGACAGGAAGTGTGTTACTTGTAGGATCACCAGGTGAAAAAAAAGGGGGAAAAGCCCTCAAAGACTAAATTCACCTTTTTTGAAAAAATACAATGAATGAAAAAGAAACAAAGTCCAAATAAAGTGACTAAATGTGCTCCAATCCAAAGTGAAGGAAATATAAGGTGCTTCAGAAATATTCAGGTGTGCAACACCTCCTCATGTATCCCCACTCACCAGATCAGAACTACCCCCAGCTTTTCAGTCTGGTGGGTCACTTAAAGCTTGGTAAAGATATCCCGGCATGGCAGATATGGTGATAGGTCATCAGGTCCAGAGTTCCTTTATGAAGTTTCTCAGCCAGAAAAAACAGGTACCCAGAAGTAAAAAAGAAGGGAACTGATAGTGAAGTACCATTAAAAAAAGTTTTATTGTAAAAGGGAGTGGGTACTTACAAAAAGTAAGATAAAACAAGCCTCAAACATGGAGCTGTGAGTGTAAAAACGCTGTTCCTGGCGTGCGTTCCACGGGACCGGAAGTGACGTCAGTGATACTGAGTGTTCCCTTCTTTTTTACTTCTGGATACCTGTTTTTTCTGGCTGAGAAACTTCATAAATGAACTCTGGACCTGATGATCTATCACCATATCCACCATCCCAGGATATCTTTACCAAACTTTAAGTGACCCACCAGACTGAAAAGCTGGGGGTCGTTCTGATCTGGTGAGTGGCGATACATGGGGGGGTGTTGCACACCTGAATATTTCTGAAGAGCCTTATATTTCCTTCACTTTGGGTTGGAACACCTTTAGTCACTTTATTTGGATTTTGTTTCTTTTTCATTCATTGTATTTTCACCCATTGTGTTTGCGAGCGCTATATTTATATTCATATGATTCCCAAGTGATTATCACTTTGTGTATAGCAGCTGCATTTTGTATTTCATATATATATTTTTTTGATAAACCATTAGCGCGAGCATATATATTTAGTTTATATATTTTCACATTAAGAACTACAAGCTGTCTGCTGCGGTGGCAGATAGGACTTTTAGTTTTCTCATTCACAGATTCCTGTGAATAGGGATGGGTGAATGGTTTTGGCCTGAGCATGAGTTTGGACCGAACATTGGCTGTTCGCCCATTCGACACACACACCCGAATTATCAAGACGTTTGACTGTTTGTTCGGCCTGCCGAATGACAACAATGCACTGCACTGCAGCACAGTAAATTGGAATCCCTGATTGGCTAAAGCAATGAAAGCTTTGCCCAATCAGGACACAGAGCACTGTCAGAGCCATAATTGTACACTGACGTGATGACTATATCCAATCATGGCTCATTGCTCTAATGCCGCGTACACACGGTCGGACTCTATGGCAGACTTTGCCCGGCGGACTTTTCAACGGACTTTATGACGGACTTTCTGAATGAACGGACTTGCCTACACACAATCCACCAAAGTCTGTCGAATTCGTACGTGATGACGTACGACCGGACTAAAACAAGGAAGGTCATAGCCAGTAGCCAATAGCTGCCCTAGCGTGGCTTTTTGTCCGTCGAACTAGCATACAGACGAGCGGACTTTTCAACCGGACTCGATTAAAACATGTTTCAAATCTAAGTCCGCCCAACTTTTGAGAAAACAAAGTCCGCTGGAGCCCACACACGATCGAATTGTCCGACGAAATCCCGTCCGCCGGGCAAAGTCTGCCGTAAAGTCCGCTCGTGTGTACCCGGCATAAGTCCGGCCCCACACTATCAAAATATTCTTTCAATAGAAGCCATTATATCAAGCAGATATTTGAACCTCCACTTTTTTTATCTTCCACAGTAGAAATGACCTCAGGAGTGTTCAGATTCTAGTCCAAACCCACCTGAGAGATCCTGTTAGGAGGCAGTCACTGTACTTGGCCAATTATAAGCAGCTCAGTCATTCCCCGCCCCACAGTCGCATGTATACATGCCCCTTGTATATGTGCAGCTGGATGATTGACCATGGACAGTGACAGATTCCTGCTGAGACACCTTACATGGGTTCAACCTTGGATCTGAATACGTCTGAGCTCATCACTATATCCTGCAACCCCCGATAATTGTGAGCATCGCCATGGGCCCTTGTGTAGTTATTGCCCCTGCAATCCTTGTAATTCCCCTTATATATACACTGTATGCTCATCCTCCCCACTCTTCTTCAGCTTTTGCTGGTGTTGCCCTTTAAGGGCCTACAAGATGAGAAAAATAAATAATATACTGTATTTCTGCAAATTTCTCTTCCAAGAAAAAATGGTAATTACTCCAGCTTATCCTTTGATCAGTCCACTTCTGCCTTTTATTCTTTTGCCCAGTAACAAAGCAGTTAAATATAAAGGCGGAAAAGAGGCAATAGCGAAAGGATTGAGAGATGAAAGAGAGTCATTTAAAATGCATTAATAGCCCGGACTACTGAAAACAGCAATCTTCCCAAAAGCTCCTGAGCCACCCAAAATTAATTAGCAACAGGCGTGCAAGTTTGTTTAGTTCTTCCATTTGAAGGATGAAATCTGAAGAGGCAGTAACTTGACACGAGGTTGGGATTTTGTAAACAGTGCCTGACAATGACAGACAAATATTGCACACATGGAGGAGGAAACCAGACTGGGATTTTATTTAAACACACAAAACCAGCATATAGACCACATGGTACCAGAGAACATACCAAGCAATTAGAAAAAGATTGGGAAGGATTATATATGTATGCTTGCCATATACTATGCAATTTGTACAAGCGATGATCACTGTTTATGGTATATCAGAATATGCATCAAAGAATAAAGAGTTCCCAAATTAGCAGATTTAATCTGAACTTCTGGCAGATATGAAAAACGCCAAATATTGCAGCCATGTATTTATTTAGGTGCTAAAGTAAATGTGTGAATTTTACTTGATTTCAGTATTTTGTAATTCCCTGTACAGCAGCACTCAGATTGGGCAAGGAAGGAGCAGCACTTAACTTTGCTACTTAAAGCTCCCAAAAGTGGGGGCGTGGCCTGACGCAGCATGGAGTAGGACGTGTGGACACAGAGCTCCGTCCATTACTCCTTTTCTTCATTAATCCTTGACATCCTGCACTAACAAACCGCCTGGATTGTGTCCCTGGGACACCTGGAGCAGAATCATCTGGTTCCTGCGGAGGGGGAACGCGTGACGGCCCGAAAGGAGCGGCGAACTCCCGCTCGGCGGCATACTAAATTTAGACCGCGGCTTCGGCCTACCACCGGAGGTCGCGGCCATCTTGGTCCTCCTCATCTGCGGCCCTGCCTGAAGCCTGCTTCACTATACAGGTACCTAGCTGCTGGATAACCCCCTGGGAGAGCTGGACTGCACTCATTCCCCTGATTACTGGCCTATTTAAACATCAGAGGCCCAGGGAGACTGACGTCCATAACCGGCATAGATTGCGGCCTAGACCTCTATGCTGTGACCGGCGGCCATTTTGGCACACCTACCTCCTCTGCTTCAACTGCAACACAGTCTGCGGTCCTGATATTCCCCTCCAAACAGTACCTGCACGGCCCTCTGTGTCTCACAGGGCATAGATCCAGTCTGCCAATATCACTGAGAAAGGAGGTGTAATACCTCACACACTGTCACAGCAAGATTAGCTCCTGTCCCCAGCTTCACAGATAACCCAACATCTGGACATCATGTCGCCATCGAAATCTCAGAAAGCCGCCACATCTAAGTTGGATCAATACCGCCGCCAGGACAGGGAGGACCAGGCGGAAAATGGCGGCGACACTGCACATGGCGAGGAGCGCACAGCGGGAGACACAGATAAGCTGCTGGAAGCCATAACCCTCTGCAGAACATCACTTGCCTCACAGATAGAAGAAGTCAAGGTAGACATATCCTTGATCAGACAAGACTTCCACAAACTCCGGGACCGAGTTAAAGAAACTGAAACCCGCATCAGTGACATGGAGGACACCATTCCCCCAATGAGAACGGAGGTGCACCACATGAAGCAGCAAATCCAACAACTATTCTCCAAGCAAGAAGACCTTGAGAACAGAAGCAGGAGATGTAACCTCCGCCTCATTGGACTGCCAGAGGGGGCTGAAGGTAAGGACCCCACGCTTTTCCTGGAGCAATTGCTCATCAAGACTTACGGTAGAGAGGCCTTCTCCCCCATGCTGGCAGTTGAAAGAGCTCACCGTATGCCCGCCAGACCGCCACCACAAGGAGCCCCACCACGTACTTTTATAGCCAAAATGCTCAACTACAGGGATAGAGACGCTGCCCTGCGACTTGCAAGGGAAAGGGGCAACATCCCCCTAGGCAACGTAAAAATTGCAGTGTTCCCTGACTTTTCGGCGGAGGTGCAGCGACGCAGACAAAATTTCATGGAAGCCAAGCGCAAGCTTAGAAACCTCAACATGAAATATGCCATGCTGTTTCCAGCGCGTCTCCGAGTGGAACACGACGGCCGTGCTTCCTTTTTTGAAGATCCCGCTGAGCTGATGGCCTGGATGGAACGCAGAAACAACTTGGAAAAGGCGGATTAAGGTGTCTGTGAGTATGTAATCATACGTTAATCTTCCACACGCACACCCCTGCAATAGATGCAACAGCAACCCAATATCAATCTCCTACACTGAACACTCACCCCCATTTACTTCACCAGTTGTTATCATTGTGAAGATAGCCGAAGGGGTAGAGGGACACAGTGTCTACACAAATATATACATGTACTCCCCTGTTGTGGGCTTCGATCCAGTTTATATTCTGCGGATCATTGCTGATACACAATGCTGGAACTTTCCTGAGACAAACCCCTTGGTGATCGAAATACACTCAATACTTTTTGCACTTCAAAGGAGCTCTGGACTGCTGCAGTCCTACAGTCCACAAGCAGAGTGCAGCGTACTCTGCCCCATGCAAATCTGGAACTGACGGCCTAAGAAGAAACCACCACAACAGCACCAACTTTGATAATGTGCAAACTCCAGATACACACCTGAGTGAAGAGAGGTTAGCCCTCTCTGTGTTTTTTTTTTCATGGAAAGAGAGGTTTAGAGGTGCACAGACAATCATCCTACTTCAAATACTTTACTTTCATTATTTTTTCTCTCAATATGCCGTCAGGACCGAGACTGCAAAGAAAGTTTTGTTATGGGTGAATGCTAGCATCAGTTGGGGAAGATGCAAAGCAGGGAGGGGAAACTTACAAGTTGAATTTCAATATATGTGTTTTAATGCTCAAGCGCACAGCGCTGGCATACCTTATGTTTCACTGGTGTTCAGATGCTGTATGCAGTGAGTTACATCGCATGACCAGAAAGAATCTAACCCTTTTTAATTTTCTCCTATTAAGGAAAGAAGGGTGTAGATTGAGACCAAAAAAACATATTCTACTACAATTCCCGTTTCTATATAAATATGTTACCCTTCAATATAGTGTCAAGTCCGGGTCCACAGGGAAAGTATTGTCATGCATGCATACCGAGACCAATTGGAGAGAATACGTTTCAGGGGGGGGAGAGGGGGGGGGGGGACTCAAAAGCTGGATTCAACTACACGTGCTCCGGTTTACATGTGTATGACAATGCTATATCCTACGTCTATCTGGTGTTCATTTGCTACCCATAGCATGTTATATCGCAGATGTATTGGGAGCCTGATACTTTCTGTTTTGTTCCTTCTAAGCAAGGGGAGCCTCAGGCTGGGTGCACAGAAGTCCATCCCATTTTATTTATTGCCCTTTTATTATTTCTTCTTTTATTATGCTGCCAGATGCAAAAACATAAAGAAAAATCTGTTACTGATGCAGGCTAGCATTGACTGGGTGGGGGACACTACTGGGAGGGGGGAGCGGAGAAGGGAAGCTGAAAAATTGAACTTAATTGTGTGCACTTTAACTGTTACGTCTACAACACTAACATGTCCCGGATCTATCAGGTGTCTACTGGACAAATGCAATATGTTATATCACCCATCCCTTCTGTTTAACCATTCTACACCGCCCCGCCACAATGGGGCTAAAGGCTACAGTAGCACACTAATATATAGTCACAAACAACAATGCCTAGACTATCATTGAAGTTCCTTACATGGAATGTGAGGGGATTGCGGGACAAAATTAAGCGGGCGGCAGCTCTCGCATTTCTTAAAAAGCAAAGAGCGGATGTGGTGACTCTGGTTGAGACTCACATAGAGGGTAGACTTCACATGACACTCCGTCGCCCGTGGGTGGGTTGGGCATTCCACTCGACCCACACAACACACTCAAGAGGTGTCTCGGTACTTATCGCAAAAACAGTGCATTTTGAATTATGCGAGCTGCACACTGACCCACAAGGTAGATATATATTTATATCCGCTAAATTACACGGGGAACCCTTCTTGATCCTGGCTGTCTATGTCCCTCCCCCATTTTCCACCCCCATACTACTAGAGGGAATCTCCTTTATAGCAAAATACCCAACAGCTCAAACAATATGGATGGGAGATTTTAATAGTACACTTAATGAAGAACTAGACAGACTGAGACCAACTCCACTTGCTACAAACCCTCCCAGGGATACTAGACTTGCCAGGCTTTTCTCACCCTTTCACTTGATAGACACCTGGAGGCATAAACACCCGCACACGCGTAAATACTCCTGCTTCTCAGCAACACACAATACTATGTCAAGAATTGACTTTATTTTTATATCCCAAAATCTGTTAGCACGTCTCCTTGAGACAGAGTTTGGTCCTAGACTACTCTCGGATCACGCTCCATACTGGATCACCCTCACCTTCCACATAGATAAACCACCAACTTCATGGTGCCTTAATCCGTTCTGGCTGACACTGTTGCCAGAAGATGACGACTTGTCAGCCGAATGGGAGACCTTCTTCCGAGAAAACACAAACTCTGCCTCTTTCCTGATAGTATGGGAAACTTTTAAAATACACGCCAGGGCTACCCTAATAACTCGCATCAACAGGATCAAAACAAACTCAACAGATATATATGAGAAGGCGGAGACTGAATTCTCACGCACAGAACACACATATCAAACTGACCCATCCCAAGCTAACGCCTCCCTCTTAAAACTACAATCTAGGATCATGAACCAACTCCAATACGAAAAAGCAAGACAGAAATTATTTTTTGCCAAACAGAAGTATTTTGAGCAGGGAGAGAGAGCTGGAAAACTCCTGGCGTTTCTAGCTCGAAATGAGGATAAACCCCCAGTGGTAATTGCACTTCAGAGCCCAGAGGGGCAAAAAATCACAGATCCTCCTGTTGTATCATCTAAGTTTAGGGAGTTCTTTATGGACTTATACAATTCTAGGACCCAAGAGGGACCAGACGATATGACTCCCTTTCTGGAAGGAGTAGCATTCCCTCAACTTACGGTTGAACAAAGGGAGCTTCTAGAGGCCCCTCTCACTAAGGAAGAAATAGACACCGCAATTGCGAGTTTTGCCAAATCTAAATCCCCTGGCTCAGATGGGTTACCCATAGAATTTTACTCACATTACAATGAAATAATCACCCCCAAATTGCTTACCCTCTATAATGTCATGTTTAAACAATTCACCCTCCCAACCTCCATGGGTGAGGCCACAATTGTCTTGATACCTAAACCGGGCAAGGACTTGGGTCACCCGGAATCCTACCGCCCTATCTCATTACTACAGGCTGATATCAAGATTCTGGCCAAAATTCTAGCCATGCGACTCAATCAAGTGATACTCAACCTTATACATGCTGACCAGGCAGGTTTTATGCCGGGACGTAACACTTCCTTTAACCTACGGAAATTATTTATAAACCTGCAGGCTACACATGAGAATGTAGGCACAAGAGTGATAGTCACCCTTGATACAGCCAAGGCTTTCGATTCGGTTGAGTGGGGATATCTCTGGTGCTGTCTCGAACGATATGGCTTTGGTCCAAACTTCATTCAATGGGTACAATTACTATACCAGAACCCCACGGCCAGCGTGGTGGCGAATGGATGGCCGTCTCAGAAGTTTGACCTCCACAGAGGCACGAGACAGGGCTGCCCATTGTCCCCACTACTGTATGCTCTGGCTGCGGAACCACTGGCTATTTCTATTCGGACAGACCCAGAGATCATAGGATTAAAAACTGGAACCCTCACAGAAAAAATCAGCATGTACGCTGATGACACATTACTTTATCTGGCGGACCCAGGTCCTTCCCTCCACCGGGCTCTTCAGACAATTGAACGCTTTGGGAAATTCTCGGGCCTCAAAATAAATTGGGGGAAATCCCAAGTTTTACCATTAGACACCTTCCCACTCACGGAATTCCAAGCCACCCTACCATTACAAAGAGTAGACACAATTAAATACCTAGGAATAAATACCTCCAAAAATTCAGCAGACTATATAACACTCAACATTAAACCACTATATTCCCTTATTAAAACTAAAACACAGTCGTGGACTAGACTACCCTTAGGAGTATGGGGCCGCATCAATCTTATAAAAATGATACTACTCCCTAAAATATTATATATACTCTGGCATGCCCCAACATACATACCTCTAAAACACTTTAAAATAATGGAGTCCCTTCTCAAACCCTTTGTGTGGGGGAAAAATAGACACAAGATTGCATGGCAAACCCTCAAAAATCCAACAGACATGGGAGGCACAGCACTTCCAGACCTTAATCAATACTATATTGCGTCCCAACTCTCCCAACTTTACCATATAGATAAGGTGGACAGTGAAAGATTCCGGATGCTACTCTGCCCACAATGGGCCCAAGGAACCTCAGATTCCATATATGCTATCACCATGGGTACTAAGACCAATGAAGGTAACACACACAAAACATCCCTGCTGTACCAGTACAGACGCATCTGGGAACTCGCAAACAACAAACTCAATATACCCAGACACAACGACTTCACTCCCTTATGGTGTAACAGAGACTTACCAGAACTCCACAGCATCCATGACCCGAGACCTTGGATGGAGAGGGGTATACTCTACTTACACCATGTCTGGTCAAACGGAACCCTTAAAAGTTTTGACACCCTTAAAGAGGAATTCCATCTGACCAGCAATATGGTATTCAGATTTCTCCAATTGAGACACGCAATGCAGGCACAATTTCCACAACTCCCATTACAGTCAGCCCCCAACCCTCTAATAGCAATCATAAAAGATACAGACCCAAAAAAATTAATCTCCTGTTTCTACAACATGCTCACTACCCCAATAGCCACAAAAATAGCATACGGTCTCAAATCCCGCTGGGAAAGGGATCTGGGTAACCTAGAAGATGAGGAATGGGAAGAAGCATTGGACACGTGTAAAGAAGTATCTCCCAAACTGTCAGACAGGTTGACACAATTATATATATTACACCGTACATATCTAACCCCGCATAGGGTAGCCAGATACAAACACAAATGCTCAACTTTGTGTCCAATGTGTAAGTCCTCAGAGTGTTCATTCTACCATCTCCTCTGGTCATGCCCACAGATACAGGGCCTATGGAAACAGATAGTGACCTTCCTTCATGACAACATGGGCTCACCTGTGACACTGGACCCCAAACAATGCCTGTTAGGTGTATTCCCGAACCCACTGGAAAAATACACCAAGGTATTTCTACAGGAGACCCTTTTCTCATGTAGAAAGATAATAGCTAGGAAGTGGATGCGTCCCGTACCACCCGAGACTAAAGAATGGAAAGCAGAGGTAAATGGGACGCTCCCATATAAACGGGTGATATATATCAATAGAGGGTGCCCAGACAAATACAATAGAATATGGGATCGATGGCTACAGGACTCGGAAACTTGCTCATGATCACTGTAAATTTCTTTTGCGCCAGAGAAATACCTCTCCTCAATGAAAGTATTATAATCATATCCTACATTAAATGATAATATCAATAGAGAACGTCAGAAGAAACGTATAACAGACCACTCATGTATGTAACCATCTTTATTTTATGTACAATTACATTGCAATGTATACATGTATAAGTATGTGCAAATAATATGACTTGTATGTATTCTGATTCACAATAAAAAACTTTGTTGGGAAAAAAGCTCCCAAAAGTGGAAGCTCCACTTATCTGTTTCCTCCTCCCTTCAGGTGCCACATTTGGCACCTTTCAGGGGGGAAAGGGTACCTCTTTTTGACGGGGTACCTGTCCCCACTTCAGTCAGACCTCGCTCGTCAGAAGTTTGACCCCCTCCTTCTTCCCCGCCACTGGGCCTTTCAGAAAGTGCAGTGCACTTAGTGCATGCGCAGTAGGAAGTAGGCATCTCAAAGTAGGGCACTTCACTGCCGGTTTCCCCTACAGGCTATGGCGGCGGCAGCACCCAAGGGCCGATGGTAGGAGGTGCCGACATCGCTGGATTCCATGACAGGTAAGTGTCCTAATGTTAAAAGTCTACACTACACGTGTAACTGCTGACTTTTCATTTTTCCGTGGGGGGACTGGAGCACCGCTTGAAAGTGGAACTTTAATCAGAAAATTAAGTCCTGCTAGATCACTTCAGGCTGTCTCCTTTTGCAGGGATAGCTGTGTAAAACATTACAAATAAGTGTCTATACCAATGATGGCAAACCTTGGCACCCCAGATTTTTTTTTGCTACATTTCCTATGATGCTCAACTACACTGCAGAGTGCATGAGCATCATGGGAAATGTACAGGGGAACCTCGGATTACGAGCATAATCCGTTCCAGGATTATGCTTGTAATCCAAAGTACTCGCATATCAAAGCGTGTTTTTCCTTTAAAAGTCAATGGAAACAAAAATAATTTGTTCTGCATTGACTTCAATTGGATGCAATACCGCATGCTGCCAGAGGCGGGGGGCGCCAGAGAGCCTCGGAAAGGGCCGAAAAGGCCCAAGGATACTTCGGCCGACCTCGGCAAACCTCGGAAAGACTTCCTACCTGAGATTTGCCGAGGTCAGCCGTGCTGTCCTCGGGCCTTTCCGTGCATTTCCGAACTGCGCCGATCAACTGCGATTGGCGACGTTCGGTTCTGCTTGGCTCCGGCGCCCCCCCCCACCTCAGGCCAAAAGCAGTATTGCACACCACTTTGGCCTGAATCGTGCTCGTTTTGCGAGACAACACTCGCAAACCGAGTTACGATTTTGTAAAAATATAGTGCTCGTATTGCGAAACACTCATTAACCGCGTTACTCGCAATCCGAGGTTCCACTGTAGTTCCAAAACATCTGGGGTGCCAAGGTTCACCATCACTGGTCTATACTGTTTAAAATCCAGTAATACACTGCCTTACTCTGCTCTGCACATGCTTCGTTGCTCTCTATTTTTTGGCAATGTGCCGGAAATGTAGAGGCCGATCTGCTGACATCCTAAGGATTTACTGCTGCTTAGGGGCTCTGGGCTTCAGCAAAATGACAGAAGGAACAGGAGCAATGCTGGAGGGAATTTACAGCACACACTAATTATGGTAGCATAATGTATGTTTCTTGCTAAAGAACATTATTTTTTAGCAAGTTGTTATGGTAAAGTTCCACTTTAACTGCCATATATTAAAAATCAGGTCTCAAGACCAGCTGGGCTGTCTTTCAGAGCTGTGAAAAACTCAGGACTGGAAAGGTAGAAATATGAATCCTTTGGCTGGTAAAACAGCTCCCTGATATGTATTTCAATGGTGTATTTAGCTGTTTGCCTCACGTTCATCTTTAAGGTTATGGCAAATGGGGGTAAATTAAAGGCCGGGGAAATCTCTCACCAGGATTCCAAACACTTTTTTTACCGGAAGGTCACAATATGGTGCTCTAAAGATGGCCATAGATTCTGTTTGAAGTGCCCTTGTATCTGTCTTACTCTTGTCAGCCTCTTTTACATGGAATTTGTATTGCACTGACTGTGATTTGTCTTACCATTCTGTGCGTTATTTTAAAAAAACTTCTTTCTGTTAAAAAAAAAAAGCTGGACATAGATGAATCAAAATTTGGCCAGTTCAGCAGGGAACGGATTGTAAGCTCTAAGGAGCAGGGCCCTCTGATTCCTACTGTATTAAAGTGTATTGTATTTTTTTACTATCTACCCTCAAGTTGTAAAGCGCTACGTAAACTGTTGGCGCTATATAAATCCTGTATGATAATAATAATAATAATAATTTCAATCCATGTGTGGCTGTTCCTGTTTGACAGAAGTTGATCATTAGATCAGCTTCTGCTGAATAAGCCAGTTGGAAAATTCTGCCATAGGCCTGCTCAGGCAGCAAACATTCATCCATTTGCTATACTGCCCCATCCTCTGAGTGGAGAATCAACCAATGCTGGCAGTATAGATGTAGCAATATGCCAAGGAATTCTGTGCCTTGTATGACCATCTGATGATATTAGAGGGTGGTTGTATTTGTAGGTAAAATCTGAATGCCCTCAGACGTTTATGTCATTTGCTGAAACCCTAAACACACTTTATTATTAGGTACACCTTGCTAATACCGGGTTGGACCTCTTTTGCCTTCAGAACTGCCTTAATTCTTCATGGCATAGATTCAACAAGGTGTTGGAAACATTTTTTTGGTCCCTATTGACATGATAGCATCACGCAGTTGCTGCAGATTTGTCGGCTGAATCTCCCATTCCACTACATCCCAAAGGTTCTCTACTGGATGGAGATCTGGTGACTGTGGAGGCCATTGGAGTACAGTAAATTTATTGTCATGTTCAAGAAACCAGTGGTGAGATGATTTGAGTTATGTGACATGGTGCTTTACCCTGATGGAAGAAGCCATCAGAAGATGGGTACACTGTAGTCATAAAGGGATGGACATGGTCAGCAACAATACTCAGGTAGGCCGTGGCATTTAAACACTTCCATACCAGGCACTTCCCCCCCCCCCCCCTTCCTGCCCAGGACAATTTTTAGCTTTCAGCGCTGTCGCACTTTGAATGACAATTGCGCGGACATACAACACTGTACCCAAACTAAATTTTTATCTCTTTCTTTCCACAAATTAGAGCTTTATTTTGGTGGTATTTGATCACCTGCAATTTTTAATTTTTGCGCTATAAATGAAAAAGGACCGTCAATTTTTAAAAAAAGCTGATGGACATTGATAGACAGCACTGATAGGCGGCACTGATGGGCACTGATAGGCAGCACTGGACAGGCAGCACTGATGAGGAGCTACTGACAGGCATTACTGAGTGGCACTGATTGGCACTTCGATGGGGCACTGACAGACATTACTGATGGGGCACTGATTGGCACTTTTTTGGGCACTAATTGGCACTGTTGTGGGCATGGTCGGCACTGTTATGGGCACTGACAGGCATTTATTATGGGGACAGGCAGGCAGGTGTTGGGCACTGATTGGCAGCTGATGGGCACCTTTTGATGGGGGCTGTGCTGATAATCAATGTGCTGATTATCAGCACAGACCCCCCCTCTGACAGGGAGAGCCGCCGATCAGCTCTTCCTGTCAGCGTGAACTGAGGAAAGCCATTTACTGGCACTTCCTGGTTCACGCGATGATCAGCTGTGATTGGTCACAGCTGATCACGTGGTAAGAAGCCTCTGTTAGAGGCTTCATACAACGATCGGAGTTGCAGTGTGTCAGACTGACACACAGCACCTCTAATCGTCATGCTGCGCGCCGCCGCGGGCGTGCATCTGCTGTGTTATCCTGGGCACGTCATATGATGTCCGGTCAGGATATCACAACCACTTTGCCGCCATCATTCTGCTATATGGCGGGCGGCAAGTGGTTAAATAATGCTCAACTGGTATTAAGGGGCCCAAAGTGTGCCAAGATAATATCCTCCACACCCTTATACCACCACCAACAGCCTGAACCGTTGATACAAGGCAGGATGGATCCATGCTTTCATGTTGTGTACGCCGAATTCTGACCCTAACATCTATACGTTGCAGCTGAAATCAAGACTCATCAGACCAGGCAACATTTGTCCAATCTACTATTGTCCAATTTTGGTGAGCCTGTGCAAATTGTAGACTCAGTTTTCTGTTCTTAGCTGACAGGAGTGGCACCTGCTGTCGTCTTCTGATGCTGTAGCCCATCTGCTTCAGGGAACGATGTGTAATGCATTCAGAGATGGTATTCTGGATACCTTGGTTGTAACAAGTGGTTATTTGAGTTACTGTTGCCTTTCTATGATCTTGAACCAGTTTGCCCATTCTCCTCTGACATCAACAAGACATTTTCGTCCACACAAGTGCTGCTCACTGGATATTTCCTCTTTTTGGGACCATTATCTGTAAACCCTAGAGATAGATGTGCTGAAAATCCCAGTAGATCAGCAGTCTTTGAAATATTCAGACCAGCCCGTTTGGCACCAACAACCATGCCACGTACACAGTCACTTAAAGAGGAAGTAAAGCCTCTGAAGAAAAAAAAAAACATGCACCCTGCAAGACAAAGGCATAATGAGCTAGTATGCATAGCATACTAGCTCATTATGAATTACTTACCTGAGATCAAAGCCCCCAAAGCGACCCTCGTTCACGTCCTTCATCGGCGCCATGATACCCGGAGTAACTTCCGGGTATCGCTGCTCCGGCGCTGTGAGTGGCCGGAGCAGCGATGACATCAGTCCGGCGCATGCGCGCAGGAGCCGTCAATGACGGCATGCTCGCCTTCACTAACAGCATGCTCAGTGCGCTTGTACCGTTGTCTACGGCACGCATCGGTACAGTCTTTTTTGCAAATATCTCCTAAACCGTGTAGGTTAAGGAGATATTGCAAGCACCTACAGGTAAGCTTTAATTTAGGCTTACCTGTACGTGAAAGTTGTTCCAGAGGGTTTACAACCACTTTAAATCCCCTTTCTTCCCCGTTCTGATGCTCGGTTGGAACTTCAGAAAGTCATCTTCACCACGTCTAGATGACTAAATGCATTGAGTTGCTGCCATGTGATTGGCTAATTAGCAAATCATGTTATCAAGCAATTGAACGGGTGTACCTAATAAAGCGGCTGGTGAGTGTACATTGAAATCATTCCAGTTTAGCCCATGCAGAGGCATGGGGGGAGGCACTCTGCAGACACCTCCAGCAAAAACTAGACATGTAGGAAAAAAAATTGGGATCATATGATTTTTTTCCAAGTTTTGAATAATATCTCCTACCAACAAATCTTTAAACAGCGATGGTGCACATAGACATTAGATTGTCTTCTTAACTTGCCAATAGCAGAAGACTGTAATCTAAACCTAATAGTCCTCTTTAGGACCTAGTTGGCACTTTGGAACTGTTTGAAGTTGACAAAAAACAGGCAGCTTAAAAAAAAAGAAAAAAAAAAAAAGGTGCTTTTAGGCGTTCTATCTTTACTACACCAACACTGTAAGCAGCTTTTGTAGTCTTGTGTTTGGACACTGTATAACTGAGATAACAGATTGCTATCATGAGATTGATTTTGTTTCCTTTATTTCTAATGTGTTGTTGATAAGTGTTGCTTTTAACTAGAAAAAAATATCAGTTTAATGGATTAAAAGCATGAGGACCAGATAAGTGGAGAGTAGCATTTCTGGGGGGGACAGAAACAATTAATTTAATAGAAAATGAAAAGAATATGAAATAAAAGCAAAGATGTAACACAAAATAACCAAAGTAAAATAAAATAATCAGTCAGTCAGTGAAAGTCACATAGGATTCTCTAATTGAAGTTTTGATTGTGCATTCCAGTAAACTTCAAAGAAAGATCTTATCATGTTTACACAAAAAGAAGAACCAACAGTGCAAACAGAATCTGTCACCCAAGATGAGTGAATTGTACAGTGCAGTCAAAGAGTGTGATGGGACAAACCATCCTTGGCCACCATTTGCTTCCTTTATGGTATCCTTTGCCAAGTCAACCATAAAAAGCCAGATAGTGACACCATTCTGTGTTATTTCCTAGCTTAAAGTGTATTTCCACTTTTTCAACCAAAACGGGATAACACATTCTTTATATTTGTTACACGTTCCCATTCACATAGCATAAAAGTGTAAAGCCTTTTTCACAATGATCCGGAGCGGTTTGCCCACACCGTGGCTGTAGCGCAGTGTACTTGTGGGTTTGGTGCAGGCTTCTCATAGGCTTCTATTACGTCCCGTGGTTTTGGTGCACTTTCTGATGCATCCCCTAGCAGCTAGACATGTGCGATTAGTTTCGTACAAATCGTAAATTCGTACATTCGTGAGGATCCGAAATACAAATTTTTATGCATACAAATTTTGTACAAAATACGAAATTTCGTTTACGAACTTCGGATAAATTTATCATAACGAACTTTCGTTATTGTTACGGAAAGTTAACAAAATTAAGTTAAAAACCCAGGAAGTCAGCACAGCACAGGGATGGTGGGAGCCCCTCATAATGATAAATTTATCATAACGAACTGTCGTTATTGTTACGAAAAGTTTACGAACCTAACGAAAATTCGTATTTCATACGAATCCGAATTGAATTTTGGACACAAATTACGAATTACAAATTAATTTTAATATGAAACGGAACGGAACAAAACAAATTTATTGACGGCACACATGTCTAGCTACTCCAGGCTGTTCAAACTGCTTTAGGCCTCATGCACACTGGGCATTGTTACAGCTGCTGTTTTGGGCATCAAGAATTGTTTTTCTACAGCCAGTAAACTCCCCAGCATGTTATCCTATGTGTCCCTGGCTTTTATCAGCGTTTTTTGCAGGGACGTCTTCAGCCTTGAAAAAAATTGAAGAACTTTGCAGTAACACAGGATCAATGCCTTCCTATCTAACAGAACGACAATCAGCTTTGTTTACATAGGCAGATTGTTGTTCTGCCTGTGTCCTGTCTAATCGGTGGGTGCTGGTGGACATCGTACACGCCCCAGACCTGAAAGTGTCAGATCACGTACTGTGTACATGATGTGGCACAGAGTGGGGGCCGCCCTGTCGCAGTAAATGTACGGTTGGCGGTCCGCAAGTGGTTAAGAAGATATTTTTAAAAATAATTTTTAGGTATGTTGTGTGAATGGGAGCACACAACAAACATATAGTGAGGGTTTCTCATATTTGAATGCAAAAGTGGAAATACGCTTTAAAAAAGTGCCCAGTAATGACCCTTCAGCCTGGGTATATCGAGCTCGTTCAGCCCTGTGTGTGAGCACTGTGCGATTTATGTTCCTCTGGTAGCCTAGCTATGAGCAGGTCCGTCACAAACCAAACCTAAGCTTTGCCCATGCAGGGGGAATCAAAAGGTTCACTTTAAAGCAGACCTTCCCTCAAAAATTATAGTTTGCTGCAATCTAATCCTCTATCTTTCTTTTTTGTAAAAAAGTTGACCAGCTTAGTTTTTTCTTTTGTATTACTTCAAAATTTATTTTAAAAAGATTATTTAAATTTAAAAAAGATGACCTTTCTATCATTTATGTTCCCTTTTTTTTAAAGTGTTTCTTCTGGCTCCGCCCCCTAACAGCATGTTTTATTCTCCTCCGGCTGCCTCCTGGAATACTGATGTCAGATATCCCAGAAGGCATTTCCTTCCAAATGCCAGATCTCACACATGTGCAAAGATCTGGTGCTGCATCGTTAGGGGGGCCAGCTGCAGGAACCAGGAGGAGGCAGCTGGGGGATGACATAAAGATTAAAAATGATAGTGCAAGATAGGAGAAGGGGTAGGAGGTCAGGGTATGAAAAGAGGACAGCACTAGATCTGTTGGGCTCAGGGCAGCCATCAGATGTTTTGGGACCCCTTACACAGTTTTAGGCCTGCCCCCAACGGGCTTGACCATCAACATTCCCCAGAGCCCACCCACTGGCTGTCCTACCGAATCCTCCCACTGGCCATCCCACCGAGTCCTTCAGTGCACCAACTTTTATATTAACACTCTTACAACTTAACCACTTCAGCCCCAGAAGGTTTTACCCCCTTAATGACCAGAGCATTTTTTGTGATACGGCACTGCGTCTCTTTAACTGACAATTAACGGTCGTACAACGCTGTGCCCAAACAAAGTTGATGTCCTTTTTTCCCACAAATAGAAGCTTTCTTTTGATGGTATTTGATCACCTCTGTGGTTTTTATTTTTTGCGCTATAAACAAAAAAAGAGCTACAATTTTGAAAAAATATTTTTTTTTTACTTTCTGCTATAATACATATCCAAAAAAATATATAAAAAAAGAATTTATTCATCAGTTTAGGCCGATATACTTTCTTCTACATATTTTTGGTAAAAAAATTGCAACAATCGTATATTGATTGGTTTGCGCAAAAGTTATCACGTCTTCAAACTACGGGATAGATTTAGGGACTTTTATTTATTTTTTATTATTTTTACTGGACTTGCAGACAAATCTGACCCCAAATTACACTTTTTGGGGACCAGTGACATTATTACATTGATCAGTGCTAAAAAAAATGCACTGATCAATGTAAAAATGACACTGGCAGGGAAGGAGGGGGCGATCAAGGGGTTAAGTGTGTTCCCTCAGTGTGTTCTAACTGTAGGGGGGATGGGCTTACTAAAACATGACAAAGATCACTGTTCCCGATCACTGGAGGATCTCTGTCATGTCACAAGGCAGTTCCCCGTTCTGCCTCTCCTCACCGCGTTTGCGGGCAGCTGGCAGACATTGAGTCCGAGGAAACCGCGGGCACGCTCGCGCGGCAGACGCGCGCGCCCTCTAACCTGCTTTTGCGGACTGACGGTGTTCAAACCACACACGTGAGGTATCGCTGCGATTGGTAGAGCGAGTGCAATAATTCTAGCCCTAGACCTCCTCTGTAACTCAAAACATGCAACCTGTAGAATTTTTTAAACGTCGTCAATGGAGATTTTTAAGGGTAAAAGTTTGTCGCCGTTCCACGAGCGGGCGCAATTTTGAAGCGTGACATGTTGGGTATCAATTTACTCGACGTAACATTATCTTTCACAATATAAAAAAAAAATTGGACTAACTTTACTGTTGTCTTATTTTTTAATTCAAAAAATGTATTTTCTCAAACAAAAAGTGCACTTGTAAGACCGCTGAGCAAATACGGTGTGACAGAAAGCATTGCAACGACCACTATTTTACTCTCTAGGGTGTTAGAAAAAAAATGTATAATGTTTGGGGGTTCTAAGTAATTTTCTAGCAAAAAAAAACTTGATTTTAACTTGTAAACAACAAATCTCAGAAAGAGGCTCGGTCCTTAAGTGGTTAACATTTTTTACAGTTTACATGTTTAGAATTACAGAGGAGGTCTAGTGCTAGAATTATTGCTCTCGCTCTACCGTTCACAGCGTATGTAACCTGTATGTATCTGGCTCTGATACTAGCCAGTGCCTCACCAGCCACTGACCTCACCCCACGTCCCTGAACTCTACATGTAGCCATTCAGAATGCCGCACACACAGCCAGCGCGAGAAACATAGAGACGCTGTCAATCACCACTGTGGAGGAGCAGGAAAAGTGTAGTCCCTCTCATGCTGGCTGTATTCAGTGAAACTTTAAAGAGAAGGAGACAAGTAATGAGTATTCAGAAGTAGTGAAGATTAGTTGTGTCAGTCTTTGAATTTTTTTTCCAGGTTGATTATCAATGTCTATAAAATCAATTCTGCAACATTGCATCCAGGAGGAAATTACTACAAAGTTATCATAGTGTGCATTACATTATTGAATGAATCCAACATTATAGCACTCTCCAAAGTTTTGGTTCCATCAACATCAGGATTTCCTCATTTTACTTCAGACTAAAGAAGTGTCCTTTTAATTCTCAAGTCCATTTAAATAGGACTTTAGTGATATTGTGTCTTGACCTTTATATTGCCTCCTGTTGACCTTTCTCTTCTGGTGAGCCTGCAGGCCATCCTAGGACCACATAGTTTTCACCATACATGTAGTCTTAGTGACCCAATGATTTCACTTAAACCAAAAACCTTGTCTGAATAGCTACCAGCTGAATATAATTTTCAACACCTCAGTTGTCACCTGACAATCATTCTGTTATGTCATCTGAAATTCATCCTGGATGACCACAGGGCACTTTTTGTCAGTCTTTTATGGCTCTGATACTTGTGGATGAAATGAGACAACCTATAGAATTCACATATACTAGGCTTATCTAATGCGGTAGTAGGAACACTCTACACAGACACAGTATGTTAAGTTGTGTTTGCTCTGTGGTCCTGATGCAAAATCTGAAGAGGACCCATCTCATATCTTATACTGCAGCCTTTAAAATATCCTATTCAACCTTAGGGCATAAACACTCACCGGCTACTTTATCAGGTACACCTGTTCAATTGCTTGGTAACACAAATTGCTAATCACCCAATCACATGCAGCAACTCAATGCATTTATGCATCTAGACATAGTAATCACGACTTGCTGAAGTTCAAACCGAGCATCAGAATGGGGAAGAAAGGGGATCTAAGTGACTCTGATCGTGGCATGGTTGTTGGTGCCATACAGGCTGGGCTTAGTATTTCAAAAACTGATGATCTACTGGGATTTTGAGGCACACCCATGTCTAGGGTTTAGAGAGAATTGTCCAAAAAATAAAAAAATATCCAGTAAGCGACAGTTGTGTGGACAAAAAATGCCTTGATGTCAGAGGTCAGATTAGAATGGGCAGACTGGTTCGAGATGATAGAAAGCCAACAGAAACTCAAATAACCACTCGGTACAACCACGGCATGCAGATTACATCTCTGAACAACCAACACATCGAACCTTGAAGTAGAAAGGAGGAAACTGAGGCTACAATTTGCACAGGATCACCAAAATTGGACAAAAGAAGACTGAAAAAATGTTGCCTGGTCTGATGAGTCTCGATTCCAGCTGTGACATTCAGATAGTAGGGTCAGAATTTGGCGTAAACAACATGAAAGCATGGATCCATCCTGTCTTGTATCAATGGTTCAGGCTGGTGGTGGGTGTGTAATGGTTTGGGGGATATTTTATTGGCACACTTTGGGCCCCTTAGTACCAATTGAGCATCGTTTAAGCACCACGGCCTACCTGAGTATTGTTGCTGACCATGTCCACCCCTTTATGACTACAGTGTACTCATCTTCTGATAGCTCCTTCCAGCAGGATAATGCACCATGTCACAAAGTTCAAATCTTCTCAAACTGGTTTCTTGAATATGACAATGAGATCACTGTACTCCAATGGCCTCCACAGTCACCTGATCTCAATCCAATAGAGCACCTTTGGGATGTGGTGGACCAAAATTTCTGAGGAATGTTTCCAACATCTTGTTAAATCTATGCCACAAAGAATTAAGGCAGTTCTAAAGGCAAAAACGGGTACAGCCTGGTACTGGTAAGGTGTATCTAATAAAGTGGCCACTGAGTTAATTTTTTTTTCAGTTATAGAGTATTGTGTCAGCCATTGATTAATGCAGAGTTTTGGTGATACACTTTAATTTAGCCAATAAAAGGTAAGTTCACCTTAAGTAACTTTTACAAAAATACCCCTATGCAGCTCCAGATCACATAGATAGTACATACCAATGGTCCTCATTTTAAAATGCTGCCCCTATTTTCCTTTACATATGAAGCCATGGGGGACCTCTCCATAGAAACCACTGGCCCCTGGAACCCCCTCCATCCTGCTATATGCAGAGCAGGCTGGACTCTACAAGTGTGCACCCCCTAATGTTTTGGTGTTCATGGGACATATTGAAAAGGACTGTTTTCTATGTGCCCTAGCAATGACCTGCATTTATCTAGTGACCCCCCCTTCCCTCACAGGTCCCCTGCACATAGTGTGAACAAGTCCTAAAGGGAAACGCCTCTTTCATAGGAAGAAAATAATAAATAATGTAGCATATATGTAAAGCGCTGCATAGATTGACAGCGCTATATAGGTACCTTAAATAATAATAATATACACTTTCTACAAAAGCCATATTGTAATTGAATGTTATTAAAAAATTACCTCTCCGTTTTCATTCTGCAGCACTGTAATTTTATATAAAACTCAATGCAATACGGCACCCTAGAGGTGTTCCATACCCCATTGGTATACAGAAACCCCCCCCCCCCCCTCCCCAAGAAATGTGATTTCCTGCTTGTGTGATTGTCTTACTTTTCCTGGAAGTCTGCACTAAGATACAAGTCAGGTTTTAGGCATCCTCTGCAATAAAAGTTACATTTTGGTGAGATGCTCCTAAAGGGTAATCGCTTCTACAGGGACACTGCAACTTTCCTCATTAGAACCCTGCAAGTGCATCAGCTGATTAATAATGAAAAAGTCATTCCCATTCAAATTCACTGGGCAGACAACAAACAGCTTATTAATCAGTGCAGAAACAGGTAGGGCTGTTCAACAAAATTGGCTAAAATCCCTACAATGTACATTGATCATCCAGAGGGGATTGGTTTTTTTTTCTCAACAAAAGTGGAGTTTCTCTTTAATGTTAATAATTTGGGCACTGGTGCACTTTAAAGTGGAACTTTATCCATAACAACTTGATAAAAAATAAAGTTCTTTGCCACATTCTACATGAATAATTATGCTACCAAAATGAGTGTGAGCTGTAAATTGCCCCCAGCATTGCTCCTTCTCCTTGCTGGAGGCTGCCATTTACAGAAGCCCAGAGCCCCTGGAACAGCAATAAATCATAAAGTGGAATTAAACCCATCGATTTAACGGTTTCAAAAACATTTAGGCCCTATTCACACCTGAGCAATTTTCTGCTTGAAGCTTGTAGTTCTAAAACACTCAACAAGCCAAATCTCATTAATTTTAGTGGCCCCTGTTCATATCTGAGCGTTGTGTCGTCTGAAGCAAAACAGCTAAAGCTCAAAAAAGTACAAGCATTTTTGGCCCCATAGACTTCAATAGAAACGCCTGACTTGAGTATTTAATGAGCATTTTACAAGGGTTTTACAAGCATTTTCTGCTCAAATAGCAGCTCTCCACCCCTAATTTCCTCTCCTCCCCCTAGTGCTTTCTTTTGGCTAAACAAAATGCCTGAAGTTGTAAAACACTTGTAATACACTTCTAAAATGCTTTAAAAGAGCTTGTAAAAAGTTGCAAAAATGCTTAAGACCCCTTTCACAATGAGGCACTTTACAGGTGTTTTTGCGCTTAAAATATTGCCTGTAAAGCACCTGTAAAACGCCTCTCATGCCTCCCGAGTGTGAAAACCCGAGTGCTTTCACACTGGGGCGGTGCGCTTTCAGGACAGGAAAAAAAGTCCTGCAAGCAGCATCTTTGGGGCGTTGTGGGAGCGGTGTATATAAAGCTCCTCCACCGCCCCTGCCCATTGAAATGAATTGGCACCGCTTTCAAAGCACCGTTAAAGCGCTTTGAAAGCAGCGCTAAGGGGGCGCATTTAACCCCTTTTTAATCCCTTCTGGGCGGTTAAAAGCGCCCCGCTGTTGGCGCTAAAGCACCTCTATAACAGTGGTAACGCTAAAACTAGCGGTGCTTTACCACTAACACTCACTCTGCCCCAGTGTCAAAGGGGTCAAAAAAAATCTGAAAAACGGCAGTAAATCGATACGCTCAGGTGTGAATGGAGCCTTACATTCCTGGAATGCCGGAATTGCTAACTGTCACATTTGCTTGTGTTTTCAACCAAACTGTCAAACCATCAAATGGCTGGAGTCGTAACTAATTATATGTGCAGCACTGTGGCAGTTGCAGACCAAACGGAAGCAGCTTCCTTGGCTGTAAAGGATAGGAGGGCTTAATTCTGCTTTAAGGCTGTCAGCAATCAGCCTCTACAAACTCAGCAGTGCCTAAAAAAAGAGCAAAAAAGCATGTGCAGAGCAGGGTCAAACATTATATTATTGGATATTATTGAATTATAAACAGTATAGGCACTTATTTTTAATGTTTTAGATAGCTATTCCTGCAAAAGGGGCCAACCTGAAGTGATCTAGCAGGACTTAATTTTCTCACTAAAGTTCCATTTTATGTCAAAATGGTCTGGAGAGTGTTGTTCAATAATTTCATGTATATAGGATAGTTCAATTCTAGTGGGGTATAGGAGAAATTGCCCACATCCCTAATATGGAACACAGAAACAAAAAGAGACCCTCTGGTGGGACTTTAAAGGGCAATGACTCCAAACATACGTATGCAAAAATATGTATGTAATAATACAGGATCTAAAAGTATAGACATAGCATTGACTATATTAAACAGATTATAACATTATAACGTTAAAATTAAAGCGTTTGTTAACCCCCCCCAAAAAAATAAAGGATCCTGCTCCTTTAAAGCATGTTATATGACACAGTGCTTGTCCTGTGTCATTTGGCCCCCTGTAACACCTAAAAAACTCTGTAAGCTGACCACGGTGTATCATGGCTGCTGAGACCAGACACCGTGGTCAGTTTACGTGCCTCTGTCAGCAGCCTGCAATCTGCTCTCCTCTCTGCTCCTGTGTTCTTCTCCCCCTCCCCTTTCTGTCTGTGTGTGAGTCGCCCCTCCCCCTCCTGCTGCTCTCATAACACTAACCTGTATACACCATCAGCACTGCCTCCTATTACAGTGACCCCCTCTGTGAATGATTTATAAATATAAATGCTGTAAATACCTAATTTAACCACTTCCCTACCCGTCTATAGTCAAATGACGTCCACAGATGGGATCTCCCATCCTGGGTGGACGTCATATGACGGCCTCGGGTTCCTGGCCGCCTAGGGGGATGTCCGCCGGGCACCCGCGATTGCCCGTTAACCGGGCTGGACCGTGGATCTGTGTGTGTAAAGACACAGATCCACGTCCTGTCAGCTCAGAGGAGAGCGATCTGTGTTTCCAGAACAGCGGAACACTGATCGGTCTCCTTCCCTTGTACGTCCCCGCCCCCTACAGTTAGAAGCATTCCCTAGGAAACACATTTAACCCCTCCCCGCCCCCTAGTGGTTGACCCCTTCACTGCCTGTCACATTTACATAGTAATCAATGCAATTTTATAGCATTGATCGCTGTATAAATGTGAATGGTCCCAAAAATGTGTCAAAAGTGTCCGATGTGTCCGCCATGTCGCAGTCACGAAAAAAAATCGCGATCGCCGCTATTATTAGTAAAAAAAATAAATAAATAAATTTTTTTTAAAAATGCCATAAATCTATCCCGTATTTTATAGACGCTATAACTTTTGCGCAAACCAATCAATATACGCTTATTGCGATTTTTTTTACCAAAAATATGTAGAAGAACACGTATCAGCCGAAACTGAGGAAAAAATTCGTTTTTTTAAAAAAGAATTGGGATATTTATCATAGCAAAAAGTAAAAAATATTGTGTTTTTTTTCAAAATTGTCGCTCTTCTTTTGTTTATAGCTATGTTCTTCTATGTTAAAACCGCAGAGATGATCAAATACCACCAAAAGAAAGCTCTATTTGTGGGGAAAAAAGGACGTCAATTTTGTTAGGGTACAACGTCGCACGACCAATTGTCGTTTAAAGTGCGACAGCGCTGAAAACTAAAAATTGGTCTGGGAAGGAAGGGGGTGAAAAGGCCCGGTATTGAACCGGTTAAGAGCTGAGATTGCTATCACATGACCAGCCAGGTCTCTCCTCCTCCTCCCCTCCAGACTGACGTCAGCAAAGGACTCTCACCCCCGCCCACTGCATCTCTCAGAGGAGGAAAGGAGAAAGCTGGCCAGTCATGTGATCACAATCTCGGCAGTGAAAATGAGGTATTTGCAGCATTTAAAAATCACACACAGAGGGGGCTACTACAATAGGATGCAGTGCTGATGTTGTATACAGATTAGAGTGGCTTAACAACCACTTTAATGTAACATTTTGTTCATAATGAGATCAGAAACCACTAATTTACATCACTCATGTGCATCTGGACAGTAATACTCAACGCGTTTTAAGATCATGCGCTTTTCCTCTTCATCAGGAGCAAGTGGTATGAATATCTATGATATCATGTAGACGCAGGTGTCTTGGTATGTCACATCAAGAATTTTAAAAGCATGGAGATATGGCTGTGCTGGCCCTACAATGCCCAAGAAGAATGGAGACGGGTGAGGCCACCCTGAACAACGGCCGAAAGGGGGGGCAACGAAGGGGGAAACCCGACCCAGACCAAACAGTCCACACCAAAAGATCTCAATAAATAGGTGCACAACATAGAAGCTAGAACAATTCCTAGTTGGAGGATCTGGGGACCAGAAAGTAAGAAACGTAATATATTGGCTGTCTCCCTGGTAAAAAGAAACCCTTCCTGACCTGGGATATTCATATGAAAGGCCACTTACGTGGTATACTTCACTATTTAAAGCTACAGACAAATAAAATAAAGGCGATCCCCCAGGTCCCTTATTTAGTGGCCATTTTTTTTCCCCTGCAACATCAATCTTTAAAATAAACATACCAATAGTAAGTTTCTTACTTTCTGGTCCCCGGATCCTTCAACTCGGAACTGTTCCAGCTTCTATGTTGTGCACCTATTGACTGAGATCTTTTGGTGTGGACTGCTTGGTCTGGGTCAAGTCTCTCCCTTCTTTGGCCTTTGTTCGGGGTGGCCTCGTCCGTCTCCATTCTACTTGGGCATTGTAGGGCCAGCACAACCATACCTTCTTGCTTTTAAAATTCTTGATGTGACATACCAAGACACCTGCATCTACATGATATCATAGATATTAATACCACCCTCTCCTGATGAAGAGGAAAAACGAATGACCTTGTAACGCGTTGAGTATCACTCTGTCCAAATGCACATGAGTAATGTAAATTAGTGGTTTCTGATCTCATTATGAACAAAATGTTACAATAATTTTAACATAATGTTATAATCTGTTTGATATAGCCAATGATTTGTCTATATTTTTAGATCTTGTAAACTTAAACTTATATATTTTACATACATATTTTTGGAGTCATTGCCCTTTAAAGTCCCACCAGAGGGTCTCTTTTTGCTTCTGTGTTCAATAATTTCAGAACGAAATTGAAAAATATGTTTATACTATTTTTTTCATGGACAAACAATACCTGAAAAACTGATCAAGGTGACTAGAAATGTTTTGGTTATTTACATTGGATGATGTTTTTGCACACCTATTTTCTTTTTTTTTTTTATTGAAAGAATTTAATTTGCTTTTTTACACGAACCCACACAAAATGAAAACAGACAGTTAGGGAAATGGGAATATGTCAATCACACAGATTACCATAGTGCAGCAAAATCAATACACCCTTAAGGGAAATTTTAAATGACAATATATCTTATTAAATACAATGTTTAGCAGTGAAATAGCAAATACTGTAATTACATTGGAATACTCAAAAATATAATTCCAGATATTATCATGGTATAGAAATGGATATAATGCCGCGTACACACGGTCGGACTTTTCGTCTACAAAAGTCAGACAGCCTGTCCGACAGACTTCCGGCAGACTTTCGGCGGACTTTCGACGGACTTGCGGCGGACTTTCTAACGAACAGACTTGCCTACACACGATCACACAAAAGTCCATCGAATTCTTACGTGATGACGTACACCGGACTAAATAAGGAAGTTCATAGCCAGTAGCCAATAGGTGCCCTAGCGTGGCTTTTTGTCCGTCGGACTAGCACACAGACGAGCGGATTTCGGGGTCCGTCGTAGTTACGAAGTAAAGATTTTGAAGCATGTTTCAAATCTAAAGTACGTCGGATTTGAGGCTAAAAAAGTATGTTGAAAGTCCGGAGAAGCCCACACACGATCGGATTACCAGCCAGCTTTAGTCCGTCAGCGTCCGTTGGACTTTTGTAGACGAAAAGTCCGACCGTGTGTACGCGGCATAAGAGGAAGGAGGCTGAAACCTATTTATCCATATATCCCAGATGGACTGATATACAGTAAATTCATTTGACTTCTCCATTTATAAATAAAGTGTTCCATAAAAATCAATGAATTAACTACGCTGAAGCTTGTTTTGTAGGAGGATCAGGGGGAAATACAATTTTTAGAAAGTGCACACATTATTTTGTCCCAAGTTAATTAAATGATTATACGAAACAGCCACGTGCGGTATCTTTTTATTCATGTAAACATAACTGCTTTTTATTTTAGCATTGAGTCCTAAACCCTGAACCAGGTCAAGGTCTCAAAAGATTAACTGCTATTACGGAACTCAGTGTTGAAATGTCATTTTCTAGATCTCAGTGAGCTTGCAAGCAAGTTCTAGTAAGTGAGAGTTCACTGTTATTAATAGGACATCCGAGAGAGGGATTTCCAAAATGTTGCCTGGATTATGCTAAATAATGTCTTAAACAGATGTCAGTATGTCAGTGCACAGTCTTGAACAATTCACTTTGCCCCCAAAAAGTGAAGACTAATCACCTTCCAATCCCCTGCTTTCTTTCTTTTTCAAACGATTACCTGTAAGTAAATCCACTCTTGCATGCTACAAATTTTACAGTAAGCAATTTACTATGTTAATGCTAAAATCCAAGCAGATATAAAAATCACCATTTATAAAGTCAGTCCACCGAAAAGTGATATTTTCATTGTTCTCCTTCAGTTGTGTTGGTATCACATCTATTATTCGGATAGAATTAGTAATTAAGAGTATAAATGGACTTTTGAGGTATTCAAGGATAACAAATGTAAAGTCCTATAAAAATATAACATTTTTATTAATAATATACTGTATAAAAATATACATCCTAAAAACATATACTTATTATTGACTCCCGCTTATAGAGGTATCCCTATCCCATGTAACAATCATTTATTATATCGATTGCAAAACAGATAACGTATGCACTCTATTAAAGTGGTGTTCCGGACGAAATTATACTTTTTAAATAAAAATACCACTATAATACCCAAGCTTAATGTATTCTAGTAAAGTTAGTCTGCAAGCTAAGGTCTGTTTTGTTAGTTTATAGCAGTAGTTTGTTTTTTTATAAACTGACAGCAGGCCGTGGCCATCTTAAGTGTGGGCATCTGAAGCCAGACTTTATTTCTTCCTGGATCTCATTCTTGGAAATCTCGCACCTGCTCAGTGCAGCACAAGCAGTGTAATAGGTTTCAGGTCAGGTTTCCATAGCAACGGAAGTGTCAGAGGAAGTTGCCGCCCCTTCCCAGAAGGCATTGCAAACAGGAAATGATGCGATGGGCCACAGCCAGGGAGGAGGAAGTGAAAAATGAATACAGATATACAGTAGGTGCTGAGAAAAAAAATAAAAAAATATCCAATTCGTTTACAGTGCACAGTTTAGTGAGGGATGCTGAAGAGTTGTAAAAGTGGGTGGAACTCCACTTTAAGCTAATGTCGGCACCAGTGGCGGCCCGTCCATTAGGGGCGCTGCCCCCCCAATCCATGCGCCCGGCCCCTAATCTCCATACACGGCACTGGACGCATGGATTTCTGTTTTGTTTGTTTTTTAAGCACGTGATTAGAGCCGGAGGCTCTAATTGGCTTCAAAAAAGGTGGGCTTGGGGAGCAGAACCCACCCACCTGTGTGACATTAGCAAATTAATATTTGCTAATGTCTTCCTGCTTCTCCTCCCGGCCAATCAGGAAGCAGCTCCCAATTGGCCATGAGTTTAAGGACAGGTCTCAGGACTCGTCTTTTCGGCCTCGGCAGCAGCCTACACCGGATTCACCAGTGCACCATGCGCTTGTCCTCCTCCCCGCACCACTACCGCAGTATAAGGTAAGGCCACTGATTGCGCGGGGAGGGGGGGTGTCTTTAGTGCAAGAGGATGAATGCTGTGATCAATCGATCAATCGAGAGCACCCGGGGGGGGGCGCTAGTGCGAGGGCCAGGTATGTTTGCCGACACCCCCCGGATACTATGATGGTAATAGGGATCCTGGTTCCTCTAGTGTTTTTTGGACACAATCTGCTTCCCCAGGAGAGTAAGGGAGAACACTTCTGTATGAAGTATATGAACAATTGTAACAAAACTTGTATTTGTATCCAAATGTCTCATGAAAAATTGGTCTATTGGTTCTTACTACATATTTAAAAACAGGCTTGGAAATAAGTGATCAGCAATAAAAGCTACTCCGGGCAAGTACAGAGGGTTCACAGGGACCCCACTAGGAAGGAGAAGGGAGAACATAAGATATATGTGTATGTCTATACCCCGCAGGAGCCGCTGGATCTTGATTCCCCCTATTCCTGCTCAGCCAGGCAACACGCATTTCCAACTTTCATCCAGACACAAAAAATCAGTCCATGGGCTTGTTTTTGTTATATCATTGAGGGAAACAATTCAGATAGGGTATAGGGATCATGAGATGCCTAACTTGACTTGAAGGACAACAGATGAGGACAAACTTCCTTCTTTAAGTACACAAAAAATGAAAATCCTGGACTGTACTCCCTCCGGAATAATTGCAGTCTCTATGGATCAGTGGTAAAGTTTATGAACCAGGAGCTCTCAGTCCCCTTTACTGTAAACTGTATGCAGGAGTATAGTGTCTCCTCAGTAGAACCTCACACAGTTCTAAAGCTTGTAAATACAACCAGCCCTCCTGGCAGCTTAACTACCAGCCCACCTGGCTGCTCTGAAGAATGCCCCAGGACAAGGGATTGGGATTTAGCACAATGCTTTCCCTGGAAAGTATACTATGTCTGGCAGTCTCTCTCCTTGTATGTCCCTGGGTGTGCTGAGGTACTCACACTGTCCCTTGCTTCCTGCTGCACTGGGCAAGACTTCTGTTCAGGCCTCCAACAGATATTCCCATGCTAACTAGAATGTCTTCTGCACAAATCCTAAAGGTAATGGACATCCCTCAGGCTTCCTCTCCTTCCTTTCCTCAACTCCAGCCTGGAGACAGAGCCCCCAGACCCGGGGTCACCTCCTAGGCCTCACAACAGCAACCTCAGCACTCCATCTTCCACCCGACCCTCCTTGCTGCTAAGGCTCCACCATATTTAAGGGCTGATCCAGCCACCCTGCCAGTGCCTTCTGCCCGGGCATTCTCCAAGCTTCTAGAACCAGGGGGAGGCACCAGAGACCTGCCCTGTGGAGACCTCTTGCCTGACCTAGAGTGACCCAACCTAATTACAGACTCACACAACTACCATGAGCCAACAAAATAAATGTACCTACACTAGTTTCACACTATATATGACATATTCACTGGATAAAGAAATGTCATCCGTACCAACAGGTATATGACTGAAAGTCCTCCACACCTCAGGAAGAATATACTTCTATATGTCTACCTGCTCATCAATAGATAACATTTGTTGCATCCAAAGGAGATCCCTTCAATTACTGCTGAATGTTGGCAATTGCATTTTTTAACACACCTTGACATTAGATGGGGTGGCATCAAAGGTTATTTCTGGGGATTAATGTTCCCAATCCCAGAGCTTGTCTCTCTCCTATAGTCAAATCATACATTTAATTGGTTGTAAGTAGACGATGGTGGGCCAAGTCATGGTGGTCTCATATATGTTTTGATACTCCAACAATAATATCTCCTCACTACAATTCTTAATTCCTGTCCACTTTGATGTTTAAGGTGTTCTCTCACACTTTTATATGTTCCATTACCTTGAGTTACATTCTTCATAATATAGAAGAAATACAAAACCCAGCAGAGAGCCTGGGATTTCCTCATGAGACCCCTTCATAATGGCTACAGTAGACTCAGGTTTCCCTGCAGATATTTTACCAATAGTGTCCTAAAAGATTGAATTTATCAGGTGGTTTAAGGCCCCATTCAGACTTGCAAATAGGACCATTAGTGATTAGATGCAGCAGACCCAGCAGGGAAGTTCCTGAGGATAAGCTGCAGGCAGAAGTCCCACTAAAAACAACGGGAGGCTGAAAGCTCCCACAGCTATTCACAGCCACTTGCATGTAATCACTTATGAAGTGATTACCTATAAATGATCAGCCCTGGATGGCTCTCATTATACATCCAGGTCAATGAAGGTATACATATTACAAAACTGGCACACATACTTAAAGGGCATACACTTTTTAAATACACTTATGTTTACACTGCACAATAAAAAAAATCCTGGCGTTCTATTATAAATGGAATCTGTCATTTTAACATTTCAGTACATATTTTACATGTTCATTTGACCATTTAATATAAATAATGATGTTATCTGTGTTTATAAGAAAAAATAACTGTTCTCTATTATAATTCTTATTAGCATATGTGGGAAAACTTACAGTAAACACGTGTATGCACTGCCTTCTGTTTATTTGCATTGCACAAAGACTGAGCCTTAGGGTGGCCATAAACACCCCTAGACTCACCAGAAATGTTCCTAATTTAAGAACTCTTTAAAACATTCAGGCTGTTTCTGACCTACTTAGATCAAGTTCTGTGCGTTTTTTGTGTGAGTGGGACAAATTGTGCTTTGCAGGGTCCATCGAATACTGCAGCAAATTTCCATACTGGAGCAACTTTGAGGATAGCCAAAGTTGCTAGCCATATTCATCCCTATTGCTAATTGGAGAGATATCTGCCTGTGGACAACCTTATGCCTCGTACACACGATCGGACTTTCTGCCAACAAAACCGTGAAATTTTGTCCGAAGGGTGTTGGCTCAAACTTCTCTTGCATACACATGGTCACACAAATGTTGGCCAACAATTATGAACGTAGTGACGTACTGGACGCACGTGTTTTTTCAGCTCTTTAGCGCCACCCTTTGGGCTCCTTCTGCTAATTTCGTGTTAGTAGAAGTTTGGTGAGTGTTGATTCACGCTTTTCTTTTCGCGTTTTTCATTTAGCGCTTTTCAGTTTGCGCTTTTCATTTTGTGCTTTTCGGTTCGTTTCTGAACGTCCGTTCGTCAACCAGCCATTTTGCGGAATTGGAGGAGATAACGTGTTATTTATTATTGGCCTTGGAGTTATTGCTTTGACATTATTTTTTTGGTTGAATGATGATTTGATTTGGTATATTTTCTATATTTTTGGATGCATAGAATGCACTTTTTGGTTAAGTCCTAATGGCAGATAGCATGTCTAATTTTTATTTTTTTTCATGCACAATAAAAAAATTGTGTAGAATAATACTTGGCTATGTGTTTTACTTCAAATGACATTTTGGGAGTAGTCAGTTACATTTTAAAAAATACAATGTAAAATTGACAAGGGACACCAACACAGTTGTATCTTTGATCTTAAAAACTATGAATAATAGGGTTGTGGTAACTTGCACAAATAAAAAAAAAAACATAATAATATTATTCTTGATATCACTAGAAAAAAAAAGGCTTTGAAAATTTGTTTGCAATAACAATAATGCATCAGTATCACCAGCAAAGCAGCTTCATTATTATCCCATTAAACAAGAAGAGAATTGTGCACTGCATTTGGAGATTTCATAATTTGCCACGTCATGAATGTTAATTCTCCATTACGAACGCTAGTTTACAAGACCGACCGCTTCTGCTTCCGAGCATGCGTGTTTGTATTTTGGACTTTTGTACGACAAACTTGTGTACACATGATTGGAAAATCTGACAACACACATTTGTTGGCGGAAAATTTGAAAACATGTTTTGCTGAAAGTCTGACAACAATTGTCCGATGGAGCATAAAGTCCGATCGTGTGTACAGGGCTTTGCTCTTGCTGCCTTATTGCATCTTAAAATGGAACTGAAATAAAAAAATATGAGGATGTGCTATGTTATAGGGAGACTTTTGAAATGTTAATTGTACCTAAGCAGGACCCTGTAAAGATGACCTTTTGTCTGGAACTCCCCCTGAAAAAATAGCAGTACACTTTTTTCTGGAATGAGTGTGCCTGGGCAGCCCTAACAATGAACATCTCTTATTTGCTCACTTTTGTTCTATTCAGTATACCAATAAAAGGTTTGGTTATATCTGATTGATAAGTTCACAAAATACCTGTTGATTCTGTGAAAAATTCAGAGCTGTCCTGTAAACTCTGCCTATGTTATCTCAAGTAGTCCAATAAGTCCTTCCTAGTTTGTATCTTGGGCTACAAAAAATGTCTCCTCCATGCAATGAAGATAAGGAGAGGGGAATGGATTCTGTAGTTTAATAAAAGACAGCTAGGCATGGCTGACACCTCTTTCATTTCAGTCCAGAAAATGCATTTTATTGTCATCTCACAACAGGAAATTAGGATCTAAATGCATTTTTGGTAGATGAACAGGTATTTTTATGCACTTGCAGGGTCTTTAAAAAAATAAAACATGGAGAAATGCACATGTATTGCAGAGATTTAAAATAGAATACAGGTACAGCCGCACACTGTATTCAACTCCAGTCTAAGGTAATAAAGATGGGCTTCAGCTTAAATCCCCATCCATTGGTCATTCCTGTCTATGGCCAGGCTTAAAGTGTTACTAATCCCACAACAGTAAAATCAGTCTGTATATACAGCAACACATGCTTGTGATACTTACTGTGGAACCTAAGATGTTAATCCTCCACATTGTGTAAAAAGGATGTTTGATCCTGTCTTCTCTGATCCTCCCCTTCTTACATCGTCCCCTAATAATTTCCTGATAGAACAGAGCTAGGGGACACTCTGCACATGCTCAGTTTGGTGTGTATTGCTAGAGAGTTTTTTTTTTAATTGGGAGAGAGCATGTGATCAGCACAGGGCCAATCAGCACTGTCCAGGCAGAGAGTCAAGGGTCCTGCAGTCTTATAGGACAGCCAGAGTGGCATGAAACTCCTCCTACAAGCTTTAACCAGTGCTCTGCTGGACACTGAGAGAAGTCATAAGACTGTCATAAGACTACTATATACTGCTGATGAGAAAAGGTATTTAGCAGTTTATATTTACTAAAATAATTGCATTTGTGGGAGACCAGGTATAGTGAATGCAGGGTCCTGGGTTTAGTAACACATTAAGAAAGGAGCCTGATGGCTCTGAAACACAACTAACCACATCTCTTGATGCCCTTTGCAATCCACGGTCTCTCCACACATCCAGGAAGCCACATTAGACTTGGCCTGCTGGAGGTTTACACACTATTGGTGTGGATTGACTCGCTTACCCTGGAGTACTTGCTATGGCTGATGTGGATGGCTCATGACAAGCGCTTATTAATCATGAATGTGTGAGTTGCCATTTGTTTTATTACCTTATAAATGTCTCATTGCTACACTTAGAACAGTGCCCTCCGGTGCTTTTTTTTTTTTTTTTGTATTACTTAGACATTGGGGGTTATTTACGAAAGGCAAATCCACTTTGCACTACAAGTGCACTTGGAAGTGCAGTCGTTCTAAATCTAAGGGGAAGATCTGAAACGAGTGGAAGCTCTGCTGATTTTATCATCCAATCATGTGCAAGCTAAAATGCTGTTTTTTATTTTCCTTGCATGTCCCCCTCAGATCTACAGCGACTTTACTTCCAAGTGCACTTGCAGTGCAAAATGGATTTGCCTTTAGTAAATAACCCCCATTGTCCCCAGTCTCTTTAGCAGCAGCTATAAGTGCCTGTGATGACACAGAATTACCCCGGACTCACCATATGAACTTTAAAGGACTTTTTAAACTTATGTACATTTTTAAATTATAGAGTCTTTCAGCGCCTAGCATACATTTTGTGCTTATTACTGTTTGCCAGGGTTCTAAAAGCACCGTGGGCTACCCTTATAGGAAAAAGTTGAAGTTTGTGCAACATGCCATGGCAAAAGGTGGTTGTCGCTAGCGAGGCAAGGAGAGCAACATCTTACTGCTCCATCTAATGAGGGAGCAACTGCTTTTCATGTCCACTAGATGTAAAGAAGCTTTTAGTCTTTGCAGTGCAGGGGCAGCCCCACTCCAAGGAAGGATCATATCCACCAGAGATGGGCTTTAAAATTATATTAATCACTTTTAGCAGCTGATTTATTCACCTACGGAGTATGCAGCTCATTCATCTTTCAAACCTAGCTTATGTTCTAGTTTAAGTTGGTGCCATGATCATTGCTCCAGGTTTCATATCCCAGGGTGACTCCTTTCTCTTGCAGCATCCTGTTGAGCCACGCCATGCATGCAGGGGCTAGAGTTGTGTCTCCCTACACTGTGTGCATCAATGGTAACACACAGCCTCATAATCTAACATGGCAAAGCACTCCACTTCTCCCCTCCCCTCCATTTTTCAAGCTAACAGACTGACTCCAGACTGCACTGTTAATGTTGGAGTAAACTCCCATACATTAATTTTACCTATAGGTAAGCCTATAATAAGGCTTACCTATAAGTACTGTAAATATCTACTGTACATGCAGCCGGTGACATCACCGGCGCATGTGCGCTGAAGGAATGGCCACCCGGGCCGTTCCTTCAAAGTCCTATGCCGTAAACGGTGGCTCATGCGCGAAGTGACGTCATCGCGGTTTCGGCCACTCACAGCTGGAGTCCGCGAACCCAGAAGGGAGACAGGTAAAAATGGAAGCTCTGCCAATGGTGACAGCTTGCCGCTGGAAGGGCTTTGTTCTAAGGTAAGTTTCACATAATGTGCTAATATGCGATACTAGCACATTATAACTTTGCCTTGCAAGTTAAAAAAAGAAATAAAAAAACGCTGGTGTTTACTACCAATTTAGCTAGGGTTGTGCCGACACAAGTATCGGCATTGATGCCGATACCGAGCATATTCCAGAGTACTTGTACTTGGGCAAAAGCTCCAATGCTTAATACAATACCTGGACAGTCAGGGGTGATCGGTGCGGCACTGGGGAGGAATTACAATCACTGATCTCCCTGTATAGATTTAAAAGCCGCTTCTCCTCCTCTCCCTCCTGCGGCTTTCAGCTGCTTTATTGAAATCTATACAGGGAGATCGGTGATTGTAACTCCTCCCCAGTGCCGCACTGCTCACCCCTGACTGTCCCCTATATCCTCCTCCAGCCCCCCTCCATGCTCCTCGGTCCCCCTCCATGCTCCGTGCTCCTCGGTCCCCCTCTGTCCTCGATTTGTCAGGCTTGAGAGTGGAGGAAGGAGCTGATAAATATATCATTTACCGGCTCCTTCCTTTTCGGAATGCACAGAGTCAGTGATCACTGGCTCTGTTCATTCATAACTGGCACTGGGCATTGTAAACTCTGTTTACAATGCTTCAGTTTATGAATGGAGAGGAGCCACTATCTTCTGTCCATTCATCTTCAGTGCAGCTGAGGCTGCAGAGAAAGGGACTGGGGAATCTCTGTCCTCAGTCCATTTCCCTATCCCAAAAGGGAGATGTCAGGGGTTTGTTAAGACCCCTGATGTCTCACCAAGGCCACCCTCCCCCCAACAGGGCTAATTTAAAAAAAAAAAAAAAAAAAAAGGAATTGTAATAAATAAATATTGAAAAGGTTAAATTGTAAAAACAATAAAAAATAAAATAAAAAACACACTGACACTCCCCCTCTCTCCCCTCCAAAAAAAAAAAAAAAAAAAAAAAAGCATTGTAAAAAAAAAAAAAAAAAAAAATGTAAAAAATAATTAAAAAAATGAATTGTAAAAAAGAAATTGTAAAAAAATAAATAAATAAAAATAAAAACAACTGACACAGTCCACGCTTCATCAGTGCTGCATATTAATGCCACTGTCACATGACATAAAAAAAAGTAATCAGTATCGGTACTTGTACTTGTTTCTAAAAAAGTGGTATCGGGACAACCCTAAATGTAACCCTTTCCTGGTTAGACCAGAAGTTCAGGGAAGCAGCAATAAGAGAGAAGGACCCAGGAGCATTGAAAACTGTAAACTGCAAGTGCTGGGATAAGAATTTTAACAAATAGATTACTGGGGAATGTTTATTTTATTGTGCTCAATGTAAAAGCTAAAAATGCTGAGGGTTTAATCTTACTTTAATGAAATCTGAGTTTTTTGTAGTCTCTATATTCATATGCCACACTGGATGTTTTGCCTTTTGGAGAGCAAAGTGTGTACAGAGACTGCCCTGAGAGGGCCTCAGTCTAATAATACATTAAGTGTAAGTGAATCTGGCGGCTTCTGGGGAATTTTTCCGTTAATTATGGAAACATATGGATTTCTGACCTTTGTATATGCTGTTTCACTTATAGCTTTAGTATTTTGGCCAACACACTAATCACATTTGAAGTTGACGTTGGCACATATCTGCTTCTCAAAAGTCTGAAACGAAAGTAACTTTATCCCTTCAGAACTCCATTTTATTCAGGCATTTTGCTGAGTACTGAGAAGAATGTGTTCTTACATTTCCTGTCAAACACCATTCTGTTAGAATGAGGGGGGAGTGCGTTGAAATAATTCATAAATTCAGCCTTAACCAAACCAGCATGAAAATTCATTCTATCTATAGAAATAAATGTAGCTTTGTGTTTGTTCTGTGTACAAAATACATTGAATGTTCCCCAGATCATTATGTGAACTAGAAATTCTTCTCATCTGCTCGATGCAACTCCTCTCCGAAAATGTCTACTTCCTTTTGATCAAAAACACTTTGAATGATAGTAAATTAGTTGGGACCCTTTTACACTTTGACATCAAGGTGAGTTGCAGTAACATGCCCAGTCTATTGTGATGTCATTCATTTTGAATATCACCCTAACGCACTAGACAATGTGGCTCTGATGTACAGTATCTCAGTAAAGTGAGTACACCCCTCACATTTTTGTATATATTTTATTGGATGAGTGGAAGAGGACTCCAGTGGCAACCTATGAAGCTCTGGTGAACTCCATGCCCAAGAGGGTTAAGGCAGTGCTGGAAAATATCGATGGCCACAAACAGGGGCGTTGCTAGGGTGTGGCTTTTGGGGCTATAGCCCCGAATCTGAGGCCAATAGCCCCGAGTCTCTGCAGGGGTCCCCAAGGGGAGGGGAAGCTCTCTGGGGACCCTTATGTAAGTGGGGGGGCTCTCTGGGGACGTGGGGGGGCTCTCTTGGGGACCCTGATGTAAGGGAGAGGCTCTCTGGGGACCCTGATTTTAAGGCCTAGGCTCTCTAGGGACCCAGATTTAAGGGGGAGGCTCTCTGGGGACCCTAATGTAAGGGGGCCTCTCTGGGAACCCTGATGTAAGTGGGGGGTCCTCTGGGTACCCTGATGGAAGGGGGAGGCTCTCTGAGGACTCTGATGTAAGGAGGAGGCTCTCTGGGGACCCTGATGTAAGGTGATGTAAGGGGGGGCTCTCTGGGGACCCTGATGTAAGCGGGGGGCTCTCTGGGGATATATATACACCCACACGTATATTACTGTATATACCCTGTTTCCCCTAAAATAAGACCTAGCGTGATTGTCGGTGATGGCTTCAATATAAGCCCTACCCCCCAAATAAGCCCTAGTTAAAGTCCTTGTAGGTCTTCTTTTCAGGGTAGGGCTTACTTTCGGGGAAACAGGGAAGGGCTTATTTGGAGGGTAGTGCTTATATTGCAGCCATCACTGACAATCACGCTAGGTCTTATTTTAGGGGAAACAGGGTACATGTGTATGCCCACCCAAGCGTATGACTTTCTTTACTACGCTGCTATGGGCTCTATCCCCAGATCTTTTGTAGACTTAGCAACGCCCCTGGCCACACAAAATATTGACACTTTGGGCCCAATTTGGACATTTTCACTTAGGAGTGTACTCACTTTTGTTGCCAGCGATTTAGACATTAATGGCTGTTGCGTTATTTTGAGGGGACAGCAAATTTACACTGTTATACAAGCTGTACGCTCACTACTTTACATTGTAGCAAAGTGTAATTTCTTCAGTGTTGTCACATAAAAAAATATAATAAAATATTTACAAAAATGTGAGGGGTGTACTCACTTTTGTGAGATACTGTACATTCATTGCAGAACATCGCAATGCATGGTAACACACTACCATGCCATGTGGCACACTGCTTGGAAAAGCAGCTGCAAACATTAAAGTGGTTGTAAACCCTGTTACACCACTTTTACCTACAGGTAAGCCTATAATAACCTATAGGTACTGGAAATATCTCCTAAACCTGTACAGTTTAGGAGATATTTACCACATATATGCTTGCGCCAATGTCATTGGTGCATGTGCACTGAAGAAAGGGCACGATCTAGCCATTTATAAGGGGCTCGTGCCATCACTGGCCGTTCCCGCGCACATGCCCGGGAGTGACATCACATGACTCCAGCCAGTCACAGAGCTGGTGTCTACAGCCCCGGATAGAAGAGGGGTGAAGATAGATGTGGCCACCAGCGGGGATATCGCGGGCTTCATTTGCAGATAAGTGGCACATAATGGGCTAGTATGCAATGCATACTAGCCTATTATGCTTTTACTTTGCAGGGGAAAAAAGAGGAAGTAAAACCCATGAGGGTTTACTACCTCTTTAATGCATGACAAAACGTGTGTTAACACAACATACCAAAACCGTAAAGTGTGGGACTGGATTCATACCATTTACACTGAAGCGCAATAAACACGCTAGAGTCGATGTGCATTTTTTAACGCATTGCATTGATGTGCATATTTTTTTTTTTTTTGTAAGTGCACAGCTGGAGAAAAAGTACTCCATTTTTCATTCCTTACATGTTATAGCACATTGTACTGCGTTTAAATGCAGCATGTTCTATTTTGACCCAGCACACACCAGCATAGCACATTTTACGCCACCTCAGCAAAGTGCTCTGAAGATCGTGCCATGGTCAGTGTGCTGTGAATGTAGGATAAACTGCGCACTTGCTGGTGCTGTCAGGAGTCAAAATAAACGGAGAAAGCCCATGAACGGCGAGGCTTTTCATGATTCAAAAGGTATTCACAAGGTCTGTGTCAAGAAATTCCCTGTAGAAGGAATCCTGCTGCTGGTGCACGTCTGCGAGGGCCGGTGCGTGTGCACGCGCGCTAGTTTTGGCACCAGATGACCTATTTAAATAGGGCTTGTAAATAGAGCCAATTCTGTCTGATCTGCAGCTTCCCGTGACCCCTGCTACCTGTTACCTGCTTTGAGATCTGTTCCCGCGTTTGATCCGGCTTGCCTTTGACTATTCCTGCCTGCTGCCTGTACACAACCCTGGCTTGTCCCTGACTTTGATCCTGACTGCTCCTCTTTTTACTACGCTGTCCACATGTTGCCAACCAAGCTTGTACTCCAAACTGTCTTTGCCGCTGCACCGGTCCTGGCTTCTCAAGCCTGTGTGTGCCTGTCTGTGCTCCACATCCCTCGGGGCTGATCCGCTGAGCGCTGACGCTAACTTCCAGGTGTGTGGTATCCTGATATGTGCTGACCCAGATCCACTACTGCCTACTGTTCTGACATCTCATCTCACCAGTCCTCATCCCTGTGGCATCAGGAATTCTGGAGCAGCTCTTCTGACTACCACCTGCCAGGCACTCATACCATTCTGCACTCTCAGGTCCCCTGTCTGCTCTATCAGGGGCCGCGAGTCAGATACGTAAGGGACAGGGGCGGATCCAGGGGGATGGCAATGGGGCAATTGTCACCCCTGAGAAATTTGTTGCCAGCCGGGCGGGTGACATAGCGGGCGGCTCCATGGGCGGGTGACATAGTGGGCGGCTCCGCGGGCGGGTGACATAGCGGGCGGGTGACATAGCGGGGCGGACCAGGCGGCGCGGTCTGTGGGCGGGCGGCGCAGTTTGTGGGCGGGCCGGGCTGCCAGGTGGCTCAGTGTGTTGGCAGCTGGCCAATCAGTTCGCCAGGGGCAGGGGAGCAGAGAGATGAGATCATCTCTCACCGCCAGCCCTGCATCCCTGCAGTAACTTCCGCCCTCACTGGGCAGGCAGCAGAGAGATTACATTATCTCAAGAGACAACCAAAACAGCACCTCAACAGGCAAATGACAATCCAAAAAATGTGGCAGGTGACGTGGCAAGTGACAATCCACAAGGTGTGGCAGGCAACGTGGCAAGTGACAATTCGCAATGTGTGGCAGGTGATGTGGCAAGTGACAATTTGCAATGTGTGGCAGGTGACGTGGCAAGTGACAATCTGCAATGTGTGGCGGGTGATGTAGCAAGTGGCAATCCGCAAGGTGTGGCAGGTGACGTGGCAAGTGGCAATCCGCAAGGTGTGGCAGGTGACGTGGCAAGTGACAAACCACAAGGTGTGACAGGTGACGTGGCAAGTGGCAATCCGCAATGTGTGGCAGGCAACGTGGCAAGTGACAATCTGCATCTGGTGGCAGGCAAGTGACAATCCACAAGGTGTGGCAGGCGACGTGGCAAGTGATAATCTGCATCTGGTGACAGGCAAGTGACAATCCACAAGATGTGGCAGGTGACGTGGCAAGTGACAATCTGCATCTGGTGGCAGGCAAGTGACAATCCACAAGGTGTGGCAGGTGATGTGGCAAGTGACAATCCGCAACATGTTGCAGGTGACGTGGCAAGTGACACACTCAGGGCTCCCACTGATTCTGCATTATGGTGAGTTGAACTATTTCATTTTATATTACAATGTAATTATAGAAATAATGCGCTTCAATCATCCTAACACTGTAACAACCATGGTGCCGGGATGATTGAAGCGCCAACACCAGCCGTTTCCCCAATAGATTGACCATTAAAAAATGGATTTTCTGGCAGTGCCCCTCCCGAGACTAGACTCTGGATCCGCCCATGGTAAGAGAGGCCTTCCTCTGCATTACCGGGCTCATCCACAAGGTACGTGAAAACGTGACAGTCTGTGTACAACTAGGATGAATATGGGGCAAGTACGTAATGCAAGTTTAATTTCGCTTTAAATCTCAGAATCTGTCCCTTGTACAGCTACACTTGGACTGGGAGAGGAAGGAACAGCACTCTGAGCAAATCAGAGTTCTATTGACGTTGTTGTGCTGTTAGAAAGGGTAGAGGGACGACTTCACTGTGTGCTGATGCTCTTTAAAGGATAGTTTAACCTTTCTAAATATAATTTAAATAATGCACTCCCAAAAGAGAAATATGGCCAAGGAAGCTTTGGTCATACTTCTCTTTTAAAGGATAAGTTCACCTTTATATAAAAAAAATAGAAATAAAGAAATTAATGGATTAAATGCACATCTTTTTGCAAGTAAAAAAAATATGCATTTAATATTTTTGTTATTAGGAGCCTGTAAAGCATTGCACCCACGATTCAGCCTCCTGCAGACTCTGATTGTAGCTGTCTGCCCGTACCTCATACAGGCAGGTAGTTATTGAATTACAGGAAGCATCAATGAACTACCTAGTGTGTTCATCAGCACCGTGGTAGTTCCCCCATTCACAGTACTCTGTGAATGAATGATGCAGCCAGGTGGGCTGAGCATTTTTTTAAATTGTGACAGCGGGTGCGGGGAGAAGATCCTCGGCCCGCTGTCACAAAAGAAGGGAGCAGGGAAAGGCAGCAAGAATGGGAACATGTTACATGTTCCACCCTAAAAATGGGTGGAACATGTAACATTTTTCCAAAGGGGAACTTATCCTTTAAGGTATATGTAAACCCTAATAATAAATATCTCTTTTGGTCTGTTAAAAATACAATTGAAAGCATTTTGATATATCTACTTGACAAGTGCAAAAAATACATGTTGATCTTGCAAAAAATAATTTTAGGTGATAACTTCTGGTGCTCACTGTCTATGCTGACTGTTATCAGCCAACATTGTTTTCTGCTATCTCTGGGGACTCCAGAACTACACCCCTCTATGTTACGGACAATAGGAGAATGGTGAGTAGCCATAGGCCTAGCTTGTTTTTGATCTTCTCATACAGAACAATGAGTGTTGTCATCCCAAACTGGAACTGTGTTACTGGAAGAATCACCAGGTGAGAATAAATTAAAAAAAGAATGAAAAAAAGAAAATGAATGCAGCCACCTCATCTAAGGACTGCTAAGCTGCAATATACTGTATGTGGCAGCAGTGTTTAAATCGACATTGCCTAAACAGGATTAAAAGTCTTTTGGCAAGGTAAGTGTACATATACAGTAGGTGCTCCAACTGCTGATTTAGCTGTTTGCTTAGAACTCAGCTTTAATAATAAGTGAAAAAATGAATACTGTAGTGACACTTTTCATTTTTTCCACACGTTTATGCAAATTCATATCCTGCTTTTTGTCAGTAGGACTCGGAGTAATACATTTAGAGAAAATTCAGTGTTAAAAATGTTCTAGTACATCTGCCAAAAATATATTATGCCGTAATTAAATATTTAACTACACATCATCATTGAGAATGAACGTGCACATTTATTCTTTCTCCATGAAGCCTACAGCCAGAATTTTTTTTTTTCATAAACTATTTAGGCAGTACTATGCTACCAGTGTTAGGAGGACAGAGATATATAATAACTCCTAATTTTGAAAAGAACAATGGATTTTTGGGTTCATCTTAGGCCTTTGTCAAAGATTAAGAGAACACGATACTTAATAAGTCTGCATTATTTTCATTTTAACCCTCCAGCCTATTAAACTCTGCATTTCCTTGGAATGACATGCAAATTGCTAAAAATGATCAGCTACAGACTAATCTGTTGCTCATGAGTTTGATGCTAAAATCAGGAAATGGAACCCATAAAGACTTCCCTCCTCCCTAAACCCCCCCCCCCCCCAAACTCCAAGAACGTTTATTAAGACCAGATGTGGAACGCTGGAGATTTTGAGCAACAATATACTTCAGTATCGTCCGGATCCTTTGACTACACTGATCTTGGCAATTGACTTGGATGCTATGTCCAAAATCAACAGTTCTCAACCATGAGACGGTCCAACCTGTCAAGTCCTGAGGCTCTCAGATGTTGAAGAGAAAAACAGTGTGAGGTTAAGTTGCCCCTGCTGCATCAAAAGTGACAGCGCTTGCTTTGGCCCCAACACTAATTCAACCTCTCTTAGTTTTAGGTGGGCATTTATGCTCTAAACACGTGGTATTCATTCTTTTTACATGATTTCATATTTTCTATCCAAGCACTTAACACGTGTTACTTTATCTTTAGGCTCCATGCACACTGAAGTTCATAAACAGACGTTTTTGGGAGTTTGGGCATTTTTTTAACAGCCCATTAACTCCCCTCTATGTTATCCTACGTGTCCATGCACACATGGACGTTTTTGGACGTGAAAACGCCGGACGCCGATAAAAGCTGTTGAACGCGGCTTAATGCTGTATACAGAGCGTTAAGCCTCGTCAGGCGTTTCTCTGCCTGTATTCAAAATCAATGACTCCCAATGGGAGCCCATTGATTTGAATAGAAGTCTCACCAGAAGTCGGATCATGATGATCCGACTTGCGGTGCGACTTGTGTGCTGAGGATGAAGGTGAACCCCTGCCAGAATGAAAAAAAATTGGCATGGGGTTCCCCCCTCGGACGATACCAGACCCTTCGGTTTGGTATGGGTTTTAAGGGGAACCCCCGCGCCAAAGAAAATGGTGTACGGTCCCCCCCAAAATCCATACCAAAACCTTGTCGAGCAGGCAGCCCGGCAGGTCAGGATGGGGGGAACCATACCAAGCCACATGCCCTCAACATGGGGGGTGGGTGCTTTGGGTGCGCCCCCCACCCCAGAGCACCTTGTCCCCATGTTAATGAGGACAAGGGCCTCTTCCCATCAACTCTTGCCGGTGGTTGTCGGGGTCTGCGGGCAGGGGTCTTATCGGAATCTGGACATCGGAGCATTGTACCCCTACCCATTCACCTAAAAAAAAAAAGTGTAAAAAATTAACACAGTACACAGGTTTTTAAAGTATTTTATTAAAGCAGCTCTGGCGTCTCTTCAGATTTCTTCTCCCCTCTCCGGCTCTTTTCCCTCCTCTGGTTCTTCTCCTCTCTGCGCTGTCTTCTCCCTCGTCTGCCAGGTCTTCTTTCTCCGCTGTCTTCTCGCTGTCTCTAGACATCGGATTGCTGGCAGGAAAACGCTGCTTTAAAAACGCAATTTTATCAGCGTTTTGCATTGGCACCCCCTAACATCATCTGGAGGCCCGCCTCCTTGTGACAACACTGTCCCATCATGCTCTGGGTGGTGACTTTGTGAGGCGGGGCCTCACGATTATGTCATTGGGTGGCTCCGCCCCATGCCAATATAAGTCATTGCACATGGCGGACCCAGCATTACACTGGGAGATCGTGTCCAGTCAACATCGGAAGAAGAACAGAGGGAGAAGACATCCGCAAAACAGCGAGAAGACAACGGAGAGAGAAGACCTGGCAGAAGAGGGGGAAGACAGCGCAGAGAGGAGGGAATAGAGCCGGAGAGGGGAGAAGAAATCGGAAGAGACACCGGAGCTGCCTTAATAAAATACTTTAAAAACCTGTGTACTGTGTTTATTTTTTACACTTTTTTTTAGGTGAATGGGTAGGGGTACAATGTACCCCATACTCATTCACATAGGGTGGGGGGCCAGGATCTGGGGGCCCCTTTGTTAAAGGAAGCTTCCAGTTTCCGATAAGCCCCCCTGCCCGCAGACCCCATCAACCACTGGCAAGGGTTGTTGGGAAAAGGCCCTTGTCCTCATCAACATGGGGACAAGGTGCTTTGGGGTGGGGGGTGCCCCCCTGCTCCACAGCATCCCCCCCATGTTGAGGGCATAAGGCCTGGTATGGTTTGGGGGGCGCTCCCTCACCCCCCTATCCTGACCTGCCGTGCTTTGTGCTCAGGTAAGGGCTTGGTATGGATTTTGGGGGGACCCTACGCCATTTTTTTTGGCTTGAGGGTCCAAGGGGGGGAACCAACGCCAATTTTTTTTTCATTTTGGCAGGGGGTTCCCCTTCATCCTCAGCACACAAGTCGCTCCAGAAGTCGGATCATCATGATCCGACTTCTGGTGCGACTTCTATTCAAATCCATGGGCTCCCATAGGGAACCATTGATTTGGAATAGAGGCAGGGAAACGCAGCTAAAAGCCAGCACGGCTAAATGCGCATTGATGCCAATGTAAAACACTGATAAAATTGTGTTTTTTAAAGCAGCGTTTTTCTGCCAGCAATCCGACGTCCAGAACGACTTTTTTGAGTGTCCTGTGTGCATGGAGCCTTAAATTCACTGGGCAGTGTAATGGAATTGAGGTCATTTGGTTTTAAAAGCGTGGCTGAAGCACGTGGGAATCCAAGGAGCCATTGCCTGTCCTTTATGTTTGACACTCTTTACCTCAATTGGCAAGATTTATGCTCTCCTAGGGTGAAAGGATCTGGTTGGTTCTAGGAGATTCTCTAAGCACTCATTTACCAGGCCTTTTTAAAAGAGCCCTTTTTGGGTGCTTTTCCTGTATCCCTCCTGTGGCCTCAAAATACCACCTTGGACTCGTGGGGCACTTGATTTAATGGGAGTACCTTTTGGATCCTTGCGGTTTTATGTTTTGAGGGTTGTACATTTGATACTTATCGTTTATATGTTGTAGTGCTTGTTCTTCCGATGAAGCCATTTACAAGGCAAAACATGTTGAGTGTCAGGGCTGGGCTCTCAGCCCTTCCTTCTCTGTGCTCAGGTTGCTCAGCTGTCTGTTAATTGCCAGTAATCATCGTTCCACAGTGGCTCACCTGTTGATCATCTCCTGCTCGTCAGTCAAGCCCACAGCCAGCCCCTTCTGGCTATTTAAACTGCCTGGTTAATTTCTTCAATGCCTTCGCCTTGGTCAACATATCTAGAGACTCTCTGCTGTGTTCCTGTTGAAGACTTGCCTGGCTGACATCCCTTCTGGTTCCTGATCCTGTCTGCTGCCTCTGACTACGCTGAGCTCTGGCTTCCTGATTTCCTGGCTTGTTCTGACTACCCAATTTGGCTACCGTACCCTGGCTATGTTTTGACTATGTTTATCAGTTGTACCATTTTTACCATTTTCTTAAAAGGTGTGATTTTTACTGCATTTTCCGTCTCGGTCTGTTTCATGGTTTCTGACAGAGAGATGACTACACCAAACATTCTCGTTGACGCAATTTAAAGTATCAGATCAAGGAATTACACCAACCATATCTGCATGATTTTAATATCAGTTTTAGTAGTCTGTCGTGGTTTTATTATGAAAATATGTGAATAAACTTTTCATCTACATATACAGTGGCTTGCGAAAGTATTCGGCCCCCTTGAACTTTTCAACCTTTTGCCACATTTCAGGCTTTAAACATAAAGATATAAAATTTTTATTTTTTGTGAAGAATCACCAACAAGTGGGACACAATTGTGAAGTGGAACGAAATCTTTTGGACTTTTGAAACTTTTTTAACTAATAAAAAAATGAAAAGTGGGGCGTGCAAAATTATTCGGCCCCCTTGCGTTAATACTTTGTAGAGCCACCTTTTGCTGCGATTACAGCTGCAAGTCACTTGGGATATGTCTCTATCAGTTTTGCACATCGAGAGACTGAAATTCTTGCCCATTCTTCCTTGCAAAACAGCTCGAGCTCAGTGAGGTTGGATGGAGAGCGTTTGTGAACAGCAGTTTTTAGCTCTTTCCACAGATTCTCGATTGGATTCAGGTCTGGACTTTGACTTGGCCATTCTAACACCTGGATACGTTTATTTGTGAACCATTCCTTTGTAGATTTTGCTGTATGTTTGGGATCATTGTCTTGTTGGAAGATAAATCTCCGTCCCAGTTTCAGGTCTTTTGCAGACTCCAACAGGTTTTCATCCAGAATGGTCCTGTATTTGGCTGCATTCACCTTCCCCTCAATTTTAACCATCTTCCCTGTCCCTGCTGAAGAAAAGCAGCCCCAAACCATGATGCTGCCACCACCATGTTTGACAGTGGGGATGGTGTGTTGAGTGTGATGAGCTGTGTTGCTTTTACGCCAAACATATCGTTTTGCATTGTGGCCAAAAAGTTTGATTTTGGTTTCATCGGACCAGAGCACCTTCTTCCACATGTTTGGTGTGTCTCCCAGGTGGCTTGTGGCAAACTTTAGACGAGACTTTTTATGGATATCTTTGAGAAATGGCTTTCTTCTTGCCACTCTTCCATAAAGGGCAGATTTGTGCAGTGTACGACTGATTGTTGTCCTATGGACAGACTCTCCCACCTCAGCTTTAGTTCTCTGCAGTTTATCCAGAGTGATCATGGGCCTCTTGGCTGCATCTCTGATCAGTCTTCTCCTTGTATGAGCTGAAAGTTTAGAGGGACAGCCAGGTCTTGGTAGATTTGCAGTGGTCTGATACTCCTTCCATTTCAAAATGATCGCTTGCACAGTGCTCCTTGGGATGTTTAAAGCTTGGGAAATCTTTTTGTATCCAAATCCGGCTTTAAACTTCTCCACAACAGTATTACGGACCTGCCTGGTGTGTTCCTTGGTCTTCATGATGCTCTCTGCGCTTTCAACAGAACCCTGAGACTATCACAGAGCAGGTGCATTTATACAGAGACTTGATTACACACAGGTGGATTCTATTTATCACCATCAGTCATTTAGGACAACATTGGATCATTCAGAGATCCTCGCTGAACTTCTGGAGTGAGTTTCTGCACTGAAAGTAAAGGGGCCGAATAATTTTGCACGCACCACTTTTCAGTTTTTTAATTGCTAAAAAAGTTTAAAATATCCAATAGATTTCGTTCCACTTCACAATTGTGTCCCACTTGTTGGTGATTCTTCACAAAAAATTAAAATTTTATATCTTTATGTTTGAAGCCTGAAATGTGGCAAAAGGTTGAAAAGTTCAAGGGGGCCGAATACTTTCGCAAGCCACTGTATTGTTTTTGTGGTTGGCACCTGAAAAATCCCACTTTCCGATTACTTTTTCTATGTATTGCAATCAGTGGTAGGATTGGGCTGTGTCTCCTGGGGTATGCAATTTCTGCAGCAAGGACTGTCAGCCATTGAAAAGGTCGGTGTCCAAAAGCCATTACCACCATCGTGTGATAGGACCTTGTTGTCGGAAATTCCGACCGTGTGTAGGCTCCATCAAACATTTTCCATCGGATTTTCCGACACACAAAGTCTGAGAGCAGGCTATAAAATTTTCCCACAACAAAATCCGTTGTCGGAATTTCCGATCGTGTGTACACAAATCCGACGCACAAAGTGCCACGCATGCTCAGAATAAATAAAGAGGTGAAGGCTATTGGCTACTGCCCCGTTTATAGTCCCGACGTACGTGTTTTACGTCACCGCGTTCAGAATGATCGGATTTTTCGACAACTTTGTGTGACCGTGTGTAGGCAAGACAAGTTTGAGCCAACGTCCGTCGGAAAAAATCCTAGGATTTTGTTGTCGAAATGTCTGATCCAGGGCCGGTCCCAGGCGGGTGCACGGGGTGCAGTGCACCCGGGCGCCAGAGAGGTGGGGGCGCTGAAGCGCCAGAGTGCTCCCTTCCCTCCTCCTCCTCCTCTCCGTGTCCAGAGCAGGCTCCCTCCGCAGGTCACGGAGCGGCCGCTATGTTTTTTTCGCTGCTGCTAGAGCCCATCCCCCCTCCCTCCTTCTCCTGTCAGAGAAGGAGAGCAGCCGCCGGAGATCGGAGCGGCTGGTCTCTGTGTGGAGAGAGACCAGCCGCTCAGTGACTTCGCTGAGGGGGAGAGCGGTCCGTGCCTGCAGCCTGATAGGCTGACACACACAGGTTCTCCTCCTCTGTCTCTCACTCCCGCGGCCCGCCCAAGCCTGTCTAGACAACTGCTCTTCACCCGGGCGGCGCGGCTGCACACTGTCCTCTCTAGCTGCCGCCCGGGTTTTAATGGGTCTCTAGCTAGAGTACTAATAGAGGGAGGTTTGTCTCTGGGGCGGTCGGTCTGTACTAATCGAGGGGGATTTGTCCTGGGGGTCTGTACTAATGGGGGGGGGTTGTCCTGGTGGGGGGTCTGTACCAATAGAGGGGGGGGGAATTGTCCGGGGGGGGTCTGCACTAAAGGAGGGGGCTTTGTCCTGGTGGGGGGTCTGTACCAATAGAGGGGGGGCATTGTCCCGGGGGGGTCTGTACTAAAGGAGGGGGCTTTGTCCTGGTGGGGGGTCTGTACTAATGGAGGGGGGTTGTCCTGGGGGGGGGGGTCTGTACTAATGAAGGGGGGATTTGTCCTGGGGGGGTCTGTACTAAAGGGAGGGGGGTTTGTCCTGGTGGGGAGTCTGTACTAATGGGGGGGTTGTCCTGGGGGTCTGTACTAATGGGGGGGCTTGTCCTGGGGGGGTCTGTACTAAAGGGAGGGGGGTTTGTCCTGGTGGGGAGTCTGTACTAATGGGGGGGTCTGTACTAATGGGGGGGCTTGTCCTGGGGGGGTCTGTACTAATGGAGGGGGTTTGTCCTGGGGGAGTCTGTATTAATGGAGGGGGGGTTGTCCTGGGGGGTCTGTACTAATGAAGGGGGATTTGTCCTGGGGGTGGCTGTACTAATGGAGGGATCTTGCCCTGGGGGGGTCTGCACTAATGGGGGGGGTTGTCCTGGGGGGTCTGTACTAAAGGAGGGGGGTTTGTCCTGGTGGGGGGTCTGTACTAATGGAGGGGATTTTTCCTGGTGGGGGGTCTGTACTAATGGGGGGGCTTGTCCTGGGGGGGTCTGTACTAATGGAGGGGGGGTTGTCCTGGGGGGGTCTGTACTAATGAAGGGGGATTTGTCCTGGGGGTGGCTGTACTAATGGAGGGATCTTGCCCTGGGGGGGTCTGCACTAATGGGGGGGTTGTCCTGGGGGGTCTGTACTAATGGAGGGGGGTTTTGTCCTGGTGGGGGGTCTGTACTAATGGAGGGGGGGTTCTCCTGGGGGGTCTACTAATGGAGAGGGCTTTGTCCTGGTGGTGGTCTGTACTAATGGAGGGGGGGTTGTCCTGGGGGGGTCTGTACTAATGAAGGGGGGATTTGTCCTGGCGGGTCTGTACTAATGGCGCGGATTTGTCCTAGGGGGGTCTGTACTAATGGAGGGGGGGTTTGTCATGGGGGGTCTGTACTAATGGAGGCGGGGTTTGTCCTGTTGGGGTCCGTACTAATAGAGGGGGGTTGTCCTGGGGGGTCTGTACTAATGAATGGGGGATTTGTCCTGGGGGGGTCTGTACTAATGCAGGGGGGTTTCTCCTGGGTGGTGGTCTGTACTAATGGAGGGGGGATTTGTCCTGGGGGGGTCTGTACTAAAGGAGGGGGTTTATCCTGGGGGGTCTGTACCAATGGAGGGGGGGTGTTTGTCCGGGGGAGTCTGTACTAATGGAGGGGGGTTTGTCCTGGGGGTCTGTACTAATGGAGGGGGGTTTGTCCTGGTGGGGGGGTCTGTACTAATGGAGGGGGGGTTTGTCCTGTGGGGGTCTGTACTAGTGGAGGGGGGTTCTCCTGGGGGGGTCTACACTGCAGCTGCGGGCTCTTCTTTTGCCCCTTCCCCCCCCTCTCCTCCGCACGTGCACTGCTATACTAGTGAGCGGTGCTGGCCGACACAGCCTCCCACTATGTTTCTTCCCCTGCCTTCATATCAGCCAGGGAAAAAATAGAATAGAAAAAGAAGCATAGAAGAGGATTGTGGGACATGTAGTCCCGAGGACTGACAGCCCCACTGTAACACGGAAACTGCAGCCCACACAGCATGCTCAGCTGAATGGGAGAGAGAGAGACAGGAGCCTGGGAAAGCTTTCAGGGAAGTACACCCTGGACTCCAGAGGGAGAGGGGAGTGCTGAGGGAACACCATCAGAGAGGGAACCCCACTGCCCTGCGCCACCAGAGGGAAAACCACACAGCCTAGCGCCATCCCTGGTGGAGAAAGGAATAAAGTCATTGCTGGAATACAGATCTGGGTGCTACCCAGCGGAGTCACCACGGGTAATTCAGAGTGAGCTGACTCCTGATCAGAGGAACCGTTGCTGTATCGCTGGGTCAGGTGAGAGGGCCGATCGGCCATTATCTACTAACGTCCATAGGAACTGCAGTCTCTGACCATCTTCTTGTTCTGACCATCTCTTGTATAATGTCTGCAGTCTTTGACCATCTCCTGTATTATGTCCGCAGTCTCTGACCATCTCCTGTATTATATCTGCAGTCTCTGACCATCTTTTGTAGAATGTCTGCAGTCTCTGACCATCTCTTGTATCATGTCTGCAGTCTCTGACCATCTCTTGTATCATGTCTGCAGTCTCTGACCATCTCTTGTATCATGTCTGCAGTCTCTAACCATCTCTTGTATAATGTCTGCAGTCTCTGACCATCTCTTGTATCATGTCTGCAGTCTCTGACCATCTCTTGTATCATGTCTGCAGTCTCTGACCATCTCTTGTATCATGTCTGCAGTCTCTGACCATCTCTTGTATCATGTCTGCAGTCTCTGACCATCTCTTGTATCATGTCTGCAATCTCTAACCAGCTTCTGTACCATGTCTGCAGTGTCTGACTGTCTCTTGTATCATGTCTACAGTCTCTGACCATCTATTCTATCTTGTCTGCAGTCTCTGACCATCTCCTGTATTATGTCTGCAGTCTCTGACCATCTCCTGTATTTTGTCTGCAGTCTCTGACCATCTCCTGTACTATGTCTGCAGTCTCTGACCATCTCCTGTATCATGTGTGCAGTCTCTGACCATCTCCTGTACTATGTCTGCAGTCTCTGACCATCTCCTGTATCATGTCTGCAGTCTCTGACCATCTCCTGTATCATGTCTGCAGTCTCTGATCATCTCCTGTATCATGTCTGCAGTCTCTGACTATCTCCTGTACTATGTCTGCAGTCTCTGACCATCTCCTGTATCATGTCTGCAGTCTCTGATCATCTCCTGTATCATGTCTGCAGTCTCTGATCATCTCCTGTATCATGTCTGCAGTCTCTGACCATCTCCTGTATCATGTCTGCAGTCTCTGACCATCTCCTGTATCATGTCTGCAGTCTCTGACCATCTCCTGTATCATGTCTGCAGTCTCTGACCATCTCCTGTATCATGTCTGCAGTCTCTGACCATCTCCTGTATCATGTCTGCAGTCTCTGACCATCTCCTGTATCATGTCTGCAGTCTCTGACCATCTCCTGCACTATGTCTGCAGTCTCTGACCATTTCCTGTATCATGTCTTCAGTCTCTGACCATCTCCTGTACTATGTCTTCAGTCTCTGATCATCTCCTGTATCATGTCTGCAGTCTCTGACCATCTCCTGCACTATGTCTGCAGTCTCTGATCATCTCCTGTATCATGTCTGCAGTCTCTGACCATCTCCTGTATCATGTCTGCAGTCTCTGACCATCTCCTGTATTATGTCTGCAGTCTCTGACCATCTCCTGTATCATGTCTGCAGTCTCTGACCATCTCCTGTATTATGTCTGCAGTCTCTGACCATCTCCTGTATCATGTCTGCAGTCTCTGACCATCTCCTGCACTGTGTTTGCAGTCTCTGACCATTTCCTGTATCATGTCTTCAGTCTCTGACCATCTCCTGTGCTATGTCTGCAGTCTCTGACCATCTCCTGTATCATGTCTGCAGTCTCTGACCATCTCTTGTATCATGTCTGCAGTCTCTGACCATCTCCTGTATCATGTCTGCAGTCTCTGACCATCTCCTGTACTATGTCTACAGACTCTGACCATCTCCTGTATCATGTCTGCAGTCTCTGACCATCTCCTGCACTGTGTTTGCAGTCTCTGACCATTTCCTGTATCATGTCTGCAGTCTCTGATCATCTCCTGTACCATGTCTGGAGTCTCTGACCATCTCTTGTATCATGTCTGCAGTCTCTGACCATCTCCTGTACTATGTCTGCAGTCTCTGACCATCTCCTGTACTATGTCTACAGACTCTGACCATCTCCTGTAACATGTCTGCAGTCTCTGACCATCTCCTTTACCAAGTCTGAAGTCTCTGATCACCTCTTGTACCATGTCTGCAGTCTCTGATCATCTCCTGTACCATGTCTGGAGTCTCTGACCATCTCCTGTATCATGTCTGCAGTCTCTGACCATCTCTTGTATCATGTCTGCAGTCTCTGACCATCTCCTGTACTATGTCTGCAGTCTCTGACCATCTCCTGTACTATGTCTGCAGTCTCTGACCATCTCCTGTACTATGTCTACAGACTCTGACCATCTCCTGTAACATGTTTGCAGTCTCTGACCAACTCCTTTACCATGTCTGAAGTCTCTGATCACCTCTTGTACCATGTCTGCAGTCTCTGATCATCTCCTATACCATGTCTGGAGTCTCTCACCATCTCTTGTATCATGTCTGCAGTCTCTGACCATCTCCTGTATTATGTCTGCAGTCTCTGACCATCTCCTGTATTATGTCTGCAGTCTCTGACCATCTCCTGCACTATGTCTGCAGTCTCTGACCATCTCCTGTACTATGATTGCAGTCTCTGATCATCTCCTGTACTATGATTGCAGTCTCTGACTGTCTCTTGTATCATGTCTGCAGTCTTTGACCGCATCCTGTATTATGTCTGGGGACTCTTTCTAACAGACAGCCCTCTCTGTGTGCATCAGAGAGACTCCCTTCCAGGTCTCATTAGTGTACTCTCTTCCTGTATTCTCTTTATTGTTAAGAGATCGTGGGAAGATCCTAGGGTAACAAAGACTTCTTAGGGGAGCAGCTCTGTGTTTGAGTCGTTGCCATAGAATCATTTGTAAAGGGGAGGAGTTGATAAGATGACCACGCCCATGTGGGGGCGCCAGAAATATTTCTGCACCCAGGCGTCTGTGACCCTAGGATCGGCCCTGGTCTGATCAATGTCCGACCGTGTGTACGGGGCATTAGAGTAATAACTGGCAAAGCATCATAGTGTATTACAAGATTAGAACTTACCAAGGTTTTATTATCTTTTTCCTCCCACTTTGAGAAAGACCTGAGCTATGGGGATGGAACCACCATCTGGGCATTGTTAATTATTCCTGCCTTTTCAGTTTTTTTTTGTTTCCAGAACATCTCAGGGAAGTGACAAGATAATGTCAATATTCCCATTGCACATTTTCTTGGATAGGGCTCTCGAGTATTGGGTGCTGCAGCAACAGCCAGCTGGAACTGGAGACTTTGTAGACCAATGCAATTTTCCCCAGCACACCAGGATCATCAAGTACCATCTGAAAACTTTTTTGAAGAATGATCATATCACAGTGAACAAAATGCAAAGTTTATACACAGGACCCTTTCTTCAGACACATGATGGCATGTAATGGCAAAAGGGTACTGCGCAGCTTTGAAATGTTGCACTTTGTCCACTATGATGTGATCATTCCTCAAAAAGTTTTCAGGGAGTACTTGATGATCTGTGGTGTGCTGGTGAATATGTGCATTAGAAAAGTGACAAGGACACTGCATTTCTGACAAGATCAACATATTCTGCATTTGCTGAAAACGTTAGCCTGAAAAATAAAAACAAATGCAGCCACCACATGTAAGTAATGGTAAACTTCAATATATTCAATTTTTGTTTTTAGAGTTTTGTTATACCAATACCCAAATGTTAACCTTTATTGAAAAGTTAACATAAAGCTGTTTTGCTGGGAGGATATTTTGGAGAAAAATAAAATTAAAAAAAATATATATAATAGGATAAAATTCTGCCCCAGGCCCCCTCTAGTTTTTGTCATGAGATTAAAAACAGGCGTTATGATATGATCATTGCAAAAAGGTAGTGACAGAGGTCAGACTTGCTGATCTTTAGAAGAAATCATGTGGGCAAAGCTCAGGTACTTTTATATATAAGTAGCACTATTTCTTCAGGAATGGTAAGTAATTCAGAATTTCTGTTGCAGCTATATTGTTATGTGGTCTATGCGGTCTTGCATAGACATGGTCACACCAAAGTCTGACCAAAGTCCAACCGTCCAGAACACGGAGACGTACAACACGTATGACGGTACTAGAAAAAGGAAGTTCAATAGCCAGTAGCCAATAGCTTCCGTCTCGTACTTGCTTCAGAGCATGCGTCGTTTTGGTCCGTCGGAACAGCATACAGACGATCGGTTTTCCCGATAGGAATTGGTTCCGTCGGAAATATTTAGAACATGTTCCACTTCTAGGTCCGTCAGAATTTTCGAAAAAAAAGTCCGATGAGGCATACATACGATCGGAATAGACGATGAAAAGCTTCCGTTGGACTTTTTCTGTTAGACATTCCGCTCGTGTGTACGCGGCTTAAGAGTAGCACAATGTGTCAGATTAGTTCACATCACCCTTAGACCTCTTTAACATGGGCTGTCTGATCAGTTCTGCCTGTCAGTTTTTCAGACAGGCCTGTTCGGAAGCTCCATGTTAGTCTATAGGCTGCTGAATGTAAACCAGCTTGCACCAGTTTACATCTGGTTACCTCCGAGTCTGTTCAGGTCCGAAAAAGCATGGGAAAAAGGTCTTCATCCTTTCCATTTTTTTTTGGACCTAAATGTAACAGAACAGAAGTAATCCCATGTTGGATCTAAGGGCAGCTGGGTGTAAACAGACTTGGTTCCATCTACATTCAGCTGCCCGTAGATCTAATATAGGTCCAGGAATCTGTTTTTTAAATGCAGCAAAAAAGTCAATGGACATTTGTAGCACCCTCCTAGTGTCCAGTAGGCTGCTAAGTAAATTTGTTTTGTAACCAGTGGAGCAGGGGTTGATTATCTAGGGCTGCTTAATGTTTCACGGGTTGCTGCTCTGTTACTTTCCCCTGTCTTCTAGAGGATGCTAGAATTATAGTGGAGGAAAAACAGGCATGCAGCTTAAATATTTAAGGGACTCTGGCCAATCCCTGGGGAAGAGTGTCCAGTAAGTTGAGAGATAGGCCATAAATAGTTTGAGGCCTGAACAGCAAAGTGCATTGTTCCTGGGTCCAGTCCTGCCAGTCCTGTTGGGGGAGAACCCTGTGCAGGGGCTCTGCCCCGGTGCAGGTTTCAAGAGGAAGCCATCAGGAAGACACTGAGGTCCCAGCTAGGCTTAGCTGGAGGGCCTATTTGCAAGTTTCAGTCCAGAAATCAAGTCGGGTCTGGAGAAGCTCACCGGAGAGAGCCAGGAGGCAGTTGGTGGGAAAGAGTTTGGCTGTCCTATGGTGGTGTGAGTCTACATCTCCCTCACTAGGAAGAGCCTGGTGGATATCGGCAGGAGGTAACCGATGATCCTGTGTATGTGAGTACGCGACCCCAGTGCTGAAGAGTAGGGATTGAGTAGCTTTTAACCTCCAGAAGGGGTACTAGTCACTGTCAGCATAGAGATCCTGTGGGACATTCTCTGTTTTTATTTTGTTTTTGTACAGCTACAGCCAGAATTTAAGGAGTCCTCAAGTTAATCAGTTCTGCCGTTTTTGAGGTATCCCATGCTCCCTCTCCCTATCCAAGTTCATTGTTCCCAATAAAAAAACAAAAAGAAACCCCTAGGCTGTTCTTTGGAGCCAGTGGAAGAGTGCTGGAAATGCTGTGTGCCTGGCTGTCAATGCTCTAAGGGGGAAATAGAACTAAATTCACCTTAGAGGTTGTGCTAGACATGAATGACACAAAAGTGGCATCCATTCCATTCTGCTCTGAGTCCAGTCTTAGTCCATAGTGTTCAATATTGAGTTGGCCCACCCTCTGCAGTTATAACAGCTTCAACTCTTCTGGGAAGGGTGTCCACAAGGTTTAGGAGTGTGTCTATGGGAATGTTTGACCATTCTTCCAGAAGCGCATTTGTGAGGTCAGGGATTGATGTTGAACGAGAAGGCCTGGCTCACAGTCTCTGCTCTAATTCATCCCAAAGCTGTTCTTTTGGGCTGAGGTCAGGATTCTTTGCAGGCCAGTCATCTTCCTCAATCCCAACCTTACTCATCGGTGTCTTTATGGACCTTGCTTTGTGCACTGGTGCGCAGTTATGTTGGAACAGGAAGGAGCCATCCCCAAACTGTTCCCACAAAGTTGGGAGCATGTAATTGTCCAAAATGTCTTGGTATGCTGACGCCTTAAGAGTTCCCTTCACTGGAACTAAGGGGCCAAGCCCAACTCCTGAAAAACAACCCCACACCATAATCCCCCCTCCACCAATTGATTTGGACCAGTGCACAAAGCAAGGTCCTTAAAGACATGGATGGGTGAGTTTGGGGTGGAGGAACTTGACTGGCCTGCACAGAGTCTGGACCTCAACCTGATAGAACATCTTTGGGATGAATTAGAGCGGAAACTGCATGCCAGGCCTTCTCGTCCAACATCAGTGCCTGACCTCACAAATATGCTTCTGGAAGAATGGTCAAACATTCCCATAGACACACTCCTAAACCTTGTGGACAGACTTCCCAGAGGAGTTGGAGCTGTTATAGCTGCAAAGGGTGGGCCAACTCAATATTGAACCCTACAGACTAAGACTGGGATGCCATTAAAATTCATGCGTGTGCAAAGGCAGGCGTGCTTCTGATCACGAGCCAACGGAATGGGCCCCCTAAACATGTGACTGTGAGAGCCAATCAAAGCGATCACATGATACAGAGCCACCCACTTAAAGGGCTATCGGAATGGGTTAAACTTCCATTAAACAAAGCGTAGCACCCATTTTTTCAATTCCGCTTTCTTTTTTACCAAAAGGTAAGCTTTATTTCACTCACAAGCAACCACAGGTTCTAGTAAGACCCATATGTACTGTAAAATAGAATTGGAAACTGCACCCATCTCCATGGCAACCAGAACCTACCATAGAGTAAAGAGACAGAGGCTAGTTAAAATGGATGAGGAATAATTAACGTCTTCATAGATCTGGTATTTAGCAATCCTTTGAAACCATTGAAAAAAAAAGAACATAAATATTCTCTGTGTTGTCGCTATCAAAATGATATTGATATTTTTGTTTTTAATCTAGCCACGCAGTAAACCCATATTATAGATTCCTTATACCTTGAACATTTCTGCCTTTCAACACTGCGGTGTCTTTGTTGTTCTCTCCTTCTTCATCATACCTCATCATACCAGTGTTATTTAGTCTGAGCTCTGTACTAAATTGGGAGATTTAACAATTTGATGTGCAATTTTCATTTCACACACATTAAAAGGATGCTACTGACTTTCATATTTTAGATATTGGAACTAACTCAGTTTAAAGGATAACTCCACCTTTTTAAAAAAAAAAAATACTAATAAATAAATAAATGCACCCATATTGGTTAAAGCGGTGCAAAACTGTATCTGAGCCCCACAAAGTAAAAACGCTATTTGATTCATTTTTTAATAGTCAAAGCAATCCATCCATGTCTCTATGCTTTATTTTGTTGAGAAATCACTTTGAACGCCCCCTAACATTTCTAGCCGCAGCCATCTTGAGTAAAGGCTGGTTCACACCACAAAAATGCACTCTGGATGCATTCCGGATGCATTTTTGCTTGCAGTTCACACCACAAAAAAATTACTCTGGATGCATTTCTGCATTTGAATTTTTTATGCGGTTTCAATGTGTTCCAGTGCGCTTTTTCATCTCTTGATTTTTTTTTTTTTCAAGATTTCCTGGGATTTTTTTTTTAGCTGTAATGCATTCCAGTGCATTTTGGGTGTGTTTAGATGTGTTCCAGTGCATTTTTGATGCATTTTGTCACGTTCCAATACAGTTCAGTGCAGAAAAAATGCACTAGAACACACTGCACTGGTGCAAACTATGCCATTGGAACCCATATAACCTACTGACCATGCATTTTTGATGCATAGAAAAAATTTGACTGCATCTGGTGCAGATGATTCATGTAGCATTTACTTCCTGGAACCCACCTGCCCTTGGCTCAGGCACACCGTCAGGAAGGTGTGCTTAGCTAAGAAAACCCCTCCTTCAGATGAAAGAAAAAAAAATGCTCATGAAGACTTCTGGGATGTATGACATCATTTTGGCCTAGGCCAGAAACCTGGCAGAAATAAACTGAAGAAATGAAAAAAAAAAGAGGCCAAAACAAGTAAATATAATATACGTTCTTAAATATTTACTAAGGCTAGCAGCATAAGGATTAAAAATAGTTAATGTTGATAGAGAGAGTTTAGTTTCACTTAAGATCAACTTTAGTAACATGTTACATGTTACACCCATATTCAGGGTGTAACATGTAACATGTTACTAAAGCTCCTGCCTGTACCTTGACCCGATCCCCCATTGTGACAACAGGCAGGGGATCACTTCCCTGCACCCACTGTCACAATTCAAATACAGCATGGCCATGCGGGGCTCTACCCACACAGCAGTGTCATTCATTCACAGAGTTCCGTGAATTAATGAACTACAAGTACCATGTCGCATTGCGGCAGGCGGCTTGTAAATTTAAATGAACTGTAAGCTGGTGAGCACTCTCGTAGTCCATTGATCTTCCTGGACTTCAGTAGCTGTCTGTCCATAAGAGAGGAACAGGCAGACAGTGGACTGAGAGTCTGCAGGAGCCTGACATTATACCCGTGCTCTGATGATCGTGGGTGCATTTCTTTACAGGCTCCAAAGGATAAAAAAAAATAAATGCACATTTTTTAACTGCAAAAACTCTGTATTTATTATTTTCTTTATAAGGTGAACTTAGCTGTTAATAAAAAAGTGGCTTTATTATTTTTTGCATCAGAGCCTGCAAAGCATTGCAACCATGATGAGTGGATAACGGGTACAATGCTCTGGTACCTGCAAACTTATTCCTCCATCTGCAAGTCCATACCAAGGCACGGAACTGTCAAACCATCCAATGGCTGGTGTCATAACTGATCACATGTGCAGCATCACGGCAGTTGAAGATCAAACAGAGGCCAAGATGGCAGCTTCCTAGGCCGAAAACGGTACGAGGGTTTAGTTCCGCTTTAAAGTAGAAGTAAACCCTCCTATCGTTTGCAACCAAGGAAGCTGTCATTTTGGCCTCTGTTTAATCTGCAACTGCCATGATGCTGAACATGTGATCAGTTATGACACTAGCCATTGGATGGTTTGACAGTTTGGTTGAGAGAACAACCAATGTAACAGTTACAGTTTTTTGAAACTGTTAAATTAACGGATTTACTTCCGCTATAAAGTGATATTAAAGTCTTGTTTTTTTTTTAATTTAATAATAACAACATGGTATACTTACCTCCTCTGTACAATAAATTTTGCACAGAGCAGCCCAGATCCTCCCCTTCTCGGCTCCCTCGCCATCGCTCCTGGCACCTCCCTCCTGCCGAGTGCCCCCACAGCAAGCAGTGGTTCGGCCCGCCCCTCTCTCACCTCATTGGCTCACTGACTTTGATTGACAGCAGCGGCTGCCAATGGCGCCCACTGATGTCTCAGTCAATGAGAAGGGAGTGTCCCCGGACTTTGTGGCTCTCGTGCAACATCGCTGGATCTAGATGGGGCTCAGGTAAGAATTAGGGAGGCTGAGGGGGGAACTGCACATAAAAGGTTTTTTTATTTTAATGCATCGAATGTATTAAGATAAAAAAAACTTCTGCATTTATAACCACTTTAGGTAAAAGCAACAGTTTTTTTCTTCTGGAAAAAGATTTAAGCCATATGAAGTTGTTCAATTGTAAGCAACCTCACTAGCGTTATATGGTTTTATTTCCAACTGCTACTCCTACTTTTGCCTACAGCTTGACCTGTCCAGAAAAATAACAGGTCTACTGACAAGATTAACAGGTAATTATTAATAGAGGCTCAAAAAAATAAACTGCTGTAAGGGCCCATATGTGTTGGGTTACATTGGGCTGCACGCAAAGACAAGGCAATTTATCTTATGTCTTATAAATTCAGTTCCAATGCACTGTGTTGGTGTACACTGAAAAAAGTAGGACATGCTTATTTATAGAGTTATAAAAAGGTAAGTTGTCAGAACGCATCGCACCACCCCTACACAGCACACACCACCACGCATTATACAGAGCTACATTGGGCTGCACACTGGTGTGAATGAGCGACACTAAACCCTATCCTTAAAGCGGAGTTCCACACAAAAATGGAACTTCCGCTTTTCGGAACCCTCCCCCCCTCCGGGGTCACATTTGGCACCTTTCAGGGGGGAGGCGGGTGCAGATACCTGTCTAAGACAGGTATTTGCACCCACTTCCGGCATAGACTCCCATGGGAGTCTACACCTCTTCCCGTCCCCACCGCGCTGTCTGCTGGGAACACACAGCTCCCAGGAGAGAGCGGGGACCACTTGGGACGCGCAGCGCGACTCGCGCATGCGCAGTAGGGAACCGGGAAGTGAAGCTGCAACGCTTCACTTCCTGATTCCCTCACCTAGGATGGCGGTGGCAGCTGCCGAGAACCGAGCGGGCTCTCGGCGTCGCCTGCCGACATCGCTGGACCCTGGGCCAGGTAAGTGGCCATGTATTAAAAGTCAGCAGCTGCAGTATTTGTAGCTGCTGGCTTTTAATATATTTTTTTTTTTTGGCGGTGTGGGTGGACCCCCGCTTTAATAGCCAAGGAAGCTGCCCCTTTTTGATCTGCAGTTGCCATTATGCTGCACATGTGATCAGTTATAACACTAGCCATTTTGGAAAAACTTTAAATTCTTGGGTTTAGTTCTGCTTTCTGCTGTGTCATATACACTATATTGTCAAAAGTATTGTGACGCCTGCCTTTACACATGCATGAAATTTAATAGCATCCTAGTCTTAGTCCGTAGGGTTCAATATTGAGTTGGCCCACCCTTTGCAGCTATAACAGCTTCAACTCTTCTGGGAAGGCTGTCCACATTGTTTAGGAGTGTGTCTATAGGGATGTTTGACCATTCTTCCAGAAGCACATTTGTGAGGTCAGGCACTGATGTGGACGAGAAGGCCTGGCTCACAGTCTCCGCTCTAATTCATCCCATCGGCTTTAGATCAGGACTTTGTGCAGGCCAGTCAAGTTCCTCCACCCCAAACTCCCTCATCCATGTCTTTATGGACCTTGCTTTGTGCACTGGTCCAAATCATTTAATGGATGGGGGGTTATGGTGTGGGGTTGTCTTTCAGGGGTTGGGCTTGGCCCCTTAGTTTCAGTGAAGGGAACTCTTAAGGCGTCAGCATACCAAGACATTTTGGACAATTCCATGCTCCCAACTTTGTGGGAACAGTTTAGAGTTGGCCCTTTCCTGTTCCAACATGAATGCGCACCAGTGCACAAACAAGGTCCATAAAGACATAGATGAGCGAGTTTGGGGTGGAAGGACTTGATTGACCTGTACAGAGTCCTGACCTCAACCTGATAGAACATCTTTGGGATGAATTAGACTGCAAGCCAGGCCTTCACTCCAACATTAGTGCCTGACCTCACAAATGTGCTTCTGGAAGAATGGTCAAACATTCCCATAGACACACTCCTAAACCTTGCGGACGGCCTTCCCAGAAAAGTTTAAGCTGTTATAGCTGCAAAGGGTGGGCCAACTCAATGTTGAACTCTACAGACTAAGACTGGGATGCAATGTTCATGTGCATGTAAAGGCATGTGTCCCAATACTTTTGACGATTTAATGTATGTATTTTTTTGCCCATAGTTACACCTAAAGTGGAACCAAACCCTCCTGTCCATTACAGCCAAGGAAGTTATCATATTTCCCTTTGTTTGATCTGCAGGTGCCATGGAGCTGCACATATGATCAGTTAGGGCACTAGCTGTCTGATTGTTGGACAGTTTGGTTGAGAGCACAAGCAAATGTGACAGTTATTATTTACAGTATACCGGGAATATTACTGTTTTGGGTAACAGATAAATCGATGGGTTTAGTTCCACTTTAAGTAATTGCCTGTAAGTTACATTATTGTATTAATTCAGCTTACACTGATTCAGAAAAAAATGTACAAAGCGGTAATGAAGTCTCGTACAATCACCAGTGCCAATTAAAAGAGATGGCTGAAATTTGCGTTCAAGCGCTGGGCGGATTGGGAAATGCTGCAAGCTGGTCCCTTAATCCGGGGCATGGGAATTCCGGGGTGTTCCATAAGAGAACAGAGTATTCTTGCCATGTTTGGTTTGGAAAATCACAAATGACTGCAGAATGAAATTAAACGATCATATTTCATAACAATGGAGTTTTCCTGTATACAATGAAAACTGACAAAACTACAACTATGCCATGATGTTGAATGAGCAAAGCTTTAAAGAGACCCTGTCACCAACTTTAAAAATTGTAAATAAAAGTACAGAAAAATCAAGTATTTGAAATGCTTACTGGCAGTGGTCTTCCTTTTCATACATATTTTATTTATTTCCAATGAGCTTTGAATTTGCTTGAAGAAGTAACTACTCCAGGGGAGTCAATTTCCAAGCACAGCCCCTCCGTTGCACATCATAGCCTTCTCCTCTTCTGGGAGTGACTAAGTACTGTCCATGCTGGCCTAGCTCCTTCATCCCTCCCTTCACCTTACTGCATACATTTTTATGTAGATGCTGCGGGAGGAGTAATGGGGAATTCTATACAGTGTCACTTGAGTGAGAGCTCTGAATCTGCTGTTGGATTTTCGGATGTCTACACAAGAGAGCCTTTTACAGGTAAATAACATGCCTAAAATACGTTAAAGGCACATGTAATCTTATGGTAAGATTTTTGTTGAAATAAATGGTCTGGTAACAGGATCTCTTAACCATTTTAGTAACATCATACGTTTTTAAACAATGAAGTGCTGAACGTCACTGCAGAAATAGCCATTGGGCAACCAGTTTGCCCATCAAATACTGTTTACATACACAGTGTACAGAGATGATCTGAGTGGCTCTGTACCATATGATCGCTGTGATAGCCATTCACAGCAATCAAATAAGGAAACATATCACACTTACTGACCCTGAGAAGCCTAAATCTGTTATTCTCACACATAAACTATTGCTAGCCGTAGATTGATCCATCTAAAGCTGTTCTGTTTTAAGAAGAGTTGATCTAATGATCAATTTGAACTATTGGTATATTTTCATTCAATCAGTGCCTGCAGGCAGTTAGCTGCAGCGCGATCAGTGTATTTTGACAGTAGAGAAGCCCAGCTGTCAGAATAAACAGACTTGTAATGAAGGGGTATAACAAGGGCAGGACTTAGGGTGGTGGGGGCCCCTGGGCTTGAGTTACTTCCGGGCCCTAATAAAAATAAAATGTAGCGCTAATGATGATAACCAATGGTAGTAGACACATCAGTGATAAAAACCATTGGAAAAGGCGCATAGATGGAACACATGTGACATGATGTAAAATAATAAATGAAAAGTACGATACGACAATGTCCAAATGTATAAACGTAAACCAAAAAACAAATGTCCCAGAGTGAACTGTATGTGGAATATATTGAACTGGTGTGGAAATCTTCTCATCTGTATATCAATGGTTGTACGATCTTGAACTGGAAATAGGTAAAATACGCTTACCAGAGGAAGTGGATTCGGATGCCGGTGACACCGAATCAAGCAGGCTCAGAGATCCTTGATGGACGATGGTTAGTCCCAGAAACCCCGGATCTCAAGGGGAATCTTTCCTCTGTAGCCCAAAATGTGACTGCGGAATCGCGGTCCGGAAGGCCGAGGGGAGGTCACAGCCACAGGAAAGTCTCCAAAGTATGGGTGGTTCCCAAAAGATATATAAAACGCCAATAGTGCAGATCAAATGACGTATTTTTATTGGATATCACCAATAATCAACAAGCAATATAAAAAGCGTGATCACGTAAAAAAAAATAAAATCAAGTGCAGGGAAGAGTAAGGCTCGCCCTACCTTCTATAAATTACCATATTTATCGGCGTATAACACGCGCCCCAAGTTTAGGAGGGAATTTTAAGGAAAAACACTTTTAGGAGGGAAGTTTTAAGGAAAAAACTTACATTTAAATGCCCATTAATGCAGCCTTGCACAGCGTCCATCTGTAGCCTTGTCCATCCATCTGCAGCCTTGTCCATCCATCTGCAGCCTTGTCCATCCATCTGCAGCCTTATCCATCCATCTGCAGCCTTGTCCAGTGTCATTGCAGCCTTGTCAGTGTGGCCTTGTCATTTGCAGCCTTGCCCCAGTGTCATTTGCAGCCTTGTGATTGCAGTCTTAAAGTTTAGGTAAGTAAAAGTGTGGTGCTGCGCTAATCCTTAAAATCATATACAAATCTATGACAAAACTCAATAAATTAGCAATATTAGTGTCTCACATTAAAATCCTGGCGTGAAAAGTCAGCATAGACAACCTTGTGCAAAATATGTGCAAAATATAATCATATACAAAATCAATGTGAATATATCTAAAAGTGACAAATATCAAAAATTAACAATACCTGACTTAAATAATCAGTGTACACAGTGAAATATAAAGCAAGCAAGCAACAATAGAAAGTAACTCGTGCTCATTGGACATAAAAAAGTGACAGTGAACTAGAACCTGTATGATATTCAGCAACTTCAAAAAAAATATATATATAAATGTAAAGTCCACGAATCAGCGTGCATAAAAGAGTGATCCACTTAAAAAGTCCAAAATTGTGTATCAACAGTGGTCCATTTCAAAAATAAAAGTGGCTAGTGACGTGTAATTTTTCTTCATGCAGCACAGCACACAGTGGTGGGCAGTGGCCCCTTACCTGTAGGTAATGGGGTGTTCGCATTAGCCAATATTGGGCATGGCGGCCCTTAAAGTGGAGTTCCACACAAAAATGGAACTTCCGCTTTTCGGAACCCTCCCCCCCTCCGGTGTCACATTTGGCACCTTTCAGGGGGGAGGGGGGTGCAGATACCTGTCTAAGACAGGTATTTGCACCCACTTCCGGCATAGACTCCCATGGGAGTCTATGCCTCTTCCTGTCCCTCCGCGCTGTCTCCTGGGAAACACACAGGTTCCAGGAGATAGCGGGGACCAGTTACGATGCACAGCGCGACTCGCGCATGCGCAGTAGGGAGCCGGGAAGTGAAGCCGCAACGCTTCACTTCCTGATTCCCTCACCTAGGATGGCGGCGGAAGCTGCCTTCAGATGTGGATTGTCACTTGCCACATGTTGTGGATTGTCACTTGCCACGTCACTTGTCAGCGGATGCAGGGTGTCACTTGTCAGCGGATGCATGTTGTCACTTGTCAGCGGATGCAGAGTGTCACTAGTCAGCAATGCAGGGTGTCACTCATTTGCCACGTCGCCTGCCACCGGGTCGAAGGGGGCCCCCATCAGGTAGGATGTACGGGGGCCCCATGATTTCTAACATTCAGGGGCACATTCAGGGGGCGGCAAACTCACGCCCACTAGCAAGCCCGTTTTGACAGCACCTCTGCCTATTTCACGGCAACCGATCGGGTTTGTGTACTCCCACTTCCTGGTAGCGGTGGAACGCACCATAGGGCGGACGTGATGTAATCAGCCAGAAATGATGCAAGACATGGGAGGCAACACGGCCCTCATTTCTGGCTGATGACATCACGTCCGCCCTATGGTGCGTTCCACCGCTATCAGGAAGTGGAAGCAAACACAAGCCTGATTGGTCCCCATGAAATAAGCAGCGGTACTGACGAAACGGGCTGGCTAGCGGGTGGGAGTTTGCCGTGGATCCGTCCCTGACCGCGGGGCCCCCTATTGGATGGGGCCCATGGGCTTGAGCCCAGTCAAGCCCAATTGTAAGTCCGGCCCTGGGTATAACAGACTGGTACTCAGATGGATGTTTAAAGTGGTTGTAAACCCTTTACAACCACTTTATACTACAGGCAAGCCAATAATAAGGCTTACCTGTAGCTACACTGGATATCTCCTAAACCTGTACAGTTTAGGAGATATCCCTGTATTTGCATGTGGCGACGTCATCGGCACATGCGCACTTAAGTAAACGGCTCCGGCCAATCACAGTGCCGGAGCCGCGATACCCGGAAGTAACTCCCGGAGAGATGTCGGTCGCCGGAGCGGTGAAAGAGGACCACTGCGGGGGCTTCGATGTCAGGTAAGTAATTCATAATGAGCTAGTATGCTTTGCTAGTATGCTTTGCTTTGCTATGCTTCGGCTCATTATGCCTTTGTCTTGCAGGGTTTTGTTTTTTTTGGGGAATGTTTTAAAAGGGTTTACAGCCACTTTAATGAATTTAAGGTTTCCATAGCTTCCATCCCCCAGAATAATGCCCCGTACACACGGTCGGACTTTGTTCGGACATTCCGACAACAAAATCCTAGGATTTTTTCCGACGGATGTTGGCTCAAACTTGTTTTGCCTACACACGGTCGCACAAAGTTGTCGGAATTTCCGATCGACAACAACGCGGTGACGTCAAGCACGTACGACGAGACTAGAAAAGGCCAGTTCAGAACCAAGCGCAGCACCCTTTGGGCTCCTTTTGCTAATCTCGTGTTAGTAAAAGTTTGGTGAGAGACGATTCGCGCTTTTTCAGACTCGTGGCTTTCAGATCGTTTTCTGCCGCTCAGTTTGTGCTTGTGGGTTTGTATCTGCTCTTCAGTGCGTGCAGTCAGTTCGTATTGGAGTTTTCTGTGCGATCTTGTCCGCTCGTTGCTGTTTTTCAGGTCGCTCTTCACAGGCCTTGCTGTTCTTCAGTGCGTTCTGTTACTTCGTTCTGAGCAGCCGACCGTTTTCTAGCCATGTTTCGTATGCGTACTCCTCGTACAGTTCGTGCTGTGCGGGGGCTTGGTGTTGGGGTCCTGACCTTGACACAAGTCCAGTCCATGAACAGGGTGGGGAGGAGTTCATGGACCAAGAATTGGTTGCTTCAGCGTCACCAGTTCTGTCATATGCCTTTGCTCCATGAGATCCGTGAGAATAATCCTGATGATTTCAGGAACTTTCTCAGGATGACGGACCCCGTGTTTCACCGTCTGTTGGCTTCGCTGACCCCCTATATTAGCAGGCAGGATACCTGCATGAGGCAAGCCATCACTCCGGAGCAGAGGTTGGTCGCTACCTTGCGGTATTTGGCCACAGGGAGAAGCCTGCAGGACCTCAAGTTCTCGACAGGCATCTCCCCCCAGGCTCTTCTTTGTGGACATTTACTGCTTGTGTTTGTTTGAGCTGACCCTGACAGAAATGTGTGGAGTGCATAAAATGTCGTGATTGTGTAACCTTACAAAGCACTGTTGGCTGTTATTTACTAAATGCAAAGACACTTTTCACTACAAGTGCACTTGCAACTGCACTGAAACTGCACTTGTAGTGCAAAGTGGATTTCCCCTTAGGAAATAACCCCCATTATCTCATCAAACAACAAATACATCACCCCAAAAGTGTTGTAGCGTTGAGACAATAATCCACACATTCTTGATGAACAATCTTTTTAATACCAGCACAATCACATGTGCATTTACCCAAGGTTTTTCTGACAAACCGACATGTTTGTGGTATAACAATTTTTGTGGTGTCATTATCCAAAATCAAAATGTCCATTTTATAGAAAACAGGCCTGTGTAAAACCCACAAGAAAGACACAAATCTTGATCTTACAAAGTTCACATTTGGTAGAACTTGAAGGTAATATCAGACATGAGTATTTAGGAACTGTGTTTGATATTGCGTTCAGATGGGGGGAAATCACCCCTGGAAAAGCCAAATTTGGAAGATGCACACAAATTTCACAATGTCAACATGTGCTAGCTGCCATCACGGGGGATCAAGGGACGTGTTTTGGGGGAAAAAGCCCTTCCTCACCGCTACTTTATTATTGAGGAAGGGGTTGCACCCCCAAAACGCGTCCATTGATCTCCCGTGATGGCAGATAGCACATGTTGGCACACTGTGTGCATCCTCCAAATTCGGCTTTGTGAAAAATCACAAAACATTTAGCACATTGTAGCACACAAAAGAAGAAAGTGATTTGGAGGGGCTTTAAACTCGCCCCAAAACATCAATGATGTTTTTATATTTTGGAATAACATCATTGATGTTTTGCTTGATTATTTCCAATTGTAAATTACACCCCATGATCTCCCCAATCAGGATCTGGCCACTTTCGGATGTGAAAGGATCTGGATCCACAACCTCACGATCACCTAAAAAGAGAGGAACCCCAAATTAAATTAGGTTTGCCAAAAAATGCCGCCATCCATCTCTTATCTGAGCCTGTGGTTGTAGACACTCACCTGTTGTGGTAACTACTTCCACCACGTCTTCATCCTCCTGCTCAGCTTGTGTTGGGGGGATTTCCCCTTCTTCCAGAGGTGGGGGGTCTGTGGTCTCCTGGGATGAGGGGTGTCCTCCGAGTCTTTTCTCCCCTATGTAAAACAAAAATGGTATAATTAGCACACAGATATTTGATGGCAGAACTATAAAGATGAAACATTGCTTGGAAGTGGGGTACAATTGTCTATTTTAGCAGAGTTCCAACATGTAATTTTATTAGTGTCCTTTGTCAAGCTTCAATACTTTACCTGTTTGGTACAAGCTTCACAGATGGAGACCCCCCTATAGTATACACTGGTTCACCTGTGTGGCCCCCCTAATAAAAAGGGTGTTCTGGGGTCCCACACTAGTGCTCCAGCGTCCAGATGTGAAAACAGCTGCTCAGTGTCCTCTCCTTACACACAATCTAGTCTGCATTTCATTCTAGTAACAAAGCCATCTACACAACACAATTCTTTGAAGACAAGTATAGGGCCTCAAAATGGTGGCCAAATGCATATGGGCTAAACAATGGTATTTTTTCGTCCCAAATAACAATGTGTGATCCGAACGAATAATGTGCCCATGAACATGAAAGTTGCCATTTTAAACTGTACAACAGTTCCAAAAGCACATGGAGCAGCACGAACGTAATAAACACAAGAACAATAGGAACACAGCACAACTACTTACTTTTTTGCAGCACTCTCCGGATCTTTCTGTACTGCTCATGTTCTCGTAATTTCAGGTCCGACCACCGTTTCCTGAGCTGATCTTTTGATCGTCGTACCCCGAATTTCCGGTGCAGACTCCTGACCACTTTCGCCATGATCTTGGCCTTTCGGACATTGTGGTTGGGGTAAGGCCCATACTTTCCATCATAGTCGGCCTTCTTCAGGATGTCCACCATTTCCAACAACTCCCCAAAGGACATATTTGAGTCCTTCAATCTCCTTCTGGATCGGGACGTTTCAGGCTCCAGCCTTTCCTCCCCCTCCTCCTCGTTGGTGTAATTAGCACGATCCTGCTGTCTATCCGCCATGTGCTCTTCCTCCACTGCGCCGAACGAAAAGGGGCGGGGAATAGACTAGAAAGAACGTCAGGGGCGGGCGAAGTTATACGCATGCGCAGTGTGTATAAATCGTAACGCGCGCGTCTTACGTACGATCTGTGAGCGGAGGAAGGAGCATCGGAGACGCCGATCGTGCTAACGAAGGTAGGATCTAAACTTGGGCCTATACTGCTTCGAAATGGAAGCCTATATTGTAACAAGATTAGGGGAGTTTGGCCTGACATTAGGGTTTGTCTTGTGTTGTGTCTTGCAGAGAAAATGGATGGCTTCAACGACCACAATTTCCTGCCCCTGTTCATAGACAAGTACAGAGAGCTGCCCTGTCTGTGGCAAGTGAGACACCCCCACTATAATCACAAACAGAAGAGGCAGGCAGCGCTGGAGAAACTGCTGGAGTTGGTGACGCCGGTGGTCCCCACAGCAACCATCCCTTATTTGAAAGCTAAAATTGGTGGCCTGAGGAGCACTTATGTTAGGGAGCGCAAGAAGGTCACAGATTCCCAGAGGTCCGGAGCTGCAGCAGATGACGTTTATGTCCCCAGGCTGTGGTACTATGAGAGACTGCGATTTCTGTCAGACCACACTGAGGTCAGGGAATCCCTCTCTACTCTTCCTTCCACGCTTCCTTCCATCCCAGCTGAGGCTTCCGATGTCCAACCTGGGCCTTCCAGCCAGGAAGAAGTGGAGGAGCCCAGCTGGAGTCAGGTATAGCATTCTTCTACAGATTTCTGGGCAATAAATAAATGATGTTTATTAGATGTTAGTATTAATCACTAATTGCTGATTAAAAAAAGTGTTTTACATATCAATAGACAGTAGTGGGCACCCAAAATTGGGACAAGAATGAAAACTGCTGGGCTCAGAAGGATAGTCTGTTATATTTGTGAACATTGAATTTGCAGCACTCAGGAGGTGAAAATTGTGTGTGATTGATGTAAAAAATACTAAAACTATGTCCCTTTTTCATACACAGGAAGACCTCAGCCAGGAGGAGGCTGTGGAATGTGGCAGTCAGGAGGAGGCGGGGATTAGTGGCAGCCAGGAGAAGGCGGGGCTAAGTGGCAGTCAGGAGAAGCCTGGGACCAGTCGCAGCCTGACTGAGTCTCAGGTCCCTCCCCTCCGCCTGCCATATAAAAGGGCCAGGAAGGCCACTCCCAGTCCTGTGCAGGATTCAGCATACAGGCTGATCCAGGAGGCTTCGGCGTCCCTCCGAGCCTTCCCCAGTCCTGCAGAGGCCTTTGCCTGCATGGCTGCCACAAAATTGCAGGGCATGCAGGAGGGCCAACGCAGGCTCTGTGAGGACCTGCTTTATAAAGTGCTTCGTAAGGGGGAGAGTGGGGAACTGACACCCAAGACGGATGTCATGGAGAGGGACGATCCTCCTCCTCCTCCTCCTCCTGCTGCCACAACTCCACCACCACAGCCAAAGCCTGGAAGGAAGCGTGGAAAGAAGACCAAAGAGTGATTGCCCTGGGTTCAGTCTGGTCTGACAGAAGATGCAGTCTCTCGTATGACCACAGCCTGGGGACATAGATGTCATCTGCTGCTTTCCGGATCTCTGGGACTTCTGGACCAGACTGCCCTCCCTAAGATATGGACTCCTCAGGCCACCAATTTTGCTTTTAAATAGTTGATGTCTGCCCCGGGGGTCCAAGGCTTCGCCCACTTCTGCAGTTTCTCCAGCGTTGCCTCCCTCTTTGTTTAGTTGTGAGCCCTTAATAAAAAATTTTTGGGTAAATTCTACTCTCCTGTGTGTGTTTTCATCCAAAAAGGACAGTTTGTTGGTGAGGATTCAGGTCCATTTCTAAAAACATAAAATGTGAAATTAACAAGGGACAACAACACCAAACAATCTCCTACAGATTAAATAGAACAACATATCAATGGTGTTGTGGGAACTTGTCACAAAAAACACACATTTTCGGGAGTACAAATCAAAATCACCAAAAAAATAAACTAAAAAAAAGAGAAACACAAAAAAATAATCTACATTAAAGTCCAAAAAAAAATAAAAATTTTGTTGTCAGATGTGAGAAATCAAAATATATTGAGGGAATCCCGATAAATAGTAACGAAATAAGTTTGTGAGAAGTGTGTGTGAATATGAGCAGCAAAACTACTATATTCTTGTCACATTATAAAGAAGAAGAGAGTGCGCTGTATTAAACCATTTTGAACGTTGCAGCGTGACGAAAGTGCTGTATCCATTGCGAACGCTAAGTTTACCAGAACGAGCTGTCCCGTGTCGGAATTTCTTCTGAGCATGCGTGGCACTTTGTGCGTCGGAACAGGCCACACACGGTCGGAATTGACGCGATCGGATTTTGTTGTCGGAAAATTTTATCTCCTGCTGTCCAACTTTGTGTGTCGGAAAATTCGATGGAAAATGTCCGATGGAGCCCACACACGGTCGGAATTTCCGACAACACGCTCCGATCGGACATTGTCCATCGGAAAATCCGACCGTGTGTACGGGGCATAAGACTTTATAATGCTATAAAAGTCATTTAAACAAGTTATTCCTGCTGTGAATTGCCTGACATGCAAAAATATAAACAGGAAAGATGCTCTAATACAGTAAGTGATAGCATGAAAGCCCATGAATACCGTTATGCTGCATGAAGAGGAATATTTACATTTTAAAGCTAAACTCCAAGCACAGAGCTGAATACATAAATGAAATATATAACAAAGAAGGTACAGAAGAGCTGAAATGTATCTGTTTCAGATAAGTAACACTAAAGCCGGCCATTGACAGAGCGATTTTCTTTCTTGCAACCCGAAAATTGTTTGATTCCCCCATCAACACAGACATTGTTGATAGGGGAATCCCTCCTGCAGAGCCATTGTGTTCCTGCCGGGAGTGATTACAGTGGTTACTGCTAGCGGCAATAATTGGATGTAAAATCAGACAGGTTGGTTGGTTGATCGATCGATCAACTTGGGTACATTCAGTCTGCCTGATTGGGCACACCTGATTGCCTCTTCGTGTTGCTTCTTCCTCTCCTAATCTGAGCTCTGCTGTACAGGGACTGCAAGCCAGGTCAAATCCAAGTACTTACACTGCTTGCATTTAAAAAGATACATTTATTGATGTATTAATGAATACGGAGCTGCATTAATGTGTGTATTTTTTATGTGTCTAGAGTCGAAGTAAAACAGTAAAATTGTTTCATGTATTTCCTTATTGAAAAGAATGTGTTTACACTGCAGACCATTCCACCAATAAATGGGTCGCTATTTATTTTTACAACAAACACAATTTCATTTCAAAGTGATTTCCCAGAGCTGCCTGCGGATTTCTGAGTTGGAAAGCAGAGATACATGTGATTCCTGGAATTTTAATTCAATTTCTATCCCCATGTTCACATTGCAAGTTTTCTTCACTGCACAGACTTGCACAGGCTCATTGTCATAGATGATTAAGGTAATCCCAGATGCCCAGAGCAAATTAAAAGCATACCAGATATCCCCAAGGTGAATGCATGCTGTGCAGTCTCACCAAACAGAGATAGCATGTTAAGTGGTTTATAATTTATTAATTGTGCGACCAGGTTATGAATATGGAAATGTCTTTACAAATAAAAAAGATGTTTTTTTATTGTAAGAAACAAAGAATGCAGACACAAAAGGTCTAAAGAACATGGTAGAAAACCAAATAATAAAAATAACAAAACATACCATTGTGGACTAAATGTATTTATTTATTTTACTGATTTAAATAGTGCAGTGGTTTACAGAATACAAGGAACCATTCACATCAGATTCTACCACAAATGGACATTGACACAAACAAACTAGTGCCGATTTTACAGGAAAGGTAATTAACCGGTGTATTTAGGATTCCGGAAGGACAGCCAAGCATGAAACCCACACAAATACAGCAAGAACTTTCAAAGTACAAACAAATGGTGGGAATATGAACTTGAACCCAAGCCCTGCCATGGGCACAATGTATTGTACTATATATTGTTGTTTATACATGGCCGGGGCTGATGCATTAAAACCGAAAATCAGCCTAAAATGAGAGTGGTTGCCCATGATGACCAATTAAAGGTTACACTTTATTGTATATCTTTGTATCTATTCTCTTTTTGGCAGTAGTGATTAGCTGAATGTGCATGGGTTTGGTTCTTCTGCAGTCCTCACCAGCTTACCATACGCTGACCAGTTGCTCCCACAGTTCCCTGTGTAGACGCCTCAAAAAGGCCCTCAGCACCACATGCCCAAACTTCAAACTGAATTGTGAGTTGAAGTCATGAAGAGTAATGTTTTCAATTTGGTTTCTTTCAATACATGTATTTTCTGTTTACTATCCAATTCTATTGTTGTCTCTATATATATTTTTTGTAGATACACTAATTGCACCTGCTCCTGAAGAAGTGGAATCCCACGAAATGTGCCGAGCACTATAGGATGCAATTTTTCTGTTACAGTTATGCGCATAGATTCGTGTTGTATAATAATAATTGCCCATCATGAACATAACATTTCAATACTCCTCATGACTCTTCATGTTATCAGCTTCCAACTCTATTTCCCCACGATAGTGTGGTATGGTTCTATTGTATTTTAATATTAGAGAATACAGCAAATATATCAGTATTAAAATAATACAAAAATGCCATTATTTCCAAAACATCACATAAGGTCAAGCCAAAGCAAATTCTGACATTTTCTTTCTTCTTTTTCTTTCACATATCATCTATACAACATAACAAGCATTATAAACATCTAAAAATTATAACAACAAACACACAAACAAACAAAACAAAAAAAAACACAAATAAATAAATCAAGCCACTAATCCGATATTTACATGATGTTATAAGCTATTTACCTGTGTCTATGAAGAAAGTTACTACTACAGGTGGATTCATTCACACCTTTCTTATCTACCCACTGGTATGGCCATCCATTCAAATTTCCTTCTGAATCCATACTTACTATCATCAACCAAAATTGGCTCCCCTACAAAGGAACAACAAAGGCTAATAAAGATGGGGCCAACCCCGAGGCCAATATCCATGGTTTCCACAGTTAATTTAAATTATTAGGTATGCCCCTAATACAGTAGATTTGTTGTTCCTTCAGAAGGTTATCATTTACTTGAAGACACCATTCCTCAAATGAGGGTATACTGGGAGACATCCATTTTAAGGTAATTAACTTATGTGCTATAAACAATAATCTACTAACTGATATTAAAATCTCAATGGGAAAAAGCTCTTCATCGAGATAACCCAATAAGCACGTCTTAGGATCCATATCAATATGAGTATAAAAAAACCTCATTAATTGTAGTCACCACCTCTCACCAGTATCTAACCAGTTTAGGACACTTCCACAACATATGTATTAGATCAGATGGAGATTTTTGGCAACGTGGACAAACCGGGGTATCACGCCTTTACCCGTGTTCTATATACCCTATATATTGTGAATAATTGAGACAAACATTGTGCAGGTGATAATAAAACTAAAGGCGCCCTTTCCAAAATTGTTTGCCAGACATCAACTGAAATATCCCCTAGGTCTATCGCCCACCCTCTTCTACTCAGGCTGACACAATTATCTTGATATGGCCTCATAAGTTGTCCGTATAAAGATGAAATAAGGCCTTTTTTCTCAGTCGCCACTGCTAATGAAGTTAAGAGTGGTATTGATCTTATCACTACCTTTTCCCCTTTAAACTGAGACTGTAGTGCGTGCCGTAACTGTAGATGTTTAAAAAAATTATGATGAGGCAATTGATAAGATTCTTGCAGATCCTGAAAGGAACGTATAACGTTATGTGAATAAAGCTGGGCTATATATTGAAACCCCTGGGAACACCAACGTTCGAATCCCTCCAATTTACATAGTTCTTTATCATGCCTATTCCCCCAAAGTGGTGAATACTCCGAAACCCCTTCAAATTTCATTATACTCCTCATTTCCTGCCAGACCCTATTCATAAGTGTCAATGTTGGACCTTTACAGGTATAAGTGATAGCTCCAGATTCCAGCTGAGCCAGAAGATTGTAACAAGAATAATTACCTAACAATAGGGCCTGTATAGGATTTTCCCAATTCAAAATGCTGAAGTTGGGAGGCTATGAAATATAGTCTCGGCTGGGGTACCGCCAATCCGCCCCCACCCCTAGCTCGCTGGAGAATTGATAGCTTAATCCTAGGGTTTTTTCCTTTCCATAATAGTCTTCAAAATAATGTTTTTTTTTAACCATTTAAGAGATATCCATATCGGCGAATTATGAAGGACGTATAATAATTGAGGGGCCCAAATCATTCTTAAAAGGTTTGCTCGGCCCACCACCGATAACGGTAGCTTAATCCACGCAGTGCTCTTAAGTTGGAATTTAGTAAGAATAGGAGATAAATTATATATTAGGTAATCTTATAACCTAGAATGTATCCATATTCCCAAATATTTTTTTTTTTTTTTTCCACGTCAGAAACCAGCAGGCAAAGGGCAAAATCAGCTTAATGTTCATTGACTGCCGCCTTCTTCGGTTTACATCATAGTGGAGCGTACCCTACCTCTATTCCTCTTAAATTGTCCCTCTAAATGCTATAATGTATCTCTTTAGCAACAAGTCCTCCCTTATCCCCAACCCCTAAGCTCAGTCTGTTATGGCACCAAAGCCCAGTGGCAAGTGGATCTCCATCATTTGCTGAGCCTGTTTCAAGGACAGGGGGACTCGTATAGGGGAGTAGAAATATATAAAAAAAAGTGGAGGAAAAACAGGAAGGGAATATACAATAGAAGACTTATGGGCTCCCCATGCCCATTCTTTGCTGAGCTGCCCAGTATTTCACCAGGAATTTACCTAGTCCCTAATCCACCCCCCCCCCCCCCCGAGTTTAACCTGCACCCGTCTAGATTATTTATTTATCAAAATACAGCGAAAACTAGAAAAACAAGAAATAAGACACTAAAAAAAAAAAAAAAAAAAAAAGAAACCAGATTAACAAAAGGAAAAAAGGCACGCACCAAATTCACTTCACTATAGCGCTCCTTGTCCTCAAAGATCTCAGTTACCTATCTAGTTATGTTATACCCTCTCTTGGTCTAATCCTACACCTTGCCTATTAGGGGCCTCTTACTTTCTCTAGCCATGGCCTCCAGATGTTTTCGAATTCCCGAAGGTTGCCTCTCTTTATGTACTCCACTCTTTCCCTACCCAGGGTGTCGTTAATAGTAGAGATCCAATCTTTCACTGAGGGGGGGTCTTTTGATTGCCATCTTAATGTTATCGTCTTCCTAGCCTGAAATAAGGCCCGCGTGATGGCCAGTGTGGTGCTCAGTCTCTCCCCCAGACCTCCTCTAAACCCCAGGATACAGGTTATGGCCTCTTTTACTACTATAGTGCCAAAGATATTTCCCAATTTACCGGTCACTTCTTCCCAGTATCTAAATAATTTGGGACACCTCCATAGCATGTGGATGAGGTCACCCGGCCTCTGACATCTAGGGCAGTTGTCGTTAGGCCTTCTCCCAAATTTAAAGAGTCTCTTAGGTGTATAATAGGCTCTATTCAACAAGAGTAGATGTGAGAGCCGCTGTGAAGGGGTCACCGAGACCTGTACACTCAGTTCCAAGATTTTCGCCCATTGTGCCTGGGTCATTCCCCCTATATCCTCTTCCCATTTCGCTTTGAGTCCGTTGAGTATCCCCCCGCTGTTGTCTGGTTTACTTAGTTGATCGTAAATTTTTGAGATTAGACCCCTAGTAGGATTTACCTGCATTATACTCTGAAAGAGAGGCATTTCTTCCCAACGCAGAGTCTGATCTTTAAATTGTGCTTTGATAACGTGTTCTAGCTGGAGGTATAGGAAAAAAGAGCTCCGCGGTAGCTTGAATTCCCCTACTAGTTCGGGGAAGGTCTTTAGTGTGGTGCCGTTGTAGAGCTGGCTTAGCCTTCTGATGCCGAGCTTCACCCATTCCCCAAAGGTACCTATTTTAAGAACTTCCTGTAAATTGTGGTTGTTCCAAATAGGGGAGTAGACTGTTGGGTCTGCATATCCCATCATTTTCTTGACAGTTTTCCAGAGCTTAGTTAGCAGCTTGGTAGTTGGATAGTTGTCATGGAACATATCCGCCTCTAGAGTTTCAACTAGGGTGTTATGTGGAGTACTTAGCAATAGCAATTTGCTATTAGGGGTGCCGCCTTTCGGTATCCCACATCCTAGCAACTGCTGTAGCTGGGTTGCTAAGAAGTAACGCTCAGGATGTGGGAGGGCAAAGCCTCCCTCCCGTGTGGGGAGCTGAAGCACTCGGAGTCGAATCCTGGCTTGCTTCCCCTTCCAGATCAACTCTCTAAAGAGGCTATCAATTCTTTTAAACCACTTCTTGCCTATCCAGACTGGCGAGTTGTGCAGAATGTATAGCAATTGTGGCATCCATACCATTTTTATTAAGCTACATCTTCCTGCGGCGGACAGGGGAAGGCGCTTCCAGATTCCTATTTTTAGTTTCAGTTTTGTTAAAAGCGGGACGAGGTTTGTGCTGATATACAGGGTTGGGTCCTTCGTCAGAACTATTCCCAGGTATTTCAGGGCATCCACCATTACCATCTGGGGTGTATCGCATGCTGTTGGCTCGCTGATGGAGTCTATCGGCATGAACTCGGACTTCTCCCAATTTATTTCTAATCCAGAGAAGCTACCAAAATCCTTCACTATTCTCATCGCCCCCAGTAATGTGTTTCTCGAGTCCCCCAGGAATAGCATACCAAATATTTAAACGATGAAACAATTTTGATTTTCTGAGCCTCTCTTAATACGAACAAACTGGGATTATCTAAAGGAAGTATAACAGATTTATCCCAATTGATAACATATCCAGAGAACGAACCAAAATTTTGTATAAGTGACATTAAAGAATTCTGCATATCCCCAAGAAACAAGAAAGCGTCATCTGCATCAAATGTGATTTTTTCATTCCCTGTTCCTCTAATAAATCCACAAATAGATTCCGATTGTCGGACAGCTTCAGACAGTGCAAATAGCAGAGGAGACACTGGGCACCCCTGTCTAGTACCTTTCTATAATGAAAAGAATTCTGAAACCGAACCATTTATTTGCATTCAGGCCCTCGGGGCAAAATACAACAGCTCAACCCAACGTATAAACCTATCTCAAAGGCCAAACGAAATCCAAAACCTCCCACAGATATGCCCACTCAAGGCTATCAAAAGTTTTCGCAGCGTTGAGTGACAAAATTGCTCTCCTCTCAGGGTTATCAGATGGTATTTGCATATTTTAAAAAAGCCTCCTTAAATTAATAGCTGTAGACCTTGTAGGGATAAAACCAGACTGGTCTGGATGAATCAAGCCCTGCATATATCTGCTTAATCTTGTTGCCAGGACCCTGGCTAAAATCTTAGTGTTCAACAATGATATAAGGGCAGTGAGATTCCGGAGTCAAAGGGTCCTTTCTTGGTTTTGGTAACACAATAATACAGGCGTCATTCATTGAGTCTGGAAGCATAAATGATTCTAAAGCCTGGTTAAGGACTTTTAACAATTCTGGGAGCAAGACATCCCCATATTATTTATACACTTTTGATGGTAAACCTTCAAGGCCCAGGGCCTTATCATTTGGGCAATCTGCCACTGCCTTGGCAAGTTCCTCTAGCATCAGAGGGGCATTAAGTTCCTGTCTAGGAATTACAGAAACAGAGGGGAGTTTTAATGGGTCTAAAAAGGCTTAAGGCTTGTCTTAGAATATTTAGCTTTACTCTGATATAAATTACTATAGAAGGTAACAAAAGATCGCAATATTTCATTCTGATCATAGGAAATGACACCCCCTACTGTACAAATAAAGGAGATAAATTTGGTATTTTCTTGAGACTTTGCAATTACTGATAGCATTCTACCCGATCCCCCTCCCCTCTATTGTATATTGATGTAAATGTTTTAACATACATATTGTTGTAATCAATATATATATCCAAACAAATGTTTTACTATCTGCCAATCACCTGTTCTTACCAATATTATCCCCTTCTTTTATATATGAATCTTTTCCAGATTCACATGTGATATCGTATACTTACTGTTAGTGATGCTCCTCATTTAAAGTCCCAACCCTTTCCTCATTTTCATTGCTTCAAAAGATGTTCAATTAAAAAAAAAAAAAAAAAAAAGAAATCGTCAACCATAAACCCTATTGAAACCTTTTGGGGTGAATCCTGCCAAACAATTTTGCCCTTTTCAATGCAAATAGGCAAGGAATTGTCAAACAAATGGCATGGGCACTGGGCACTACAATTTGGCAGGGAACAGCATTTTTAAAAAGGCTTAAAGGGCAACATTAAAAATGTTCAATTCCATTAACCACTTACAGACCGCCCACCGTCATTATACGGCGGCACTTTGAAGTGGAATATGATTGTTATGGCTGCAGCTAGCTGCCATAACCCCTATATCCACTTCTTCAGTGGGTGGTCCGCTTTCAGATAAAAGTGGTCTCAGAGGCGGATTTGCCGCAAGATCACTTTTATCGGTGGTGGGAAAGGGGCCCCCCCCTCCTGCCGCACTCCGGTGACCTCCGCCGCTTACCGGAGCCGCTGGCAGAGGCAGAGGCGATCGGATCCTGTCCCCTCTGTTTTATGGAGCTGAGTGAGGGGAAGATGGCCCCCACCCAGCTCCATATCATTGCAGGGCAGAAGCAACGTCAAAGCGTCACTTCCATCCATAGCTCTTAAAGGGACATTTTTTGATTTTATTTTTTTTCAAACAAAAATTTATTTATTTTTATTGCATTTTAGTGTAAATATGAGATCTGAGGTCTTTTTGACCCCAGATCTCATATTTAAGAGGTCCTGGTTTTCTTCTATTACAAGGGATGTTTACATTTCTTGTAATGGGAATAAAAGCGACTTTTTTTTTTTTATAAAAGAACAGTGTAAAAATAAAAAATAAAGAGTAAAATAAATAAGAAAAAAAATTAATAATTTTTAACGCAGCCCATCCCGCCGAGCTTGCGTGCAGAAGCAAACGCATACGTGAAAATGGTGTTCAAACTACACATGTGAGGTATCACCGTGATCGTTAGAGCGAGAGCAATAATTCTAGCCCTAGACCTCCTCTGTAACTCAAAACATACAACATGAATTTTTTAAAAGTCGTATATGGAGATTTTTAAGGATAAAAGTTTGTCGCCATTCCACGAGCAGGTGCAATTTTCAAGCGTAATATGTTGGGTATCAATTAACTTGACGTAACATCATCTTTCACAATTTAAAAAAAAATACGGCTAACTTTACTTTTGTATTATTTTTTAATTCAAAAAAGTGTATTTTTTCCCAAAAAAGTGCGCTTGTAAGACCGCTGCGCAAATACAGTGTGACAGAAAGTATTGCAACAACCGTCATTTTATTCTCTAGGGTGTTAGAAAAAATATATATATAATGTTTGGGGGTTCTAAGTCATTTTCTAGCAAAAAAACTATTTTAACCCCGGTCTTAAAGTGGTTAAATGACATGACATTACATTTAAAGTGATTCTAAAGGTTGTAATTTAAAAAAAAAAACATGTTATACTTACCTATGTTTTGCAATGGTTTTGCACAAAGCAACCCTGATCCTCTTCTTTTTGGGTCCCCCGTCGGCGGTCCTGGCTCCTCCCCCCTGCTGAGTGCCCTCATAGCAAGCCTCTCCCGAGCTGTGCTCCAGGCTCAGCCCCGCCCCCATGCTCTCCTTATTGGTTCACTGGCTGTGATTGACAGCAGCGGGAGCCAATGGCTCCCGCTGCTGTATGAGCCAATGAGGGGAGAAGGAGACCCAGGATAGACACTGCCCTCATGGACATAGCTGGATCGGGATGGGGCTCAGGTAAGTATTAAGGGGGGTGGGACGAGCTGCACCCAGAAGGGTCCCATAGAATGCATTAAGGTAAAAAGCCTTCTCTCTTTAGAACCACTTTAAAAGCTATTTAAATACCTAGTAACAGTGGACAACACATTTTTTCAAAAGTTTTGTTTAATGATAGACCCCTTCAAACTGAACACAAATATAACGCTAAAATATAACCTCCTAACCCGGAAGTGAGGTGTGGAACGCATGTCTGGAACGCACGCCGGTCGGCCATTTTGGCCAACACCGGAAGTGCCGTTTTTTCAACGTGGAGCTGATTTCCATGATCATTGAAGCACCCCCTATATATATGAGTGTGGCTACTGTGGGGGTAACCCCCCAGATGACGTCTTTTTAGGACGAAACGCGTCGGGTAGGACCCCATTGTCGCCACTTTGTCACAGCGCTGTATTACACTTGGACTTATACGTGAGTGTATTTCCTTACAGTTTTTATTAAAATTTTATATTCGGATTTACACTATGTGGCCCTTTCTTTTCTCCACATTAACATCATCACCTAACCCAATGAATGCTGGTTTGAGGGATCCATCCACAGAACACCTCATCCCCCCCCCTAGGATCCACAGAATCATCTACATTCTTGGGACTCCTCACACCTTCCAGGACCCGGGTACCAGTTGCAGGAATCCAGCAATCCGCGACATCACAGACATTCACAGCCACTTACCACCCAAGCCTTATCTGACCCAATTCGGCGTATGCCCTGTCGGGTCCACCACATCTGGTAAGCCTTTTTTTCTCCCGGTGGTAGTGAGCTGATCTGCCTTTTTGGGACACTGGATTTACCTGTTTACAATATGTCTACCTAAGGACTAACTATTGTTACCTTTAGTCATAACGTCTATATCAGGACTTCCTACCCATGAATAGGTCTTTTCATAGGTGATCCCCTTCACTGTATACCTACCAATTTATTGTCATTTATGATATGGTTTAGCGCTACACTTTTTGTTGTTTCTTTGCATATATACTTTGTTGGTTGTGTTAGCTGCTTTTTTTGTCTCTCTTGTGAGCAGCGCAGAATTATTTTGCATATATTGAACACAAATATAATTTCAGAATAACTTATCACGTAGGAATCTTGAGAACTATAAAATTGACTTTCAATGACTATATTGTATTTAAAAGCATAATGTTTCTGACATGCTGCATGAGTGTTTTGCTGCTGATTTCTGTTTGTACCCAGTTTATGGTGCATCTTTGCATTTTGCTGTAGTGTCCAAAAATAGTGAGCCAGCATTGATGGATTGCAGTTGCCCTCATACTGTTTTTCCATTGTGGCAATGTCCTGGTGAAGCCTTTCACCATATTAGTCACTGACTGCACCTACAGTCAGGTCCATAAATATTGGGACATCGACACAATTCTAATCTTTTTGGCTCTATACACCACCACAATAGATTTGAAATGAAACGAACAAGATGTGCTTTAACTGCAGACTTTCAGCTTTATTTGAGGGTATTTACATCCAAATCAGGTGAACGGTGTAGGAATTACAACAGTTTGTATATGTGCCTCACACTTTTTAAGGGACCAAAAGTAATGGGACAATTGACTGCTCAGCTGTTCCATGGCCAGGTGTGTGTTAATCCCTCATTATCCCATTTACAAGGAGCAGATAAAAGGTCCAGAGTTCATTTCAAGTGTGCTATTTGCATTTGGAATCTGTTGCTGTCAACTCTCAAAATGAGATCCAAAGAGCTGTCACTATCAGTGAAGCAAGCCATCATTAGGCTGAAAAAACAAAACACACCCATCAGAGAGATAGCAAAAACATTAGGTGTGGCCAAATCAACTGTTTGGAACATCCTTAAAAAGAAAGAATGCACCGGTGAGCTCAGCAACACCAAAAGACCCGGAAGACCACAGAAAACAACTGTGGTGGATGACCGAAGAATTCTTTCCCTGGTGAAGAAAACACCCTTCACAGCAGTTGGCCAGATCAAGAACACTCTCCAGGAGGTAGGTGTATGTGTGTCAAAGTCAACAATCAAGAAAATACTTCACCAGAGTGAATACAGAGGGTTCACCACAAGATGTAAACCATTGGTGAGCCTCAAAAACAGGAAGGCCAGATTAGAGTTTGCCAAACAACATCTAAAAAAGCCTTCACAGTTCTGGAACAACATCCTATGGACAGATGAGACCAAGATCAACTTGTACCAGAGTGATGGGAAGAGAAGAGTATGGAGAAGGAAAGTAACTGCTTATGATCCAAAGCATACCACCTCATCAGTGAAGCATGGTGGTGGTAGTGTCATGGCGTGGGCATGTATGGCTGCCAATGGAACTGGTTATCTTGTATTTATTGATGATGTGGCTGCTGACAAAAGCAGCAGGATAAATTCTGAAGTGTTTCGGGCAATATTATCTGCTCATATTCAGCAAAATGCTTCGGAACTCATTAGACAGCGCTTCACAGTGCAGATGGACAATGACCCGAAGCATACTGCGAAAGCAAACAAAGAGTTTTTTAAGGGAAAGAAGTGGAATGTTATGCAATGGCCAAGCCAATCACCTGACCCGAATCCGATTAAACATGCATTTCACTTGCTGAAGACAAAACTGAAGGGAAAATGCCCCAAGAACAAGCAGGAACTGAAGACAGTTGCAGTAGAGGCCTGTCAGAGCATCACCAGGGATGAAACCCAGCGTCTGGTGATGTCTATGCGTTCCAGACTTCAGGCTATAATAGACTGCAAAGGATTTGCAACCAAATATTAAAAAGTGACAGTTTGATGGATGATTGTTAATCTGTCCCATTACTTTTGGTTCCTTAAAAAGTGGGAGGCACATATACAAACTGTTGTAATTCCTACACCGTACACCTGATTTGGATGTAAATACCCTCAAATTAAAGCTGGAAGTCTGCAGTTAAAGCACATCTTGTTCGTTTCATTTCAAATCTATTGTGGTGGTGTATAGAGCCAAAAAGATTAGAATTGTGTCGATGTCCCAATATTTATGGACCTGACTGTAGATTTTCGGGAACGAAGTGTGAATGCAGAAAATATTCTTCATTGACATTGTACTTCATGGTCTTGTACAATGTAAGAAGTTTGTCAACCAGTTGAATGTACACTATATTACCAAAAGTTATGGGACGCCTGCCTTTACACGCACATGAACTTTAATGGCATCCCAGTCTTAGTCCGTAGGGTTCAATATTGAGTTGGGCCACTCTTTGCAGCTATGACAGCTTCAACTCTTCTGTGAAGGCTGTCCACACGGTTTAGGAGTGTGTCTATGGGAATGTTTGACCATTCTTCCAGAAGCACATTTGTGAGGTCGGGCACTGATGTTGGAGAGAAGGCCTGGCTTGCAGTCTGCGATCTAATTCATTCCAAAGATGTTCTAACAGGTTGAGGTCAGGACTCTGTACAGGTCAGTCAAATCCCTCCACCCCAATCTCACTCATCCATGTCTTTATGGACCTTGCTTTGTGCAACCCAATAGAACACCTTTCAGATGAATTAGAGCGGAGACTGCGAGTCAGGCCTTGTCGTCCACATCAGTGTCTGACCTCACAAATGCGCTTCTGGAAGAATGGTCAAACATTCCCATAGACACACTCCTAATCCTTGTGGACAGACTTCCCAGAAGAGTTGAACCTGTTATAGCTTCAAAGGGTGGGTCAACTCAATATTGAACCCTACAGACTAAGACTGGGAGGGCATTAAAGATCATGTTCATATAAAGGCAGGTGTCCCAATACTTTTGATAATATAGTGTATTTTTGTGCTCTGAAGTTGCCAAGAAAATGACATCCTTCAATGCTTTCAAGGTGATTTCTCAGGGCTCCACTGACAGATCTTCAAATCGCTTGTCACTGATGTATCTGATCTGAGTACCAACAAAAATGCCCTCCTTAATCTTGGCATCAGTTATTCTTGGAAACATCTGTCTCAAATCGTAAAAACCTTCAGCCTCTTTGTTCATCATTTTCACAAAATTTCTCATCAGTCCAAGTTTTATGTAAAGCAGAGGCAAAAATATCTTTGTTGGGTCAACAAGTGGTTTATGTGCCATGATTCTCTGCCCTGGAACCAAATTCTTTCGAAGTGGCAATTTGTTTTTAATGCAATGCGACTCTCTTGCGCGGCTCTACTATTTGGATATGTAACAACAGTAGTTGGTATATGCAAGCTGCATTTCAAATTGCAAAGCCACCACTTTTAGATCTCCACAGATATTCCAGTTGTATTTGGTGTACTTGATATGCTTCAACAACAGTTTTATGTTTCTTTCATGTGTGTAGCATAGCCAACAGGTATTGCAAATTGCAAAAACATAAGATTTTTTTAACATGGTACATGATAGGTCAAATTACAGGTTATTTTCATGATTAACTGTCAAATTTGTATAAGATAGACCAAAATCTAAGTTGTCCAGGGTAAGTGACAGCTCCCGGCTGCTTCATCCTATTTGTAAACAAAGTGGCCAGGGATTCTCTTCAACGTCTATACCAGACCCTTATCCAGGGGTCTGGTGTGAACCTCAAAATTGCATTTCTTATTTTAAATAGTCTGCTTATAGTAAAAATGTGGGGTTAAAAAAAACTACTTGTGGGTTTAACCAATCATATTTTGTATTCTGTGCTTGCTTCGGCAGCACATATACTTAAAAAAAAAAAAAAAAAATTGGAACGATCATATTTTGTTTTCTAAAGCTTCATGGTGTGCGTAATCAGGGACATAGCATTGTTGTGTGCTTTGCTTCCAAATTTTTTGCTACAATCACTCTTTCCAATCTCCGAAATTTTGGAGGTATGTGATTGGCTAGTACTGTATATTAGAGCTGCACAATTAATCGTTAAGGATCAAATTTGCGATCTTTTTCCCTTCCCGAGCTTCCATTCTTTCTAACAAGTGCAGAGAGTTCTCACAGCTGAGAGAAAAAAAATCCAGGCAGCCTGCCAAATTTTATCACAACACACAAAATAAGTAGAAACAAAGTATCTTTTCCTTCTTTTATCAAAGGAAAGAACTCCAGTGTGTAAATAAAGAAAGTTTAACCATTTAAAGACCAAACCTTTTCTGACATTTGTTGCTTACAAGTAAAAATCATGGTCTTTATTCTAAGCAAAAAAATCTTGTTTCTCATTTTAGCCAGAATCGTGCAGTTCTACTGATACAGTAGAGCTGCACGATTCTGGCTAAAATGAGAATCACGATTTTTTTGCTTAGAATAAAGATCAGGATTCTCTCACGATTCTCACGGTGTAACATCTTCTTTCACATTATACAAAAAAAATTGGGCTAACTTTACTGTTTAGTTTTTTTTTTTTTTTTTATTCATTAACGTGTATTTTTTTTATTGCATTATAAACCACGGTTGTAGAAATATATTGCACGTAAATAAATTGATTTACTAGTACCTATAATAGCTCAAAATACAATCTCATGATTCACTCGCCCTCATAGAAAGCCAATATTCAGAAATAAACCAAAATCTATCATGATACATTATTTACTTTTTTGTATAACGTTTCCTTTACAAAAAAAAACTCTCCTTTGTCTTTGTGATTTTAGTGGGGTACGCTGAACCTCACTGTATGAAATCTTATTTAGAGGCCAGGCAACGTCAAATCTTTCTGTTTGTATAACTGCAATATATATGCAAGCAAACAAAAAGTTCTGAGGAATAGATCATAAGTCTACCACTGTATGTACACGTGAACAGCCATCACTAGCTGTCATTGTTGCTGGAACAGTTCCCCTATTATGTGTTAGGCTAATTCTGTACAAATAAACCTTATTCCTGCTCACTCAATGGCAGCATTTATTGCATGATAACAAGTGATTCATTGCTGGAATAAACAAAGCAGAGGCAAGAGCTCATTCTGCTTTTTATTCATCAATCTTTAAGGGGTCCCTGTTGCCTGTATAGAGTGGAAGAGCCTCCCAATTTAAATTTAATAGACTCGGTTGGAAAAAGCTGCCCATATATTTTGGAGGATGGTCAGACGTGCAGGTAGAACCAGGCTAACACAGAGGCAGGAGATTTACCCATCTTGGGTGCTGTGGTTTGGGGGCAGGAGCCACTCCTGGCTCTACTTTGCCCTTATCATCTCCTGTGCTGTGCCAGACCAGGCTTGTTGTCATCGTAAACAGCTGGCCCTGCTCTCTAACATTAGTTCTGTGCGTTCCTGAAACACAGAGTGCAGGGGATTGGCTGTCAAAATGACAGCAGAGCTCCAATGAACATCCGCAAAGCCATGCCCCAGCGGTATAAATAGTGTGACAGCCAAGTCCAACTCTTCATTTATTTATGAATGGATGCCACAATTGTAGCCTTCATTTAAAAGTTAGTATTCTGTGCAAACTGTAAAAAATAATAATAATAATAAATGTGACCCTTATTACATTTTTTAACCTTATCGCCCCCTTCTCTCTTTAGCTTCAAGAGAATATTTGTACCAAAAACATAAATGAAGTGCCTTTATAAAAGGGGCAAATCACAGAACAATAGTTTTGTAGTTGAGTTTCGAGGTGCCACTCTGAATGAATGGCATCGCAAAGCACCTCATCACTGACTGTGCCATACAGTCTATTGTTTTTTACCATGCATTACTGCAACCTACAGGTCTAAACAGGTCCCACAAGTGTGCATGAAAAAAGTCCTGACTTGTCACAATGTACAGCAGGAGCATCTTTTTTTAATAAAGTTCCAGCATAAAAAGCAGTACTTCAGTCATGTGACTCGTGTGCCATGCCGATCTCCTCTTGTGTCCCCCACAGCAGAGTTTTTCCCACTGACCTCCATGCCACTACAGGACCCAGTATAATCTCTAAGCACTGCAGGGAACACATGAGATTAGCACTTCCGGTAGTGCTGTTTTTTTCAGTGCATTTCAGCAGAGGATTTCTTGTGAACTGAGTTGGCGTTTGGCAGCGCAGGTGGTGAGAAAAGTATAAATTGTCTTTCTTTTTATCCAGGTATGCCTATGTACTTATACAGGGTTGCTTTAACGAGACATTGAAGTTCAGTTATTAAAACTGGAGAGTGCAAAATCTGGTGCAGCTGTGTATGGTTGCTAATCAGCTTCTCACTTCAGCTTGTTCAGTTAGGCGTTGTCAAAAAAGAAAAATCCTGGAAGCTGATTAGATTCTATTCAGAGCTGCACCAAATTTTGCACTCTCCAGTTTTGGAAAAATCAACCCCAATGTAAAGCTCATGTAGGGCAAGGAGGCAGTCTGTACAAAGTGCTCCCCTGCCATTCCATCTTCTGTCGTAAACAGCACTAAAATCCATAGTTTTTGCTGATGTTTGACTCTGGGGGTCATGTGACAATGTTCAGGCCTGGCATCTGGCAGCTAGACATGACCACCATCATGTGGGAGGAGGTCACATTCTTCCCCATTCCCAGAAGTACCCGGTGTTTTTGAAAGAAGTGGTGGTTGGGCACTGGCAAGATGAGTATTAGTGGGTCAGAATGCCCTTTGCCTTAATTAGCAGTATGCCAGAAAGCACAATGACAGTACACATGTAGTGTAATACAATGCATAGTGTAAATAGACTCTAAATTACTCCCAGGTCTACTTTAACCTTTAATGCAAATAATAAGTAATGCTTCATCAAGATTCCTTTGTTGTTTTATTGATAAAGTTCTCCTTTAAGACTGTAGTGAGGCTGCATCGGTGAAATATGACTATTCATCAGCCTGGATAAGGTGTGTGCTGACATTTTCTCAGTGAATGAAGTCAATTCTTTGGACATCCAGCTTGTGTCTCCAGTGCCTATGACTGGAGCGATTAACTATCTTCTGGAGCACCAAAGCAATGTAACAGTTTAGAGGGGCTAAGCACTATCAGTGCAACTCAAGTCTTTGAGGGCATTTTCAAATTGCTACATTCCCATGAAGGTGTTGGGGCCTCCAAATATACCAAATATATCATCAATATATAAGACTGGAGCATCCATCTACATCTGAAAAAAGAGCCATTCATTGGGAAACTTGCTGGGATGGCCAGGGAGATTCAAGAACACTAGTCATGAGGAAAATAAATTGGCCTTCCATTAACCTTCTTAAATTCTAGGTGCTTTGCTGTCTCTGGCATTAAAGTGATTGTAAGGCTTCGTTTTGGTTTTTTTTAAATGACAAACATGCCATACTTACCTCCACTGTGCAGTTAGTTTTGCACAGAGTGGCCCCGAACCTCAATTTCTGGGGTCCCCCGGCGGCGCTGGTAGCTCCTCCCCGCATCGTATAACCCCCTAGGAGAAGCGCTCTCCCAGGGGGGTTACCTTGCAGGCGCGCTCCTGAGTCCAGCATTTGGCAGCCGTAGACGCAAGATGCCAGACTCAGCCCCGCCCCCCGGCAGGAGCCAATGGCTGCTATCAATCTATCCAATCAAGAGCCGAGACAACGGGCAGAGGGGAAGAGCGCATCTCTGGCGTGGGAATTACAGGACTCAGGTCAGTAAAACGGGGGGGCTGGGGGGCCGGTCAGTGACAGAAGTTTTTTCACCTTAATGCATAGGATGCATTAAGGTGAAAAAACATGAGGGTTAACAACTTCTTTAACATTTGGTCCCAGATGCTCCCACGTTGGATTAATTTAAGGGTATGAGGCATGAAGTTTTGTAGAGAACAAGTATACAGCCAGTTAAATCAGGACTCTGGATATGCATTGCATGGTGCCTGTTTATAGTAATGTGCTGCGTTGGTGTTCATTGCAATAAAATGATGCAGGTGTTTTTTTATCACAGCACATTACAATGAGCTTCGATGCACTGCAGACCATATAATTAACATAACAAGTTAAAAAAGGAGACAAAAGAACAAGCACTGTAATGAGTTATCGTAATGAATTGCAGCACATGCTCCCCAATTTATGCTTTGCCGTGCAGTGTGGTGTGGTGTGAAAACAGTCCTTACATGGCCTACCAGCTCTATGATGATCCCCTAGATTGGTCACATATATGCTACTGCTCTTTACAACTACAGAGGAGCCAGTGCTTTAAAGAACTTATAGAGTCTACCATGTGACCCCCTCAGGGTTCATTACTGTCACTTCACTGTTCGTTGTTTTTATTAATGGTTAGATTAGATCTGTTTATAGAATAGCAATTAGCATAGGCTGACTGCCGCTATTGAAAACCTCCTTGTGCATTAGGCACACATGAATAATAGCAAAGATCAAGCTGAATTCTGTACACATGACTGCCCGTTTATCCGGGCACCCGGCCTAAACACTGAGCAATGGATCTGTTCACAGCGGAAAGTTCATTATACTGAAATCCCCTCCTATGTAATGCTCAGAAAATGACACTGCTTTCTAGTTGTTCTGCTGCTTGTTTTATTGTGAGCCATCAATGGCATTACAGGGGCAGCCATTACTATATATGTAGTCATGCCCCCGTAGGGGTTACTGAATGTAGTAGTTCACCTGTCACCCTGCCCAGCCAGACATCCATCTCTCAGTCACTCAGAGACATAGAACAGTCCATAAGCTTTGTTTTTTTTTATTGCGGGGATTAAACTAGGATGGGAAATGGGTACCGTATATACTCGAGTATAAGTCGTTCCGAGTATAAGTCGAGGCCCTAATTTACCACAAAAAAAATGGGAAAAACGTATTGACCCGAGTATAAGACGAGGGTGAGAAATGCACAGCTACTGTAAGTGGAAAAGAGGGTCAACAATGCCCATTTGCAGCATCACTGTGCCCATTTGCATGCCTCACTGTGCCCATTTGCAGCTATAGGTCCCCTGAACTTCAAACTCGGTAGTTAAGGGTTCCTAGATGTCCCCTAGCTGCAGCCAAAATTTGGGGTCTCTGAACCCAAAGGGTCCCGAAATTACATTGCTGCAGATGGACACAGTTGACCGAATTTGGGGCAGCGAATCTCAGGGCCACTTAGTGCTAGGAACCCCAAATTTGGTGTGCAAACCCAGTGGAACTAGCACCATACAATTTCCAAAGCTGGGGTTTCTAGCACTAAGTGGCCCCGAGATACAGGGCCCCAAAAATCAGTTCAGAAAATGTCAAGCACTTTTCTGCAGCAGAGAATGACATTTTCCAAACCGGGTTGGGGGCCCCGTATCTCAGGGCCACTGCTAGGAACCCCAGCTTTGGATATGTTATGGTACCATTTCCAATGGGTTTGCACACCAAATTTGGGGTTCCTAGCTCCAAGTGGCCCTGAGATATGGGGCCCCAAAATCGGTTCAGAAAATGTCAAGCACTTTTCTGCAGCATAGAATGACATTTTCCAAACCGATTGTGGGGCCCTGTATCTCGGGGCCACTTAGTGCTAGGAACTTCAGCTTTGGATATGTTGTTCCACTGGGTATTCACACCAAATTTGGGGTTCCTAGCACCAAGTGGCCCTAAGATACGGGGCCCCAAAGTCGGTTCGGAAAATGAAATTTTTTGCTGCAGAAAAGTGCTTGACTCGAGTATAAGTCGAGGGGGGCACTTTCAGCACAAAAAATGTGGACTTATACTCGAGTATATACGGTAATTATGGGATGCCCAGGAATATTTAGTGCAAACTTGCCTGGGACTCCTATATACACTCTAGTATATACACCTCAATCTTCTCTCCAGCACAAAAACTTGCAAACCTGCACACCAATCCTCCTCAAGCACTTCACTTGCTGCAGACTGTTACTCCACCAGCACTTCCCTTGCTGCAGACTGTTCCTCCTCCAGACTAGCTAGCACCGCATGGGTAGGCCGGACACTGCTTCAGCCAGGCCTCAATGAACTGCCTTTTGCGGGTAGGGACCTCAGGCCCCTGTGGTGTAGAAATAGTTCAGGTGATAGCTGTCTTCTATTCTGCTACCACTCCCAGATAGCACTCTTCAGGTCCTGACAGCCAGCCTGGCTGCAATGACCTCTCTCCACTGCCCTTATCACAGTCCTCTCTTCTGGTTCTGCCCCATCTCAACTGCAATCTCCCAGTTCTCTCAGGCGTGCCTCCCCAGTTCTCCCTACTGTGCTCACTCACCAGCTCTCCCAGCTGTGACCAGTAGTCCTCCCTGGAAACTCTTAGCAGTGCTCTCTCCCGCTGTCCTCTACTTGCTCTCTCATGTGCCTCTCTTTCTAGGATCTTGTCACTCCTCCTGGATGCACCCCCCCCCCCCAGACTGGGGAGCTCCCCGTGGGCCCCAATAGCCTCCACACTCTCTCACTCCAGCTTTTCCACCCGACAACTCCTCCCCAGCCCGGCTGACCCCAGGTATTTAACCACTTCAATACCAGGCCCTTAGAGACCTTCCCGTCCAGCCCAATTTTCACCTTTCAGCGCTGTCGCAATTTGAATGACAATTGCGCGGTCATGCTACACTGTACCCAAACAAATTTTTTATCATTTTGTTCCCACAAATAGAGCTTTCTTTTGGTGGTATTTGATCACCTCTGCGGTTTTTATTTTTTGCGCAACAAATAAAAAAAGACCGAACATTTCGAAAAAAAACAAGTTTTTCTTTGTTTCTGTTAAATTTTTTTGTAAATAAGTACGCTTTCTCCTTCAATGATGGACACTGATATGGCTGCACTGATGGGCACTCATATGGCGGCACTGATGGGCACCGATGAGGTGGCACTGATGAGGTGGCACTAACGGGCACTGATGATGGGCACTGATAGGCGGCACTGATGGGCACTGATAGGTGGCACTGATGGGCACTGATAGGTGGCACTGGTATGCGGCAGTGATGGGCACTCATAGGTGGCACCAATGGGCACACATAGGCGGCACTGATGGGCACTCGTAGGTGGCATTGATTGGTATATATGGGTGGCACTGATGGGTACTGATGTGTGGCACTGATGTGTGGCACTGATGGGCACTGATAGGTGGGCACTGATGGGCACAGATGGGCACTGACAGGTGGCACCGTTGGGCAATGACAGGTGGCACCGGTGGGCAATGACAGGTGGCACTGATAAAGCATTGCTGGTCAGATCTGGGCATTGCTGGGCAGATCATTGACATAATAGTGCCTATCAGTGCCCATTTGTGGGCACTGATTGGCACAGATTGGGCACATGTGGATGGCCATGGGGTACATACCTGGCCATCCACGTTGCCCCTTCCCTGGTGGTCCTAGTGGCATCCCTGGTGGTCCAGTGTGGTGATCTGAGGGGGGCTGCGCTGATAAACAATCAGCGCAGACCCCCCCGCCAGGAGAGCCGCCGATCGGCTCTCCTCTACTCGCGTCTGCCAGACGCGAGTGAGGAAAAGCAGATCAACGGCTCTTCCCATTGACAGCGTGATCAGCCGTGATTGGACACGGCTGATCACGTGGTAAAGAGCCTCCGCCGGAGGCTCTTTACCAAGATCGGTGGAGCGGTGTGTCAGGCTGACACACCGCTCCACCGATCGCCGCGAAGCGCGCCCCCGGGGGCGCGCTGCGGCATGTTATCCTGCTGGACGTCATATGACGTCCAGTCAGGATAACAGAACCACTTCCCGGACGTCAATCCGCTATAGGGCGGGCGGGAAGTGGTTAAGGAGGCCTGCCCCCTGCCAATCCAAGTTGGGGATTGGTCAAGGCTCCTTAAGATACACCAGGCAGCCCCACCTTTCTTCCCCTCCTCTCCTTCTAACACTTTCTAGAAGAAAAAGGGAGGTGACAGTGAAGTGATGAGGCCTATGAATCACCATCCGCTACCCTGAGCCACTCCCAGGCCAGAATGAAAACAAACAAGCCTACCCTCCAGCTAGGCCTGCCTAAATTTGCCTGCTCTGCCAACAAAAATCCTCACTCTAGCACCTACCTAACTAGAAGGTGCTACATATAGATGTGTAGTTAACCATCACAGAACTCTTTATTACCCCATGTTGTTTTGACTTTGAAGCAGAACTTCAAGCAAGTAGCTAAATGCACATTTGCAAATATATACATTTTGAGATGTACATAGCTCTGCCACACCACACAGCATTGTCTGGCAATGCAGAAGACCTAATCTTTCTCTGCTGCAGTTCAGTAGAGTATACAGGTGTTGCCCCTTCCCCAGTTTGTGACTGGACAGTGAAAGGAGAAGCAGCGCCGTGTTAATGCTCATCTCCTAGTCAATGGCAGCTGGTGCTCAATAATTTGGGGGGGGACAAACCAACGCCTCCCCCCCGCGGCACCAGGAACACTAGCAACACCCCCCCCCCCCCCCCACGCAGTAGACGGACCTAAAAGCAGAAGGCCTCCTTACCTTAGGAGGCAGATATCCTGCCCGGGATGACACTCTAATCTCCTTTCCTCCTCCCTCCCCTGTCCGAGCTGGATGTGGCTGGGCCGCTGTGGGTGAGCCATCCCTGGAGACAGTGGCAGCTGATGGGTTGGTCGGTCTTCCCCTGTATCTCCTCTGGCCGTGCGTCTCCTCCGGCCTTTTGTCTCCTCCCTCCTCCTGCTAGGCCAATAGGATCGCTTCTCCTTTTGGCCAATAAGGAAACAGGTCTCAGGACCTGCTCTGCACCCCGAGCCCACCCTTTTTTTGAAGCCTATTAGAGCCTCAGGCTCTAAACACGTGCTTGGAAAAAAAAAATTGGAATCCATGCATCCGGCGCCCCGCATGTAGATTAAGGGGGGTGGCACCCGTGTGCCCCTAATGGATGGGCAGCCACTCTGTTCTCTCCTTCACCTATCAACTTGCTTCTGCCACTGGAGCACAATGACTGAAGGGGGCTGATACCAGAAAAAATTCAGGTACTTACACTGCTTGTATTAGAGGAAAAAAATACACTTATACCCCGTACACACGATAGGATTTTCCGACGGAAAATGTTCAAAGGGAGCTTGTTGTCGGAAATTCCAACCGTGTGTGGGCTCCATCAGACATTTTCCATCGGAATTTCCGACACACAAAATTTGAGATTGACATCCGTCGGAAAAAAACATGGATTTTGTTGTCAGAAAATCCTATCATGTGTACAGGGCATAAGGCTCCTTTCACAAGGGTGCCAGGGTAACGGTCGATCCACGTTTTTACTGCCAACCTGGACGGGGTGCCGCTCAGGTGAGTTGCCGCAGCTGTGATGTAAAACAATTTTAATGGGACATGCTGAGTTTGACAAGCAGGACCACCTGCTAAACTCTCCCATGTATATAGCTATCAGGGCTGCACCGCAACCACGAGCCACATGCCTGTCTTGCAGTTGCGGCATGGTCCCACAATACAAAATTTCCATTTTGCAGAAAAAAAAAAAGTCATCAGAAGTTAACAGTATCACAACCTGAAAGTTTTTAAACCTCCTTTTATTGTCCTCTGTAAAGGTTTTTTTTCAGCTGGAATGCACCGGAACTGCGTTCCGGAACCTTTGGCAGCCCTCTCCTCTCCAGCCTGTCATTTAATACTGAAGCCAGTAGAGGAAGTTTTCTGCACAGCTCACTCCCTCTACTGGCTTCTCTGTGCTAGCGCTGCATACTCAGGGCTGCTGCACTCGATCACTGGTGAGGTCTCAGGTCCCAACCTTCAGCTGCTGCAGTGATTCGGGAGGAAGCTTCCATCCCTGCTTGCCGCCACTACTCAGACTTTGTATTTTTAAGAGAGGGGAGCTGGATTTGTGATAAGAGGGGAGCTGGGGGGGATTTGTAATGAGAGTGGAGCTGGGGGGAGGGATTTGTGATGAGAGGGGAGCTGAGGGGGTTTGTGATGAGAGGGGAGCTGGAGGGGATTTGGGATGAGAGGAGAGCTGGGGGGGATTTGTGATAAGAGGAGAGCTGGGGTGGATTTGTGATGAGAGGAGAGCTGGGAAGGATTTGTGATGAGAGGAGAGCGGGGGGGGATTTGTGATGAGAGGAGAGCTGGGGGGATTTGTGATGAGAGGAGAGCTGGGGGGGATTTGTGATGAGAGGAGAGCTGGGGGGGTTTGTGATGAGAGGAGAGCTGGGGTGGATTTGTGATCAGAGGAGAGCTGGGGGTTTTTTGGGGAATTCGTCTTATGTGATACACAGTTCTAAGCATTAACTCCTTACAATTTTTTGGCTCCATTGTAATTCTCTCCTCTAAGAAAGGTGTGGCTGGGGCGGAGTTTGAGTGTGGTTGGGCGGAGTTTGGGCATGGTTTGGGCGGAGAGTTGGACAGAGGGGATGAGTTCCTGCACCCTTTCTTTGAAAAAAAAAGCCCTGTGTAAAGCAATCCACCAATGATTGGTTTTCGGGGGGGGGGGGGGCGCGAACACTGCTGCTAGTGTGAAAGAAGCCTTAAAGTGGTTCTAAAGGTAAAAGGTTTTTTTTACCTTAATGCATTCTATGCATTAGGGTAAAAAACCTTCTCTGTGCAGGCCGCCCCTTGTGCTTACCTGAGCCCAATCTCTATCCAGCTATCAGGGCATTTATCAGGAGGAATGCCACTGTTGCTAACAGTGGGCACAGTTCTTCCCACTGTTACCAATGTTGGGGTACTGATTACTCACTGACACCAATGATGGGTCATTATTTTTCCCACTGATTGCAACAATAGGGCACTATTCCTCCCACCGATACTAATTATAGTGCACTGATGCCAACATGGGGGCACTATTTCTCCCATTGAAACCAACAATGGTGTACTTTTCCTCCCACTGTTCTAATGCTAGGTACTGTTCTTCCCACTGATACCAGTCATGGGGTACTGTTCTCTCACTGGCACCAATGATGGGACACTATTTCTCCCACTGACACCAACAATGGGGCATTATTCCTCCCACTGATACCAATGATGGTGCACTATTCCTCCAGTTGATACCAATAATGGGGCACTATTTCTCCCACTGATACCAACAATGGTGTACCTTTCCCCCCACTGTTGCTAACGCTGGGCATTGTTCTTCCCACTGATACAAATGATGGGATACTCTTCTCTCACTAGCACCAATGATGGGTCACTATTTCTCCCACTGACACCAACAATGGGGCGCTATTCCTCCCACTGATACCAATGATGGTGCACTATTCCTCCAGTTGATACCAATGATGGGGCACTATTCCTCCCACTGATACCAGGGATGGTGTACCTCTTGTTGTAATGTATTTTGCAGATAGCAACATGTGTTTTTTTATAATGTAAAAAAAAAGAAATTTTTTTTTAGACCATTTCTATTTCTATTCCTTTATGAGTTAAGTGATTATAGAGGTATACTCAAAGTCCCAAATCCAATTTTGATTTGCCCTCTAACAACAGTGGACAATGTTCCTCCCACTGATACTAATGATTAGGAACCGTTCCTCTCACTGGCACCAATGATGGACCACTATTTCTCCCACTAATGACAATAATAATAATATAATAATAATAAACTTTATTTTATATATCGCCTTTGAAGGTAGCTTCTTAAAGCGCTTTACAAAGAAAACAAAGGAATACACAGGATAACATAAAGGGAAAAAAAGGGACAATTAAGTGAAAGTTTGTCTAAAGAAAAAAAATTTAAGATTTGATTTGAAAGAGTTTAGAGAAGATGACTCTGATGTTCTTAGGAAGTGAATTCCAGAGTTCTGGAGCATAGCAGGAGAAGGCTCTGTCTCCCATCGAGTCTAGGTGAGTAGAGGCAGACACACAAAAAAACAGAATTTGACGAGTGGAGGTTACGAGGGGGAAAGTAAGTTGATAAAAATTTAGAGAGATAATGGAGTGCCAAGCCATGAAGAGCTATATAGGTGTGCAAGAGGATCTTAGTCTATGCGAAACCTGACGAGTAGCCAGTGCAAGGACTCCAGGATAGGGGTAATATGAACACATGTACCAGACCTAGTCAGGATTCTGGCTGCAGAATTTTGAACATATTGAAGTTGATTAATAGTGGATTTAGGTACACCAGCGAATAGAGCATTACAGTAGTCAAGTCGGGAGAACGCAAATGTATGGATCAGCTTTTCAGCTACAGTGTATGATAACATAGGACGCAGCCGAGCAATGTTTCTCAAGTGGAAAAAAGATGTTCATTTTGTACATGTGGATCCAACGTTAAATTAGTATCAACTATCACCCCCAGATTTTTACATTTAGACTGCAACTCGACTATAGTGCCATCTATAGATAAGCTATTAGGACTGGCCTTACCAATGATGGGGCACTATTCCTCCACTTGAAACAAGTATGGATTGTTATTCCTCCTCCCAATCCCGAGACATTTTTTACTCCAACTCACCACCAAACCAGGAGGATTGTTTATTTCTGCTGGTCACAGTCTGGCCCATCTAACATCTGAAGGAGATTACCTGGCCTTTTGTTTAGAAAGTCTAAGGATCTCTGCATTAAAAGTTCTATTTTGGTGCTTGGCAGTCCATTCAAAAAAAAAATGGGCTTCCTTATATCAATGCACATTATGGTGTGACATAATGCATATTAAGGTACCACAAATATATGAATCCAACCTTAACAAAATTAAAGTGTGTAAAAGGGCTTGCCCAAACTGAATTTTAAGTTTTGCATTCTTCTAAAGCTTTTCCTTTTCTGCTGGTAGCTAATAATTAAGTAGACAGTATTACTTTTTAATGTGTTTGTTCTAAAACAAATTGAATTTCAGTTTCCCTCTGACAGATCTGAATGACTGAACATGTCCCCATTTAAAATTTGGCTTTAAATCTGTAACCTTTAGTCAGTCAAATTACATTTTCAACAGAATGGGGGTCAGTATAGTGAATATCTTCTATTTTAGTTTATAAGCCTTTAGTTAGAGTTTCTGGTCTCTTAAAAGTTTACATGACGGCGGGAGTCAGTGTACATCCCTCTTGTTTCATTGAGGGATTGCCTGCATGTATGTAATTAGGACCTTGTATACTGTTAGGATAACAAATTGTTTTCACTAATAAAACATCTGGCACTTGTTACCGGGAATTACAAAAGAGTTTTCCAGCCTTGTAAGTTTGTTTTTATGGACATCGAAACTTAATGTTACAATCTGAAGGTCCCTTTAAAAAAAGACCTAAGTAGAAACTGATGGAAATGTATAAACTGTAAATGCCAAGACACAAGATAGCGTGGCGTCCCCGATAATAAGCTGTGATTACATAAATTGTGTTGATAGTTTTGTATGTTGCTAAAGAAAGGATAAATAAGCCTTGTGGAACTTGCATGATGTCTCCAGTCAACATTTGCAACAGCCTTTAAGCTGACCATACACATATAACATTTTTCCATTTAGCCTGCATGCTAAACGAAAACAATCTACAGCCGGCCATAGATGATCCGATTTTCTTTTCTGCAACCAGCCGCTGGCAATAATTGCATGAAAAATCAGTAAAAGGCTGGTTGTACCCAAGTTGATCGATTGATCAACTCGGGTACAATCAGCCTAAAAGGTGGGTAAATAAAGTGTTGCACTATCATAGGTTTAAACAATATATAACATCTACCACAAACTTGCTCCCAGTGAACTCAAAATAGCAGCGCTAAAGGCAATCCCTAATCAAATAATAAGATGTAGTGAAGAGTGATAAACTGATGAATCAACCTGTGCAATGATTACATCACATCCTCACCCCTCATCATTAATGTGCATAAAATGATATGCTCAAAAAATCACAAACGAATGGTGCATATAAACCAATTAAGTGAATAACATATCTGTGCATATACAAATATATATGAAAGTTACAACTAAGTGAGAGCCAATGTGAATTAACTCGCAAAAAATTATATCTATAAAATGTGTCCACAAACAATCCAAAAGTAAAATAGTCCAAAACAAAAATCCGTGACGTGTTGTGGTGCAAATCTTCTACTTAAATGAATCTTCCACCGCACCTCTGTGACTGTGAATCCACTCCCCTTAGGCGAATACACTCACCAACTCCTTTTGCCCACACTCTCGTGTCAGGGCCAACAAGCTTTTATCCCACACTCACAAGGGATAAGAACGGTCTTCAGTAGAAAGCCTGTACACCTTTACCTCTCCAAAGTGTAATGCCCAAGAGCTCTCTCCACATGAAAAAAGAAAAATAATCCAATGGTGCAATAACGTAATGAAATTTATTAAAAATCAAAAGCCCCTTCACCATTGCACTCACATCCTTAAAATTCACTGCCAGGGGCGTGGCTACACGGCAATCGTTTCTGAGTGACGTAGGACGCTGTGACAGGGAGCGCCATACGAGGAAAGGTGGAAGCCGGTCACATCTACACCAGGGATCGGGTGAGACGGGTATTTTGAGAAACGCAGTACCTGGGTCCGCCGTGACCACCACACACTGGTTTACTGACTTTATGTTTGATGCTGTGACAACTTGCTGTGCTGTGTTACTGTTGAGCCTGCAGTGAATTTTAAGGATGTGAGTGCAATGGTGAAGGGGCTTTTGATTTTTAATAAGTTTCATTACGTTATTGCACCATTGGATTATTTTTCTTTTTTCATGTGGAGAGAGCTCTTGGGCATTACACTTTGGAGAGGTAAAGGTGTACAGGCTTTCTACTGAAGACCGTTCTTATCCCTTGTGAGTGTGGGATAAAAGCTTGTTGGCCCTGACACGAGAGTGTGGGCAAAAGGAGCTGGTGAGTGTATTCGCCTAAGGGGAGTGGATTCACAGTCACAGAGGTGCGGTGGAAGATTCATTTAAGTAGAAGATTTGCACCACAACACGTCACGGATTTTTGTTTTGGACTATTTTACTTTTGGATTGTTTGTGGACACATTTTATAGATATAATTTTTTGCGAGTTAATTCACATTGGCTCTCACTTAGTTGTAACTTTCATATATATTTGTATATGCACAGATATGTTATTCACTTAATTGGTTTATATGCACCATTCGTTTGTGATTTTTTGAGCATATCATTTTATGCACATTAATGATGAGGGGTGAGGATGTGATGTAATCATTGCACAGGTTGATTCATCAGTTTATCACTCTTCACTACATCTTATTATTTGATTAGGGATTGCCTTTAGCGCTGCTATTTTGAGTTCACTGGGAGCAAGTTTGTGGTGGATCAATTTTTTACTGTATACTTATTATTTAAGCAGCAGCTCAGATTCAGGTCTTTGCCATCAGCGCAGCGTTTTTGGGTGTATGAGTGGGCGGATTTTTATACATCTGATTTTTTACAATATATAACATCTATAGAAAGTGCTCAAATGTGCATAAAGTCCAAGATTCAATCAATCCAATATAGGCGGTGAAAAGAAGTAGTAGATCTCGTAGCCCAGGATCAGAGATGAAATGAATCACACTCCCTCCACCGCAGGGGTCGACCACCAACAAATAGATAAGACATACTCTTACCAGAAGGCCAGGACCCCCTTGACAGGAAGGTCAAACTCGCTTTGGGGATTGCCCTTTTTAGACATACTTCAGCAGTGATCGTAGAAAAAATGGATGGTCCCATCTCTGGGTATGATCCACAATAGAAGTCACGGACTCCCAAATGTGTGATGTAAATAAATAAAACACTATATAGTGTAAAAACCCTTAAAAACTAGTATTTATTTTAAAATAATGACACTCACATAATTAGTCGAGAAATGGGCATATATCGATAAACATCCAGTCTGGAAAGTGTCTTCCAGGTAGCGCAATGATGTAGACAAGTAGCTCCAACCGATGCGTTTCATCACCATAGGACTTCTCCCATACATGGTTCGAATGCTACACGGCGGGGATGGATGAATTTCCTGCTGTGGCTATTGTTTTTTGACAGCCAGCCTTGCCATTCTACAAAATATCTGAACAGTGCCTGCATCCTTTATGTCAGCTGGCAATTTTGTAGCCGGGTCCTTCAGTTTTCAATGGCGGTATGTTGGGCAGGAGGCAGTTGATAGGGCCTCTCGTTCTTCAGATTTGGACAGTCCATCAGGAATCAGTTGAAATATGAACAGTAAATACTGTAGAAAAGTCAATTGGCACAAACCGATACTGTAATCACAATAGGAAAATGCTAGCTGGACACTAAAGGGTTTTCACACAGCCCTGTAACATATATATATATATATATATATATATATATATATATATAAGAAACTAGTGCAGCGCATTTAAAAATATGAACAGTGTATGGCCAGTTTTAGAATGACTGCACCATGTTAATAAATCTGGACAATGTGGCAGGGGATTGCCATGGAAGACCCTTTTAATGCAACGATTTTTTGGCTAATGAAAGAGTGTACTTTTTTTTTAAATAGCGTAGAGAAAGTTTAAACTCTTGTTTTGTATTATTGTATACTTTCTGTGTCCTGTTCAGGAGATTTGCCCTCACTTCCTGTCCCAGAGAAACAACAGGAAGTGAGTTTGAAGCGAGGTGAAATCTCTATATTTTATCACTGTAAAAGGTACCCATATAGGAAGATTTACTCTCACCTCTGGTTATGGTAGCATCTTTAACATTTGGGGACAATAGTCACTAGGACACATGGATAGGATAAAACTATCCAGGGGGAACAATGATGGCATAAAACGTGACAGGGCTTCTTATCTTTCCCTATTATACATACACTTTTTAGAGTAAACTAGCCATTCCTGTATACAAAATCAACAGTATGAGTGTGTAACACACCAGCATGCTCCTGTATATATCTTGACATACTGTAATTGCCTGAGTGTCTTTGGAGCGTCAAAAGTCAATAAGCACAACTTCAGCGTAGGTCAAGGGCCCCCCACCATGACTTCCACATCTTGTTATTGAACAGTAAGGCTGAAATGACTGATAATGAAATGCAAACTAAATTCAAATACCAAAGTTGAAGTCTGAGTTTAAGCAGCTATCTGAAGTTATGTGCAATTATCTGTGTGTGCCAACTATTCATTCCTGCTGTTTAATCATTTATGGTTCTGCCAGGTTTACTTTAATGTCAGTGACTTCTTTACCTGAGAATCAACAATGATAAATGTTCATTGTGATGATATATGTGGAAGCAGTAGGCACCCAATGCTCTTGTGCGCCATTGGTGTTATAGAGTACAAACAATTGAACCCAAAGTACATCTGATGGCAATGGCATAAATTTCCCCACCATTAGCTCACCCTGGCTCCAAACCCAGAGATGCAGCAGATGATCTCCATCACAAGTTAAATTGCACATTTTGTACTCCTCAAACTCGCTCATCCCTCTCTTTATGGACCTTGCTTTGTGCAATGGTCCATATCATTTGGTGGAGGAGGGATTATGGTGTTGGGTTGTTTTTCAGGGGTTGGCTTAGCTCCAGTGAAGGAAACTCTTAAGGCGTCAGCATGCCAAGACATTTTGGACAATTCCATGCTCCCAACCTTTTGGGGATGGCCCCTTCCTGTTCCAACATGACTGCACACCAGTGCACAAAGCAAGTTCCATAAAGACATGGATGAGCGAGTTTGGGTTGAAGGAAATTGACTGGCCTGCACAGAGTCCTGACCTCAACCCGATGGAACACCTTTGGTATGAATTAGAGCGGAGACTATGAGCCAGGCCTTCTCGTCCAACATCAGTGTCTGACCTCACAAATGCTCTTCTGGAAGAATGGTCAAACATTCCCATAGAAACACTTCTAAACCTTGGGGACAGCCTTCCCACAAGAGTTGAAGCTGCTATAGCTGCAAAGGGTGGGCCAACTCAATATTAAACCCTATGGACTAATAGGGCGTACACACGGTCGGACTTTGTTCGGACATTCTGACAACAAAATCCTAGGATTTTTTCAGACGGATGTTGGCTCAAACTTGTTTTGTCTACACACGGTCGCACAAAGTTGTCGGAAAATCCGATCGTTCTAAACGCGGTGACGTAAAACACGTACGTCGGGACTATAAACGGGGCAGTGGCCAATAGCTTTCATCTCTTTATTTATTCTGAGCATGCGTGGCACTTTGTCCGTCGGATTTGTGTACACACGATCGGAAATTCCGACAACGGATTTTGTTGTCGGAAAATTTTATCTCCTGCTCTCCAACTTTGTGTGTCGGAAAATCCGATGGAAAATGTCCGATGGAGCCCACACACGGTCGGAATTTCCGACAACACGCTCCGATCTGACATTTTCCATCGGAAAATCCGACCGTGTGTACAGGGCATTAGACTGGGATGCCATTAAAGGGGTTGTAAACCCTCATGTTTTATCACCTTAATCCTATGCACTAAGGTGAAAAACCTTCTGACACTGACCAGCCCCCCAGCCCCCCCCCCCCCCCCCCGTTTTACTCACCCGAGCCCATTTGTTCCTACGGCGAAGACGTGTTCTAGCAGCGCAGCGATTGGCTCCCTCCGCTGTCAATAACGCGGGCGCGTTTAAAATTAGGACACTTACCTGTCCAGGAATCCAGCGGTGTCCGCACCTCAGCCGATTTTTCCATCAGCTCTCGGGTGCTGCCGCCGCCTGTAATTGCCTGTAATAGAAACCGGCAGTGGAGCCGCAAGTCTTCACCGCCGGTTACCTACTGCGCATGCGCAAAATGCGCTGCGCTTTCTGGATCAGCGGTGGTGGGGAAGGAAAAGGGGGCCGTTCCTCTGGGTAAGCTCGCTGCAGCAAGATCACCCGAAAGTGAGAGCTGGTACCTGTCAAAACCAGGTACCTGCTCCCCCTCCCCCCCGAAAGATGCCAAATGTGGCACCGGAGGGGGGGGAGAAGCAAGATAAGCTGAGCTTCCCCTTTTGGGTGGAGCTCCGCTTTAATTCCAGCTAACAATTTTTAAGCAGTTAAAGGGGTTTTTTCCTTTTGGGATAAAAGTTTTAACTAACTAAATAAAATCTTACTATTGTGAGCACCTCTATCAGTGTTAAATGGTTTGTCTCAAACTTCTAACTGCCACTTTTGTTGGACAGCTTGGTCTGTTAAAGAAAGTTGAAAAAATAACAAAATTACTGGCCAAGTCGCTATTTGAAAATAAAGCAAATCAAGCCTAAAAAAGAAAACCAAAGAGGACACCATCATTTGTAAGATGCTAAACATTTGATTTTGCTTTAGGGGTTTAGATACGCTTTAACCACTTCAGCCACGGAAGGATTTACCCACTTCCTGACCAGGCCATTTTTTGCGATACAGCACTGCATCGTTTTTAACTGACAATAGCACGGCTGTGCGATGCTGTACCCAAACAAAATTGATGTCCTTTTTTTTCCCACAAATATTTTATTTTTATTTCATACTTATACAGCACTGTCAATTTACACAGCGCTTTACATATACATTGTACATTCACATCAGTCCCTACACCCTCAAGGAGCTTACAATCTAAGGTCCTTAACTCACATTCATATACTAGGGACAATTTAGACAGGATCCAATTAACCTACCAGCATGTCTTTGGAGTGTGGGAGAAAACCGGAGTACCCGGAGGAAACCCACGCAGGCACAGGGAGAACATGCAAACTCCAGGCAGGTAGTGTCATGGTTGGGATTTGAACCAGTGACCCTTCTTACTGCTAGGCAAGAGTGCTAACCACTACACCACTGTGCCACATCCTTTTTTTCCCCACAAATAGAGCTTTCTTTTGGTGGTATTTGATCACCTCTGCAGTTTTTATTTTTTGCGCTATAAACAAAAAAGAGAGACAATTTTGAAAAAAAAAAATATATATTTTTTTACTTTTTGCTATAATAAATATCCCAAAATAAAATTGAAAAAAATAAATTTCTTCCTCGGTTTAGGCCAATGTGTATTCTTCTACATATTGTTGGTAAAAAAAATTTCCAATTAGCATATATTGATTGGTTTGCGCAAAAGTTAGATTCATGGCATTTTTATTTTTATTTTATTTTTTTACTAGTAATGGCGGGGATCTGTGTTTTTTAGCGGGACTGCGACATTGCAGTAAACAGATCGGACACTTTTGACACTTTTTTGGGACCAGTGACATTTATACAGTGATTAGTGCTATAAAAATGCACTGATTACTGTATAAATGACACTTGCAGGAAAGGGGTTAAGAGGGTTAAATGTTCGTTAGGGAGGTGTTTCTAACTGTGGGGGGAGGGGACTGACAGGGAGTAGAGAAAGATCGCTGTTCCTGATCACTCGGAACAGACAATCTCACTCTACTCCCCTGACAGAACGGGGATCTGTTTTTTTACATCGACAGATCCCCATTCTGCCTCTCTGTGGAGCGATCTCGGGTGGCCAGCGGACATCGAGTCTGCCAGACCAGCTGATTGGCTCCCCCACGAATGGGCACGCACAGGCCCACAGATTGCCCTGTACGCGCCCAACGTACAATGACGGCGATTCGCACAGGAGAGCCAACCTGCTGCAGTACAACTGCGGCGACTGGTCGGGAAGTGGTTAAACTTGATGAATCGTTTCCATAACCTGTAGTCACAGTGCAAAAAAATACACTAAAACTTCAAGCCTTAAAGTCGGAATTAGCTCTTCCATAATCTCCACTTCTCTGCAATATCATGTCTACAGTGCCTGTTTCTGGATTTCTGAATGCCTATCTCATTAAATGTAAACGGCAAATAAAATTAAATGGAATTGCTTATTTATATAACTAAAACCATGCAGGAGAATGTTATAAATAAATACATCTTGGAGACATAGAGTCGACATCCCAGACAATGAGAATGTCTACTTTTTCCCTTTTCAATACAAACCACATCTGATGAATATATGGTACTGTTACAGAGAGGGATGGACATGAGTGGGATGTAATTGTACATCTGGCTGCTATCAGTATTGTAGATAGGCATCTATTCCTCTATATCTGCGTGGCTTAATGTATAGGAAGTATATTATTAAAAATAGATCTAATTAAAGCCACAATTTTTTTCCAGGGGATAAATGCTTGCAGGACACTGTTATAATAATATGCATCCAATGGAAGTAATAAAATGGTCTATTTATTATTATAAAACAAGTAACAGTCACACAGAAGTCAATACTACCCTTGGCTTGTAAGGAACAGGGGCACTTCTAGGATACTAAATGATCTGGGATGCCTCAAATAAAATCATAGCATTGCAAAAGGTCATAGCAGATTTCTATGAACAGGTTGGATTTTGTTGCAGATCAGAAAGGGTTAAGATTACCTAAGGAAAGCTAGTGTTAAGGTTAGAGGGAGGGTGAGTGTGGTTCAGGGTAAAGAAACATATTGCTAAAAATCTCAGCACTAATTTACTAATATTACAGAATAAGTGGATGAGGCCTGCTTCTTGTGTCTTTTTCCTCCTGCATGCTGTTAGAATTGAGCCTTTCGTTTTCTGGTCCCAGACCAGGAAATCGAGATAAATAAAAGGAAACTTTGGAATGCCAATGCTTCCATCACACCTTATATACAGTATGTGCCTTTTCAATTAAACGGTATGGAACATACGTGTGTGCAGCCTATTGCAAGAGGGTGTGCACTCCAAAGCTCAGACACACATGCCTTTATCTGCAGACTCAGCTGCACTGGACAGTGAATGAATGGGAAGTGCTCTGTGCTAAGTGGCTTCCTGTTCATTCCCAAACTGTGTCCCAAACATAGTAGACTGTGTCTACTATGCTTCAGTTATGAATTAAGTGAGAGAGTGTATTCACTGTGTTCATTTAGAAAAGTAAGGGGCCAGTAAATGACATATTGACTAGTGCTTTCCTCCTCTCTATATCCTGAAACACACTCCGCAGAATCCGAGGGAAGAGAAGGGAAGCCAGCAGTTCTGCAGGGGGGGGCAACATGGAGGGAAACCCAGGCAGTAGGGGAAGTCGGCACCACACAGAGTGATTCGGGTGTGTCCAGGCACACCTGGCAGCCCCCTGCACACGCCTATGGTATGGAACTAAAGGGCTGTACACACGGGCTGAATATCACGCGTCATTGGCCAGTTCATTAGAAAACCGGCCGACATTCGGTTCATGTGTACAGCAGCCGGTCCAACAGAAGCCAATGTGCAGTCTATCCCCATAGACATCTATGGGGCTATCTCGCAACACTGGAGAACTTCTGTTTCAGGCAAGTGTACATCTGGGACAGGCAAGAGGGGTACTTTTGTTAAGTGAGGCTAGGAAAAAAGAACAAATATACCGTATTTATCGGCGTATAACACGCACTTTTTTCCCCTGAAAATCAGGGGAAAATCGTGGGTGCATGTTATACGCCGATCCCCCACCGATTGTGAGCTCTTCGGCCGCTCTCAGCGGCTTTTGGCTTTTCTCGGCGGCTTTGAAAATGGCGCCGCCGTTCTCAGTCGCTTTCGGCCATTCTCGGTGTCTCTCGCCCGCCTTCGGCCATTCTCGGCGGCTCTCGGCCGCTTTCGGCAATTCTCAACGGCTCTCGGCCATTCTCAGCGCCTCTCGCAGTCTCGGGAGCCGCCGAGAGCCGAGTGCGTCCAAGAGCGACTGAGAGCGGCCGAGAGCGGCCGAGAGCCGCCAAGAATGGCCGAAAGCGACCGAGAGCCGCCGAGAATGGCCGAAAGCGGCCGAGAACTGCGGCGCCATTTTCAAAGATGCAAACGACACAGGCTACAGAGGGACACTGACAAGGCTGCAATCGGGTACAAGACTACAGATGGACACTAACAAGGCTGCAATGGGGGACAAGGCTGCAATGGGGGACAAGGCTGCAATGGGGGACAAGGCTGCAATGGGGGACAAGGCTGCAATCAGGGACAACACTACAGATGGACACTGACAAGGCTGCAGATGGACACTGATGAGGCTTCATTGATGGGCATTTAAATGTAAGTTTTTTTCCTTAAACTTTCCTTCTAAAAGTTTTTTTCCTTAAAATTCCCTCCTAAACTTGGGGTGCGTGTTATACGCCGGCGCGTGTTATACGCCGATAAATACAGTAACTTCTTTAAATGTAAGCTTATCCTTTAATTGACTTTTGGGAATTTTGGTATATACTTCTTGACATGTCCTGGTTTTTCTAAGGACACATATATCGAGAAACGCTGGCCCAATCACCTTCTGATTATGGTGTTCAGATTGATCACATTTATGCAGTCAAGTAGTTGTCAGAAAGAAATGAAGTTGCTCATGTTAAGCTTTTTTTTAGACGTAGGGTGGGCTTGCATGAGCTCCAAGAACTTCTTTTTCAGGTTGAGCAAAAAGCATCCCATAAAAGGTCATTCATACTTACCCGCCTTGCTGATGGTGACTCCAGTCTTGACTTTTCTTAATGACCTACATGAAAACCCAAATAAAAACTTAAAAAAAAAAAACTGGCCTATCATACAAAGAATTAGCCACAACAACCAATCCATACCTATCTACCTAAGGCCATTCCATTCATCCAAGCTAACATTTCACATGCTGTCCATTACGGTTTATACTATTCTTTCACTGATGGCAGGTCCTCAGTGATAGCAGCTCCTCAGTGTCATTTCTTCATTTCTTTTGCTAAACTGTACCCTAATTCGCACTTTGACTGTAACCCAAGTGCAGTTGATCATTCTGCTTTGACTTTAGTTTTGTCTTTGTCCTTTATACCTACCCTTGTGTTGGGTACATAGGCACAATTCTCTTATTTCCCAATAAATGTTGGATTTATAATATGCACACTCTAAGCCACATGCTATGGTTAGATACTGTTTGGCACCCCATCTTGCCTTGGTAGTCCTGCTGTCAAGATTTAATCCTGTGTTGTGTTGCAAGCTAGCTCATATTATAAAGTGCTGAGTGGTAATGTCAGCACTATGGAACACAAAGACAAGCGGACAGCTTGCCCCGCTTACGTCTTCCCTGTCTCCCAGACATAATATTGTTTACATTATTAACAAACATAATACTGCATTTCAAATTGTGTCTCAGGAAGCTGAAAATTTGCTGAGATATTTTTTTTCTGCTAATCCTCCTTGTTTTAAAAAACTAATCCTTGAAGCCCACAAGAAAAAACAATGGTGAGCTTAAGATTGTATTTTATTTTTTCAAGCTATAACATATCTCTTTAAAAGTGAGAAATAATTTTTTTGTGTTGCTGGCTGAAAGGACATAATCTGCAAAGTAATCTATTAAAATTCATTTGTAAAGTTTATTCTTGTGATCTGTACTTTAGGGCAAATCCTCTGCAGTTTCATATTGATATGTGACAGCTACTGGTGACGCAAGTAGAAGATTATGCAACGAATAAACTTTATTTAGATGTGTCTGTAGTGTTTCTTACAAATATATGAATATTTAGGAAAATAAATCGTACATTTTATAACACTCAGCACGCTCCCTCTCCAACCGCAAATCAAGTCCAAATGCAATATTCCCCATGCACACCTTCGAGAAACCGGCTTTTCAGAAGTGCTGGGTGCTGCAATGACCACAGGCTGGAAATTGTGGAATATCAAAGTGAGGAATGTCTTCAGCACACCAAGGATTCCTCAAAAGGGTCCAAATCTTTACTTCTATGGTCACATAATAAACATACAGCAAGGTTTCGGAGCCACGCAGGGCCCCTTCGTTAGGCTTGGCAAAGGGGCCCTGTGTGGCTCCAAAATGTTGCTGTATGTTTATTATGTGACCACGGAAATAAAACTTTGGACCCTTTCAAGAAATCCTTGGTGTGCTGAAGACTTTCCTTCACTTCCCTCTCCAACCATTGTGCCTATCAGTCAGACAGGTGCAAAGCTGAGAAGTTTTGTAGTAGGGGTGGGTGCAGCCTGATTGGTAACTGAGAGACTAGAGCACCATCAGGTCCGCCTTGCTGTTGATTCACAGTGGATGACAATTAGCAGATCTATAGCTGCTATTTCATCCAATAGCAGCTTTCAAATCCACCCAAACACCTGCACTGACAATTAAAAGTAAAGGGGGCCTAATGGGCAACTAGTCTCTCAGTTCCCCATCAGGCTTCAAGCACCCAGTGACACAAGTAATTTCCCAGATATGGGCTTTGCAATATATGGGTAATGATGACATCATTGTTAACCTCAACCCCTTTGTTTACATTTAGCTTTAGGCCACTAAATCTCCCAGGCCAATAAATGGATAGAGCTGGGGATAGAGCTCTGTGCTGTAGGCTATCACATGACAGCTTTCCAGTACAGATGTATCCCACTCTGAGTGCTGGCATACCTCTGTACACCAGCTCAGAGCTGGTCTTAAATATCATAATGAATAATGAGTAGCTGTTTGCTAATGAGTCACACCTTTCCAGTAATGCCCCGTACACACGGTCGGACATTGATCGGACATTCCGACAACAAAATCCATAGATTTTTTCAGACGGATGTTGGCTCAAACTTGCCTTGCATACACACGGTCACACAAAGTTGTCGGAAAATCCGATCATTCTGAACGCGGTGACGTAAAACACGTACATCGGGACTATAAACGGGGCAGTAGCCAATAGCTGTCAGGTCCCACACTTACCAGACAGGTGAGTCCGCTTGGGCAGAGGGTAGGCTCCCTTACGTATCCGATTCGGGACCCCTGATAGAGCAGACAGGAGGTCACGAATGCGGAGTGGTATGAGGGCCTGTAGTAGGGTCCTGGAGCACAATGGTCTGGCAAGCACCGGTAGGTCTTCAGACTGGGTGGAGCAGATGCTAGGCAGGAACTGTTCAGGCTGGTCATACACTTGCAGAGGTCGGCAACGGGCTGGCAGCAGAGGTACAAGAGGGTGAGGCAGAAACAAGGTCAGACAAGCCGGGGTCGGGTTCAGGCAGCAATCAAGGATAGTCCAAGGGGTAGCCGGGTCACAACGGATAAGCACAACAGGGAAACAGGAACTCAGGATGATCACGGACACGGTACGGAGCTGTTTGATCAGGCAGCACTGGGTCAGCATAGAGGCAAACCTTAAATAGGCCGATTGGCGCCAAAACGCCGCACACGTGCACGCGCCGGTTCGCCATAGCGCGCCGCGCCCCCGCACGCGCCCGAGCGCGCCCCCGACACCGGCGTGCACGCCCACCGAACCGGGTCGCGTCATAAGCAGCGCTCACAGGCGGACGCGCGCTAACGCGAACGCGCGCTAGCGCGAACGCGCGTACGCACGAACGCCCGGGCGCCACCCCGCACGCCACGGTCGGCCAGCCCAGACACACCAGCGCCCCCAGGGACACGCGCCCCAGCACGGACAGGAACGCGAGCGCCAACACGCCCCGGCGCGCCCCGGCGCCCAACCAGGTAACCTCTCTGACAGTGCCCCCTCCTCAAGGGCAGACTCCGGATGCCCAGCTGGGCCATCTTTGCGGGATGAGAGGTTTTGAAGGATTGAAGGAGATCGTTAGCGTGCAAATTGTTTTCTGGTTCCCACGAATTGTCTTCGGGGCCGTAGCCCCTCCACTTCACCAGATATTGTACCTGATTGCGCCTTCTTCTGCAATCAAGAATTGCTTCCACTTCAAACTCCTCTTCGCCATCAACCTTGATCGGTTTGGGTGGACCAACGCAACGACCAGGAAAAAAATTGGGCGTGACCGGTTTTAGGAGAGAAACATGGAATACTGGATGAATTTTCAGGGAATTGGGGAGGTCCAATTCAAATGCCACATCGTTGATCTTCCTTTTGATCAGGAAAGGACCCAGGTATTTGGGGCCCAGTTTCCTGGATGGACAAGCTAGCTTGAGGTTTGCGGTGGACAGCCAGACAGAATTGCCAGGTTCAAGCATAAGTTCTCCTCGTCTCTTCCTGTCGAAGATCCTCTTATAGTCTTCCTGAGCCTTGGTCATGGTTTCCTGTAGCAATTTGTTGTTATTGGAGAAAAAGTTCAAGGTCTCGGAAACTGCAGGAACAGGGCATTCAGGAAATGTTCCAGGTAAGAAGGATGGGTGGAAACCATAGTTGGCATAGAATGGAGACTGATTAGTCGCTGAATGTAAAGAGTTGTTATAAGAGAACTCTGCGATGGGAAGCAGGGAGGCCCAGTCATCTTGGGAAAAAGCTGAAAAACAGCGGATGTATTGCTCCAAGGTTTGGTTCGTCCTCTCGGTCTGTCCATTGGACTGAGGATGGTAGGCCGAGGAAAAGGACAACTCGATCTCAAGGGCACCACAAAGGGATCTCCAGAATCTAGAGGTGAACTGGACGCCTCTGTCCGAGACTATATTGGTCGGGACTCCATGTAGTCTGACGATTTCTTTGATGAAGATAGCGGCGGTCTCCAAGGCTGAGGGGGTGCCCTTCATGGGAAGGAAATGGGCCATTTTAGACAATCTGTCCACTACAACGAAGATGGATGAAAAACCCTCTGATGGTGGGAGCTCCACGATGAAATCCATAGAGATCATGGCCCAAGGTCTCTCTGGGACTGGTAATGGCTTCAGTAGACCCCATGCTCTTGACCGGCTAGTCTTATTTCTGGCACACGTATCACAAGACTCCACATATGCCTTACAATCCCTGGTAAGATGAGGCCACCAGAAGGAGCGTTGGACAAGGTCAATTGTTTTCCGTGTGCCGAAGTGACCCGCAAGTTTGTGGTCATGGCACAAGCTTAGTACCCGTGCTTTCAGCTCCTCAGGAACCACAATCCTATTCTTGAACCAGAGCAGTCCATCCTTGGCACAGGCTTCAGCAAGTGGGGGCATTCTCGAGGAAGCTCGCCTGATCTGGGAGATTATGTCTTCTTGTAGAACGAGGAAATTTCCAGAAGGGAGAATGGTGTCTGGGGACAAGGTTCTTTCAGAGTCAAGGAACATTCGGGAAAGGGCGTCGGATTTAACATTCTTGGATCCAGGTCTGTACGTGATGTGGAAAATAAATCGCGAAAAAAAAAGTGCCCATCTGGCCTGCCGGGGTTTTAATCTCTTGGCCGTTCTCAGGTACTCTAAATTTTTATGGTCTGTGTAGACCAAGATGGGATGTGCTGCTCCTTCCAGGAGATAACGCCATTCTTCCAGAGCTGCCTTAATGGCCAGAAGTTCCCGATCACCCACATCATAGTTTTTCTCGGACGGAGAGAGCTTACGTGAAAAGAATCCCACTGGATACAGGAGTGCTTTGGCACCCTGTCTCTGAGACAGTACAGCTCCGACTGCAACTTCGGAGGCATCCACCTCCAGGACGAAAGGCAAGGCAGGATTGGGATGTTTAAGAATAGTGGCTGAGGTAAACAACGCTTTGAGTTTTCCAAAGGCCTCTTGTGCTTTAGGGGTCCAGTGGAACCGGCACCCTTGTTTAATAAGTTCCGTAATGGGAGCTATGATTGAAGAAAAACCCCTGATGAACTTTCTGTAGAAATTGGCGAAGCCAATAAAACGTTGTACCCCTTTTTTGTCAGTCGGTGCAGGCCACTCCAGAATAGCGGATACTTTCTGAGGATCCATTTTAATGCCATCAGGAGAGATGATTAAACCCAAGAATTGGATGGATTGGAGCTCAAATTCGCACTTCTCAAGTTTGGCGTAGAGCCCATGCTGTCTTAGCCGGGAGAGTACAGTTCGTACATGTCTGCGGTGCTCCATCAGAGAGGCGGAAAAGACCAAGATATCATCTAGATAAACGATGACGTATAAATCCAGTAAATCATGAAAGACGTCATTAACAAAGTGCTGAAATGTTGCCGGTGCATTGCACAGACCAAAAGGCATGACAAGGTACTCATAATGACCAAATCGGGTACGAAAAGCTGTCTTCCACTCGTCTCCTTCTCTTATACGGATCAGGTTATAGGCTCCACGGAGATCTAGTTTAGTAAACACGGTAGCAGATCCTAACCTCTGAAACAGCTCAGGAACCAAAGGTAACGGGTATCTGTTCTTTATGGTAATTTTGTTAAGCTCCCGATAATCAATGCAGGGACGTAGGGAATGATCTTTTTTTTCTACGAAGAAGATGCCTGCCCCAGCTGGAGACGTGGAAGGACGAATGAACCCTTTCTTCAGGTTTTCGTCAATGTAAGTCTTCAAGGTGCCCAGCTCCTGCTCCGTTAAGGGAAAGATCCTACCAAAGGGGACTTCGGTACCCGGTAGAAGTTCTATTGGGCAGTCATAGGGTCTATGTGCCGGAAGGGTTTCTGCCCCCTTCTTACTGAACACGTCTAGGAAATCCCGGTAGGGTTCAGGAAGATCTTGATAGAGTTTAGTTTCAGAGTCCATGCACAGACATTGGGAAGAGGTTGGTGGGATTCCCCGTAAGCAGTTTTGTCTGCAATATTCGGAGGAGAACTGAACCTTGCCCGTAGCCCAGTTGATGCTAGGGTTGTGGGCCTGTAGCCAAGGTATCCCTAGGATAATTGGGAAGAGAGGAGAGGAGATGACATCTAGGCGTAATAGTTCCTGATGTTCCGGGCCAATGGTGGCCAAAAGAGGAACCGTTTCTTGGGTGACGGGTCCGGAACTGAGGGTGGAACCGTCTGCCAGAAAGACTGCCAGTCCTTGGGCTTTAGCTTGAGTGGGTATATGGTGAGTGTCAACGAAGGTCCGGTCAATGAACCCACTGCATGCCCCAGAATCAACGATGACCGGTACTGGGATGCTCCTTCCAGGTAACTGCAAGACAATGGAAAGTGTTAAATGACTACCGGTACTGGGTAGGACAGGTGCACACAATGAGGAAGACGGTAGACACTTACGCCTCTTATTGGGGCATGTTCTTGCGAAATGACCGGGCTCTCCGCAGTACAGGCACAGGTTGAGTGTGCGTCTTCGGGTCTTCTCTTCTGGGGTCAGAGAGGGACGGAGCAGTCCCAACTGCATAGGCTCCGAGCCTTCCTGGGCGGAAGCGGATGAGACCAATGGAGCTTGGTGCGGGGCACTAGGGACCCTGGGCAACATCCAGGCGAGACGTGGATGACCAACTGATCTTTCAGAGCGTCTTTCCCTGAGACGACGGTCAATTTGGATAGATAAATTGATGAGTTCCTCTAGTGTCTGGGGAACCCCCACTCGTGCCAGCTCGTCCTTTAGAGGGTCAGATAATCCCAGCCGATATTGGTGACGCAAGGCAGCGTCATTCCACTCCGTGTCGGCACTCCAACGCCTAAACTCCACGGCGTAATCTTCAGCCGCTCTGCGACCTTGTTGGAGGGAATGTAAAGTGGCTTCAGCCGTTGCCGTTAGTTGGGGGTCCTCATACAGTTGGGACATGGCTAGGAAGAAGTCATTCACGGAATCAAGGGATGGAGCCTTTTGTTTCAGCAGATTGTGGGCCCAGGTTTGGGGTTCGCCAGTCAGCAAGGATATGATGAACCCCACTTTAGTAGCTTCCAGGGAGAATGTACGGGGTTGCAGGGCAAAATACAGTTCGCAAGCGTTGCGGAACGCTTGAAACTTGCTGCGATCTCCTGAAAACTTCTCGGGTGGAGGGACTCTGGGCTCTGGTGGAAGCATCACTACAGAGGGTGCCGAAGCCGAATTGGACGCTGCTCCTGAAGGAGAGGCTGAGAGGGCCTGGACCTGCCCTTCCAATCTGGTGTAGCCTTCTTGCAGACTTTTAACGGCTTGAGTGAGGCCCGCTAGATGCCTGCACAGTTCATCCATGGGGGAGGCCCCCTGCCCGGACTCAGTCATGGCTGCCTGATACTGTCAGGTCCCACACTTACCAGACAGGTGAGTCCGCTTGGGCAGAGGGTAGGCTCCCTTACGTATCCGATTCGGGACCCCTGATAGAGCAGACAGGAGGTCACGAATGCGGAGTGGTATGAGGGCCTGTAGTAGGGTCCTGGAGCACAATGGTCTGGCAAGCACCGGTAGGTCTTCAGACTGGGTGGAGCAGATGCTAGGCAGGAACTGTTCAGGCTGGTCATACACTTGCAGAGGTCGGCAACGGGCTGGCAGCAGAGGTACAAGAGGGTGAGGCAGAAACAAGGTCAGACAAGCCGGGGTCGGGTTCAGGCAGCAATCAAGGATAGTCCAAGGGGTAGCCGGGTCACAACGGATAAGCACAACAGGGAAACAGGAACTCAGGATGATCACGGACACGGTACGGAGCTGTTTGATCAGGCAGCACTGGGTCAGCATAGAGGCAAACCTTAAATAGGCCGATTGGCGCCAAAACGCCGCACACGTGCACGCGCCGGTTCGCCATAGCGCGCCGCGCCCCCGCACGCGCCCGAGCGCGCCCCCGACACCGGCGTGCACGCCCACCGAACCGGGTCGCGTCATAAGCAGCGCTCACAGGCGGACGCGCGCTAACGCGAACGCGCGCTAGCGCGAACGCGCGTACGCACGAACGCCCGGGCGCCACCCCGCACGCCACGGTCGGCCAGCCCAGACACACCAGCGCCCCCAGGGACACGCGCCCCAGCACGGACAGGAACGCGAGCGCCAACACGCCCCGGCGCGCCCCGGCGCCCAACCAGGTAACCTCTCTGACAATAGCTTTCATCCCTTTATTTATTCTGAGCATGCGTGGCACTTTGTCCGTCGGATTTGTGTACACACGATCGGAAATTCTGACAACAGATTTTGTTGTCGGAAATTTTATAGCCTGCTCTCAAACTTTGTGTGTCGGATAATCCGATGGAAAATGTGTGATGGAGCCCACACACGGTCGGAATTTCCGACAACAAGGTCCTATCACACATTTTCCGTCAGAAAATATGACCGTGTGTACGGGGCATTAGAGTAGGAAATGACACAAGGGAAATGATATATATTGCTTTGTGTCTAGAATTCAAAGGCAGTGGGGATCACCAAAAAAAATGCCAATAGGCTCTAGGAAACTGAGGTTTCAGTGAACCCCAACCAGACAATCAGCTATTCAAGTGTTATAATTGCAAGGCAATAAAGTATACCCAGGATGAGTGGACAGAGTCTTTTTTTTAGTATTACAAGCTTTTAAGTTTAATCCTAGTTTTTTTTTCAGATAAAGTCAAGAAAGACACCATTCATTTTCTTAATGTACTCCAATTGTATCCAGAGAAGAACATAAAGAAGTTGCGGCATCCATACCATTTTTAATAAGTTGGCTCTGCCCACCACAGAGTGGTAGCTTGCACCAGGTCATACATTTCACTTTTAAATTTACTCAAAGTTGGTTAGGTTTAGGGAAATGTACTATGCAATAGAAATTGAGATTTATACACCCAAGTATTGAAATTCAGAGACTATTTTGATGTGCCATAAGGAGCTGGAGTGCAGAGTCGGGCAGGAGTCTACTGGGAGGAGAACTGATTTATGACAATTTAAAAACAGAAAAAACGATGTATTCATAATAATAATAATAATTCAAATAATAATCATAGTTCCTAATATTATGACGGCATTAATAAGGGAAGAATTTGTGTATGAAGAAATCAGCAGATGGTCATTCACATACAATCTTCTTCATGTCCCCTTCTTTTAGCTTACTATATGAGGGAGTGTCTGACCATTATAACTAAAAACTCAATGGCAAGATTATATAGTAAGAGCTATAACAGGCATCCCTTGCCTCTCTGCAGCCCAGTTTGATCAGGTTGAATTACAATTGTCATAACTATAATGTATTGGTTAGTACTTTATTGTCCAAAAATGCGGTAAAGTGCTCTGTGCTACTTAAGACCACATCAACACTGGTGGTGATAACAATGCTGCAAACTGGTATCCTCCACAATAAGATTGTTTCAACTAAGACCCGTGGTGCTGAGGTGTTCAATGTACACACCGAACTTACTGGCTGTATTTGACTCCTTGTATTACCAAGTGAGGGAGGTTCACACAGGTCAGCCCTTTAATCAGTCCTCCATCCAGCCAGTTGTAATGTCCTCAATTGCTCTTTAACTTTACCAAATGTTTTCCACCAAATGAACTGGTGAAAGAGAGGGAGGGGAGCCTCACATAGTGGAAATTACCATTTATTTGATTAAAAGACAAAGAATATTGCACATATTGCACAGTAAACATAAGTACTCGCCTATCAGAACCAGGAAGCGCCACTTCCAATATGGCAGCCATGCACTTTAGGTAGCGGATATGACATCACCTGGAAGTCCCACCCAATATGTTTCATCATCAATCAGAGGCATACTTGGGAGCAGATGCTCCTTCTGAGGACGTCACTGATTGACAAAATGCATCATTGATGACGAAACACATCCAAGAGCATTACCCCGACAAAGTATATAAACTTGAGGAATGAGGTGGTGCAGTTATTAAGTCAGGTATTATTTGCAATGGTCAATGCAGGCCAGAATGAAGAAAGGGGGAAACTAACAGTATATAGGGTAAGGCTCATCTGTTGATCTGTTTGACAGGGGTGTTTAGGGGTCTCATGCCCTACTAAATTTATGGATCCAATTAGATACAGCCTTAGGTATATTGAAGAAGTAGGTGTCTCCAATTGTAAATCACCTATGCATTTGCATGATATAACATAGAATACTGCAGGCTAAATTGTCTGTAGTAACTTTTTAACCTTGGGAAATCTATATTTTTGTACTTTGTTTTTGTACTTCTTGAGAAAAACCTGGGACAGCATATGTCTGGATCCATTTAATAAGATAACTTTTAAGCTCCATTACACTGTGTAATATATCTGTTTATGCCTGTAATTCAGAAGCTGAAATATAGAGATCAAGGGGTGGCAAGGGGGAATAGGGCAGGTAGGAGCTCCATGCATCCTTTTCTACAGCAAAGAAGGATACTTAAGCACTTTCCTCCCCGTTGTGTCAGCTAGCCATTTTTTAATCAACTCTGTAGCATCATTAGCATCTCTGCATTCTAGAATCCCCACTTTCCTCATGCTGTTATACCACTTTTCTTTTCTAAAGCTTCAGATTTTGAGACATTTGCTCCTGTTTTGAGGAGGGCTGATAATCTGTTTGCATTGGGTTGATAATGTCATCAATAACACTGACCCTTCATTCCAATTCCAGTCCCCTCACTGACCTTTAGAAGGTCTTGGTAAAAGAAATAAAATTTCCCGCCCTATTCCCTATACCTGGGTAACAAGGCCAGATAAGGATGTGTTGCCTAGTTGAACTGACTTATAAATATCATGTAAAGTGGGTTCTGAGTCCTTGTCACCCTTATCTGCAAACGAAGAGTGGGCTGTGAGAGGTGTAGACGGAATATTCATGGTACCCAGTTGTTGTATTTGGCTCAAGGGCACCTTCCTCCTATTGTGCAGAATGGAAAGCTGGCTGCAGGGAAGGTTGGAGTGCCCATGGCTCCAAGGGAAGGTTAGAGTGCCCAGTTACAGAGGGGTGTTCCAGTTCTGCAGCGTTCTGACTTGCAAACCTCTCCAGACGTGCATCTACCTCCTTGGTTTTAAGCAAAGGGATTCCAGGGACACCATCAACATCAAGAGATCACTACCTGCCTTAGGAAGGGGTCCCCTGAAGCCCCATAATGTTTCTTGGTTTTATGGTGGCAAATTAAAGATTCACTTGATACCTATGGTGTTCCAGTGATCATATTGCTGGAGGTGAAATCCATCAATTCACTGCAACACCCACCAATGGTCTTCGGCTGTAAGGAGCACTCTGAAGTACATTTGTTTTTACTTCTTGGCTCTGTCGCGCTGGGGTTTGCTGCCATGAGGTGTTGCAACACAATCTTACAGCCGCTGTTCTGCTGCCTCACCACCCAGTTTCACACTTGCTCATAAGAGTTGGTGGAAGAAAAAAAGCTACACTGCACTGCCAGGTGTTTGGACAGCCAGATGGGGTATATGAAAGTTTGGTGGAGAAGTATAGACAGGAGATCTGCCGAATGTTCGGTGGGAGCTTCAGAATCTGTCGTCTCACATGTGGCAGCAGACAACACCCATGGCATTTTATATTTTGAAAAGTAATAAACAGCTGACAGATTTGGTTTAAAAAAAAAAAAACAGGAAGAAAAAAAAAATCAAACAGAAAAAAAAAATTGATCTTGTTATCTCCAAATCTTTCAGATTGCCGGGGCTTACTTGCTATATGACTAATTCTGTAACAATAAACAGTTGGATCTCATTATGGCTACACGTGTCACTGCGTGCTGGGCCCTAATTAAATGCCTGTGCTGATCGGCAGCAGTAACAGGGCCTTTTGTTTGCTGTGGTATTGTTTTCTAGTGAATTGTACAAAGAGCTCTTTGCAGGAGATCAGCCCCAGTACACTACAGGCAGCTACTGAACTCCCTGACATTAGCACCCATTTAGCACAGTAAAAATGAAAGTGCTGCTGAGTGGGCAGACAGACATACAGCATTGACCTACCTTGGTGGTATTTGATCACCTTTGCGGTTTTTATTTTTTGCGCTATAAACAAAAAAAAAGCGTCAATTTTGAAAAAAACACAATTTTTTACTTTTTGCTATAATAAATATCCCCCAAAATATATAAAAAAATGTTTTTTCCTCAGTTTAGGCCGATATGTATTCTTCTACATATTTTTGGTAAAAAAAATCGCAATAAGCGTATATTGATTGGTTTGCGCAAAAGTTAAGGCACATCAGACACTTTTGACACTATTTTGGGACCATTGTCATTTATACAGTGATCAGTGCTATAAAAATGCACTGATTACTGTGTAAATGACACTGGCAGTGAAGGGGTTAACCACTAGGGGCCGATGAACGGGTTAAGTGTGTCCTAGGGAGTGATGCTAAGTGTGGGGGGGGGGGCTACTAGTCACATGACAGCGATCACTGCTCCCAATGACAGAAAGCAGTGATCTCTGTCATGACACAAGCCGGAATGGGGAAATGCCTTGTTTACATAGGCACTTCCCCGCTCTGAGGCTCCGTGACACGATCGCCGGGAGACTGGCGGACATCGAGTCCGCCGCTCCTGCGGACACGGTCGCACTGCACGCTGTACTATCCCCACCTATTAAAGGGGACGTACAGGTACGCCCATTTTCCCACCGCTGCCATTGTGCCGACGTATATCGGCGTGCATCGGTCAGCAAGTGGTTAATCAATGTATTTTGTTTTAATAGTTGCTGGCATAAATCATTACATTAAAGGGAATTCCATCTAATATTATAAAATGTTTTAACTAATGTGAGAAATACTTCCTAATGTGTATATATACACCAGTCAGCAATAACATTATCACCACTGACAGGTAAAGTGAATAACATTGATTATCTCCTTTCATTAGCATCTGAAACTGGGTGGGATATATTAAGCAGCAAGTGAACAAAAGTTCTGGCAGGAACAACAGATTATTTTTTGCAGTTATCAAACATCTGTAACAAACTATTTTAATGGTATATTTAACAGACAAAAATGAACCAAATAAGAGAGGTTAAAGCAGAGCTCCATCCAAAAGGGGAAGCTCCGCTTGTTTGCACCCTCCCCGCCTCCACTTCCACATTTTGCACTTTTTTGGGGGGAGTGGGTACCTGAGTTTGACAGGTACCCACTCCCACGTCCGGGTAAGATCTTCACGACGATCTCTGAGTATTTCTGGCCCCTCCTTCTTCCCTCTGAGCTTTATGGGACACACACAGGTCCCAGAAGATGTCAGGACCATTCAGAAAGCGCAGCATGACTTGCGCATGCGCAGTAAGAAACTGGCTGTGAAGCCTGAGGGCTTCACTGCCAGTTTCCTTTGGTGAAGATGCTGGCACCTGCACCTGAAGCAGATTTACAAATCGGCTCGGGGTGCCGACATCGCTGGATCCCTGGACAGGTAAGTTCTTCATATGTTAAAAGTTAGCAGCTACAGTATTTGTAGCTGCTGACTTTTAATTTTTATTGCCCAGACTGGAGCTCCTCTTTAACTGTTATGCAGCGTACACACGAGCGGACTTTACGGCATACTTGGTTCGGCGCACCGGAGTCCGTCGGACAATTCAATCGTGTGTGGGCTCCAGCTGACTTTTTTTCCCCAAAAGTTCGACGGACCTAGAAATGAAACATGTTTCAAATCTTTTCGACGGACTCGAGTCCGGTTGAAAAGTCTGCTCGTCTGTATGCTAGTCTGACGGACTAAAAACGACGCTAGGGCAGCTACTGGCTACTGGCTATGAACTTCCTTGTTTTAGTCCGGTCGTACGTCATCACGTACGAATCCGTCGGACTTTGGTTGATCATGTGTAGGCAAGTCCGTTCATTCGGAAAGTCCGTCGAAAAGTCAGGACAAAGTATGTCGTAAAGTCTGGTCGTGTGTACGCGGCATTAGGGTTTACATACCCTTTAAGAACCTAAGAAAGTAGACTTATGCTGTGTACACACGACCGGACTTTTCGTCGGACTGAACTCCAAAGGACTTTTCGACGGAGTTCCAACGGAGTTCCAACATGTTTTGGAGCATCGTCCTTCTACTGGGGCATGCTCCAAAACATGTCGGGTTGCTCACGCCATTAAATGACCTGTTACCACGCGATTTTATCCTATTTTTACCTTTTGTGATCACATTTTACCCCATGAAGTGCACTGTGTAGCACTTTATTCTCAGCTTTTAAATAAAGCTTCTCATTTAAAACGGATTCATGCCCTATGTGGAGGTTTTTTTCTTATCTCCCTTTATGTATGGGACCCTGCTGAGCCCCAACCACTTCTATCTTCAAACCCCTTCCATCTGAAAGGGAGACCCTGAGAGACCGGGAACCCCCATACCACCGTCCAACGATCCGGATCCTGGATGCGACTCACTGTGAGGACCCCTGCAGCTGGATATCGCTGGGATCGGTGTATCCCCCAAGCCTGTTTGACACTTCACTATACGGTGATTGTGTCCACCTTTTCCGGTAAGGTTACCCATTCCTACCAATTACAGTGTCCACTGTGTAATTAGAAGACCTGCGTGCAGAGTGTCTCCCCATACAGAGTCCTCCTCGGCTCCCACTGTGCGTGGACGCACGACACCAGTTACGCCCATGAACCCTCATGTGTGTTTAGGACTATTTTACACCTATGGACTTTGTTTATAATTTGGTACACATTTGTTTTTCACTTTATGAGTATAGTTTTTCTCTTTAACACTCCTTCATAGATATTCAATCACAGATTTATATGCACCTTTGAGCGCTGCATGTTTTTTATTTCACTTTTCTCATACATTGTTCACCACTGTGTTACATGCCAGCAGCTGCTTTCTCAATTATTTTTGTAATAGCGCAATTATTGTTTGTTTTTATTATATTTTACTATATATTGAAGCCAAAAAGCTTTGATGGCTTCTGAATAAAAGCCAGGCAGTTAGCATTTTCATAAGTAGGTCGCTGATTGCCATATTTCTGTCATGACAGGTTAACATTTAAAAGACATTTCTCAATTTTCTGTTACTGAACAAATTAGAGTGGAAAATCCTGTGGATTTTATTACCTTTGTTTAAATCTCTGACCCCATAATAACAGCATTGAGTAAGAAGCCAATCTATAAACACTAAGAAAATACATTAAAAAATGCCACACCCAAAGCAAATTTCATATTACTTTGTATTAATAATCCAAACATTGACAGACACAACTGAAACATATTACTCCATCTAGTGAGTGACCTTTTTTTGTCTAAACTCTCTTTTCTTGGAGACAGATACCTGTTAAACTGGGATATGTAATTACAAACTCAACAGGAAAGCCTTGTATACAGCAGCTCAGTTAGTGGCACTTACCCAGTTGTGTGTCAGACACTGGGGTGACATATTAAAAGTTTGATTAGACCCCCCCCCCCCATTCTTTTCTTTCCTGTTCCTAATCCATTGAGAAATTTGTTGAGTCAGAACTAGGAGACACAGCTCATGCTTCATTGGATCAGAGCAGGGAAGTACAAGACTGGTGGGGGGAATAAGGCCAATTCAAGTGTCAAGAGTCAATTAAAGTTTAGCTGCACTAAAGGTGTAGTTATGCTTTTAGTGTGATAAGGGGTCCATATAGTGAACTTGGTGTTGAGTTATTCACTTTACGGTCAACACTGGGACAAGGGGGCACTCTTTACGTCTAGAGGAAAAGAGATTTCAACTCCAAATACGGAAAGGTTTATTCACGGTAAGAGCTGTGAAAATGTGGAATAGACTCCCTCCAGAGATGTTCTGGCCAGCTCAGTAGATTGCTTTAAGAAAGGCCTGTATTCTTTAATAAATGTACATAATATAACTGGGTACTATCATTTATAGGTAAAGCTGATCCAGGGAAAATCTGATTGCCCTTCTGGGATCAGGAAGGAATTTTTTCCCCTGCTGTAGCAAATTGGATTCTGCTTTTCTGGGTTTTTTTCGACTTCCTCTGGATCAACTGTGGGTATAGGATTGGGTATATGGAATTGTATGATATTTTTTATTTTATTTATTTATTTTTTTATGGTCGAACTATATGGCCTTGTGTCTTTTTTCAACCTGACTAACTATGTAACTATGTAACTATGTGATGTGAGGTGAGATGGACCTGTATCCACCTTAAAAAGCAAATCATGTACAAGGTAATAAAATATATACAGCTTCTCCTTCACATGGTGGCTTTTTTGTTTGAATAGCTTCACTTCATTTTACCTTGCTTTGGAAAATCACAGTAACTATAACACTCAGGTGGTCAGTACAAGTCCATTGTGAGTGACAGACAATCCTCATACTCTTACTGCTGATGTAGCAGAGTGCTCCTCTACTAGCCATGCTCAGAGGAAGACATGGGCTCCTTTTAGTCCTCTCCCCACAGTCCTCTGGGCTCCTGGGCATGCCTAAGGGACATAGGTTTCCCTGTTTCCCATCTTCAGGTGCTCAGAGAGACCATACCTGATGGGGCAGAGGTGGCTGAACAGGTGGTCTGCAGCTAGGTGTACAGTCCTCCATCATAGGTCCCAGTGTGCAGGCTGGAGCCCCAACAGCAATAGCTTTTACAGAAGACCCAGCGAGTGGTGAAAACACTTGAACTGTGTATTTAGTGGTGTACTGTTTCCCTGCTTGTCCAACTGCTTGCCTGTGTTAACAGCCTTGAGAGTCCTCCAGCTGCTTGTCTGTGTTACCAGCCATGAGACTCTACAGCTGCTTGTCTGTTACCAGCCCTAAGAAGACTCCTCCACATGCTGTCCTGTGTTACCAGCCCTGAGACTCCTCCAGCTGCTTGCCTGTGTTACCAGCCCTGAGACTCCTCCAGCTGCTTGCCTGTGTCGCCAGCCCTGAGACAACTCCAGCTGCTTGCCTGTGTTACCAGCCTTGAGACTCCTCCAGCTGCTTGCCTGTGTTACCAGGCCTGAGACTCCTCCAGCTGCTTACCTGTGTTACCAAACCTGAGACTCCTCCAGCTGCTCGCCTCTGTTAACAGCCCTGAGAATATCCAGCTGCTCGCCTCTGTTACCAGCCCTGAGACTCCTCCAACTGCTTGTCTATGTTGCCAGCCCTGAGACTCTCCAGCTGCTCACCTGTTGTGTTACTAGCCCTGAGACTCCTCTACCTACTCTCTTGTGTTACCAGCCCTGAGATCCCTCCAGCTGTTCACCTGTGTTACCAGATTTAGCCTAGTCTGTACTGTGAGGAATGCTATCTGTGAGGATAAGTGCAAGAAGCTGTTTGTGTAATGTTTACTGGAGAAGTGCTTTTTCTTTAGTATCGGTTACTTTACTTTACTTTATAGTGATTATGCTGTGCTGCCACCTAGTGCCCTGATTGAGCCACAGAGACATTCTTTTGAGGAGCTTCTGTGTACTGTACACAGCTTCATAATCTTTTAAATTTTTCTGTACTGTTGCATACTCTTTGCCATTCTGGTCCTTTTTGCATTGTTAAAAATTATTGTGGCGCTGAAAAGTTCAAAATGAAATTGAAGAGTGGAAGGAATCCAATCACCAAATATATTGTGCAGATGTAGAAAGAGTCACTCGTCACCACGTGGTAATGTAGTCTGCTTACCAGAAGGTGTTAAGGATTAGGCATAGATGATAAATTCTCAATAGCATCCAGCAAATCCAGCCCACTGGAACCCCTCATCAGACCACAACATCCGTGGGATTTCCTTCACATATAAACACATCCCAATGGTCACTTCAGAATTAGGCATTCAGGCATGTAGTCATCATATATCCGAGAAAAGAAAATGAAGGACCCATAGTGAAGCCCGTAATGATAGATAAAAAAACTTTTATTGTAGTAACTTACAGTTGAGGCTTAAAACAGCATGCCGAGGCAGGCTGACATCCGTACGCTGATTGCTGCAGCCGTTTGTTCCTATCATTGATGCATGCTGTTTTAAGCTTCAACTGTAAGTTACTACAATAAGTTTTTTTATCTATCATTACGGGCTTCACTATGGGTCCTTAATTTCCTTTTCTCGGATATATGATGACTACATGCCTGAATGCCTAGTTCTGAAGTGACCATTGGGAGATGTTTATATGTGAAGGAAATCCCACGGATGTTGTGGTCTGATGAGGGGTTCCAGTGGGCTGGATTTGCTGGATGCTATTGAGAATTTATCATCTATGCCTAATCCTTAACACCTTCTGGTAAGCAGACTACATTACCACGTGGTGACGAGTGACTCTTTCTACATCTGCACAATATATTTGGTGATTGGATTCCTCCCACTCTTCAATTTTATTTTGAACTTTTCAGCGCCACAATAATTTTTATGCATGTGACTTTTTGTTTGTTATCTACAAACTTTGCTGGCCGCTTGCTTTTTACAGTTCAGCGCAAATTTTTACTTGTTTTTTGCCCTTTTTGCATTGTTAATCCTACACTGCACCTTTTTAGTAAACTCCAAGTTGCCCTCTGTCTGATTATTTGGCCAGTTATGCACCCCGTTTCACTGACAGACATGCTCTGCTTTGTTGGGGTAAATATAGGTCTGGTTCTGCAGGGAAGAGCAGAGACCTCACTAAATCATCATTGGAGTGCTGCAGCTAGACAACTTATGCACACTCCTCAGTGCTCCTCAGCCCAGTTGGTGGCACATGATTGCTCCTGACTTACCCAGCATTCCCTTGTGTCTGACAATTGACCATTGCCTTAAGCTACCACCCTGAGCAACATATGTGCCTGAACCAAAGCCTCCCTATTGTTAGAAATATGATACATTCTGGCTCCATAATCAACAACAGTCAGATGCGCACTGTGTAGCCTGACCATTGCTACACAACCTTCCTGCGCAGCTTTTTTCCCAAATCATTGGAATTTTGCATTAGTACCCATGTATGCACATCATAGCTTTCATTTACTTCAATGGAAAGCCTATAAGCAGCCCATTCACATTTATATTGCAATAATATTATTATTATTATACAGGATTTATATAGTGCCAACAGTTTGCGCAGCGCTTTACCACATTAGGGCAAACAGTACAGTTACAATAAAATACGGAGTAAACCCTGTATTTTAACATGCACCATGGTAATGCCTGGAATAAGCATGTTTCCATTCACTTTTAATGGTATCCCAAGGCATATATACAGGGAATGCCCAGGGAAAATTGGGAATGTTTGTAATTTACATTTTTTGGAAGCTGGCTTCAGGAAAATGGCCGCCGGTGCTGCCGCCGCTAGATCGCTCCCCCTTGTGTTCAGTGGAGAGAGGAAGGGGGCTTGATCTGTGCAGCCAATGAATCGGCTTCTCCTCTCGCACGGATCGGCCCCTCCCCTCTCCACTGCACACACCGCGCCGGCGGCCGCTGTATGTGCTCACTGCTGGAGCCTGGGGGGCGTTATGGGAGGGGAGGGTCTGCACTGATGGAGGGGGGTCTGCTGAGGGCGTCTGCACTGATGGAGGGGGGTCTGCTGAGGGCGTCTGCACTGATGGAGGGGGGTCTGCTGAGGGGGTCTGCACTGATGGAGGGGGGTCTGCTGAGGGGGTCTGCACTGATGGAGGGGGTCTGCTCTGAGGGGGTCTGCACTGATGGAGGGGGTCTGCTGAGGGGGTCTGCACTGATGGAGGGGGGTCTGCTCTGAGGGGGTCTGCACTGATGGAGGGGGGTCTGCACTGTTGGAGGGGGGTCTGCTCTGAGGGGGTCTGCACTGATGGAGGGGGGTCTGCACTGTTGGAGGGGGGTCTGCTCTGAGGGGGTCTGCACTGATGAAGGGGGGTCTGCACTAATGGAGGGGGGTCTGTACTGATGGAGGGGGGTCTGCACCGAGGGGGGTCTGCTCTGAGGGGGTCTGCACTGATGGAGGGGGGTCTGCTGAGGGGGTCTGCACTGAGGGGGGTCTGCACTGCTGGAGGGGGGTCTGCTAAGGGCGTCTGCACTGATGGAGGGGGATCTGCTGAGGGGGTCTGCACTGAGGGGGGTCTGCACTGATGGAGGGGGGTCTGCTCTGAGGGGGTCTGCACTGATGGAGGGGGGTCTGCTCTGAGGGGGTCTGCACTGATGGAGGGGGGTCTGCACTGATGGAGGGGGGTCTGCTCTGAGGGGGTCTGTACTAATGGAGGGGGGTCTGCTCTGAGAGGGTCTGCACTGATGGAGGGGGGTCTGCTGAGGGGGTCTGCACTGAAGAAGGGGGGTCTGCTGAGGGGGTCTGCACTGAAGAAGGGGGGTCTGCTCTGAGGGGGTCTGCACTGATGGAGGGGGGTCTGCTCTGAGGGGGTCTGCACTGATGGAGGGGAGTCTGCTCTGAGGGGGTCTGCACTGATGGAGGGGGTGTGCACTGAGGGGGTCTGCATTGATGGAGGGGGGGTCTGCACTGATGGAGGGGGGTCTGCATTGATGGAGGGGGGTCTTCACTGATGTAGGGGGGTCTGCACTGAGGGGGTCTGCACTGAGAATGGGGTCTGCACTGAGGGGTCTGCACTGATGGAGGGGGTCTATACTGACTCTGCTGGGGGCACCTGATGCAAGGACGGACTCTGCTGGGGGCACCTGATGCAAGGAGGGACTCTGCCAGGGGCACCTGATATGAGGACAGACTCTGCTGGGGACACCTCATGCAAGGACAGACTCTGCTGGGGACACCTGATGCAAGGACAGACTCTGCTGGGGGCACCTCATGCAAGAACGGACTCTGCTGGTGGCATCTGATGCAAGGATGGACTCTGCTGGTGGCAGGCGACGTGGCAGGTGACACGCTCAGGGATCCCACTGATTCAGCATTATGGTGAGTTGAATGATTTCATTTTATATTACAATGTAATAATAGAAATAATGCGCTTCAATCATCCTGACACCATAACAATCATGGTGCCGGGATGATTGAAGCGCTAACACCAGGTGTTTGGAGTATCTTTATCTGCTGATTGTTAAACTTTCTAGAATACACATATTTCTATTGTTGTGTAGGATCTGGGGCTGCTGTCCCTTCATTCCTCTCTCCCCCTTTCCCTCTCCATCCCTTATTCATCTCAGACTCTAACCACACACCCCTTTGAGCCACACCCATTTAAGCCACACCCACTGTTTCACGTAAACCACGCCCATTTATCGCACGCCGCGTGTTTATTTTTATTGCTAAGCCACGCCTACAAACACATGCCCCACCCCCTAATTATTATACGGCTCCGCCTACAGCCAAAAAAGTGTCCCACATATTTTTTTTGCAATGTTGGCAACTTTGATAGTACACAGATGTGAATGCACTGTGCTTTGTAAGTAATTGGATTGCCAAATTAAGTGCAGGTGTATATATTCATGAGTTGAGGTTTGTTGATTGCACAATCAAAGTGAAAAATGTAAACATGTGCTAATGTATTCAAAGTGCAATTTTCTATGTGCTAATGTATATAGAAATGTGTGCATTAGCCCTTAGACTGTGGGGCAGCCATAAAGAGTTTTTTTTAAAACGAACTCCCTTTTGCAACTCTGTTGCTCGCAATTGCAATTGATTTGATGGGCAGCAACAGGGGATCAGATGCCAGAAGTGTTGCAGTGCACAGTGCTTGATGTGACGCGCCAACCTGGCAAGTGGCAACATGTTGTCACTGCGTGCTATTATTGCAGAAATATGGTGACAGGTGTAGAAATACAGTAAAGGTTTGTGAGTTCATAGAGATATTCCATCCAAAGATTGTTTTTCTTGATGTCAATTTCAATAGGATAATGGTTATAAAGAATGTGTGACACTTTCTCTCTAGCTTGGCTTTGGTATAGTGGTCACCATTTCAAAAATGTTGCTCATAGAGTGCCTTATAACCAAAAGTCAGTCCAAATAAAAAGAAGTACTGTTATTTAAGGTTTATTGAACAATTTTGTAAATTCATGATTTGCATAATTATGTTCAGTAATGGCACTTAGTACTTAAAACAGTCGTCTCTGTAGTGAAGCTCTCTGTAAGGTACGCAGTGAAAACACAAGTGTATTTACAGGATGTTTCTAGAGCATCCCTGCTGCTCTGGAGGAAAGGATTAGGCTACTGCTGAATTCAAATATATTGCTTTAATTAACCAGATAAACAAATTTGCATAATTTATATACAAACCTTCTGTCTGCAGTTTGGACCACACATGTAATGATATGCAAATTAGTAACAATTAGCGGCAGGAAATACCATTTGTCAGTAACAGGAACAAAATAGACAAGCATGACCTTGAACTGCTAAATCCTTGGAAATGAATAAAAGTTATTCCGACAGAGAGATAAAACTAGCTTCTAACCAAACACATAGGTGTCTTTTTTGAGCGCCTTAACCACTTCAGCCCCGGAAGGTTTTACCTATTTCCTGACCAGACCATTTTTTGTGATACAGCACTGCGTCACTTTAACTGACAATTGCGCGGTCGTGCAACGCTGTACCCAAATAAAATGTGTGTCCTTTTTTCCCACAATAAAGCTTTCTTTTGGTGGTATTTGATCACCTCCGTGGTTTTTATTTTTTGCGCTATAAACAAAAAAAGACCGACAATTTTGAAAAAAAAAACAATATTTTTTACTTTCTGCTATAATACATATCCAAAAAAAAATGTAAAAAAAAACAAATTTCTTCATCAATTTGGGCCAATATTTATTATGTTACATATTTTTGGTAAAAAAAATCCCAATAAGCATATATTGATTGGTTTGCACAAAAGTTATAGCGGCTACAAATTGCAGGATAGATTTAGGGACTTTTTTTTTTTTTTTTACTGGTAATGGCGGCGAGCTGCGATTTTTAGCGGGACTGCAACATTGCGGCGGACATATCTTACACTAAGTGACACTTTTTGGGGACAAGTGACACCAATACAGTGATCAGTGCTAAAAAAAAATGCACTGATCCCTGTAAAAATGACACTGGCAGGGAAGGGGTTAACACTAGGGGGCGATCAAGAAGTTAAATGTGTTCCCTGGGAGGTGTTTCTAACTGTGGGGGGAGTGGATTCACGGGAGGAAAAGAGAGATTGTGATTCAGCTTGGCTGAAACACGATCTCTCACTTTTCCTCTCTGACAGATCAGAGGTGTGCTTTGTTTACATCGGCACACCGCTGCTCCGTCTCTCCTGTGAATAATCGGTGGGTTTGCGGCGGCCATCGTAGCTGCTGGACCCGCTGATTGGCTCCCGCTGTGTCCAATCACAGCCCCTAAACCGCACGCACGAAATCACGTACAGGTACGTGATTTTGCGGACCTGGGCCGCCCTGCCACAGTAAATGTACGTGGGCGGTCCAGAAGCAGTTAAGAGAAGTATGGCCAAAGCTTTCTTGCACTTAGTTTTGCTCTTATGTAGCCCAGAGTCAGTTAAAAGAAGGCTAAAGCTTGCTGTCAGTTGATGTCGCAGAACCATTCCAGACAATTTTGGCGGGATCCACCCACCTGCCTGATTATGTAAAAACAACAAGAAGGAGAGGAAAGCACCACTACCTAATTGTAGCATTTATTAAAACATATTTATGAAATGAAAAAACAATAAATATGCACTCATATTTACAAAATATTAACCACTTCAGCCCCAGAAGGTTTTACCCTCTTCCAGACCAGGGCACTTTTTACAATTTGGCACTGCGCTGCTTTAACTGGTAATTGCACAGTCATACAATACTGTACCCAAACAAAATTTGCGTCCTTTTTTTCCCACAAATAGAGCTTTCTTTTGGTGGTATTTTATGACCTCTGCAGTTTTTATTTTTTGCCATATAAACGAAAAAAGACCAACGATTTTGAAAAAAATTTATATTTTCTATTTTTTGCTACAAAAAAAAATACAATAAACTCAATTTTAGTCATACATTTAGGCCAAAAAGCATTCAGCCACATGTCTCAGGTAAAAAAATAAATAAAAAAAGCATATATTTATTGGTTTGCACAAAAGTGATAGCGTCTACAAACCATGGTACATTTTCTGGAATTTACGCAGCTTTTAGTTATGACTGCCTATCTCATTTCTTGAGGTGCTAAAATGGCAGGGAAGTACACCCCCCCCCCCCCCCACCAAATGACCCCATTTTGGAAAGTAGACACCCCAAGGAATTTGATGAGATACTTTTTGAGCACATTGAATATTTAATTTTTTTGTCACAAGTTATTGAAAAATGACAACAAAAAAAAGTTAAAAACATTTACACAAAGTTGTCACTGAAATGATATATTGCTTAAATATGCCATGGGCATATGTGGAATTACACCCCAAAATACATTCTGCTGCTTCTCCTGAGTACGGGGATATCACATGTGTGGGACTTTTTGGCAGTCTAGCCACGTACAGGACCCCGAAAACCAATCACCGCGTTCAGTGAAATTCTTGATTTCACTCCTCACCACCTATCACAGTTTCGGAAGCAATGGAATGCCCAGATAGCACAACCCCCCCCCCCCCAAATGACCCCATTTTGGAGAGTAGACACCCCAAGCTATTTGCTGAGAAGCATGTTGAGTATTTTTCAGATTTCGCTTTTTGTCTCAAAGTTTTGAAAATTGAAAAAAAGTAAAAAAAAAAAGTAACTTGCCTTTTTTTATTAGTGACAACTTTGTGAAAAAAAAATAATATTGTCACAATATGGGAAAGTCTCCCCCAGTGGGCTTTTTCCGCAGCAAAATTGCAGTTGTTAAATTTATTTAGAAAAGATTTTTATTGAAAATGTAGCAACAAGACATAAACACACATAAATGTTTAAAATATGAGCCCTGGTCAGAGATATGTATCACCATTCAATAATACAATATTATAACCGTACGACAGTGTATATTGTCATCTAAAATGCAAATTTCCAACGCGTTTCGACGTGCGTGGTCAAAGTCTTCCTCAGGGGATTAATTTGCTGTCAAAAAATATACAAACATTGTTATGTATATCAACAGTCTCTCCCTTGGAGTGTGTGTGACACATATGCATGGGATTGCTGATTGACTTGTAAAGGAACCCTGGTCAGGAGATCGCTCATATGCACATCTCATTGGTAACTATGCCGTTCTACAATTTTCCCTTGTGTATACAAGGGACCTTGTGTTATGAAAACTCTAATGCCCCGTACACACGGTCCGATTTTCCGACGGAAAATGTTTGATAGGACCTTGTTGTCGGAAATTCCGACCGTGTGTAGGCTCCATCACACATTTTCCATCGGATTTTCCGACACACAAAGTTTGAGAGCAGGCTATAAAATTTTTCGACAACAAAATCCGTTGTCGGAAATTCCGATCGTGTGTACACAAATCCGATGGACAAAGTGCCACGCATGCTCAGAATAAATAAAGAGATGAAAGCTATTGGCCACTGCCCCGTTTATAGTCCCGACGTACGTGTTTTACGTCACCGCGTTCAGAATGATCGGATTTTTCAACAACTTTGTGTGACCGTGTGTATGCAAGACAAGTTTGAGCCAACATCCGTCGGAAAAAATCCTAAGATTTTGTTGTCAGAATGTCCGAACAAAGTCCGACCGTGTGTACGGGCATTACTGTTGATATACATAAACAATGTTTGTATATTTTTTTGACAGCAAATTAATCCCCTGAGGAAGACTTTGACCACACATGTCGAAACGCGTTGGCAATTTGCATTTTTGATAACAATATACACTGTCGTACGGTTATAATATTGTGATATTGAATGGTGATACATATCTCTGACCAGAGCTCATATTTTAAACATTTATGTGTGTTTATGTCTTGTTGCTACATTTTCAATAAAAATACTTTCTAAATAAATTTAATGACTGTAATTTCGCTGCAGAAAAACCCCACTGGGGGGAGACTTTCCCATATTGTGACCCATTTGGGGTGGCAGCAATTATATCACTCGCATTCATGTGTTTTTCCTATGACATAAAAATATTGTAATTTTCCCGAAACTTGTTGCAAAATATAAAATATTCCATGGACTCAACATGCCTCTCAGCAAATAGCTTGGGGTGTCTACTTTGCAAAATAGGGTCATTGGGCGGGGGTTGTGCTATCTGGGCATTTCATGGCCTCCGAAACTGTGATGGGTAGTTAGAAGTGAAATCAAAAATGTATGCCCTTATTCCGCGTACACACGAGCGGATTTCTCGTCGGAAAAAGATATGACGGCTTTTCCGTCGGGATTCCGCTCAAGTTTGCCTTGCATACACACGGTCACGCAAATGTTCGCTGAAATTACGACCCTCAAGAACGCAGTGACGTACAACACTACGACGAGCCTAGAAAATGAAGTTCAATGCTTCCGAGCATGCATCAAATTGTTTCCGAGCATGCGTAGGGATTCTGCGCGTCGGAATTGCCACAGACGATCGCATTTTCGGATAGGAACTTTTCCAGACCGACAAATTGATAACATGCTCTCAATCTTTTGCTGGCTGGAATTCAGCCAGCAAAAGTTCGATGGAGCATACACACGGTCACTTTTTCCGATGAAAAACTCTCATCGTTCTTTTGCAGGCCGAAATTCTGATTGTGTGTACGCGGCATTAGAAAGCCTAAAGGCGGTGCTTGGTGTTCGGGGTCCTGTACGCGGCTAGACTGCCAAAAAGTCCCACACATGTGGTATCCCCATACTCAAGAGAAGCAGCAGAACGTATTTTGGGGTGCCCATGGCATGTTTGAGCAATATATCATTTAGTGACAATTTTATGAAAAAAAAAAAAAATTATTGTAATTTTCCCAAAACTTGTGGCAAAATATAAAATATTCCATGGACTCAACATGCCTATCAGCAAATAGCTTGGGGTGTCTACTTTCCAAAAAGGATCATTTGGGGGGGGGGGGGTTTAAAATGTAACGGTATTTTATGCACAACATTAGAAGCTTATGCCACACATCACCCTCTCTTCTAACCACTTGAAGACAAAGCCCTTTCTGACACTTTTTGTTTAAATGAAAAAATATTTATTTTTTGCTAGAAAAATACTTTGAACCCCCAAACATTATATATTTTTTAAGCAAAGGCCCTACAGATTAAAATGGTGGGTGTTGCAATATTTTTTTCACATTCACTTTTCACATTCCACAGTATTTGCGAAGCGATTTTTCAAACACAATTTTTTTGGAAAAAAAACACTATTTGGAATTTTAACCACTTCAATACAGGGCATTTTCACCCCCTTCCTGCCCAAGCCAATTTTCAGCTTTCAGCGCTGTCACACTTTGAATAACAATTGCGCAGTCATACAACACTGTACCCAAATGAAATTTTTATCATTTTTTCCCCCACTAATAGAGCTTTCTTTTGGTGGTATTTGATCACATCTGCAATTTTTATTTCTTGCGCTATAAACAAAACAAGAGTGACAAGTTTGAAAAAAACACAATATTTTTTACTTTTGCTATAATAAATATCCAAATTTTTTTTTTTTAAAACAAATTTTTTTCCTCAGTTTAGGCTGATATGTATTCTTCTACATATTTTTGGTAAAAAATATTGCAATAAGCGTATATTTATTTGTTTGCGCAAAAGTTATAGCGTCTACAAAATAAGGGGATAGATTTATAGCATTTTTTAAAATTTTTTTTTTACTAGTAATGGCGGCGATCTGTGATTTTTATCATGACTGCGATATTGCAGTGGACACATCGGACAATTCTGACACATTTTTGGGACCATTCACATTTATACAGCGATTCGTGCTATATAAATGCATTGATTACTGTATAAATGTGACTGGCAATGAAGGGCTTAACCAGGAGGGGGCGCTGGTTAAATGTGTTCCTAAGGAGTGATTCTAACTGTGGGGGGAGGGGATTCACAAGGGGAGGAGACAGATCGGTGTTCCTCTGTACAAGGAACACACCATCGGTCTCCTCCCATCTGACAGGACGTGGATCTGTGTGTTTACACACACAGATCCACGGTCCTGCTCGGTTACCAGGCAATCGCAGGTGCCGGGCATCCTGGAAGGCAGGGCCGTCATATGCTGGCGGCCCAGGATAACAGCTGCACCGTCCCGCCGTCATATGACGGTGGGCGGGCAGCAAGTGGTTAATGCACTAAAACACACTATATTGCCGAAATGTTTGGTAAAATATAAAAGATGATTTTATGCCAAGTACACAGATACCAAACCCGACATGCTTTAAAATTGCACACAACTGTGCAGCGGCGACAAACTACATACATTTTTAAAAGCCTTAAAAAGCTTTTACAGGTTACCACATTAGAGTTACAGAGGAGGTGTACTGCTAAAATGACTGCCCTTGATCTGACATTCACGGTGATACCTCACATGCATGGTGCAATTGCTGTTTACATATGACACGAGACCGAAGCTTGCGTTCGCCTTTGCGCACGAGCACGGGTGGACAGGGGTGCTTTTTTTTATTATTATTTATTTTGCTTTTTTTTCACACTGTTCCTTTCATTTATTTATTTTTAGCATTTTTATTGTTATCACAGAGAATGTAAATGTCCCCTATGATAGCAATAGGTAGTGACAGGTACTCTTTTAAAAAAAAATTGGGGTCTATTAGACATTAGATTTCTCCTCTGCCCTCAATGCATCTGACCACACCAAGATCAGTGTGATAAGATCCTTTCCCAATTTCCCAGTGGTGCTGTTTATATCCGGCGAAAGTGAAGTCATGAAATGCTTGTAGCTTCCTGTTTCTTAGGCCATAGCAGGGGCGGAAGTATAGGGGTCGCAAAAGTCGCCATTGTGACTGGGCCCCATGCTGCAGGGGGCCCGTGGGGGCCCATGTGCCCCTATCTCCCCGAGCGGTGGCTGCATATGGGACCGAGCTCCCTGATCCTTAGCCGATGCGTAAATCATTCGGCAGTGCAGGAGCTCGGTCACAAAGTGAAAGCAAGTGAGATGTGTCTAGCACAGTGTGTATTGTGCTCTCTGCCTCCCCCTACAGTGCAGTACCCGGCATGGAGAGTTTAAGGTACAGAGCTGCAGCTGCAGATTTTTAAAAAGGCGATCTATATATGTTTGTATGCATGTGTGTGTGCTTATATATGTGTGCATGTGTGTGTCTGCAAGTGTGTGTGTGTTTTATATGTGCGTGTGCGTTTATTTGTGTGCATGTGTATGTTTACATGTGTATAGAGTTATATGTGTGTGCGTTTATGTGTGTGCATGTATTTATATGTATATGTGTGTATTTGCGTACGTGTGTGTTTACATGTGTGTATGTATACACATTACTTGTAATTCTGACCCCCTTTTTCTTTACGATCAGAACAGATTTTTTTAGGGTGGGTTCATAATACCAACAAGAAAATACCATTCCTCTGAAAAGCGATGCAGATCACTTTTCAGAGGCATTTGACAGGCAGTGAAGAGGCAATATGTTGCACCTTGACTAAAATGTTGAAGAAATGTTGAGAAACACTGATACAGAGAAACGGATCTCTCCATTCTCCTCCTGCAGCTGCTGAAAGGAGATGAGAAGTGGGGGAAATGGAAAGATCAGTTCCTCTATATGCAATCGCACCCACCACGCCTCCTATGCAGCTTCTTTCTGCTGCCCCCCGTGTGCTCTCCAGCCCCCCTGTAATTTTTCCTGCTCCCCCGCTCTCTCCTGGCCCCTCCCCTTGTCCCCACAGCTCAGCAGAGTTCCCCCCTCCCCTCTCCTGCCAGCTGCTGTAGGGTATCTGCATGGAGAGTCAGTGATCTATACCGATCACAGACTCAATCCATTCATAACTGAAACATAGTAAACGGTATTTACTATGCTTCAGTTTGCGAATAAAGGGGCAGCTCTATACAGAGCTATTCCTGTCCATTCATTCTGTGCACCTGAGGCTGTGCTCTCAATCTCCTTTCTCGTTCTCAAAGGTGAAACATCAGAGGTCTGCTTAGACCCCTGATATCTCACCAAAGCCCCCCCAACTCTTAAAAAAAAAATTAAAATATTTTTTATAAAATAATATTGTAAAACAATAAATAAATGGTAGAAAAATACAATAAAAAAAAAAAAAACAGACGCCAGTGGCAGAACTACCAGGGTCACAAACATCACACTTGCGACCGGGCCTTGGCATTTACGCCATCGGCTCAGAGGGAAGGGCCCCAGCTGGGGGTCAGGGGGGCCCTTCATGATTTCTTGCACCGGGGCCCTGAAGGTTCTAGTTACGCCACTGGGCCATAGAGATGCTTGGAGCCATTCTGGTCTCCGATCAGCTCTATGGTCATCTGGCGGAACCACCGGCTGCATTATCAGGTTCCCCGGTGGGACAGGAGAGCCCAAGAAAACCATGAAAAACAGCTAGGATTGCTTTTACATGACCGCTGGCTGAAAAGAACGATACCAAGATGATACCTAAACCTGCAGGCATCATTTTGGTATAACCACTCAAAGACCAGCAACATACCAGTACGTTTCTGGTCCTTGTTGGGCATATATTGTAATGTTCTTTTTTATTTTGTGCAGCCTGTGGGCTGAACGAAAAAAGAGATTGATTGGTGGGTATGCCCACCATTAGAATACCGCCCTGCATACACCCACTTCTAATGATTGGCATACATGCCCCGGCTTTTTTTTTTAACTGTGGTGGTGAAATCACCTCCTACAGCGCTGGAGTCGCTGATTTACGTATTGTGAGAGCAAACGCTGTTGCTGTCAAGGTAAAAAAATCAGTGCTGCAGCTGAATGGTGTCCATGAAAAGCAAACAATGGTAACAATAAAACATTAACACAATAAAACAACAACAATCTGTGCCAAAAAAAGAGTAAAATATGTATGCTGAAGCATGGGTGCAATCCGCCCCTAATATTAGGGGCAAATCGCCCCTCCACCACTGCCCCCATGCTTTGGCATATATGCTCTTTTTTTTTTAACTGTGGTGGTGAAATCACTTCCTACAGCGCTGGAGTTGCTGATTTACGTATCGTGAGAGCAAACACTGTTGCTGTCAAGATAAATAAATCAGTGCTGCAGCTGAATGGCATATCTGAAAAGAAAATAATGGTTAACAATAACACACAGTAAACAGTAAAGTATAAAAGAATTACATACCTGAAAAACAAACACGATAAAACATAGTAACTATAAAACATTGCAGTTAAGCATAAAATACAGTAAAAAAGAGCAGAACAATAGAGAGAGAATAATAGAGAGAGAATAGAGAGAGAGAACAACAATAAAACAACAACTATTTTTGTCCTTTTTTTTAATTTTTTTTTTTTTTTACACTTTTATTTGTAACTGTAACAGTTCCAGGTTCGGGTTTCTCAAAATGCGATGGCATCTTTGGAGACCCTTTGAAAGTGTGCCCTAGACTGTGCTATGCTGTGCTCTATGCTAATACTGTGTGGTAAGGTTCAAAACATTCACTGATTCAAAGACCTGGTTGGCCAGGACAGGAGGGACAATAATAGCGGGTGTCACGCCTATATCTGCGTTTCCAACAGACACAACATTTTCTTTGGGGTGATCGTTGGGTAGGGGTACCAGGAAGAACATACCGAAAATGCCTCTCATGCAGCCGGATCACTGCATTTGCGTTGGGAAGGTGGGGCATATCATCGTCTGGAAACAGAAGGGCTGTGACTATCTCTTCCTAGAATTTAAGGAAGGATTGAGTTCGTCCTGATGCTTTGTATAGCACATAACCGTTCAGCAGAGCCAATTGGAATAAGTATACAGAAACTTTTTTGTACCAGCGTCTGGCCTTAGGGCAATTAAGTACGGCGCCATGAACTGGTCGTTGAGGTCCACCCCTCCCATATTAAGGTTGTATTCGTGGACACAGAGGGGTTTCTCCACAGATCTCCTTTTTGAAGGCATAACTGTGTCAAAAAGTAGTTTATGATGGTATGGCAAAAATTAGTAGACCTTAATAAAAAAGTATGGGTTTGTTTGTTTTTTACCATCATAATTACCTAGGTGGATGCAGCATCGGTCCGATGCTACATATGTCCCCTGCTGCCTCTGCACTGAGGACCAAGCCATCGAACACTGCTGATGGTTCGGTTCTGACAGCTCCCCGAGCAAGGAGCTGCTGCCTGTCAGTCAGCAGCTCTCTGCTCTGCCCCCCCCCCCCACGCTCACTGGAGCGCTGAGCTGTGGAGGAGCAGGGAGCTGCCATCTTAGGCTCTCAGCGGCTGAGAGGCTGAGACAGGCATCAGTCCAGGCACTTGGTGGATAAAGGGGTAAAAGGGGTTTGATTGGCTATGGTGTGTGTGTATAAATGGTCGATGAGTTTCTGGACTTCTGACAGACCCTTCCATCTTTCATCCAGTGCTGCACTGATGTTTCTGGATTCTGAGTCATGGGGAAGAATTGTCAAAGGATCTGCGGGAAAAGGTAATTGAACTGTATAAAACAGGAAAGGCATATAAAAAGATATCCAAGGAATTGAGAATGTCAATCAGCAGTGTTCAAACTCTAATCAAGAAATGGAAAATGAAGGGTTCTGTAGAAACCAAACCACGGTCAGGTAGACCACCTAGAATTTTAGCCACAAATGCCAGGAAAATTGTTCGGGATGCAAAGAAAAAACAAAAAAAACTTCAGGTGGAATACAGGACTCTCTGAAAACATGTGGTGTGCTTGTTTGAAGATGCACAATAAGGAGGCACTTGAAGAAAAATGGGCTGCATGGTCGAGTCGCCAGAAGAAAGCCATTACTACGCAAATACCACAGAGTATCCCACTTACAATACACCAAACAGCACAGAGACAAGCATCAAACCTTCTGGCACAAAGTCATTGGGAGTGATGAGACCAAAATTTAGCTTTTTGGGCACAATCATAAACACTACATTTGGAGAGGAGTCAACAAGGCCTATGATGAAAGGTACACCATTTCTACTGTGAAACACGGAGGTGGATCGCTGATGTTTTGGGGATCTGTGAGCTACAAAGGCACAGGAAATTTGGTCAAAATTTATGGCAAGATGAATTCAGTATGTTATCAAAAAATACTGGAGGAACATTTGCATTCATCAGCCAGGAAGCTGCGCATGGGACGTACTTGGACATTCCAGTATGACAATAATCCAAAATACAAGGCCAAGTTGACCCGTCATTGGCTACAGCAGAATAAAGTGAAGGTCTGGAGTGGCCATCTCATTCTCCTCACCTCAATATCATTTAGCCACTCTGGGGAGATCTCAAACATGCAGTTCATGCAAGACAGCCCAAGAATTTACAGGAACTGGAGGCTTTTTGCCAAGAGGAATGGGCAGCTTTACCGCCTGAGAAGATAAAAAGCCTCAAACACAAATACCACAAAAGACTGCAAGCTGTCATTCATGTTGAAGGGGGCAATACATGGTATTAGGAACTGGGGTAAGTAAACTTTTGATCAGGATCATTTGGGTAGTTTCTGCTGTGATTATAATTTAAAAAGAGTAAACACCGTTGATTGATAATAAATGGCTTCAGCCAAACACTATTCATGAGTGAAAGAAATGTTTTTGTGTTATCATTCATATTCTCTGAAAAATGGCCAATAAATCATAAATTCTGCCAGGGTATGTAAACTTATGAGCACAACTGTATTTGAACAAAAATACTGATATGAAGGTGCTTCAAAGAGGGGGGAAGGACAGGGGTTGTGGGGCACAAAAATGCTTTAAAAGTAACACCCGTAAAATGCACCTAAAATCCACAAAGTGCCTACAACACAACTAAGACTACTAAAAGTTTTTTTCTGTGTGGCTGTTGGAGAATAAAGATTTTCCCTTTATTTCCTGTCTTCAAAAACCATTGTCACACGACATTATGTGAGAAAAATAACCAAAAAGTCCTAAATGGTATTAAAACTTGAGTTCTTACCTTCCCCAATCTCTGTAAACTATTGAACAAAAGCTTTAATTCAGGTTTTAATTTAAGTTTAAATTGTTAGACACAGCACTAAAACTGCCTGAGTGACCTTTTAGTTATCGTTAGTGCCAGACTGAAAATAAAATGCTGCTCTGGCATATGCCCTATAACAAAATAACACTTTTTTTAGTGGAGGCCTAAGGAACAATAAGTGAATAAAGTTATTTGTTAGATAGATGGAGGTCAGATGTACTATTATTATTGTTTCTACTATTTTTTTGGCTTCTTGCTTTTGCTTTGGCCCAAATTTTAGGGTTTGGGTGGTCTGAAGCATTGTTAAATCTCAACTTCCAGCAATATTTTTCATTATGTGACTTCCTGTCTTCCAAAACCATTGCCACAGGACAGTAAGTTAGGGAAAATAACTATAAAGTCTTAAATGGCATTAAAACACAACCGTTCCTATCTTTCCCCAATCTTCGAGACTAGAGAACAAGACAGATAGCGAGAAGAAATCTATCCAACAGGGAAACAGACAAAAACAAAACAAAAAATTTTCTACAGTGCCAGAAAGAGTTGAATGTTTGTTTTAATTGCTGTCCTCCTCTGCTTGGCCCAGTGGGGTTCACACGCATTATTTTTTGTATGGGCTTCACAGGGAAGTGAGGGAAAATTACCCCAATGGGGTCACAAACAGGCTGTAACCAAACATGTAACTCTTGCTAACTCTATAACACTGACTTAAAAAAACAAAAGGAAACCAAAGTTCCACTCAACACCTACAATACATGTAAATGTATTACACAATATAACAAATTAATTCGCCTTAAAGTGACATTAAAGGTTCGGATTTAAAAAAAAAAAAATAACAAACATGTCATACTTATCTGCTCTGTGCAATGGCTTTAAACAGAGCAGCCCCGCTGCTCTTCTTCTCGGGTCCCCCGCCGGTGCTCCTGGCTCCTCCCCCTTGACTAGTGCCCCCAGCAGATTGCAATTGGGGCACTGGTGCGTGCTCGCTCCCGAGCCCGACTCTATGCGTCCGAAAGACATATAGAGCCACGGCTCGGCCTACCCCCACTCTCTCCTCTTTGGCTCACTGGCTGTGATTGACAGCAGTGGGAGCCAATGGTTGGATTGGAATCAGACTCAGGTGAGTATTAGGGCAGCTGTGAGGGGAGCAGCACACAGGGTTTTTTTACCTTCACGCATAGAATGCATGTAGGTAAAAAACCTTTAGCCTTTAAAACCACTTTAACACCTAACATACATGTAAGTGCATTACACAATATAACAAATGTATTAGCCTTAACACCTGCCATACATGTAAATTTATTATGCAATATAACAAATCAATTAGCCTTAACACCTACCATATATGTAAATGTATTATGCAATATAACAAATCAATTAGCCTTAATAACTATCAATCATATGTTAGCTAACACACAAGCTGTAACACTTTACTGAAAGGGCCAGTTGATCCTGTATACTGTAGCTTGATACCACTGTTGCTTTACAGCTGTGTACAATGGATATAAAAAGTCTACACACCCCTGTTAAAATGTCAGGTTTCTGTGATGTAAAAAAATATGACAAAGATAAATCAGTTCAAAACTTTTAATGTGACCTATAAACTGTACAACTCAATTGAAAAACAAACTGAAATCTTTTAAGGGGGGGGGGGGGATAAAAAACTAAAATAAGGTGGTTGCATGTGTGTGCACACACTCCTAATACTGGGGATGTAGCTGTGTTCAGAATAAGCAATCACATTTAAACTAATGTTAAATAGGAGTCAATACACACCTGCCATCATTTAAAGTGCCTCTGATTAACCCCAAATAAAGTTCAGCTGTTCTATTAGGTCTTTCCTGACATTTTCTTAGTCGCATCCTATAGCAAAAGCCGTGGTTCGCAAAGAGCTTCCAAAGCATCAGATGGATCTCATTGTTAAAAGGTATCAGTCAAGAGAAGGGTACAAAAGAATTTCCAAGGCATTATATATACCATGGAACACAGTGAAGACAGTCATCATCAAGTGGAGAAAATATGGCACAACAGTGACATTACCAAAAAACTGGAAGACCCTCCAAAAATTTATGAAAAGACGAGAAGAAAACTGGTCATATGTCTGGGGTATGGGGTAGAGTGGCAAGACGGAAGCCTTTCCTTACGAAGAAAAACATCCAAGCCCAGCTACATTTTGCAAAAACACAGCAGAAGTCTCCCAAAAGCATGTGGGAAAATGTGTTATGGTCTGATGAAACCAAGGTTAAACTTTTTTGGCCATAATTCCAAAAGATATGTCTGGCGCAAAACCAACACTGCACATCACCAAAAGAACACCATATCCACCGTGAAGCATGGTGGTGACAGCATCATGCTTTGGGGTTGTTTTTCTTCAGCTGAAACAGGGGCCTTAGTCAAGGTAGAGGGAATTATGAACAGTTCCAAACAGCAGTCAATATTGGCACAAAACCTTCAGGTTTCTGCTAGAAAGCTGAACATGAAGAGGAATTTCATCCTTCAGCATGACAACGACCCAAAGCATACATCCAAATCAACAAAGGAATGGCTTCACCAGAAGAAGATTAAAGTTTTGGAATGACCCAACCAGAGCCCAGACCTGAATCCAATTGAAAATCTGTGGGGTGATCTGAAGAGGGCTGTGCACAGGAGATGCCCTCACAATCTAACAGCAAATATTCAAGATGTGACATGCGGATAGACTCATACCCAAAAAGATTGAGTGCTGTAAAAAAATCAGAAGAAGTTTCAACTAAGTATTAGTTTAAGGGTGTGTACACTTATGCAACCATATTATTTTAGTTTTTTATTTTTGCTTCCCTCCACCTAAAAGATTTTGGTTTGTTGTACAACTGAGTTGTACAGTTTATAGGTCACATTAACCACTTCGCGCCCGCGCTATAGCCGAAAGACGGCTGCAGCGCGGACGCTATCTGCCGGGCGGCCGTCCCTGGACGTCCTGGTGTTTACTTCCGCGTTGCGCGCTCCCGCGGGCGCGCATCGGGGAAGTTCTGTGCTGGCCGTGTCCCTCGGACACATCCAGTCACAGATCGCTGAAAACGGCCAATGACAGCGGCCGTTTTCAGCGTGATCGGCTGTGCCAATGAGAGACGATCTCATATGTTTACATATGAGATCATCTCTCATCGCCGGTGTTCTGCGGCTCTCCCTCCTCACACAGACAGCGTGTGAGGAGGGAGAACAAACCGCTGCGGCGGTAAGTGAAAAAAAAAAACGAAAATAAAGTTTTAAACTGCCATCTGTCCCTGCCATCTGTCCCAGCTATCATGCCCATTCCATCTATCCCCAGTGCCATCTGTCACTGTCATCTGTCATCAGTGCCACATAGTGCCATCTGTCATCAGTGCCACATAGTGCCATCTGTCATCAGTGCCACATACTGCCATCTGTCATCAGTGCCATCTGTCATCAGTGCCACATACTGCCATCTGTCATCAGTGCCATCTGTCATCAGTGTCACATACTGCCATCTGTCATCAGTGCCATCTGTCATCAGTGCCACCTGTCAGTGTCACGTGCCATCTGTCATCAGTGCCACGTATCAGTGCCATCTGTCATCAGTGCCATCTGTGCCACGTATTAGTGCCATCTGTCATCAGTGCCACGTATTAGTGCCATCTGTCATCAGTGCCACGTATTAGTGCCATCTGTCATCAGTGCCACGTGTCATCAGTGCCACCTGTCATCAGTGCCACGTATTAGTGCCACCTGTCATTAGTGCCACCTGTCATCAGTGCCACATATTAGTGCCATCTGTCATCAGTGTCACGTGTCATCAGTGCCACGTATTAGTGCCATCTGTCATTAGTGCCACGTATTAGTGCCATCTGTCATTAGTGCCACGTATTAGTGCCATCTGCCATTAGTGCCACGTATTAGTGCCATCTGTCATCAGTGCCACGTATTAGTGCCTTCTGTCATCAGTGCCACATCAGTGTCAGTGCCGCGTATCAGTGCCATCTGTCATCAGTGCCACGTATCAGTGCCATCTTTCATCAGTGCCACGTCAGTGTCATTTGTCATTGTCCTGGTGCTCCAGGGCCTTCAAAAGTGTAATAGGTAGTTAGATGTGTAATTTATGCTCCTAGAACACCTGATGGCGCTCCCTGCATGTTGGGCCTCTCTATGTGGCCAGGCTGTGAAAAAGTCCCACACATGTGGTATCGTAATACTCAGGAGGAGTAGCAGAATGTATTTTGGGGTGTTATTTGTGGTATACACATGCCATGTGAGAGAAATAACCTATTACAATGACAATTTTGTGGGGGGAAAAAAAAAATCTTCATTTTGCAAAGAATTGTGGGAAAAAATGACCACATCAAAAACCTCACCATGCATCTTACTGAATACCTTGGAATGTCTACTTTCAAAAAAGGGGTCATTTGGGGGGTATTTGTACTTTCCTGACTTGTTACTTGTTGGTAAGTGAAAAAAAAAAAACGAAAATAAAGTTTTAAACTGCCATCTGTCCCAACTATCATGCCCATTCCATCTATCCCCAGTGCCATCTGTCACTGTCATCTGTCATCAGTGCCACATAGTGCCATCTGTCATCAGTGCCACATACTACCATCTGTCATCAGTGCCATCTGTCATCAGTGTCACATACTGCCATCTGTCATCAGTGCCATCTGTCATCAGTGCCACCTGTCAGTGTCACGTGCCATCTGTCATCAGTGCCACGTATCAGTGCCATCTGTCATTAGTGCCATCTGTCATCAGTGCCATCTGTGCCACGTATTAGTGCCATCTATCAGTGCCACGTATTAGTGCCATCTGTCATCAGTGCCACGTATTAGTGCCATCTGTCATCAGTGCCACGTGTCATCAGTGCCACCTGTCATCAGTGCCACGTATTAGTGCCACCTGTCATCAGTGCCACATATTAGTGCCATCTGTCATCAGTGTCACGTGTCATCAGTGCCACGTATTAGTGCCATTTGTCATTAGTGCCACGTATTAGTGCCATCTGTCATTAGTGCCACGTATTAGTGCCATCTGTCATTAGTGCCACGTATTAGTGCCATCTGTCATCAGTGCCACGTATTAGTGCCATCTGTCATCAGTGCCACATCAGTGTCAGTGCCACGTATCAGTGCATCTGTCATCAGTGCCACGTATCAGTGCCATCTGTCATCAGTGCCACGTATCAGTGCCATCTGTCATCAGTGCCACGTCAGTGTCACGTGTCATTGTCCTGGTGCTCCAGGGCCTTCAAAAGTGTAATAGGTAGTTAGATGTGTAATTTATGCTCCTAGAACACCTGATGGCGCTCCCTGCATGTTGGGCCTCTCTATGTGGCCAGGCTGTGAAAAAGTCCCACACATGTGGTATCGTAATACTCAGGAGGAAGAGCAGAATGTATTTTGGGGTGTTATTTGTGGTATACACATGCCATGTGAGAGAAATAACCCATTACAATGACAATTTTGTGGGGGAAAAAAAAATCTTCATTTTGCAAAGAATTGTGGGAAAAAATGACCACATCAAAAACCTCACCATGCATCTTACTGAATACCTTGGAATGTCTACTTTCAAAAAAGGGGTCATTTGGGGGGTATTTGTACTTTCCTGACTTGTTCGGGTCGCAAGAAATTAGATAGGCCGCCAGTACTTCAGGTGTGATCAATTTTTTATGATTTGCACCATAACTTGTAAACTCTCTAACTTTCACAAAGACCAAATAATATTCACTAATTTGGGTTATTTTTACTAAAGATATGTAGCAGTATAAATTGTGGCCAAAATTTATGAAGAAAAATTACTAATTTGCAAAATTTTATCACAGAAACTAAGAAAAATGTGTTTTTTTTCAAAATTTTCGGTCTTTTTTCATTTATAGCGCAAAAAATAAAAAACCCAGAGGTGATCAAATACCACCAAAAGAAAGCTCTATTTGTATGAAAAAAGGGACAAAAAATTCATTTGGGTACAGTGTTGCATGACTGAGTAATTGTCATTCAAAGTGTGACAGCGCTGAAAGCTGAAAATTGGTCTGGGCAGGAGGGGGGTTTAAGTGCCCAGTAGGCAAGTGGTTAAAGGTGGAAAAAGTTCTGAAATTATTTATCTTTGTTTCATTTTTTTTACATCACAGAAACCTGACATTTTAACAGGGGTGTGTAGACTTTTTATATCCACTGTATGTGAGGTAAGGCGCGGGGCCTTAAGCCTGGTACACACAATGAAATTATTGGACGAATTATCGTCCATTTTGTTTTTGCATGCTAGTCTCCATATCGAAAATGAAGAGGTTAATAAAAGTACGAAAATTCTCATACGACAGAATAAAAATTTGGAAGCAATATTGTATTTTTTTGGACGAAAACTGTACTGAATAAACGACAATTGTATGATCTGGTATTGTACGAGAAAAAATGTTGTGCTTGTCCCATCGGATATTTTCACATGACCTGTTGGGATCGGCCCTTGAGAGCTGTGTACTAACGATCAGATTATCGTACAATCACTTTGAAAGCGGTATTTTTTGTACGATTTTCTGATCATGTGTATGGACCTAAAGACTGTACCAATTTTTTATTACAATTTTTTGTAGGCATATGGATGACAATGTTCAAAGCCTGTATGTCACAGAAAAAGACATAAAGCACTGAATTTCATTTAGTCATGGAAGGCTATTGATTCAGACAGACCTCTTATGTATGAAACTGGATACTGAACAGATCAATAACAAGGGATTGGAGAAGACATAATGAGAAGGAGTAGCCTAATAGTAATGCTAGAGGCTTTGATGTGAATGGGTGCAGCTTAAATCTTATAATCACTTGCTGACCTCTGGCAGGTATCCTATTAAAAAAATTAGTCTGAAGAAGGAACAGCTGGGATATATGCATAACTATAGGATTCTTGGGAATATGGAAATGCATGCTTCCTGCATCTAATGAGAATACCCTGAATATGTCTGTGTTTCTAAACATCACTTGAGGTCAAGAGTCCCTCCAGTGTGCTAATGAACTAGGGGAGTGTGAAAAGACAGCATCCATCTTCTCTGGATATGCCTACACAGGGAGTTACTAAGCCTAAGGCAAGTGATGATGCATAAAATGTCTAAAGGTAAACTGTGTAGTAAATGCTAGCTGTCTTCTGACACTCATTTTTTTAATGAAGGTCAAAATGCAAAGTACTTTGACATTTAAGGTGGCCCTAAAGCCTAAAAGTAAACTTTAGAGTCCCAATGTTGACCCATTACATGACCAAAAGTTTAAAGCCCATCTCCAGTTTTCAGTGGTCCCCCCCCCCCCAACTTGTCATTTTAAAAAAGGCATAGCTTTTTCTCTTACTTTCAGTGACAGACACAGCTCTTCTATCCTTGACCATAGGGTTTTATAGCGAAACCTACAGAAACAAGACATTAGGCTGAAAAGAACGTCATTCCTGGGTGGAGGGGGTCTGCTCTGCTGCCCCTGTAGGGGCCCTGCCTGTCATTCAGGGTCTTGGGGGTCTGGGAGGCTTCATTACGGCCATCATGTGGCTTCGGGCAGCTGGCAGCCATTTTCTTTGAGCCACGGCAGCCATTTTTGGTAGGATCAGTGATCATTTTTGGGCTCCAGCGGCAATTTTTGGGCGGACTTACAGGGCAGGCATTTTGGGGTAGACCTTTCTATAGACATGCATGGGAGCCAGGCTAAGGGATCTCATGGTAGCCATTTTCTCATAGCCGCACAGCGGTGGCCATTTTTTATTCCTCCTATGGCTTTTCCCTGTGCTGGGGGCAGTTCCCTGGAATCTGCACGGAGGGCACACTCCTCTATGCGGCCCTAATAGACAGGCGGCAGTCCTCAGCACTTCTTTGGCAGTCTGGTCAGTGGTGGTGAGTCCTTACTGGGGTACTCTCTGCGGTAGTCCGCTTAGGGGTGTCCCACCCCGCCCAACAAGGGACCTTCTCTTGGCGGTGCCTTGCCTGCTGGGATTGCTAGTATGAAGTCTTTGGCTCACACTTCCCTTCCTGATCCCATCACGGAGGTAGCAAGTTTCTCAGGGTCTTCTATTCCCCTGGACGCACTGTCAGAAGTCCTGGAGTCATTTGTCCCCCAGGTGGAAGTAGTGTTCAGGCACAAGGCTAGCAAGAAGCATCCTCTCTTTCTCTGATTTTTCTGAGCTTAAGTCAGGCTCTGCTGCTGCAGGCCCTGCACTTTCTGTGGGCCCTGAAGACGCAATCCTTGATTCCTCAGACCGTAACGCTGAATGGGTCACCCTCACTGTTTACCATTGCCAGGTTTGCGTTGTGGCCTGTGTTGGCCGCACCCCTAGTGTCTCAGACACTTACTGAATAGGCCAAGACAAGGTCTGAATACAGACAGGCGTCCCTGGTGTATTTGGAACTGGCGGACCAGTTGGTCCAGGGCCTGAAAAATGTATGTGATGCATCCTTAGATGCAGCCCCACTACTTTCCAAGCTCTCTGTCTCAGCAGCAGTACTTCAGTGGGCACTGTGGCTTAAATGTTGGTCCATTGACCAGACATCTAAAAAGGCCCTGGCAGACCTAGCCTTTCAGGGAGAAGGTCTCTTTGGCATTACCTTGGATTATATCATCAAGAGTACTGGCAAGAGTACTTTACTCCCACTACAATGCCATCAGGCATGAACATCTTGCATTTATACTGATGCGGGAAGCCTACCTGCTGAGTCTCTTTGATTTTATTTATTTTTTATTTCTGGGCATTTATTTTTTGCACCTGGCTGCCCACTATCTAGAATTTTATAGTTACTAATTGCCATTTTTAAGAATTACCCATGCTTTCCTTTGTTTGTTACACCCCTTATTCAAAATGTAAGCGCACTACAATTTCTCATACACCGCAGCTTAAGAGGAAGGCTGCACAGCACAGAATCTATGTGATAGGAGGTTCAAGTCCCACCCAGACAGTGTCCATCCAATCTAAACCAATTAAACACTGCAGTCAGGGCAGAAAAGGAACGCTAATCTGGCTGCATAATGAGTTTGTGCCTGTTTTAGCTTGAACTGATATAAGGATCAAATAAAGGAATAAAATATTGTCATGCTTCACTGAATGAATTTCCAGCGTGTGACCAAGACTAATTCAATTTGATTTAGTCCGAAAATTTGGAACTTCCTGAAATCTAAAACCAGGGTTTAAATTGCTGATAGATGTGCAAATGGTTTTTACGTTTGTATTTGCTTTTTTTGCCAACTTTATCCAAAGTGTAATGCATGAGCTGCAACAAGTAATCTTCTCCAATGAAGTGGGCAATAAAAAGTTAACCTTATAGAGGACCCATTACAAAACTGGGCAATCCCAGCTGTGCATATTTTGAAAATATAAGTAAATAGGCACAGATTACTTTCCAGAGATTGTATAGCCAAAATATTTTTGCCTAACATAGAGAAGGGTTAAAACCCCTGCTTTTTTTTTTTTGCTGCCTGTGCACTATTGAGGAAATTCCTTTCACTCCCCATCCTAGAGATGCAACAGGAAGTTAGAAGAAACTTCCCAAAGTTAAGGGAAATCCTCTATTAGACAATTGTCCCAGGAACAGGTTCCCTCATTGGAAAATTTACCCTTAACTCCTGTTCTGGGAGCAGCTCTGAAATTTTGGATTCCTCCTTGGTTTCTCTCAGTGACAATCATGACAAGTACAAAGAGCTCTGAAGAAGGAGAAGGGAGGGCCCTACAGACCTCAAAACTTGACGGTATGACCTTATGTCGTATACATTCAATCATTCTTCATGCTTGGTGTAGCGTTCCTAACTTCCTAAACACTTGCATCAGTGGCGTAACTAGAACCTTCAGGGCCCCGGTGCAAGAAATCATGAAGGGCCCCCCTGACCCCCAGCTGGGGCCCTTCCCTCTGAGCCGATGGCGTAAATGTCAAGGCCTGGTCGCAAGTGTGATGTTTGTGACCCTGGTAGTTCTGCCACTGGCGTCTGTTTTTTTTTTTTTTATTGTATTTTTCTACCATTTATTTATTGTTTTACAATATTATTTTATAAAAAATATTTTAATTTTTTTTTTAAGAGTTGGGGGGGCTTTGGTGAGATATCAGGGGTCTAAGCAGACCTCTGATGTTTCACCTTTGAGAACGAGAAAGGAGATTGAGAGCACAGCCTCAGGTGCACAGAATGAATGGACAGGAATAGCTCTGTATAGAGCTGCCCCTTTATTCGCAAACTGAAGCATAGTAAATACCGTTTACTATGTTTCAGTTATGAATGGATTGAGTCTGTGATCGGTATAGATCACTGACTCTCCATGCAGATACCCTACAGCAGCTGGCAGGAGAGGGGAGGGGGGAACTCTGCTGAGCTGTGGGGACAAGGGGAGGGGCCAGGAGAGAGCGGGGGAGCAGGAAAAATTACAGGGGGGCTGGAGAGCACACGGGGGGCAGCAGAAAGAAGCTGCATAGGAGGCGTGGTGGGTGCGACTGCATATAGAGGAACTGATCTTTCCATTTCCCCCACTTCTCATCTCCTTTCAGCAGCTGCAGGAGGAGAATGGAGAGATCCGTTTCTCTGTATCAGTGTTTCTCAACATTTCTTCAACATTTTAGTCAAGGTGCAACATATTGCCTCTTCACTGCCTGTCAAATGCCTCTGAAAAGTGATCTGCATCGCTTTTCAGAGGAATGGTATTTTCTTGTTGGTATTATGAACCCACCCTAAAAAAATCTGTTCTGATCGTAAAGAAAAAGGGGGTCAGAATTACAAGTAATGTGTATACATACACACATGTAAACACACACGTACGCAAATACACACATATACATATAAATACATGCACACACATAAACGCACACACATATAACTCTATACACATGTAAACATACACATGCACACAAATAAACGCACACGCACATATAAAACACACACACACTTGCAGACACACACATGCACACATATATAAGCACACACACATGCATACAAACATATATAGATCGCCTTTTTAAAAATCTGCAGCTGCAGCTCTGTACCTTAAACTCTCCATGCCGGGTACTGCACTGTAGGGGGAGGCAGAGAGCACAATACACACTGTGCTAGACACATCTCACTTGCTTTCACTTTGTGACCGAGCTCCTGCACTGCCGAATGATTTACGCATCGGCTAAGGATCAGGGAGCTCGGTCCCATATGCAGCCACCGCTCGGGGAGATAGGGGCACATGGGCCCCCACGGGCCCCCTGCAGCATGGGGCCCAGTCACAATGGCGACTTTTGCGACCCCTATACTTCCGCCCCTGACTTGCATCATGTTTGAAGCATCTTTGGAGGCTTTATTCACGTTTAAGTGGCCTACACAGAAATATTGCAGTACATCAATGCATTTGCACAGAAATAAATGCTACACTGAATCCAGGTCCTCCTGTGCAATCAAAGGCCTTACGTTTGTCTTCAGAGCACACCCACTGATATGCCAATATCCAATGGATCATTTAAATAGCAGAAAAATTTCTGGCCAGCATAAGTGTTTACAGATGTGACCTGGCTCGAACAGCCATAAAATTGTCAATGGCAGTTTTAAAAAAAAGTTTTTTTAGCATTTTGACTTTCACAGTACCTCCCTATCCTAGCAAGGGTCCACTCTTAAAAACAGCCTGCAATCAATGCTGGCCATTAGTATGACACATGCCATTCTACTAGCTGGCAAGACTTTCACAGGCAGTTTGGAGACATCCTGTGTTCTTTGTTGCCAAACACTGAACAACTGAAAAGGAAAGACATTCATACCATATATATAAATTTATGACTCTGAGGATCGGGTGTGTCATTGCCATCATCCCTTGAGACTTCAAAAAGACTAAATGTGTACCTCAATATGGGATTTTTAAGGCAATGCAATGATCAGAAATTTGAATTAAAAATATTGAGTTTTATTCAAAGCAAAGTCTTTTTTTTTTTTTTTTTTGGCTGCCCATTATTGGTCTCTTTATAAGCATACCGGGCCGCCCTGTAGAGGATAGTGAGCGGTTTAGACAAATTGGTGATCGGGGCCCCTGCCAGCTCTGGAAGGCATTTTTCTGCAGCTACATGCTTTAATGTAAGTCGCATTTATGACCTTCAGTTAAAATGCGGTCTTTCTAGATATAGGCGATATGTGTATATATATATATTATTAGTAATTATGTTGTTCTTTGAAATTTTAGAATGTGATGCAATTCCTTCCCTGAGGAAGACTTTGCTTTGACAATAAAGTTGAAACGCGTTGGAAATCTGCTATTGGACGCCATTGTATCAACTTGGGTGGTGTTTGTATTTAGCAGCAGGATGCATCACTTGTTCCTATGTATCTGATGTTTTTGTTTTAAAACACTTATCTAAAATATTCACGTATATGTTCATTTGTATTCTATTCGATTTGTATTCTATTCACTTTTGTACTAATAAAACTTAATATTTTTAATTCAATTTTCTGATCATTGCATTGCCTTAAAAATCCCATATTGAGGTACACATTTAGTCTTTTTAAAGACATTCATACCATCCCTAACTCCATATTCTATGCAGTATCACTCTTGTCAGATTTCAGCTTCCACAGTAATCCTGCACCTATTTAGCCAACAGATTTTTGCTGAAATAATGCAGGAAGAGTTGCCCCTATATTGTCACAATGACCCATTCATTGCCCAGATATTCTCACGCTTGCGCATTAATGCCCACATATTGTCGTGATTTTTTTTTTTAAGAGTAAATTTTTTTTATTGAAGTTCACAGATTTTTTACATCGTTATGTCACATTTTACTTTTACAGCTCAATCGTTTATATTACAATATACGGTAAACTGGAAACATTCACCTATATCCAATATTTGTCATCATAAAAATAATGCACTTTTATTAAATAAAATAAACATTGTTCCTATGTATCATTTTACTGTGTCTTTAGTTGGTCCCTTACATTTCCAACAGCTTTGTATGCTCTATTATTAATTCTTTAGCATAGGTTTGGTTCATGCCACATTACTATCGCACCTTTACATACACATTTTTAATAACCAGGAAACTCTTATACTTCAATCTCTCCTGATATATTTGTGATCCATTTCCCCCAAATTTTATCGAACTTTTTAGTACTTCCTCTAGCTTGGTAAGTGAGTTTATACATTGGTAGGGCATTGCTAACTAATTTCACCCAGTCTCCTAGAGAGGGGGGGTTCTGCTCCCTCCACTTGAGGGCTAAAGCCTTCTTGGCATAGCAAAATAATATGCGCAGAAGGGTTTTCTGTGATGCGGATAGATCCTCCTCCTCCAGATCTCCAAGAAGACACCTGGCCGGAGAGTATATATTAGGGAGTTCAAGCTTTTCCTCCACATATGTGAGGATCTCCCCCCAGTAAGCCATGACCTGGGGGCATTGCCACACCATATGGAAGAAATCTCCCACCTCCGCTTTGCAACGGGGACACTCCGGGGAATCCCTCCCTCCCATTCTGTGCAGTCTTTTTGGGGTGTAATACATCCTATGTAGATAATTGAATTGAAGCATTTTATCTTTAGCCGCGATCATTGATGACACCTTAGTGTCCAGTACCTCCTGCCATGTTTCCTCTGTAAGAGATGGTATATCTGCTTTCCACTGTATACATATTGTCATAATTGCTCATATTGTGATGATAACCTGTTTGTTGCCTGTGTATCACAATGATTGACTGCTTGTATACCTTTGTATCTTATGTATTGTTAGAGTTGGCAATTTTGCCAATATATTCTCAAGTTCACTGTTTGTCTTCTTTTCTGACAATTAGTACAATTATTTAATGTCATGCTCTTTCAGACAAGATTAACAAGGTGCCTCCTATAATATACCGGTCTCTCCTTTCCAGTTCCTCCCCATAGCTATACCCCACCGGGTATGGTCCTTGAAGTTGCTCTCCTGATCCCAGACTTATTAGTGCTCGCTCAGAGGTCTCTGACTTGCCCATTAGGCTTTTGGCATCCAACTCATGACTCTCCTCTAGTCGTTCCAGAGACAGGACTGCTGCAGCTGCTCTTACTGAATTATATACACTTCCCCTGGAACAGGGCTGACTTCATCAGCATAGATGTGGAGTAGTTGCCCCCCCCTCCCCCACACTAGGCTCCTCCCAACCTGTTATATATATATATATATATATATATATATACACATACATACGGAGCTTTTTTTCTCAGTGAATAGGTGCAGGAACTCCCCCCTTGCCTCCACACCCTATCCTCCTCTGAGCTCCATCCCTTGGTTCCACCCCCTACCCACCTCCCAGTACTGTCCCAAGTATTATTTTGTGGTGCTAAATAATTTTTTGTAATTTTTCTTGTCTAATAGCAAGAAAAGCAGTAAAATAGATCCCCTGGAGCCAGCAACAATAGACCCCTCCCCCAGCAACAATAGACCTCACCGCAGCAACAATAGATCCCTCTCGCAACAATAGACTCCCCCAGCAACAATGGACCCCACCCCAGCAACAATACAATAGACCCCCCACACAGCAACAATGGACCACCCACAATAACATACTACCTCCAGCAGCAAAAGATATAGATATTTTTAAAATAACTTTTTGATATTGTTTAAATAAACTTGAAATTTTACTTAAAACTGTATTGTCGTATGAGGTACCGGTATAGTCCAAATTACTTTGGGGTGGCGAGGTGGGACACTATTGGAGTAGTCTCTTGGAATACCCTTCCCCTCTCCCTCCCATTTCTGCTCCATTCAATTACCTATAAAGGATGATGGTACCCAAACTCTTTTCATTAAATACTACTTCTGTGGCAACCGTCTTATAAAAATACTACCTCCAGCAGCAAAAGATCCACCCCAGCAACATTAGACCCTCAGTAGCAACAACAGATCTCACAGCAGCCAGCATCATTAGACCCTCCAGCATACAGGACAATAGACTTCTCCCTCAATAGTAGATTCCTACCAGCAACATAAGATCCCCCAGCAACAATCGATCCCCCACCAGCAATACTAGACCATCGCACAAAATCAGATCCCCACCAGTGACAATAGATCCCCCAGCATCTCCAGCATCAATAGACCCTCCAGCACACCCCACACCCCTTGATATTACATACATTCAGTGATGGAGGTGCCAGAACTGAGTCCCCCCCCCCCCCGTGTGTGTGTGTGTGTATATATATATATATATATATATATATATACACACACTAACTCCACCAATTACATCACTACAGAAAGATTTTGTTTAAAAGAGACCTTACACCCAATACATTATTCACTGTTACTGCACACTATTTTGGGACAGAGCCACCTAATAGCAGACTGGATAACTAAACCTGTACAAAATGAATAGTCCAGCCATGGCAGTATATTAATGCCCAGATAGCAAAACTGGGATCTTGAATAAAGTGCAACTCAAAAAGATTAAAGTCCAGATGGCAAGTCTGAAATCTTAATAAAAAGTCCAACGTGATGAAAAAGTGCAGAAAATTGCTGATCACACAATTCTTCGGTGCTTCAGTGATCTCACCACCACCTATGTACAAAATGCACACTCACCAAAGGAAATAGCGGCCATTACACCAGCATAAGGGCCTATAACATGTAACTTAAACAGGATCCATTGAAGCATAGGGACTCTCCGGACTTCTCCTTTATAAGCCTCCAACTCTAAGTAAATAAAGCTCGACAGGAGCCAGAGAAGGATCCAATAGAGTAGTACTTTAATGTATAGATATTGAGCATACAGCAAAACAAAGACAATGAAAAGGGATAAACTTACATCTAAAAGCTGCTGTTGACCCGGAATTGAACAGCGGCATGACGTCAGCACCAAATTCTCTGTTTGACGCATTTCGTCCAATAGGACTTTATCAAGGGCTTCCCTAGGGCTCCCCCTTCACAGGCAGATATGGAGAGATCAAGGAAGGAAATCCTTTCAGAATCACAGGTGAATCCAAGTTCAATGTTCCTGTCATTTGCATTTAAATCAGAAATGAAGTTCTGTAGTTTATCAACAGTCCCAATCCATATGACCATGACATTGTTGATGAAACTCAGCCACAGTCACACGTGGCTGAGGTACATCGATGAACGGTAGATGAGACTCTCCTCCCACCACCCAGGGTGAAGGCAGGCATACGCGGGTGCCCAGGGTTCCCCTTATCTGCTGGTAGTTCACGCCAGAAAACTGGAAACAGCTGTGGGTCAAGGCAAAATCAAGTAATTCTAAAATAAATTCATTTTGTGATCCCATAGATGGATATTTTGCCTCCAGGAAATGGGCCACCACGGCCAAACCCCATTGATTAGGGATAGAGGTGTAGAGGGACTCAACGTCAATGCTGACGAGTATGGCACCCCTCTGCACCTCTACCTGTGCTATCTTGGACAAAACATCCCTTGTATCTTGTACAAACGGACGACAATTCCCTCACCATTCCCTTAAAGAGGTTGTATCCCCTGACACAAAAAAAAAACAAAAACCTGTAGGGCAAAGGCATAATGAGCTAGTATGCACAGCTGATATTATAGGCCTCCCGGGGGGCTGGTTAGACTTTTATGGACCTTGGATTCTTGTGCTTTCAGTAACCATTGCTACCATTGACTCTTAGCACCTATTACAGGTCTGCATAGTTATGGACTGAATGACACCTCTTGGCTTCACTTCAAACTGCGGACCCTGTTCCATATGTCCACAAGACATTTTTTCCTATTTTTGAGTTGCTGATGTGCCTCCATATTCCTACAACTGACACCTTGCTATCAGTCCCTTGTTATGAATGGATTAATGTCTGGGAGCCCGGGTTGTTTTTTATTTTACTTTCTTGACAACGTTATCATGAATGTTTTTATTGGTACGGTGAAGGTTTTGATATGCTTCTTAATTGTTATATGAATTGTTGAATAAAAATTGTTGGTTTTGTACATGCTGCAGTGTGTTTCTATGTGGAGCCCCGTTTTTTGACTTGAGCCCTTTCTTTGAGCTCCAGTCATACTTTTTTGCATATTGACTCTCACAGTGACACTGATAGCAGTGTACAGCAGCACAGATCACCGACACGACACGTCCCATCCTGGGTCACAGTGACAGTCTCTCTCTACGCCAGGTGGCCCCTTCAGTCCTCCCCAGTCCAAACACCACTGACAGGCCTGCTCCTGGCTTGCTTTGCTCCCGTCCTGCAGACCAGCACACAAGGTTCCAGCCGCTCCGCTTGGCTTTCTTGCCCCATGACATCACACGACACACTCAGGCACCGCCTCTGCCAGACCCGCCCCCTTCCGGCACCGCCCGAACACGAGCGCCACAGCAATATTTTTTACTGGCAACCTGTTTCTGTCACTGGCATTTTATTGGCAGGAGAAAAGTGCCCGTTTTTTACTGGCTGCCAGTAAAAATACTGACGGTTGCCAACTCTTGCCGACAATTCCTTCTGCCCGAAACCTACACTTCCTCTGCCAGCATCCTGGCACTCACCAACCCTTTCTTCTCTGTTTGACAGCATGGCGTCTCAGACGGACCCGTTGCTTTATCACCCTTCTGTCCCTCGCTAACACATCCTTCCACCATTTGCCAACATCCTATTGTTGTCGACTCTGTGGTACACTGTCATTTGATACAGTACAAAGAACATAAGTGTGCAAACTGCAGTAACTCGCTGCAGCCAATCAGATTTACACTGCTCAATGAACATCGATTTTGCTTTTTCTGTGTTTTTCCTTTTTCTGAATACACATGAATTTGCCTTCTGTAGTCATGTTACAGTTTCCTGGGGCATAGGAACGCCTAATTGTTTTTTTTCTCCCAGCCTGCAACTTTCTGGTTGTATGAGTTTACAACAGGTACACTTTAATGTGTTAAACATCTGTGCCAAAAATATGCTAAGAAAAACTAAGTGAGAACAGATGTGGCATCTCGCTTGAATTTTACTTGAAAACATTTCTAATAAGATAAGATAAATAAAGCTACAGTATGCATGAGAACTTCACACTCCCAATGAAACATTGAACTATTAGAAGAACGCTTTCTCTAGCAAATCTACATAAATATAGTGTTATAATTGATTTTATATTTAAAGATCCTTGTGGAAAAGTTATTTATGACCCATAAAGTCACCTTAACAACATAACATTGCAAAGCATCACCTCTTGTCAATACAGAGAAAGGTTCTCGCATTGAAGAAATTAGTCAAATAATTTTTTTCTGTTTTTTTCACACACCTGTGAGGTAATTTGAGTACAGGTCTGACTAAGAACGAGAGAGCTTTGTGGGAGAAGATGGTGTTTTTAATAAACAAAGAATATCATCTGTCATGGCAGCACTTTACAGACTATATTACCACAAATAATGGGGTTCATTTGTCAATGTACTAATAATATATGTCCCAGGTGTCCCTCTAGGGCCCACAGGCTGCTGCTGCTACCTATTGTAAACTGTTCTTTGAGGCAGTGCTTGTGGGTTTGTCTAACCCTCTCCATTAAACATTCTTTATTCCAGTGGTTCTCATCCTTTTTAAGACCAGGGTCTGGTAAATTCTTCCAAAACCTTCCATGCCCCAATAGTAAACGATACATTTTATACTCGCACAATAAAAGTATGGGAATGCAAAACATGTATTGAAATGCTGGAAGGCTCTGGAAAGGGCTGGCTGTTGCTTTGGGTGGAAGGAAAAATGGGGGTTGTGTAATGGGTTAGGGAACTCTGTAAATGACTTGGTGGCCCTGTAGGGGAGGAGGTTTCTACAGGAGGTTGGGGGTACTGTGGGAGATTGGGGGACACTGTTGGTAGTTGGGGGCACTATGGAGGGATGGAGGCTCTGCAGAAGGCTGGGGGCTGCTGTGGGAAGCTGGGGGGCACTGAGGGAGCTGGAGGACACTATGGGGGGATTTACTATAACTGGAGCACTCAGAATCTGGTGCAGCTGAGCATGGTAGCCAATCAGTTTCGAACTCCAGCTTGTAGAGTGGGTTGCAGGGCATAGTGGGTGTAATGCAAGATGAAATGGTGGACGCCAGACACTTTTAGAATGCAAAGAGATTGATTGTCTCTTGAACAGAACTGGGGGAGAGAGGGTTATGCCAGGACACCCTAAAGTTGATGCAATGATAATTAGCAGGCTCCAAGACTTCTATAGAAAGACAGCTATACAGGTGAAGGCCTCCAGCCAGACACCGCTTCTGTATAGGTAGGACCGCTGACTCCTGCTCCTGGATAGGCCTTAGGCAGCCTAGCAGCCAGGTGTCCCCGGGATAGGCCTCAGGCCCGGGGCAGCATAACACATGTCCACCCAGACAGCCATCCAGGTGGCACAGAACCCCGATCACCTGACTCCACCCAAATAAATAGGCTCTCCCAGCAGGCCAAGGGACCAAAGAAATCCCTGCCCATTAGCTGAGACACCACATCCATTCATGTCTCAGCCTGCAAAGCCCCTGTCTTATCTAATGTCACTAGCATAGTGCCACCTAGTGACAGAAGAGAAAGGGTGTAACAAGTCCAGAGTAAGAGAGGAATCAATTGTCCCCCATTCTGACAGGGGACAATACTGAGATCTGCTGTTCCTATTGATCAGGAACAGCAATCTCTGTGTTGTCCCAGTAAGCCCATCCCCACACAGTTAGAACACATCCAGGGAACACAGGTAACCCCTTAATCGCCCCCTAGTGTTAACCCCTTCCCTGCCAGTGTCATTTATACATTGATCAGTGCATTTTTTTAGCACTAATCACTGTATTGTTGTCACTGGTCCCCAAAAAGTGTTACTTAGGCCCCTTTCACACTGGAGCGGTTTTCAGGCGGTATTGCGCTAAAAATACCGCCTGAAAACCGCCCCTAAACAGCCTCCGCTGTTTGTTCAGTGTGAAAGCCCGAGGGCTTTCACACTGAAGCGGTGCGCAGGCAGGGCGGTGAAAAAAGTCCTGAAAACCGCTTTTTTGGAGCGGGGAAGGAGCGGTGTATTCACCGCTCCTTCCCCGCTCCTGCCCATTGAAATCAATGGGACAGCGCGGCTATACCGTGGCAATACCGCGGCTATAGCCGCGCTGTACGAGGGATTTTAACCCTTTTTCGGCCGCCAGCGGGGGGTAAAACCGCACCGCTAGCGGCCGAATACCGCTGCAAGAACGACGGTACAGCAGCGCTAAAAATAGCGCTGTTGTACCGCCGACGCCCCCACCGCCCCAGTGTGAAAGGGGCCTAAGGGTCAGATTTGTCTGCTGTAATGTTGCAGTCCCGCTAAAAATCGCAGATCGCCACCATTACCAATAAAAGGTCCCTAAATCTACTATCTATTTTGTAGACGCTATAGCATTTGCCCAAACCAGTCAATATACGCTTATTGGGATTTTATTTACCAAAAATATGTAGCAGAATAAATATTGGCATAAACTGATGAAGAAATTAGATTTTTTACTTTTTTTTGTTTTTTTGTTTTAAGTGTTTTATAACAGAAAGTTTTTTTTAAATTTGTTGCTCTTTTTTTGTTTATAGCACAAAAAATAAAAACCGCAGAGGTGATCAAATACCAAAAGAAAGCTCTATTTTGGGGGAAAAAAGGACATCAATTTTGTTTGGGTACAACGTCACATGCCTGCGTAATTGTCAGTTAAAGCGAGGCAGTGCCGTATCGCAAAAAATGGCCTGATCATTAAGGGGGTAAATCATTCCGGGGCTGAAGTGGTTAAAGGTGGAAAAAGTTCTGAAATGATTTATCTTTGTCTCATTTTTTTACATCACAGAAACCTGACATTTTAACAGGGGTGTGTAGACTTTTTATATCCACTGTATAAACCCCTGCTGGGTCATTATGGCAGGCCCTGAGGTGTGAGGAGTATCTAAATAGAGAGAGGTACACACTGGTTAGAGAGGAATAGGGTTAGTGCAGGGGAAGGTTCTGAGGAAAATGGGTCATTTTAGGGTTGGTCATATTAGCCCTGGAAACTCCTTGTTTTGGGGAAGGACCTTTCTGCCTGCATATGCAGTTGTGCATCCATGGTGGAGTCGCCAGAAGAAAGCCATTACTACGCAAATGCCACAAAGTACCCCACTTACAATACACCAAACAGCACACAGACAAGCCTCAAACCTTCTGGCATGAAGTCATTAGGAGTGATGAGACCAAAATTTAGCTTTTTGGCCACAACCATAAACGCTACATTTGAAGAGGAGTCAACAAGGCCTATGATGAAAAGTACACCATTCCTACTGTGAAACATGGAGGTGGATGTTTTGGGGATGCGTGAACTACAAAGGCACAGGAAATTTGGTCAAAAGTGATGGCAAGGTGAATGCAGTATGTTATCAAAAAATACTGGAGGAACATTTGCATTCATCAGCCAGGAAACTGCGCATGGGACATACTTGGACATTCCAACATGACAATGATCCAAAACACAAGGCCAAGTCGACCTGCCATTGGCTACAGCAGAATAAAGTGAAGGTTCTGGAGTGGCCATCTAAGTCTCCTGACGTCAATATCATTGAGCCACTCTGGGGAGATCTTAAACGTGCAGTTCATGCAAGACAGCCCAAGAATTTACAGGAACTGGAGGCTTTTTGCCAAGAGGAATGGGCAGCTTTACCATCTGAGAAGATAAAGAGCCTCATCCACAAATACCACAAAGGACTTCGAAGTGTCATTGATGTTAAAGAGGGGCAATACACAGTAATAAGAACTGGGGTATGTAAACTTTTGATCAGGGTCATTTGGGTATTTTCTGTTGTCATTATGATTTAAAAAGAGTAAACACAGTTGATTGATAATAAATGGCTTCAGCCAAACACCAAACATGAGTGAAAGAAATGTTTTTGTGCTATCATTCATATTCTCTGAAAAATGGCCAAGAAATCATAAATTCTGCCAGGGTATGTAAACTAATGAGCACAATTGTATACTCCTTTTCATTTGAGCCTTCACATTGTTCATATTTTGTGGACTGACTTTTATTCCAAATTGTTGCATTCTCATGTTGTTTATGTTGTTAGATTCCTAGATACAATGTGTGTTTGGTAGGGCAGCTAGTATGCAAATTGCTTAGGCCCCTGGCCCTGTTGAGCCACCCTTGCATGTCATGGTTTTTGCGTGTTTTTGTAGCACATTTTGTAGAGGCGCAATTCATTTGAATAGGCCTCCCTCCTCGTCATAAATGTGCCAAAGAAGCTCATGTACCAAATTTTGATACTGAGCCAAGCACGTTTTGCAGAAACCAAACAGCAAAAGGCTTGACTGTTACCCTTGTTTGGGGTGCCATTAGGAAATAATGGCACCACAAACACGTCATGCGTTTTAGCGCGTTTTTCTTGCATTTGCTAAAACGCAAATTTCTGCCCACATTTATGCCACGCCCAGATGTGAACAGGGCCTAAATCAGACACACAGATTAACTGGCTGTCTATACCCCTTCAAAATGTACCTATCGTCTAAGCTCTCAAAATGTTGTACTTTGTTACAAATTATCAATAGATAGTACCTGAACTAGTTTACAATTTCTAAATAAAGCAGTAGTCCAGGCTCCCGTAATGACCAAAAAAAAATCTGCACAAGCTGTTGTGTCCTATAATCCTATGTAATCAATGGGGGCGATTTACTGACGACGTACTTAGTTGCAGATCTTGCTAAACTCTAGTTAGTACAATTGCTAAAATTGCCCAATCAGACAGATATATACTAATTGCTTGTTGGTAACCATGATTTAGTGCTAATTTTCAGTTAAATGCTCTTTAGAAAATGATGCTCTCTATTTCCAGTTCTCTGCCTCTGTTTTTGCCTCAGGGCATCAAAAATGTAACCTTGTTGGTATTAAATAGGCTAAAGTCCATATTTAAAGAAAGAAATCTACATATACAGTCTGTGAAAATCTACTTCTGGCATTTATCATATTAAAATAGCCAATGTTAAAGCACTAAAATATTTAAAACTTTTAAAAAAAGTAAATAAAATGCATGCATTTCCATTTTAACAATCAGCATGGCCACTTACTGTGAATTGTGATATATGGTATTAATTACCAGAGTGAATTAGCCTTTCACCTTGCAGACTAGAGTTTAACTGCTTTCTTATGAGTCTGTGGTCTCCTTTCCTGCAAGTAATTTTCAGCATTCGAGGTATCTCAGTGGTATCTGGACGCAGCTCTGGCCCATAGGGTACGACTGTGCCCAGGGGAGCCAACTGGTAGCTCAGGGCGTAAATAAACAGAGTCTGATACACAGGAATTCCTTACACAAACCTTATTTTCTTGATGTGCTTGGGTCTTTTAACACAGGAAATTGTTATAAGGAGGGAAGACCCTGAAGGAAGAGTTTGGAGGTCTGAGGGTTAATCCTAGGAATAAAGGCCTTAAAATGAAAACAACTGTTAGTTTAAAATTTGTTGTTATACTTTGGAAAACAGATGAATTCATAGAAATCTGTTGGAACGATTAATGATAAAAATATATAAATACTGAAACTTATAAGGATATAGTTGTGATTTTGAAAAGTGAAATCTATTTGTACTTGTACTGCTGATTATAGCATGAAGATAGTGGCAATGGGGCAAATGACTTATGTGATTATACATATATATACATGTGCAGCCCTGCATAAATTGACAGCGCTATATAAGTGCCTGTAATAAATAAATTAAATGTCTGTAGGGCCACTCTTAACCACAGGCCTGGAATTGCAGTATTTACACTCATTGGTGCAGAATATATCCAACACTATGTGGTCACCTGTAATGTATTTAGTACTAGAGTTTGTCCCTAATAACGTGATCATTGATTTGATTACAATAGCCTGGGAATATGCAACATTGTATCTGCCTGAACCCTTAAAAATGCCATCTCCCAATGGAAGCCTGTTAAGACAGGGCTGGAGGTATGGAGGTGTGGTGCAATCCCATCTTTTAATTGACCTTCGTTGCGTTGACCTAATTTAACCAGTCAGGGCCACCTACTCATTGCTAGGATTGTTAAAATGCAAGCTATGATGGCAGCTTTCAGTGAGTTGGGTTTATAGCCAACCACAATTGTGTTGTGCTTCTGTCATATCAGAAATTCTGAATGATGTGGGCGGCATCACTAAAGATTAAGAAAGTAATGAAATTATGTGCCATTTATATACAAGAGTTGCCTACATTTACAGAGCCAATACATATCAACCAAGCAGTATAACTTTTGCCCAAATCCTATCTGGTCAGCCTACTTTTTAGTGAAGATCTGCATTTCAGTGGCTAGAAGGTTGGAAGAGACATTTTGGTACAAATGGTTGGCCTTAAGTGTCCACTTATCATCTTAAAATATCTTTCATTGCTAATTCCCCATAACACCTACTGGACACCTAGTCCAGTAAGTATTCTGGTATACCAGGATGAGCTGGTCAGTCCGGACACTCCAATTGTTTATCCACAGGCTCTTACTGGAGGGTCCCAAGGCATTTCTAGGCCATCTGGGAGAAATAATTACATTGGCTCTTCTTTAGTCAATGCTTCCAGAGAAGCTTCATTATTAGATGTTCATACTCCCTATAAGAGAATGGCTTCCAACCTGCAGTTTGTAATACCCTTCATTCTTACAATTTCACTTTAGTGCCTAACAAAAAACACTTGCTTACCTGTGCCCACCATCACAAATACTCACTAGCAAAGAGGGGTGCCACCACTATGAGGCCACTGACACCAGCTTGGTCAACTGTGGTGAGTTTAATGCACATTGCATTAGGGCAGTCTATTCATTTGAATGGGCTGCCCAACACACCACAACAGGTCAAAAATTGTGCTTAACGAATTTTCAGCAGTGCGCTGCAATGCACAAGAGGGCAGTGCTGCATGTTGCATGTACAGCCAGTCACAATGAATGGCACCACATCACGCCAAAGCAAGTAAGGTATGTTGAATCAATATGATAGTGTAAATGTGCCCCAATACATGCAGACTATTAAAGTATGTCTAAAGCCAAACTCTTTTACTGTTTTGGAAAGAGTAAGGAATATATTAAACTCACATTAGTTCTTTTTTTTTTCTGTCAGTGTCCATTGGGGAGAGTTCCGCTTACTTCCTTTAGACTCCACACAGAAAGTAAAAGGAAATCTCTCAAGATGAACAAAATCTCCCTCCTCTTTGACAGTTATCATTGGAAGTGTTCCCATTGGAGAATTTCCCACTTCTTTTTCTTTTTTTTTTTAATTTTTTATTTATTTCAGGAAACAGGTATACATGTAACCAGATAACAAAGTTAGTTATATAACAATTCGCCATAGACATATGCAAAAGCATTACATTGGAATATTGCTGAATACATTATGGAGAAGCCTCTTTAGCCAGAGCTAGAACATTATCGGGAAACTATATAAGAAATGGCTTTCAAGATATAAAATTATGTATTCCAGGTGATATCCACTGCGTCTGACATGTGTCTCTGTTGTAGTGTGGTTATCTGATTAGGATAAATGTATCAGTACTCAGAAATGTAGTTCCATATGCCCTGCCTCCTTCCATTTTCATATTTTCTTATAGAACAGATAACCAAAAAAGAAGAAAAACCGATCCGGTTCTAAAAACCCGGTCCAGTGTGAAAACCAAAAAGAGTAGTAAAGTAATAGTTGAGGGGGAGAGGGGGAAAGGGGGGAAGGGGGGGAGGGGTACTGGTATTCGCGAGCATGGAGCATCCAAGTCATCTATCCGAATCTGTGTATTGTGTAGCTGAATAACGTTGTGGTATAAGAACCCACTGTTATCCATGTCAGCATCGATCAGATACTCGAGTTTCCTCTTCTGAGGTTTTGTCCTTCCTCTGAATATTGAAACATATTCCACAGCCGCCATGTCTTGGAGTATGTTTCACTCTTGTTTTGGTTCGAGAGCATCAGATCTTCAAATTTACTGATTTCATCTATTTTTTTGAGCCAGAGAGCAATGGAAGGCGGTTGTGGGGATTTCCAATTAAGAGGGATACAGGCCTTGGCTGCATCTAGTAAATGGCGGATTATTGACTTTTTATATATACGTGAAGGGGTGTTATTGACATGTAGAAGGAAATATGCAGGATCGTCCGGACCACTTCTTTTTCTTGTGATAACTCAAAATTTATTTTTCATGTTCCTCTGTAGCAGTGTTTGCAAAGTGGATTAAAATAAACACATTTATTAAACCCACATGTATATAAAATTGTGACATCACTTGAGTCTGACCACATCCTGTCCTGATTTTTAAAAATGATCTAGAACACACACACAGACAAAAAAAATTAAAAAAATATATATATAGATAGCTATCTATCTATATCTATCTATCTATCTATCTATCTATCTATCTATCTATCTATCTATCTATCTATCTATCTATCTATCTATCTATCTATCTATCTATATATATATATACAGTTGTGTGAAAAAGTATTTGCCCCCTTTCTGGATTTTTTTTTTTGCATATTTAAATGACTTAAATGATAGTTTCATTATTTATTAAGGCAGAAAAGCTGTCCAAACCTGCCTGGCTTTATGTGAAAAAGTAATTGCCCCTAAACCTAATAACTGGTTGTGCCACCCCCAGCGGTAAAAACTGCAATCAAGCATTTGCGATAACTGGCAATGAGTCTTTCACATTGCTGTGGAGCAATTTTGGCCCACTCTTCTTTGCAGAATTGTTTTCATTCAGCCACATTGGAGGGTTTTCCAGCATGAACGGCCTGTGTAAGTTCATGATACAGCATCTCAATTGAATTTAAGTCTTGGCTTTGACTAGGCCATTCCAAAACCTAAATTTTGCTTTGTTTGAACCATTTGGAGGTGGACTTGCTGTTGTGTTTCTGTTGCTGCATACCCCAAGTGCACTTGAGCTTGAGGTTGTGAACCGATGGCCGGACATTCTGCTTTAAGATTTTTTGGTAGAGCTCAGAATTCATGGTTCCATCAATTATGGTAAGTCATCCAGGTCCTGAAGCTGCAAAGCAGCCCCAGACCATCACGCTACCACCACCATGTCTGACTGTTGGTATGAAATTCTTGTTATGAAATGCTGTATTCATTTTATGTCAGATGTAAGGGGACGCACACCTTCCAAAAAGTTAAATTTTTGTCTCATCAGTCCACAGAATATTTGCCTAAAAGTCTTGGGGATAATCAAGATGGTTTTTGGTAAATGTGAGATGAGCCTTTGTGTTCTTTTTGGTCAGCAGTGGCTTTGGCCTTGGAACTCTCCCATGGATACCATTTTTGCCCACTCTCTTTATTATTGTTGAATAAGTTCTTTAGATGTTGTTCTGGGTTCTTTTATGACCTCGTGGATGAGTCGTTGTCATGCTCTTGGAGTAATTTTTATAGGCCGGCCACTCCTGGGAAGGTTCACCACTGTTCCAAGTTATCCCCATTTGTGGATACTGGCTCTCCCCGTGTTTCACTGGAGTTCCAAAGCCTTAGAAATGGCTTTGAAACCCTTCCTAGACAGATACATGTACATAACTTTGTTTCTAATCTGTTCTTTAATTTTTTTAGATTGTGGCATGATTTGTGGCTTTTTTGTGATCTGTTAGTGTGCTTCACTTTGTGAGACAGCTTCTATTTATGTGATTTCTTGATTCAACAGGTCTGGCAGTAATCAGGCCTGGGTGTGGCAAGTGAAATTTAACTCAGCTTTTTTAAAAATTGTAGTTAATCATAGTTCATTCATGATTCAGCATGGGAGGGGGCAAATACTTTTTCACATGGGGCCAGGCAGGTTTGAATGGCTTTTTTCTCTTAATAAAAGGAATAATAATTTAAAAACTGCATCTTGGATTTACTCGGGTTATCTTTGTGTAATAATAACATTTGTTTGATGGTCTGAATCAGTTAAGTGTGAGAAATATGCAAAAAAAAAAAAAATCAGGAAAGGGCAAATACCTTTTCACACAAAAGTGAGTACACCCCTCACATTTTTGTAAATATTTTATTATATCTTTTCATGTGACAACACTGAAGAAATGACACTTTGCTACAATGTAAAGTAGTGAGTGTACAGCTTGTATAACAATGTAAATTTGCTGTCCCCTCAAAATAACTCAACACACAGCCATTAATATCTAAACCATTGGCAACAAAAGTTAGTAGACCCCTCAGTGAAAATGTCCAAATTGGGCCCAAAGTGGGAATATTTTGTGTGGTCACCATTATTTTCCAGCACTGCCTTAACCCTCTTGGGCATGGAGTTCACCAGAACTTCACGGGTTGCCACTGGAATCCTCTTCCACTCCTCCATGATGACATCACGGAGCTGGTGGATGTTAGAGACCTTGCGCTCCTCCACCTTCTGTTTGAGGATGCCCCACAGATACTTAATAGGGTTTAGGTCCGGAGACAAGCTTGGCCAGTCCATCCCCTTTACCCTCAGCTTCTTTAGCAACGCAGTGGTCATCTTGGAGGTGTGTTTGGGGTCGTTATCATGTTGAAATACTGCCCTGCGGCCCAGTCTCCGAAGGGAGGGGATCATGCTCTGCTTCAGTATGTCACAGTGCATGTTGGCATTCATGGTTCCCTCAATGAACTGTAGCTCCCCAGTGCATGACACTCCCACCACCATGCTTGACTGTAGGCAAGACACACTTGTCTTTGTACTCCTCACCTGGTTGCCGCCACACACGCTTCACACCATATGAACCAAATAAGTTTATCTTGGTCTCATCAGACCACAGGACATGGTTTCAGTAATCTATGTCCTTAGTCTGCTTGTCTTCAGCAAACTGTTTGCGGCCTTTCTTGTGAATCATCTTTAGAAGAGGCTTCCTTCTGGGACGACAGCCATGCAGACCAATTGGATGCAGCGTGCGGTGTATGGTCTGAGCACTGACAGGCTGACCAGCCACCCCTTCAGCCTCTGCAGCAATGCTGGCAGCACTCATAGGTCTATTTCCCAAAGACAACCTCTGGATATGACACTGAGTACGTGCCCTCAACTTCTTTGGTCGACCATGGGAGGCCTGTGCTGAGTGGAACTTGTCCTGTTAATCCGCTGTATGGTCTTGGCCACCGTGCTGCAGCTCAGTTTCAGGGTCTTAGCAATCTTCTTATAGCCTAGGCCATATTTTTGTAGAGCAACAATTCTTTTTTTCAGATCCTCGTGAGTTCTTTGACATTTGGTGCCATGTTGAACTTCCAGTGACCAGTATGAGAGAGTGAGAGCGATAACACCAAATTTAACACATCTGCTCCCATTCACACCTGAGACCTTGTAACACTAACGAGTCACATAACACCGGGGAGGGGAAATGGCTAATTGGGCCCAATTTAGACATTTTCACTTAGGGGTGTACTCACTTTTGTTGCCAGCGGTTTCAACATTACTTTCTGTGTGTTGAGTTGTTTTGAGGGTACAGCAAATTTACACTGTTATACAAGCTGTACACTCACCACTTTACTTTGTAACAAAGTGTAATTTCTTCAGTGTTGTCACATGAAAAGATATAATAAAATGTTTACAAAAATGTAAGGGGTGTACTCACTTTTGTGAAAATATATATATTGTGTATTAGAGTCTCTAAAGTAGATTCTTTCTTGGGTTGTATTTCTGAATTATATACCATATGGACTCCGGTAATTTTGAAAACAATCTGTGCGAAACTTCTTAGGAAAATTTTGTACGAACACTCTCAGAACATTCACACGTCGTTCAAAGTAGTTTGAAATGAATAAACTTTACCAAACAAAAAACACATACACTGTTAAAAATTTGAACATTCAAGGAATATTTTTCATCCTGATCCTTCAAATTTTCTTGTCACAGTGGTCAACATTGAACATCTATTTGACCCCACTAATGATTGAAATATGAATTAACATTCTTACAGCGAAGGATTCTATTAGTGTATACACAACTTTAGACTTTGAGTCAGCCTTGTTCTAATAGTAATTTCATATACTGATTTTACATATATGTAGATTTTAACAAACGGTTTAATGCCGCGTACACACGAGCGGACTTTACGGCAGACTTTGCCCGGCGGACTGGATTTCGTCAGACAATTCGATCGTGTGTGGGCTCCAGCAGACTTTGTTTTCTCAAAAGTTGGACGGACTTAGATTTGAAACATGTTTTAAATCAATCCATCGAAATCGAGTCCGGTCGAAAAGTCCGCTCGTCTGTATGCTAGTTCGACGGACAAAAAGCCACGCTAGGGCAGCTATTGGCTATTGCCTATGAACTTCCTTGTTTTAGTCCGGTCGTACGTCATCATCACGTACGAATTCGACGAACTTTGGTGGATTGTGTGTAGGCAAGTCCGTTCATTCAGAAAGTCCGTCGTAAAGTCTGTCGAAAAGTCCGCCGAGCAAAGTCTGCCGTAAAGTCCGCTTGTGTGTACGCGGCATAACACTTACATCTTTAGAAAATGGAATTTCAAATCATACTTTCCCTCTACAGACCAGCCTGCAAAACGTTCTCATTTTGTTTGTGTACATTTATTTCTAATGTACTCTAGTAAATATTTTACTTATTTGCTAGTCGACTGCTATCCAGAGTTTACTGATAACCCCAAGTAAAGTGCTATGTTTGACATTCATTTCCTATCAACCATTTTTGTTTCCCATCTAAAATGGGAACAAAGCAATGCGAGTTTACATTACAAGCATTGTGGAATGTACAAGAAGCAGATGAAAGGGCCTGGTCCTGCCTGCCAGCAACTGTCAGAGATGTTTATTTCTGAAAGATGCTGCTGCTTCTTACAGTAAGCAGCACAGAGGACACGTTAGTAACTGATGCAGAATAGCTGCCATTTGTTGCAGATCACAGATCCCCTGAATGGGAGCAAATGGATCTGATGGATTGCATGGGAACTTCACAAATGTGATATACTAGGATGAACAAAAGCAAGAGAGGTCACAGCAACCAAAACTAAGCTGCCCCTGAGTTAGACATGAAAGTCAATATTTGGCTGGGTCAATTCGTTGTCTCTTAAGGTGACCCTATCACCACAGGACCACTTTTAGCCAAGAGGTCACCTCTAGAGATTATATACCTTTTACGTCAGCCTGAAAAATTGAAAAGCTGGTGCCCCACCACTGCAAATATTCTATACTTCTAGGTTTGTAATATTTTCGCGACCCCTCTGGCCACTGGTTTCTCCTGTTGCCTCGGACGTCACTACAGCAGTCAGTGAGTAGAGCAAGAATTTGACTTGTCCAAACGGGAGTGAAGAATCAGCATCTTTTAAATACACAGGCTGCTGGAAAGGTAAGAATATTCATGCTTCTTTTACAGATGACTTCTTAGGTAAAAGTGACCCAGTGGTGACAGGGTAAATTTAAAGAGACTGTATCTTGAAGAAAGTATGGAGGAATGCCATTGCTAACTTTCCCTTTAAGAATGTTAGTTCCGCCATCTTCTTTGGAAATGGGAATTCTAACTATACCTTCTCACTGTCCATTGGCAGTTCTCTTGCAGAAACTGTGGTGTAACCCAAACACCTGTCTTGGGGTCTCTCACATGGTTTCACACCTGGCAGTTGGAGGGTATAAAAGTTTGGTTTCAGTAGTATTTTATAAATGTACTAAAGCCTTTTGCTCAACCAGAAAAAGAGTATGACCTACCTAGGCAACGATCTTATGGATAATTGCAGTTGCATCAAGCTCACTTATCCATACTTAAGCTGGAAGAGCCTAAACTCATTTGGAAAATAACCCAAAAGGGAACGATTTATCGTATTTACAATAGCTTCATGTCATTTTCTCGGGATACAGCTAGCTTGTACTATAGGACAGGGCGAGCTGCTGATATTGTGGTACTAAATGGAGATAGGTGGGAAGCAGCACTGAGCTCCAATTCCATATCTCTGGTTTCCCTATCCTCATCACAAACATTTCCTCAATTATTTATTCTACATTGGGTTTATAGAACCCCAGCCAAATTTATTTAAATGGGAAAGAAGGGAATCCCCACTCTGTCCTAAATGTAACAGTGATAATTGAGATTTCATTCATATGATCTGGCACTGTCCACAATTGAATAGATATTGTACTGACATTCTTGATACTAAATCCATGGTTATTCAAGGTAACATCCCTCAAGATCTTTATAACGTTTCCTAGGCGCATTAGACAGAGAAATCTACCAACCAGCAGTGCTTATAGCAGCACTGAGACTTCTCTATATAGACAGAAAGTTAATAGCTAGACACTGGATGTCCTCCAATCCTCCTAAGAAATAAATTCGGATTGACCAAGTCAATTTGACTTTAATACCGGAGAAACTGAGGTATCAACATCGTAATTCAAGTCATGCATTTTTGCAAATATGGCAGAGTTGGCTAAATACACTGGGCCTGGCTCCCCCATAACTTGTTATGTATAGATTACTGCAGGTATGAGCTGATCAGGGGATAGAGCCTGTGTAGATACCAGGGGCGGACTGATAACTCATGGGGCCCCCGGGCAATAGGAGATTATGGGGCCCCCAGGCAATCAGAGATTATGGGGCCACACAGTATACAATCACACAGTATACAATCACACAGTATACACATACATGTACACACAGTATACACAGACAGATGTAAAAAAAAAACACAGATTTATACATACTGTCCCTGGTTTTACTGAGGCTGGCAACCCTGATGGGGCCCCGTAGTGGCCCAGGGCCCTTGGGCAGTGCCCGAGTGGCTCAATGGTCAGTCCGCCCCTGGTAGATACATACACTGGTCAGTGGGTTTTGATAGATGGCTCTTTACAACATAGACCAGAGTATTAAGGTCAGTTGAATGTAGAAATGTGTATTTGGCACCTGCCAAAATGTTTGTTCAAAGTTGTGTTGTATATATAGTATTCACAAAACTTTGTATACTTACTCTCTGATTGTAATGCTGAACTGTTTTATAGACATGTACAAATTGTGTACACTTTATTCCTTTAATAAAAAGTACCAGATAAAAAAAAAATGTCAGCTCCCTGGCCATCATAATGATTCTTTGTTTTTTAAGCTTTCTTACCTGGAACAAAATATAGAGATAAGGAGATTTACAGCATGCTTTTTCCAGGTCTGCTGCCCAAAATATTGAAGCTAGACACAGCCAGGCAACTAGTATTTCAAAAGTGGACTAGCAAAGGCAGCCCCCGTACTTTTCTTAATGGGGTCTGTTTAAAGCTAGACTCCAGGTAAACGGCTAACTTCACCGTTTAAATACATATATAGAAGATATTTTATCTTCCTGAGGATTTGAATTTCTGTTCAGCCAGTCCTTAAATTTCCACATCATGGCCAGGCAAGATGGACAGTTTGCTGACCTGACGTTTCTCTTTTACAGCTAAAGGCATAGTTCACCTTTTGGAAAATATATTAAATGCACCCACATTGATAAAAGGAAAGATGTGCATTGGAGCATGCAGAGCTTTGAAACCATGTTGGGAACTGGCCAAATTCCAGTTTGTGTATTCCGCTGTCTGTTCAACAGAAGTCGGTCTAACGAACGGTCATGCTGGAAAACTTGCATTCAATCAGCGCTTGCAGCCAATAGCTGCAGCGTTGATCTGGGTGTTCTGATGGAGTAGGTAATCTCTGCTGTTAGAATACAATAGAACAGTGGGAGAAGATCCCCGCATCATCATGCTTTGTGTTGATTCAGGAATCTGTCAGGTTTTTTCATTCAACCCATCATTTGAATAAAAAAAACAGAACATGTATACCCAGCTTTACCCTAGCCCCAGATCCCTAAAGAGGTACAAACCTACTGTTGTGGAGCTGGAGAAAGCAATCAATAGTCTACAAATGGGGGTGTTGTAACTCACTTGTTCTTCATTGGGATCTACAAATCTTCTGTTTGTGGATCCTGTGAATGTATTACGCGGTGATGTGGATAGAGCCATGCACAGCCACACCAAATACAAAAGAATGTGATTTGTTTTACCAGACATCAGCTGAACCTGCAGCTCTTGTGATTCACACACCTTCAGTTTAAAATAGAAATGAAAGGCAAAACATTTGTGTATAGATATAAAATTAACTGTATAAATAATCTTTTCCCTTTTTTTTATAAGGGATCACATTCCCTCTGTCTTCAGCTGCATAAGAGCTGGGGGAGTAGAAGTAGTAGCATACTGAGCTTCCCAGTGAATGGCTGTGATGCGGGGGAGTGTCAGGATAAGTCTGATCATAGCAGGAGAGCAGTCTAAGTTCCCAGTGTAGCACCCTCTAGTGTGTGCTAAAAGTAGTATAGGTTATGTTAGCATAGGTAAATTTTAGTTAGCTCAGATGTAAGCCTGAGCTGTTGAATCTGGGTCAGAGTTCAGTGAGTCAGGGCTGGATGACTCATCCTGACAGCTCCTCTGGTGCCTCCCCCTGTTTCTGGGATATTGGAGAATGTTCTAGAGTTAGGGGGCAGGAGGTTAGGAGTAGCTGCCTGGAATATTTATGAGGCCTTGGCCAATCCCCAGTAGTGGGCTGGCAGTAGGCAGAGCTTACCTCATAAATAGGCATAAGCCATGCCTGCAGGGGCAGTTAGGTTGAAGATGGAGATACAGTGCTGAGGAGGCTGTCAGTGGCCCTCAGGGTTGCCCCTAGTCAAGGGGGTGTCCTGCCTTGAGCCGGGGCTCGGGTGCTGGAGGGATTCTGCCATAACACATGGGAGGAAGCCCTTCCTGGAGGCAAGAGAGCAAGAGAGGACAGCATGAGATCCGCACTGCTGGGAACTTATAAGGGGGGAGACTGCCACATGTAGTAAGTTCTCCCCAAAGGCAGCAGTGGGCTTAAGTCTTCATCCTTTCCCAGGAGGTCTCCTGAGAGTCAGCTGGGTGGGCTGGTGAGAGAGTCAGCCGGGTGAGCTGGTGTGAAAAGTTAGTCTGGAGGGTTAATAAAAGGGGCAGCTGCAGCCTGGTGGATTAGCAGTGCCTGAAGAGGTGGTGCTGGGATCAGTAGCCACAGGAGAAGTAATATAAGCCGATCACTGTATTTTGCTACACAACAATGGGCTACGAGTTCCTACCTGTAAAGGGCAATTGTTCAAATCTGACCGAGAGCCTGTCAGATCAACTAACACCGATTCAGCTGGAGCCAGCAAGCAAGTGTGTGCAGGAGGAGTGTAAAGGAGACTGTATATAGACTGTATATAGGAAGATGTCCCTGAAGTTGTTGCTGAAGTTTTGCTAACGTCAAGTGGGCATCCCATAACCTCCCATCCCTTTCCAAGTTATTAACCCTCAATAAATAACAAAAAAAGTCACGGGCTGTTCTCTGACTCTGGAGTACCTGTGAAAATTCGGTGTGCCTGGCTGTGCATAAGTGGGGGATCCAGTTCATCAGCAGTCCCTACAGGGGGTGTGCTATACCAGTACAGCTAGGGAACTGACCACGATGTGCTCTCTACTAAGTGTGGTCAGTTTTTATTAGATAAGCAGAGGGACTGGCAGGAACACCAGGGATTTCACATAAAGGAAGCAATACAAAGAGAACAGGATACTTTTTCATACAAGGTACATGGTACAGCAGGCACGTATCAGGAATATGAAATGTTGGGATAACAAATGCTTTAAATGATGATTGTGTATTTGGCTCACAGTGAACATGCTCTCACTTTGTTGCAATTATACAATCAGTATTTTTAAAAAAACATGTAGTTCCTTTTTAATAAATACTTAAGAATGTGATGTTAAAAAAAAATCTTTACCTTGATCAAGAGTGTCCAAACTTTTCAGTACGAGAGCCACCTTATATATTTTCAAGTTTTTGCAGGCCAAAAAAATAAATAAATTATAAATCAACAAATCAAAATTTAAACTAAATTTAAGTTAATGAATACTTTTTTTTTTTTTTTAAATAAGCAAATGATTTCAACTAGAGCAACAGAGCAAAAAAATTCCAGTAAAACTCAGAAGAATTTCAGAATAAATTCCAAATAAACATGAGCCCATCAGAATTCCCCTTTACATAAGGATCCCCATCAAAGTCCGCCTAACAGAGTCCCTATCAGTATCCCCCTTACATCAGAGTTTCCATGAGAGTCCCCTCTTACATCAGAGGGCTGGATAAAATCTTGGGCTGGATTTGGCCCGCAGGTTGTAGTAGAGATCCTTGGCCAAATCATCAGCAGAAAAACAAATTTGAGCACATTGGAAACCATTAGTAGGATATGCCATAACTCAGATTATCTTTCCTATTGGCCTAACTGTGCAAAATGTATAGACCCCTACGAACACCTATGAACACAACCAGAAGCGTATCTGCCATAAGGCACTAGTAGACCAATGCCTAGAACAGTGATGGTGAACCTTGGTACCCCAGATGTATTGGAACTGCATTTCCCATGATGCTCAACTACTCTGCAGAGTGCATGGGCATCATGGGAAATGTAGTTCCAAACCACGTGGGGTGATAAGGTTTGCCATCACTGGCCTAGAACAACAAGTTAGGAAAATCATACCCAAAGCACAACCCTTTACAATTGATGTCATCTTCTTCCTTTATACTGTCTGTCCAGGTCTGGACACTTGTAGGTAAATCCAGCAGCAAATCTAAGTAGGAAAGAAGGGCGACTGCTGAGATGAGTCACAAGACTTTCTCGTGAGTCGTTTTAAGATTCAAATGCAGGGCGTAAACCTGTATACAGTCATTTGTATTCCACAGACTTTACAGACAGCCTTTATTAGTCTGCAGATTTTACAGACTGTCCACAGTCTAGATGGGTAGAAATGATGGCATGCCTGGTTGACACACAGAGATGTGCTATTCCAAGGAAATATTTGCTTTGTGTTTTTCGTTTTTATACCCTTTCTAATAATTGATGTATTCTCACCCGGTATCTTTCTACAGCTCCCACATATGTATATACCTCTCAATTATTGTGCCGCATTCTGAATTACAAGCACATAGAGAGATTGGCGCAGTGTGTCCATTGCATGCGGAGTGGCTTTAATGATAACATTACATGATCAGTGAGGCTTGCAGAGCCAATTCTTCATTGTCAGAAGCTGATGGAATACAGCACAGTGTGTAACCACAAAATTGTCACAGACTTTTGATTCTGGCTTTTTTCCTTAGCTTATCACACAAGTTGACAGTTTGTAAGGCTTTTATTTTCAATATATCAAGAAGCCTGGCAGATTTATAATGGAATTCAGCCTAAAAAGGATGCATTTTACTGTAGAAGGTTAAAAGAAAATATTGCATAATGATAGTCAATGACACACCTATTTTAACTGTATCATCAATGATCTAACGTGTAATTCCATGTTTAGGAAAGTTTTTTGTTAATAAATCTATTTTAAATACACTGCAGCTTTCTATGATACAATTATTTTCATGATTTTGTTCTCTCATAGATTTGCCAGCCTTTTATTATTTTTACTTCCTAAAAAGCGTAGTCTTTGTTCCAACTCACATTTTCCTTTCCTCTTTCTTTTGCAGGGACCCTTCCCTAAGTAGAAGTGTACAGAGCCCAAATGTACTGCTACTAGGTCATAATCAGCTTGAGCTCTAGCTTTATAGTTCTGCTTTTGTTAGGTTTTCCTTAACCTCAGTGATATTGTTTGCTTCTGTCTGCTGTTGGGTGTACCTGGCAATAGTGTGAGAATGTACAGAAATCTGAGAGGCCAGTGATGCATGCTGGAAAAGGTTTTAAATATTCAGCATGAATTTCTGGAAGCCCTATTGCCTCCTTAGTACTCAATGCATTATTATACTTTTTTACCGCTACAGTTTCCATTATACATGGATTCAGTGAGACTCCTGGGGACACACTCTCACATGCGCACCATGCCTGTCCTCTGGTTTGGCCTATCGGGGTCCCATTCGGCTCCGCCTCCGCAGTCCCCGGTTGAGACATCTGCTGCTACCTTTAGGAACCGCACACCTGCTGTCCTGGCCTCATTTAGTGGTGAGTATGGGACCCCACATTATGGCTCACATGCTCTGCAAATACTCCATCAATACCACACCACCTATCCATTTTTATTCTTCTATCTTAGGTACATCTGTACACGCATCAACCCCTGAAGAGCGATCTGGGTCTCACGAAACGCGTCGGGTACACTAGATGCTTGTGTATCACATGTTTTCCATTCTTAGGGTACACCAATGCCCGTGTATTACATGTTTATTATCCATTTATGTACCATTGTCTATTTTACATGTATGTTGTTTTACAACTGGCCATTGCTGATGATATCAATGTATGCATGACTTTTACCTGAATAAACGCATATACTTTATACTTCAATTACTGGTATGATGTTTTTTGGCCAAATGGTGCCCACCTCATTTAAAGTCTCATTAGGGCGAATCATTTGTTGCATATTGCCTCCTGGGCTGCTACCAGGGGAGGAGGCTGTGTGTGTTAAAGGCCAATACCTTCCAGGCCAGCAGCTTGGGGAGGGCTTTTGCTAGAAGAGAGACCTTGGGCTGAGGCCTAGGAATCTCAGGCTACCTGAATTTGAGCATCGGGGGTGAACTGCTGAACAGTGTCCTGGAGCTTGGTAGAAACTACTGCTACTGAGAACATTTCAGGGAAATCTGGAGGCTCAACCAAGAGGACATGTGTGTTGACCTAAAGCTGAACTCCAGGCATGATCTTTATTGCATGCTTACATTGGTCCAGCTTGGACTGGTGTAAGTAAGCATATCTTGTACCTGATGGACCAGTGTAGAAGGTGACAATTCCTGTAGTAATCGCAATTTTCTAGGCCCTATGCCAAGTGGGTTTTCCTTCCGCACACCAACCACAGGAGGTCACTTGCTTGGCACTGCCATCTTTCACAGAACACTTTGTATTTATTTCAACGAATACAAGGCATTGTCTGATTGAATGAGGTGGAGAGGAGGAGCAGTGACGTCACAATCTCCACGCCATTCATTTAGAGAACACCTTGTATTTATTCTTCTATCAATGGTGGCAGTGCCAAATGAGTAACCCCTTGTGGTCAGTGTGCAGAGGCACAGCTGCTCGCACAGGGTCTGGAAGATCCCTGCCATCATTGTGGTAGCACTGATTACTACAATGATAGCTTCCCCAGCAGTCCCTCAGATATAAGCAATGCCTATTATATTGTGCCAAGCTCAACCAATGTAGGTATGTAATAACGATCATACCTGGAGACAGAACTTTAAAACTGCTATACAGTCTAAAGAGTGCCGGTTCCAGGTTAAAGGCCCTTTTTCTGTATAGACTAAGTACAGGTGTGAAGTGGGTATATTGTGGTTGCTTTTCAGATATTTTGCATCCTAGCCCCTCTCTCCCTGAGTTTATGGTGCCCAATATCTCAGTGTGTTAAACTTCTTAGTGCCCAAGGACGACGCCAGAGTGTGATGAAACGTGTCGGGTGGAGCAACATGCTGCCGTCACTGCGCTTCATGTGATCCCGGAAGGATGGGTGTGCTTGTTATAGCCGGATGGCTTTTTCCCTTTTATGCTTAATACAAGCGTACTTGATGTAAGTGCAATATATTTTTTAAGTTTCATTAAAGTTGATAGTTTTACACTATGGCGAGCATTATCTCTTTTTAGGGAACCTCTATGAGCATACTATTCTGAGGGAGGATTTCGTGCCTACGAGCTCTGTGGAATGTTCTGGATAAGTCATTAAAGCGGAGTTCCAGTCCCCCAAACATTTTTTTTAAAGACTGCTCTGTAACTGTCTCAACCTGTAAATGAACATTTCTAACATGTCATATTTTTTGCGCTTTTAGACCCCTTTCACACTGCCAGCGTTTTTCAGGCGATACAGCGCTAAAAATAGCGCCTGTATAGTGCCTGAAAAAAGCGGCTCCATTCACTCCAGTGTGAAAGCCCACGTGAGTGTTCCCCCTATCACAGACGAGGAGGAGTTGCAGCTTTTGAACACTGGAATGGCCACCGTCTGTCTGCATGACACGCTGATCAGGTAGGCAGACGGCGGTGACTCGAGTATAAGCCGAGGGGGGCACTTTCAGCCTAAAAAAAGGGCTGAAATTCTCAGCTTCTACTCGAGTATATACGGTATATAAATATATATAATATACATACTTGATATAGTGATAATGTGTAGCCTGCGCTGAGACCGTATAACATTGAGCAGACTTGTAATGTAACTATGTGCAGGGAGAGAGAGGAGCTGTCAAAATTCATCCGTGATGTCGGCGGTGGGCGGGACCAAGGAGCAATCGCACACCAGCCAATTATTTTGCTTCTTAAGAAAGTAGGCGGAGCCTCATACACGAAGCGGCCTGCCCTGACCCCATCCTATTGGCTGGGGTTTGATAGGTGCTCGGCCCCGCCCACCCCCGACATCACTGATGAATTCTGACAGCTCCTCTCTCTCCCTGCACACAGTTACTTTACAAGTCTGCTCAATATTATACGGTCTCAGCGCGGGCTTATCACTACAAGGCCCCTTTCACACGGATGTGTCCGTGTACGGGCTCCGCTTTGCTCAGTGGGGGATCGCTCCGGTGATCCCCGCTGAGCAGGCAGATGACAGGTCCATCTCTGCACACTGTGCATACAGACCATAGAGTCCGTTTTCATCCGATCCACCAGGCGGATGGAAAAGTAGGGTTTCCATCCGTCACACTTTAGCAGATCGGAGCAGGTCGGATGTCAGTGGGCATGTCACCGCTGACATCCATCGCCCCATAGACCTGTATGGAGCGTCCGTTCAGGTCCGCCTTTCGGTTTTTTAGTCCGCACGTGTGAAAGGGGCCTAACATTGAGCAGACTTGTAATGTAACTGTGTGCAGGGAGAGAGAGGAGCTGTCAGAATTCATCTGTGATGTCGGGGGTGGGCGGGACCGAGCAGTTATCGAACACCAGCCAATAGGATGGGGTCAGGGCGGGCCACTACGTGTATGCAGCTCTGCCCCCTTTCTTAAGAAGCCCAATAATTGGCTGGTGTTCGATAGCTGCTCGGTCCCGCCCACCCCAGACATAACCGATTAATTCTGACAGCTCCTCTCTCTCGCTGCATACGCAAGATTTTGGCAGTAGGTGATTCACAAGGAGTCATGGGATACATGACGCCGCTATGCCAGGAACACTTGCAAATCACCTAGTGACGCAATCGCCTAAGCGATTTCAAGGAGGAAATAATGTATAATTAGAAAAAACAGGTATTTAACAGCAAAAAAAATGGCCATTGTGAAAACTATGAGCTAGGGCATGCAGCACAGCCAAAGAGAAAAAAATGGGTGGAACTCCGCTTTAATATGAGTGTTGCTGTGCCTGTGCTTTGGGAAATCCATATTCGGTGGGAGCTGTTATCTGTCTATCCCCCTTGTTGGATAAAGGCCCTGGCTGAGTATTAGCCACAAGAGATTAGGACCTCCCGTAACAGGAGGTCCGTTTAAGCTGGTAAGCATGCATTTCTTGCGGTGGAGGTTACACTTAATTTATGGTGTTGGATGCTAAGCTCACTAAATTAAATACATTTTGGACTCTTTTCGTTGTTTATAAAAATAAAGGTAGTGATGCGCTGTCAACAAGCAATAGAGTGATTCTTGTGAATAAAGTGCAATCCCGTGTCTCAATAATGGACACCCATGTATCCTCACTGGGATAGGTCTTGGTAAACGTAACAAACAATGATTTGATGCGTCAGTTGCTAATAACTCTACTATAAAGTGATTCCAGTGCAAACAATATAATAAAAAAACGTGTATCCCAAACGTGAGTATCGATTGAACAACCCAAAATGGTAGCTTTAATGATAGATAACCTTAAAATTCTTATATTTAAAGTGATTCCAGTGCATAAACAAATAATAAGTCTATGTATCTCAAGGATGGACACCAAGTAATCCACACATCAAAGGAAATAACCATGATAGTAAATACATTCCTTATATTTATTTATTTCAGGTACTTATATAGCACCATCAATTTACGCAGCGCTTTACATATACATTATTCATTCACATCAGTCCCTACCCTCAAGGAGCTTACAATCTAAGGTCCCTAACTCACATTCATACATACTAGGGCCAATTTAGACAGGATCCAATTAACCTACCAGCATGACTTTGGAGTGTGGGAGGAAACCGGAGTACCCGGAAAAAACCCACGCAGGCACAGGGAGAACATGCAAACTCCAGGCAGGTAGTGTCGTGGTCGGGATTCGAATCAGTGACTCTTCTTACTGCTAGGCGAGAGTGCTACCCACTACACCACTGTGCCGCCCATCAAAGTCCTTAATGAATTCTGGATAGCTATGCATTGTTTGCATTGGTAGTTTAACATTAACTCGTGATTATCCAGTAAGGACGGTTATTCGTTTATTATATTGGGATATTTATCTTCACCTTTGGGATTTATTTAATTCTATTTTTAGATTTTTTGATTAAGTTTATCACAATTTATGTTTGTGTTTGAGAGCAGCTCTACTTACAATTTGTTTATTTTCATAGTGTATATCTCACAGCAGACTTGCTGCTTACAGGGATAGATAGCTCAAATTTATAGCGCAGTTTCTTTTCTTTTCAAACTTCTTAAAGTGACTGATGAAGAAATTTGTTCCACACCGCAAAGAGTCAGGAATTTCGCCTAGGTTTGAAATGTTAGCCCAGCAAGCCAACCTGGGGATCCTCCTTATTCTACCCATGGGTAAGTAACTCGATTAACTTTAAGTCTTTGACATTTGGTATTGGTTGTGCAGCAGTAGAGGTTTATGACAACTGAAGTCAAAATTAACATGAGGATGAGAGGATTTGAACTTTATTGCAAGAACACTTGTGCTACATATGATTTTTGTGAATACAAATCTCTGTTAAGTCTGGGGATAGATTATTGCAGTTTCTTATATTTTTGTGGTAGATTTAGTGCTCTACTACTGACCTGCATGAAGGTAGCGGGGATAATTCCATTATCAGATAAATAGGATATTTACCACGTCTTGGCTGATAGGAGATGAAGGAATATCCTGCAATTAAATATGTTAGCTATAATGTGTTTGGGTGGTTTGTATGTTATAGAAAGTTTCATTGCGACCAGTTAGATTTATACTTACCAGTTTAAGATTCTATGCACCTTAATGTGTAGTTGAATATTGGACTAGTCATATAGCGGTGCAGTTTGAATTATTCCGCTTACAGGATACATTTAGATAAAAAAAAAATTGGAAGAAATTCCCTCTTTAATATTTTATAAAAGTGGGATATTTCCCTGAAAGAATAATCTGTGGATTTATGCAGATATGCCTGCATTGTCGTCAAAGTTTTTAACTAGTGTTTGCACTGGGTGGTTCTATCGGTGTGGGATATAAGCACGGACATACAGATAGCTGTATTTATTTTGAGATAATTTCATTTTTAATTTTTGAAATAAATAACAATAAATATACTATTTTTGGATATGTGGTAGCTCTGGAATGAAGGTCAGTATTTTGACAAAAGTTTATTTTCAATTTTATCTTTTAATAGGCTGTTTCTTATTTTTTTTGTTTGGAATTCTGCTTTATTAAAAACAGTACCTTTCTGTTGGCATATGTTGATGAATTTTTATAACAGTGTGCAGTTCTGGTTCTAAAGGGGCATGAACACTGCTTGTCCTAAAGTAGAACTCAACTGGGATGGTGGCCTGGCAGCATTTTCCATAATGTGCAAGTTTGTTCTCCTCCAGCAATATCAGGTGCAAGCTCCCTGCCACCAGTATGTCACAGATTCTGTCATTGCCACCTCTTCTGCTGGGTCTGGCATCTTTCTGATTTGCCAATTGAGCAGATGAGGTTAAAATGCATCTGTCATTAAATAATAATATAGGTTGCTATAACTGACATCTCCTTTTGAGGATGTTCGTTCCCTGGCTGTCATGCTAACCCAGTGGCTTTGTTTTCTGAGTCTCTGACGATTAACAAGTACAGAGATAAAGAATACTGGCACTCATTTTGTAGTGTTTGTTCTATATCTGTGGCTTAAAGCCAGATACCACCAACTGGCATTTTCTAAAGGAGGCCAGTAGTGGTATCCTCTGTTCTGGTGTACTTTAATGATCCAAGTGTGGGTTCGCTGAAAAGCAGCAATATCCCCACCTAACCTGTACTTTGATATGGGCAGCTGAGTACCGATTGTGTCAAAAAGCGTGCCATGATATATTTTGTTTTAGCCGTGTTGGAATGGGCCATAAATCAGCATGATATACTTTCAATAATTAATAAAAACCACCCCCTCTGTCCACCGTACTCAGCATAAATGGCTTGCAGGTGTAGACTTTAGTACTAAACACACAACCCTAGGCAGCTCCTCCAGGTTTTACTTTCCTACTCAAAACATGGAAAAGGCTTGTAATGTGAGCCATGTCTGACCACCATTAATCATATGCAATGAGAGACAGCAGAAAAAAATAGGTCCCCTAACACATAATATCAGTTCTGTGTTTTCTTGGCCTATTCAGCATGATGTCTGAAAATGACAAACTGCCACTTAGCTCTTTTGTGCCTGACCCAGAACAAGAAGATCCCAAAAAACAATGCCAAACAAAGCATAAAACCTAGGTCAATGAATAAATCTTCCCTATAAGTACTATTTGAATGTATACTATGCTTTCAGCGGTTTCAGGATTCATTGTCATCCTCAATCCCCCCCCCCTCCCCCCTCCAAAAAAATAAAATCACCATAGGTATCTTTTCCTCCTGATTTTGAGCCATTGGCTCATATTATCATTGTTCTTGGTCTACTCCAACAGTTTGCATTTTTTAGTACTTAGTGATACAAAGAATGGCACTAATGTAGTGACCTGAGCGTCATTCTCTGCATCAAAGTACCGTGAGCTCAGACCAGCTGGCTAACGCTCCCCTAAGAGGCATGTCATTGACAGCCAAGGCGGTGGATGGCGCTAGAGAGGAGGTGTGTAGTGCAGTTGTCAAATCAGTTTGAAAGGTAACCTGTTAAGATGATTTTTTTGATATTTTATTCATATATTGTTTTTATGAATTTCTTTTGTTTGTTTTTGAATCTTTGATCACTCAATCTCATCTAACATATTTTGTGGTTTTCCAAACCATTGTATTAAGTTATTTTAGGTCACCATTGGCTGTCTGGCGTGCTGTGAATGGCTTGTTTGTCACACAGCCTGTCATAAGAGGAAACAACATTATGTGCACTTAGTTTGTGAGGGTGTCCTGCTGTAGTTGGCTGACTGTCTCCTTCCCTGTGCTCTCCCGCACGGTCCTCCAACAGTGGCTCCTGGATCTGTGTTGGTGGGTGACGGGTTGAAGGAGCTTTATGAGGCTTGTTTTGTTTGTGATTTTTTTGTTTTTTTGATTTATGTGTTATATATGTTAGTATGGAAAGGCAAGGAGCATAGGCTCTCATTATTGTAGTGGGAGTGTATTTTTAATTGATTTATTGTTTAATCGTTCAATTGCTTAATTGCCAAACCATGCTCACTTGTATCATGCATTTATACATTTCATGCAATGTATGTGTATATGAGGTTTGAGTAAGCACTGACTTTAGCGCGAAACGCGTTACCTTTTATGTTCTTGTCATACCTGTGATGTGATTTTAATGCTTCACTAAGGATACCAAGGAGTGCAGCAATATTCCGGATTTTGCACATTTTGGAATCTCACAGATGAGCTGTGCAGCACCCTGGATTCCAGTTAACAACATGGGAGACTCGGTCACTCGCCTAGAGCGGTATTTCTTTGGCTAAACTGTTAAGATGGTAGTTTGGGTGTTGCCACTGCTTATTTTATTATTTACACTGCAGGCTCTAGGGTCATGGAACAAAAACAAGCCTGCAACCATTGAAGTCTGATATGTAAACTTGTTTCTGGGCAATGGCTCACTCAGTAGTGAGCATAGTGGCTCCACCGGCATCAATAGCAAATTTAAGCATGGTAGGCTCCTTTAAAAGGGCTACCTGGGTGTGGTCTGCGACTGTGTTTAGATAACCCATAAAAAAGTGTTTTTTTTCCAGGTTCCTGTTAAAACCCACCCAAAAAATCAAAATATTCTATTAGTTTGTCAGTTTCTTTATGTTAGTACTAGGTATGCACCGATACAATTTTTTTTAACACAGAGTACGAGTACCGATACTTTTTTTTTTTAAGTACTCGCCGATTCCAATTACCATTACCTACTGCCTAGGAAGAGTGGGTAGAGGGGTGGTTTGGGATGTGGGGGGGGGGGGTGAGGCCAGGGTGGGTGGGAATAGGGGGGTAAGTGAGGACAAGATGGGGGGAGTAGTAGGGTGAGGGCAGGGTGATGGGGGGAGTAGGAGGGTAAGTGAGGGCATGGTGGGGGGGAGTAGGGGGGTAAGTGAGGGCAGGGTGATGGGGGGAGTAGGAGGGTAAGTGAGGGCAGGGTGGGGGGGAGTAGGGGGTAAGGGCAGGGTGGGGGGAGTAGGGGGGATAAGTGAGGGCAGGGTGGGGGGGAGTAAGGGGTAAGGACAAGATGGGGGGAGTAGGAGGGTAAATGAGGGCAGGGTGTGGGGGAGTAGGGGGGTAAGTGAAGGCAGGGTGGGGGGGAGTAGGGGGTAAGGACAAGATGGGGGGAGTAGGAGGGTAACTGAGGGCAGAGTGGGGGCGACACCGCACACATGTACCCACAGACACTGCACACTCTTCTTTACTATTTGTAATAAGACCCCCATGTTGCCCTCTCTGAAGATGGAGATTTCCGCTGGTCCCTCTCCAGATAGTACAGGAGGACAGTATAAGTCACAGCTGAGTGTACAACAGCCACTTACCCAGCACTCAGTGGAGAGTCTCTCTCCCTGTGTCCGGCGCTGTTCAGGGTAGACAGCAGCAGGTGGAGGAGCGCTTTGAAAATGGCAAGCAAGAAGCCTGGAGGAAGTGCACAGCTGGCCACCCATAACGGTCCTCCGCCCGCCCCTTACAGCGTATTGGGCATGCCCTCATTTGCAAACTCCAAATGTGACAGTGGCTGGGCAGGTGGAGTGGAGGAAGGCTACCGCTCCACCCACCTCCTGTGAATTCTAGGACTGGAGGTAATGTAATGTGCTGCCGAGTGAGTGGAGAGGTACCTGCCAGTACACCCAGCGCTGCACAGGACATGCGGCCCGACCAGTCCGGGCTTGGTGACAGCTGGCTGGAGGGGAGGAGGAAGCGGGAAGGGGAATTCCGCAGACAGCTGACATGGTTGTTAAGGACGCGGCTGCCCCACTATTTAACAACCAATAATTGCAGACATTCTTTTCTTTACATTTCAGCTGTTAGCGGGTAAATCCCACTGACAGCTGGAAAAAACTGAGCTAGAAGATATTGGTTTCGGGTATCGGTGCATTTCCACGAATACCGATGCCAAAAAAAATGCTTGGTATCGGTGCAACCCTAGTTAGCACAGTCTTCAAAGGTACATGCTGTTTCCAGATGTAGGTCCAGATTTGTTTACTTCCATGAGGAAACTGTAAGCATGGAGTACTGTATGACCCCAGATGATGTCTTTTAAGACGAAACGCGTCGGTACGCTCTGCTGAAGTCACTGTTTTATTCCAAAGCACTTTTTTATCTACTAAAATGTGAGTGTATTTCCTCCTTTTTATTGAATAAATGACTTCTGACTAAAATGGGATTACACTATGTGCTTACTTCTTCTTCCCTTTCATAAATTTGTCCTATTGGAGCAACTATCCATGTGGCTCTCTGTCTATTACCTATCCCATTGAGGTCCATTGTTGGAGTTGGTCTTCTGGTTGGAAGTTGTGTCCTCTGTGACAGTTTCCCCTGGGTGTGTGGCCCTACAAGCCTGATTGACCCATTTGGGTTCAATTGCTCCGGTAAGCCTTTTGACTCTCTAATGGTGGATCAAGTTTGGGCACGCTTTCCTTTGTAACATAGTTATTCAGTTCAAGTATGTTATTTTGAACCATGTTTTGGATATCTACAATTCATTTGGTTCACCCGTCCAAACACTAAGGACTATAATTTATCTTTAAAATAATTTTTTTCCTTCAAATTATTGGGTACCATTCACTCATATTTTGATTGTCACATAGCACATTGATTAATTTTTTGGTCTATTATACATGTATATTTAGTGTCTATACACATGGTGGTAATTACTAAGGCAGTGAAACTGATCAAATCCCCTGCGCAAAATAATGGAGCGCCTGAAGACATGACCTGTTGGGGAGCCTTGAGGGCTGGAGTTGAGAAACACTGTTGTAAGCTACACAGGTAGGACGAAGTAGCGACTGATCTTACATGATCACACAACACCCCAAATGTGTGTAGGTAATGGCTACTATATGGTATTGATGTAGCTCATACAATTATGAGGAGTTTGTTTTGTCCATGTAATGATCAATTGCTATTTTTCGTGACTAAAAACTAAATATTTTGGTAATTAAAAAAAAAAATCAATCTGTTCAATGGATGGTACATACATTTAATTCATAGAAGTTCCATCAACGATAGTTCCATCAAAAAGCACTGTATCGATGGAGGTTGCAGACCTTTCAGACATCCGCTTGCCCTCCATTCATAGGGTGCTTTTCATTGATGGAAGGGGGTGTAAACGAGCTGGCATAGTCGGCCATTTAGTACCAGAAGATTACTGCTGCAGGGGTGTGGGTGAAAGGGCAGAAGCCAGAAGCTTTCAACTATGATAATTGATCCAAGGGACACATCCCTGATTTTTTTTTTTCATTATTTAACTATAGTAATGCCCCGTACACACGAGCAGATTTTCCGTCGGAAAAAACTTGGATGGTTTTTCCAATGGAATTCCACTCAAGCTTGCCTTGCATACACACGGTCACACAAAAGTTCTCTGAACTTCCAACCGTCAAGAACGTGGTGATGTACAACACTACGACGAGCTGAGAAAATGAAGTTTAATGCTTCGGAGCTTGCGCAGGAATTTTACCCGTCGGAATTTGTACAGACAATCGCATTTTCGGATAGGAACTTTTCCCGACCGAAAAATAGAGAGCATGCTGTCAATCTTTTGCTGGCTGGAATTCCGCCAGCAAAAGACCGATGGAGCATACACACGTTCGCATTTTCCGACAAAAAGCTCTCACAGGAGTTTTGCTGGCGGAATTTCCGATCGTGTGTACGCGGCTTTAGGCTTCAGGCAATTTTACTAGCATGATTAAGTTCCAAATAAAAATTCCTGTGTGTTCTTACTTTTTAGGTGTAGGAAGCACAAATATGGAAGCAACGACTTGTAAACATGATGTAATAGGAATGATTCTGTGATTTGTAGAAGTCTTGTGTAATAGGTCTCTAGATTATGATCATCTCCTGAAACAAGTTCCCAGTTTCTAGCAACTTCTAAAGCATGTCCTGCAGTCTCCCACCATCTCTTAGTCCGGTGGTGCTCAACTCCTGTACTCAGGACCCACTAACAGGCCAGATTTTAAGTATTACCTTGGGGAGATGCCAACTAGAATACTGCAATCACTGAGCAGCAAATGATATCACCTGTGATGTATTTCACTTATCTTGCAAACCTGGCCTTTTAGTGGGAATCTGACCATCTCCTGTTGCATGTCTGCAGTGTCCAGTTTTCTGTAGCATTGCATTCACGGAAAATTATGTACGGCTCTTTAATGATTTCAGTCAGTAAGCTGTCCGCCACTGAGTGAGGTCAACAACCCCACTTTCCTGTGTCTCAAGACTGGCCTAACAAAATTACACATCTTTTGGCAGTTAATACTGCTTATGTAAATATATTTCAATTGTGTATTTAATTGCTGAATTTCAACTTAAAATCTGTTTACCAGAAATGATTACTACTGTGATGGAGTAGGAATGGCTGTGTGCTTTTAGGCAAGTTCTTGGTCAAGATAGTACATTGACAGCCAGTACAACAAAACAATTACTATAGGGGAGGAACCTGGCGCTTCATGTATTAATAGTATGTTTGGTCCACAGATATTGTAGTTTGTGACTTCCAAAGTTTGGGAAGCGTGGCTTTAGAGACCTTGACATCAAATTAAAAAAATACAGGAAAAAGAACATAAAATAAGTATTTGAAATGCTTATTTGCAGCTTTTTTTATTATTTACTTGCAATGTGCCTTTAAACTTTCACCACTCTAGGATGAGTCATTCCCTAGCACAACCACAATCCTGTTGATCCTTAATAAAGCCCTCTGCTTTCCTGGGATTTACTATCTGTTGGCCCATCTTCTCCTAACCTCCCTACATACAGTACCTTAAAAAAGTACCCCTTGAAATTTTCCACATTTTGTCATGTTACAACCAAAACGTAAATCTATTTGATTGGGATTTTATGTGATAGACCAACACAAAGTAGCACATAATTGTGAAGTGGAAGGAAATTGATAAATGGCTTATGAATTTTTTTTACAAATAAATATCTGAAAAGTGTTGTGTGCATTTGTATTCACCCCCCTGAGTCAATACTTTGTAGAACCACCTTTTGCTGCAATTAGAGCTGCAAGTCTTTTTTTGGGGATGTCTCTACCAGCTTTGCACATCTAGAGAGTGACATTTCTGCCCATTCTTCTTTGCAAAAAGCTCAAGCTCTGTCAGATTGGATTAATAGTGTCTCTGAACAACAATTTTCAAGTCTTGCCACGGATTGCTACATTGGATTCAGGTCTGGACTTTGACTGGGCCATTCTAACACATGAATATGGTTTGATCTAAACCATTCCATTGTAGCTTTGGCTGTATGTTTAGGGTCGTTGTCCTGCTGGAAGATGAAATTCTGCCCCAGTATCAAGTCTTTTGCAGACTCTAATAGGTTTTCTTCTAAGATTGCTCTGTATTTGGCTCCATCCATCTTCCCATCAAATCTGACCAGCTTCCCTGTCCCCGCTAAAGAAAAGCATCCCTACAAAATGTTGCCACCACCATGTTTCACGGTGGGGATGGTGTGTTCAGGGTGATGTGCAGTGTTAGTTTTCCACCACACATAGCATTTTGCTTTTAGGCTAAAAAGTTCAATTTTGGTCTCATCTGACCAGAGCACCTTCTTCCACGTTTGCTGTGTCCCCCACATGGCTTTTCGCAAACTGCAAACATGACTTCTCACAGCTTTCTTTCAACAACAGCTTTATTCTTGGCACTCCTCCATAAAAGACAGATTTGTAGAGGGAACAACTAATAGTTGTCCTGTGGACAGATTCTCCCACTTGAGCTGTGGATCTCTGCAGCTCCTCTAGAGTTACCATGGGCCTCTTGTCTGCTTCTCTGATTAATGCTCTCCTTGCTTGGCCTGTCAGTTTAGGTGGACGGCCATGTCTTGGTAGGTTTGCAGTTGTGCCATACTCTTTCCATTTTCAGATGATGGATGTTCAATTGCTCCGTGAGATAGTCAAAGCTTGGGATATTTTTTTTATAACCTAACCCTGCTTTAAACTTTTCCATGACTTTATCCCTGACCTGTCTGGTGTGTTCCTTGGCTTTCCTGATGCTGTTTGCTCACTAAAGGTTCTCTAACACACCTCTGAGGGCTTCACAGAATAGCTGTATTTATACTGAGATTACAGTACACACAGGTGGACTCTATTTACTAACTAAGTGACTTCTGAAGGCAATTGATTCCACTAGATTTTAGCTAGGGGTATCAGAGTAAAAGGGCTGAATACAAATGCACGCCACACTTTTCAGATATTTAATTGTAAATAAATTTGAAAAACATTTATCATTTTTCTTCCACTTCACAATTATGTGTCACTTTGTGTTGGTCTATCACATAAAATCCCAATAAAATACATTGACATTTTTGGTTGTAACAAGACAAAATGTGGAAAATTTCAAGGGGTATTAATACTTTTTCAAGGTACTGTAACCTTGCCAGGGAAGGCTTTAAGGCAGTGGTTCTCAACCTGGGGGTCAGGACCCCCTCAGGGGTCAAATGATGATTTGCCAGGGGTCACCGAATCCTGACCTGTTTCTGAAGCCTGCCCTGCTCTCCCAGGCTTTTTGCGGCTGACCAGCAGGGCTGTCCCTGAAGCCTGTGGCCGCCCAGCTGAGCTGTTCCTGGCGCCCGCAGCCGCCCACTCAGCCTCTTAGCAGCCGTCCATTCAGTTCACGGCATGGCTGGGGGCAGAGACTAGAGGTCAGCTGACTGGTGAGGAATGTGAAGTGGGAGGGCCTGGAGGAGACCCTACCTCCTGATTTTGGCATAGGTGTCACTGCTGTTAGACACCACAAAGTCTGAGACACAGTGAAGCCAGAGACAGTGAGTAACACTACCTGTGATTATAGTTGCCATTAAAAGTCCCGACTACAGTTCTCAGATCAGCAGATGACCTTAATCAAGAGCACCTAAGTTGGCTGATCAGAACTCCCCCAGCATTGCCACTCATCCCATTTCCCCCCACCCCCACCAAGGAGTAAGAGAAGGAATAAAAATAGAGAATACATGGAACGGAGTGGAAAAGAGGGGAGGAACAAAGAAAAAGGGAGAGAAAGAATGAGAGAACATTAAAGATGGCTAGAGAGAGGGATGGGGGAAAAAGCAGGAAATTAGGATAGAGAGAGATAAAAGGGAAAGAAAGGAGAACAAAGAGAGAGAGTGGAAGGGACTCAGGGAGCGCTAAATGTCTGTGGGTTAGGTCCGCAAATTACATGTCTTGCCTTGGGTGCTGACAACCCATGCTAAGAAAATAATTTTACTGTTAGGGGTCCCCACAACTTGGGAAATTTTATCAAGGGGTCACGGCACTAGAAAGGTTGAGAATCACTGCTTTAAGGGGAATAGTTTATTTGGAGAGTTTGCTGAAATCACATCAAAGATGGTGGTGCATATAAGTGAGATCAGTCCTTTTGGATCTGGACACAAAGAGGCTTTTATGGGTACAGTGCTGTGAAAAAGTATTTGCCCCTTCCTGATTTTTTATTTTTTTGCATATTTGTCACACTTAAATGATTCAGATCAAACAAATTTTAATATTACACAAAGATAACCCGAGTAAATCCAAGATGCAGTTTTTAAATTATTATGAAAATATATATATAATATATGTGAAAAAATAATTGCCCCCTCCCATGCTGAATGCTGAATAAACTGTGATTAACCACAATTTTTTGGAAAGCTGAGTTAAATTTTACTTGGCACAACCAGGTCTGATTACTGCCAAACCTGTTGAATCAAGAAATCACATAAAAAGAAGATGTCTGACAAAGTGAAGCACACTAAAGCCTCATACACACAATGAGATTGTTGGCCAACCGAACGTCTGATTTTTGTCAAAAGGGCATGTGCCAGGATCTTGTCTTGCATACTAACGGTACACAATTATCGTGCCACAAACAGGAACATAGTGACATACTACGAGAAATTTCAGCTCTTGAGCGCCCCCCTTTGGGCCCCTTCTGCTAATTTCGTGTTTGGTGAGCATTGATTCCGAGCATGCGTGTTTGTACTTTTGACTTTTGTGTGACGGATTGTGTGCTGACCATACGAAAATCAGACAACAGACCACTGTCTGCCAAAAATGTACTAGCCTACCATCCAACATTTGTTGGCCAAAAGTTGGACAAGTTGGTAAGATTTTAGGACAACAGTCGGTCAACAGACAATCCCTTGCCAACAATTTAGAGATCACAAAAAGCCACACATCATACCACAATCTAAAAAAATTCAAGGACAGATTAGAAACAAAGTAATGTACATGTATCAGTCCATTTCTAATGCCGCGTACACATGGTCGGACTTTCTATCCTACTTGGTCCGGCACACTTTCCGACGGACTTTGTCCGCCAGATGCGCCGGACTTTAAAACGGACGGACTTGCCCACACACGCCGGGACTTTCCGGCGGGCTAAGTCCGCCCGTCCTTCCGACGGACTTTCGCCGGAGTTCCGGCGGACTTTCAGAATGAACGGACTTGCCCACACATGGAAAAGTCCGTTCATTTTGAACGTGACTCAGGTGCGACGGGACTAGCAAAGGATGTCAATCTTGCCCAGTGACCACGCCCCCTAAAACGTCACAGTCCCAGCATGCCCAGGGACTGTGACATCAAAAGGGGGCGGGGTCTCCGCCTATAAAAGTCACAACGCAGCCCTCGGAGAGCAGTCCAGCCGGAGAGAGCGTCGTGTCAACATCTGGAGAAGAGAAGAGAAGAAGCCCAGCAGCTCAGAAGTCCGGACCTCTGCTGGCAAGAGAGCTACCTGAAGACAGCAGAGGAGCCGGCCGAAGAACTGGAACACCGGGAGAAGAGAGCAGAGAAGAACCAACCGGACGCCGGGAGAAGATGAAGCGGAGGGACCCCCGAAACCGGAAGAAGACCCCCGAAGCCGGAGGAAGATCCCCCCCCGGAGCTGTTTAATAAAATATTTTAAAAACCTGTGTAGTGTGTTTTATCACTTACACTTTTTCCCTAGGTGAATGGGTAGGGGTACCATGTACCCCATACTCATTCACATAGGGTGGGGTGCCGGGATCTGGGGGCCCCCTTATTAAAGGGGGCTCCCAGATTCCGATAAGCCCCCCGCCCGCAGACCCCGACAACCAACGGCCAGGGTTGTCGGGAAGAGGCCCTTGTCCTCATCAACATGGGGACAAGATGCTTTGGGGTGGGGGGGTCCCGCAGGGCGCCCCCCTCCCCCAAAGCACCCACCCCCCATGTTGAGTGCATGCGGCCTGGTACGGTTCAGGAGGGGGGGGGGCGCTCGCTCGTCCCCACCCCCTTTCCTGACCGGCCAGGCTGCGTGCTCGGATCGGGGTCTGGTATGGATTTTAGGGGGGACCCCACACCGTTTTTTCAGCGTAGGGGCTTCCCTTTATAATCCATACCAGACCTAAGGGCCTGGTATGCTCCACGCTCGCCGCAATAGGAAAATCTGTTTTTCCTATTGCAGCGAGCGCGAGATGCAATACCCTGCCCTCGTGTCGTATCTGGTCCGTCGGACCAGCATACACACGAGCGGGCTTTCCGTCGGACCAGCACACACACGAGCGGACTTTCCGCCCGAAACTGAGTCCGACGGAAAGATTTAAAACTTGTTTCAAATCTAGGTCCGGCGGGCTTTTGGGAAAAAGTCCGCCGGAAAAGTCCGCCGGCGCCCACACACGGCCGGATTGTCCGGCACACTCTGGTCCGCCGAACCAAGTATGCCGGAAAGTCCGACCGTGTGTACGCGGCATAAGGCTTTGGAACTCCAGTGAACCACGGGGAGAGACACTATCCACAAATGGGGATAACTTGGAACAGTGGTGAACCTTCCCAGGAGTGGCCGGCCTACAAAAATTACTCCAAGAGCATGACAACGACTCATCCAGGAGGTCATAAAATAACCCAGAACAACATCTAAAGCAGTGTTTCTCAACTCCAGTCCTCAAGGCACCCCAACAGGTCATGTTTTCAGGCTGTCCATTATTTTTCACAGGTGATTTGATCAGTTTCACTGCCTTGGTAATTACGATAGCCGTTTCATCTGAGGGAAATCCTGAAAACATGACCTGTTGGGGCGCCTTGAGGACTGGAGTTGAGAAACAATGTTCTAAAGAACTGCAGGCCTCACTTGCCTCAGTTAAGTTCAGTGTTCATGATTCAACAATAAGAAAGAGACTGGGCAAAAATGGCATCCATGGGAGAGTTCCAAAGCCACTGCTGACCAAAAAGAACAAAGGCTCATCTCACATTTACCAAAAAACATCTTGATTATCCCCAAGACTTTTAGGCAAATATCCTGTAGACCGATGAGACAAAATGTGACTTTTTGGAAGGTGTGCGTCCCGTTACATCTGGCATAAAACTAATACAGCATTTCATAACAAGAACATCATACCAACAGTCAGACATGGTGGTAGTAGAGTGATGGTCTGGGGCTGCTTTGCAGCTTGAGGACCTGGATGACTTACCATAATTGATGGAACAATGAATTCTGAGCTCTATCAGAAAATCTTAAAGGAGAATGTCCGGCCATCAGTTCATGACCTCAAGCTCAAGTGCACTTACTTAGGGGGCAATTACTTTTTCACATAAAGCCAGGAAGGTTTGGACAGCTTTTTTGCCCTAATATATGAAACCATCATTTAAAAACTGCATTTTGTATTTGCTCGGGTTATCTTTGTGTAATAATAAAAATTTGTTTGATGGTCTGAGTCATTTAAGTGCGACAAATATGCAAAAAAAATAAAAAATCAGAAAGGGGGCAAATACTTTTTCACAGCATTGTATATACCAGAGATATGCAAGTAGCGGACCTCCAGCTGTTGCAGAACTACAAGTCCCATGAGCCATAGCAAGACTCTGACAGCCACAAGCATGACACCTAGAGGCAGGGGCATGATAGGACTTGTAGTTTTGCAACAGCTGGAGGTCTGCTAATTGCATATCCCTGGTATATACCATGCACAAAATGTGTTAAATACATAATTAAACGTATAGGAAGATTAGTGTTGAAATGAACCGTCTGGTGACAGTGTCTCTTTAAACTAGCTGTCGATATCTAAATAATATACAACTTAGCCATAGGAATTCGCTGACAAGTCCAAGGCAGGTGGCTGTCCGTGCAGGAGGTGATGTAATCACTATAGGAAGTAGGAAAATGTATTTTTCTTTCATATTACAGAAATTAATGTTTAGTCTATAAAATCTGTTTTGCTGCTTTGAGTTTCAACCATTACAAATGATTGAACACACATGTGAAAAAGGAGCGTGTTTAAATAGTTTTTCTTTTAATAAAAGATGGATACTAATAGATGATGTGACAAGCGCCTTCTACGGCGGGTCATTGCTCCGGTCCAGTCAGTGAACCACATTGTCAAATTGCTTTCAAAATGTAAAAGCCAAAGTACATAAATGTTAAGTGTGAAATTGGGGCCAGGAATATTATTTTCATTATTCATTCTTGTATGAGCTTGAAACGACCATGAGTATTAGAAAATATTTTTCAAGCACTCAGGAGTGAGCAATGATTCTCTTGAAGTTTGGGCCAAAGTCTTGTTTGAAGAAAGGTTTAAAAGAAAGAAAAAAAGCAAACGGCCTCTCCTTTTATGGCTATAGCACTACTCCTGCAGAGCATGCTGGTGGTCCATCAATAAGCTATTGATAGCAAAATAAATGGCAAATAGTGTTAAAATCATATTACGAATGTAATACTGGCCTGATACAGGTGCATGCACTGATATGCTTACCTTTCTGCCATTAATACACTATGAGGTTGATTTACTAAAGGCAAATAGACTGTGCACGTGCCGCATAGCTTAGTAAATGAGGTGAAGCTTCACTTCGCAAAGAATACCCAACCACAGGCAGGGGAAAAAAAAACCCTGCATTTTTGCTTGCACATAATTGGATGATGGAGGTCAGCAAAGCTTCCCCTCATTTACTAAACTCTGGAGCAGCTACACTTGCAGAGTGTACAGTCTATTTGCCTTTAGTGAATCAATCCCAATACATGGCCAAAAGCGTGTGAACAAATGGCCATCTCATCTATATAAAGTTGTTGGACATCCCATTTATATCGAGTTGCTACCCCTTGTAGATATAACAGACCCTAGTCTTCTCTTAAAGCTTTCCACAAGATTTTGAAGTGCGTCTTTAGAAAGTTGTGCCCAATCAATCAAAGAAGCATTTGTGAGGTCAGGTACTTGTATTGGATGAGTAGATCTAGTTCAAATTTATCTCAAATGTGTTCAGGATGGTTGAGATCAGGGCTCTGGGCAGGCGGAAGTTCCTACACACTAAATTCATCAAACCATGGCTTCATAGAGCTGGATTTTGCACACGGGGTACAGTCATCCAGCCACAATGTAGGAAGTGCATAAATGTCTAAAACAATTTTGTATGCTGTAACATTAAAGTAGAACTATGAACCCCCTTTTAAAAAATATATGCTGCAGCACTTTAAGCAGAACTAAAGTTGGAAAAATAAAAATTGTGAACAGGCAGGCCCTTCTTTGCAGAAGAGACATGCATTGTTTCTCCTGCAATAAAATACACTTACCTGCCTGTTCGCAATACCCTGTAGAATGTACACCAAGCTGCACATGTGCAGTTCAATGTAGATAGTTACATAGTTAGGTTGAAAAAAGTCCATCTAGTTCAACCAATTAGCAAAAAAAAAAAACCACACACACACAAATAAAAAACCTCTATACTGTATAGACAATCCTATATCCATGGTTAATCCAGAGCAGTGGTCTCCTAACTGCGGCTCGAGGGGCCGGATGCAGCCTTTTGCTTGCCTTTATCCGACCCTTGGGTTACTATTCCTCCCATTGACAGCAACAATGGGGCACTATTTCTCCCATTGATGCCAACGATTGGGCACTATTCCTCAAACTGACACCAATGATGGGGCACTATACATCCCACTGACCAATGATATATTCCTCTGAGGAAGCCATGTGACCCTGTGGCGTAATGCATAGGGGAGGGGCCAATCTGTTGTCAAACTGAGGCACGCATTGTGAGCATACCTTGGAATTACTTTCTGATTGTCTTATACCAGCATTGTGAGGACTGGATGCTTTTTACAGTTTGATGCACTGTAAGCACCAGGAAAATGTGAGTGTTTTTATACTTAGTGTTTAATAAACCAGTTATTTTATAAGATAAAGCCCAGCTTTCTCTCTTTATGATTTGGGCATATCAAGAGAAGTGTAAGAGAAGGAGGATTCTAATCTCAGGATCGCCAGCTAAGGAGTGAAACAGCATAAAATAGATCCCCAGAGAGGGACCAAAGTGCATATAGACCATTGGTTGGTCTTATTCCCCAGGTGAGGGCACGTCAGATGAGGGGATTATCACTAATGCATGTGGATGACTGGAGCACATAGTAGTGAACTCTAATTAAGGAAGCATTTGTTACTTACTGCGGCAGAATGGCACGGCTGGGCAAAACGACGTTACCTTACGTCGCTTTGCCATTTGGCCACAAGGGGCACGCGTGTGCCCGGAGCCGATGCGAGTGCTCGGCAGGCGCGATGACCGCCGGGCACCCGCGATCTCTCATGACAGAGCGAGAACCAGGATCTGTGTGTGTAAACACACAAGAAAACTTGTGCTGAGACAAATATGTTGGCCGCCATTAGTAAACTCTCATTCTGTTAAAGTTAATTGTCCAAATGCCATACTGATCCAGTGACTTCAATTATTTATGTCATTGAGCTGAAACAGAACAAAGATGCAGATTAGAGTTTCTGAATATACTTTACCTTCATTAACGTCAAAGAGAACCAGGCAGCTAACATGTTCAGACATAGGTCATCAATGATGGCCTCCAAATGTCTCTCAGTACAGGTTTTTTTTTTGTTTGTGTTCCAGTTAGGTCAAGGCTGGTGGTGGACTGAGAAGGGAGTAGATTTGGCTGCAGGAGGATCTTTGGGTAAATGTGCAAAATCACTTTGGCCAAATTGACATGATAATGTAAAGAGCTGAGGTCTCCTTCCTCTATTTGAATCAGTCTAGCCAGTTATAGAAAATGTGTCAAACGCTGAGAAAATTATGCAAACAATGTATAAACGGAATTTATCCATCACTGTAAAAGGAATTTTAAAATGGTCAATACGTCTATAAGTATGGGCAGCTGACGTTTGTATGCAAATCTTGACTTTTCCTGCAAATGATGAGCCTTACACCTCCACTCCTGAGATTCTCTAGGAACTAAAGGGGTTTCTTATCACATTTATGGACCAGCATGAAGGCTCAGCAAACAGCCTCAAGCTCAATTTTTATAGGAAAAGTTAACATCAACATAGCTTCAGCTGCCTTTAACTGTAGCTACTGATAATTTTCACATGCAGTTTTTATTAAAGGTACGATGAATCACCCAGGTTGTGACATTTTTATGTTAAGCTGTTGAACAGTACTAATACTCAAATGCAAAAAAATATATATAACAAACATGTAGATTTATATATTTTAATGTACATCTGTATAAATTCAATATTTCAAAATATAAATCTTATTTACACATCATAAAAACAAATGCACTTTGCTGGTGTAAACATGAAACATAAATCATGGTCATCTGTTTCCATACAGTCATAAGGCATTTATTCAAGTCTAACAGATCCCATATTAGTAGAATATATTGTTACCTTTCAAGTACTTTATATCTGCTAAATCAAGTGCATCAAGTTGTTGAAAACCTAAAATGCGATGAACAGCTAAAACTTTATTTTAATTTCATTTTTTTCAATTTTTTTATTCATGTGATTTAAAGTGTACCTAAAGCCAAACATTGTCTATAGAGTATGGAATGGTAAAAATTCCCGTTTTTTTCCCCCTGTGTACAGGTTCTCCACTAAAAATCTCTCTAAAGCGGAGAAAATATCTTGGATTTCCCATTACCTCCTGTCACTGTGATATTAGTCACCAGGGCAGATAGAAATTCTCCCCATGGGCACACAAGCAGACAAAATTTAAATAAAAAAAGGTTTGGATTTAGATACAATTTGTGAGAAAGAAAAAAACATCTGTATTAAAAATAATTTAAAAAAAAAAAATGATTTCAAGAGATGCCTTGTACCTGTGTTAAGGTAAACTCTGACCTATGAAAGTGTCAGGTCTCCTGTACCAGGCTTCCATGACAGAGGGCTCAGCTGATAGAGAGCTATGTTGCACAACACTTTATTCATAGCTGTCTCTGCAGGGCTCCATTATGGGAGAACAGTAGTGTATACCCATATATGAAATGTTGGAAAACATTTCACACGTTGAAAATGTAGTACTGGAAAGTTCTACTTTCATGAGACCAAGTACACAGCTGCCAAAAAGGGCAACAAATTGAGCCTCATAGCGAAAAACTCTGAAGGGGTATATAAACCAAAAAAAAAACAGAAAAGATGTGGTGGTCACATTTGTTTTCTTTTTTCAGGCTTTATTTTTCTTTATATTAACCTGGTGATCCTGCCAGTAACACACTTTTTGTCCTAGGATGACAACTCTCATTCACCTTGTTATATACGATGTAGCAGCGTTGTCACCCTAGACTGCTGTTAGGATTTGGGCTATGAACATCTCCCGCTCTCCTTGTCTCCATTAAATGAGAAGACGGTATTTTGAAGTTCACAAAAGATAGCTTGAAAAACTGATAGCATTTCTAAAAATTTCAGATCGACACACAAGAATTTAAAACCAATTAGACTTAAATAACGCTCATTGTTCCAACTGTACCGCATCTTTTTGAGCCCAATGTCAATGGGCAATGAAGAACCATTGAGGAGATGGTTCCACTTCTCTTAAGAGTCGCTCCCTATATGGCCCAGATTCACTCTCATTTGCTAGTGAAGGAGAGACATCTCTCTGGTTAGAGAGGAGTTGACTCGAGTGAGTAGGTGATTTGTGGTTCTATCATTGGTGAGCTGACTGTTGAGCTTTAACTTTGGCCTTGCACCCAGTATCTTATTCATGTTTCAGAAACTATCGGCGTCAGAAGAATCAGATTTGACAAAAGATGTTTTGACTTCTTCGTCAGCTTCACCCATAGTAGGTAGGGTCACCGGGATGTTTTTAGTAGGCCTGGATGCTTCTCCTGGAGGAAAACAAGAAGCAGAAAGTAATGAAAAGAAAACATAATTTGCTCTGTGGAAATATGCCAGAACAACACACTTGATGACCTGAACACAGCCAGTGAGGACCTGGGAAGGTCAAAGGTCAGAGGACGGCTGGCCCAGTGTATATGAGGCATGAACTGTATAGGGTTTAATCATCAGTAAAGATAGGGCTTAGGTACACATTGGAATACCTATGTCTGACCATTACATTTACCACAAGGAGAAAGCAAAGAGATTTTTACGCCCCAATTAAAAGCAATTTTATGGCGCATCTTCACTTCACAGATGTACACAGACCTCCTATTGTCTCAAAGATACCAACCAGTGCTACATTCACACTTAAATCTGATAACATCATACCAGAATTAATGACCTCTGCATGCTACATAGGTTTCCCTAATATGTTTTTATTGCTATTATTAGGTTAACAACTTCAGTCCCGGCAGGATTTACCCTCTTAACGACCAGGCCATTTTTGCGATACAGCACTGCGTTACTTTGACAATTGTGCAGTCGTGCGACGCTGTGCCCATATATAGAGCTTTCTTTTGGTGGTATTTGATCACCTTACGGTTTTTATTTTTGTGCTATAAACAAAAAAAAACTTCCAATTTTGAAAAAAAAACCAAAACAAAAAAAAAACCAATATTTTTTACTTTTTGCTATAATACATATCCAAAACACAAAAATGTAAAAAACAAAATTACTACATCAATTTAGGCCAAGATGTATTCTTCTACATATTTTTGGTTAAAAAAATCCCAATAAGCGTATATTGATTGGTTTGCGCAAAAGTTATAGCGCGTACAAACTAAGGGATAGATTTATGCACTTTTATTTATGCTTTTATTTTTTACTAGTAATGAAGGTGATCAGCGATTTTTAGCGGGACTGCCACATTGTGGCGGACAAATCTGACCCTAAGTGACACTTTTTGGGGACCAGTGACACCATTACAGTGATCTGTGCTAAAAAAAATGCACTGATTACTGTATAAATGACACTAACAAGGAAGGGGGTTAACATCGGGGGTGATCAAAGGGTTAAATGTGTTCCCTGTTGGTGCTTTATTACTGTGTGGGGGAAGTGCTGACAGAAACAACACAGAGATCGCTGTTCCTAATCACTAGGAACAGCAGATCTCCATGTTGTCCAGTCAGAAACGGGCTCTGCCTTGTTTACATTGTCTCTCTGTGAAGGGATCGTGGGTGGCCGACGGACATCAGGTCCACCGGGCATGCGCATCGGCTGCTCTTCCTCCATGCAGCCGGCACGCGTGTGCCCACACTATCTATTGCATTAAACCACGTACAGGTACGTAGTTTTGCGCAATAGAGCCGCCCTGCCGCAGTATATATGCGGTGGGCGGTCTTTAGGTGGTTAATGTTACCCATGTCCAGCTGCTGTCTACATTTTCTTGGATTAAAGGAAAAGCAAACATTATTTTTAGCAAGCACTTATTTTAAAATATCATTGCAGTGTTTAGTTTTTCACATTCGTAAATGCTTACTTCTCCACGTTTGCGTTAATTTGTATATAATATAAAAAAAATAAAATGAACCACTAGAGGAAGCACTGTTTGACTCCACTTAAATTATCCCTCATTCTTCATGATGAACTATACTCTGGAACCTGTGCTGAATAAAAGGCAGGTGGAGGCAAATGACAATCACTAGTATCGCGTGTGTTCTCCAATGGGGACTTACCATGTCTTGTTCTGCACGGTTTCTGTGTGCACACATCTGGGTATGGGGGGGGGGGGGGGGGGGGGGCGTCTCGGTAGAGACACAATGCTTTTCTTCTACATGTCAGAAACCCCAGCAAGAAGAACAGTGATCAGCACAGTAGTAACACAAGAGCTCAGTAGTACAGTAGTATTACAAGAGCTCATGAGACTACCAGTCAGAAGCAGCGGGGCCTTAGTTCTCACACTGCAGATATACAGCTATGAGGCTGCAGTCACAGGAGTGCCTAGGCACACTAACATACCTAGCAGTGCACGGCTATTGTTCAGGGGAAAATCAAGACAAAAGGGTACATTTTTCAGGGTACTGCTTAAAAAAAAAAAAACTGCCCAGATATTCAATATAACACAGCAAATCTTCACTTTTGAGTTCAGGTCAACTTTAATAACTGCTGAGATATGATATCATCCACATAAACAGTGCATGGTTTCAGCTGCAACCGCAATATAGTACTGCAAAGTGGCAGTATGTAATGAGCAAATAATTGGTCACCATAAATATAATCGGTGCCCGAGAAAAATATCCTTTACTACCCAAGGAGAAATAACCAAACTGTTCTCCCAAAAGCCATGTCTATTTTGCAAGTAAAAAATTATTCTTAGGCTATGTTCATACATGCTGCCAATCAGCCACCAACTTTTGGGTCTGAAAATGTATGCAGAACTACAGATTCTCATTACATACTTTTGAACTTGCTGAGCCCTGCCTTGTGCACATTGACCTTGATGCTTTGTGAAGTTTTTGGCCTGCTCTACTGATTGTAATCTCTTCCCCTGTGCACACCCCTATAGGACACAAATTCACAACATGGGTGAAATGGAGAGTGGAAATATGAATGCTCCTCTGTGTTCTGCACCCTGTGAACCCAAACTTAGTGCACAAAACAAGTCATAAAGTAATAAGGAACCCCCCTCCCCTCTAGAGCTTTGCCATCCTCATTCCAGAACGGTCACAAAATTTAGGAAAGACTATAATATAAGCCCGGGTTCACACTATACCGGGCTGCGGATCGCACAGGAGCGCTGTGAGTCCCTGTTCCCCGTTTCAGGGACGAATCAGGGCCGATTCTATGCCTGACTTCGGCCCTGAAACGGAGCCAAAGACGAACAGCGTTTTTGTGCAGTGCGCTCCGCAGCCGCCCCGGAGATATGTGAACCGCTCCATAGGGAGCCAGTCACATTCTCCTACTATGCGAATTAGATGCGGGGAAACGCACATCTAATTCGCATAGCTGTGAACCCGGGCTGACAAATACACAAGAGGCTAATTTCAGTAAAGCTGAAATCTAGGCCCATACGTGTACTTTATGAAATACCTACCCGAATTTACTGGTGTTTTTCAATAATTTATTTAAAACGACTGATGCAGCGGAGGGAGGAGCCGGATGTGGGTGGCTAATTGGGGCAGCTGCTGATCCCGGGATGCCGGACGTCTCTCCCTCTAGCTCCGGCGTGCGGCCGAGAGCAGCCTCGTCCCCTCTGTAACTCGTCCGCCCCCCGCCCTGGAGCCTGACGCCCCACACCGCACCGCAGACCCCCGCAGTCATCTCGGGCACAGATTCCCGCAGCAACGGTGAAGCACTTCGGGTGCGCTCAGGCATGTCGGGGAGTGAAGGAGGAGGATGGTCGCTAGGTGATGATGTGTCATACTGAAGCGCTGCAGCGCTGAACGGAGCGGCCGACAAGCACTGGCAAGCGGCTGACAAACACAGGGAAACCTCGTGTAAGAAAAATCTATGCTGCATGGAGAAAAAGCTGGGTAAGATCGTGTAAAAGCGGCTGAGGGGGTAAGTGTCTTACTCTGAATATAATATACAGGATCTCCCTTCTCTGCAATGGACTAAGAATACTAGGTAAAACCTGTGGAATGTTAGTTTGCATTACTTATCTTAGTATTACCTGCTCATGTACAAGATATATGCTCGAAGATAACTGGGACCGGGACTCACATTGAAGCAGTAATTGATAGCAGTTAATAGGAGCAGGACTGGTATCAGCGAAAGTCCCCTCTCTGAGGGGTATCAATCCGGATGGTTACCCCCTCTGTTCATATCTGATCTCTCTTGTTTTTCCCTTTTCTCCTTTCTTTTGTGTGTTGTTCTTTTCTTTTCCTCTTGAGAATTTAAAACTAGAGCAACTGTATAGTGTGGATATAGGGTGTAGGCGTAATCCTAGGAAAACTAGAGGGCTTCTGGAAATACCCGACCCAAAGAGGCCGGGATTCCAGAGGAAAGTAATCCCTCGGCTGACCGCACAGTGTACCGGAGAGGGTCGACCATACACACTATAGTATAATACGATCCACACCGGCAGGATATCCACACCTTGTCCACCAGACCCCCAGCGCAAACAGTATAATGAAGGGGAGGGGAGGGAAGGCTGCCACAGCCAGTACGGCCAGTAGCAATAGAACAAGCGTAAGTTCGGGTGCTATAAGGAAATACATGGTCCAAGATGGGAATAAAGGGAGCCCAGGAAAGGCAGGGGGTCTAAATGCAAAACCCCCGAACCTCTACCCAAAATAAGCACACAAAGACAACTAGCGGAGATGGATACCCACACCGTGGGTACAGAGACAATGGAAGAGGCCTCAAGGGCCCCCCAGGAGGACAAACAACTAGCAACAAAAAGTGAGATGGCAGAAATGTTCGCAAGATTAGAAACACTAATTAAAAGAGAGATCGGAACAATTCGACAAGATATGGGCCATACACTAAAAAGAGTGGAAGAGTTGGAAACAACAACGGACACTCAGGGAATGGAGATAAAAATCCTTAAACAGCAGATAGAAGAAATCCAGAAAGAACAAAGAAATTTACGGTACAAACTGGAAGATCAGGAGAACCGGAATAGGAGGAATAACCTGCAGATAAGAGGCTTGCCCGAGATGGAAGGGGGGAAAGAGAACCTACAAGAAATAATCAAATTTTTGGAGAGCGTTTAGATCCAACTGACAATTGACCAAAGATCAAGCTGGAGCGGGCCCACAGGATAAGAAAGCCAGTGGAGATCAGGGGGGACGCCCCACGAGATGTAATTGTCAGGTTCCATAATTTTCAGGATAAAGAAAGGATCAAATCAAGTATAAGAACAAACCAACAAGTGAAATATGGAGAGGTAAACCTACAGATCTTCCCAGATTTATCTGCAGAGACCCTGGCCAGGAGAAGAATCCTCAAGCCACTTCTTGCCCAACTCAGAGCAAACGATGTCCAATATTCATGGGGCTTCCCGGCTTGCCTGACAGGACACAAGGAAGGTCGCTCAGCGACACTCAGGTTCCCCGAAGAGACACAAAAATTTTGCCAACGCTTGGAGGTGCCACTGGTGGAAATTCTGGGATGGTGGGAAAAATCTGAGACTCAAGATAGTAGGGAGGGGACCCCTACCTGGAAACCAGTTACTAAAATGATGCAACCATAAATAAGAGATATAAGACTGTATCATGATTATAGAAAGATAACGCTTGGACCAATTAGTAAAGGGGAGGAAGAAGGAAGGGGGAAGGGAAAAAAAAAAATATATATATATAAAAAATAAATAAAATAGAGAAAAATGCGGTGGAGGTTGGGGGGCGTGGGCCCGGGGTGGGGGCGGGGGGGAGCGGGGAGGAGGGGGGGAGCCGGGCATTCAGGGGGAAGCGGGTGGATCCAAGGAGGGTACCCCTGAGCTCAACCTCTAGGGGGAGAACCGAGGGGCAGGGAGGAGTTAGCAGGGCCACGGTTAAAAGGGCCATGAGAGGGTCCGCTACCCCAAAAGGGGGGGAGAGGGAGGGGAGAGTAGGGGGGGAGGACAAGGGGGGATAAGGGAGGGGCAAGGGTTAGAGGGGGGGTGGGGGAGGGAGAGACCGGTACGCTTGGCACTGCTCCCCGCTTCATGGAATTAGAAGAGAGTTTCAGCCCACAAGTAGGTACAATAACAAGATGACCGGCATAAATTTAATCTCATATAATGTGAGGGGCATTAGTTCTCCCATGAAGTGTGCGAATATAATGAGAGAATTGAAGCTCCTCAAAGCAGAGGAGGAGACGCAGGAGACGCACTTTTATGTGGGCAAGAACCAAAGAATACTCTAAAGGGACTTTCCGAAGTGGGAATACGGGGATTCCCCAATTAAGAGCTCAAAAGGTATAGCTATAGGTTTTGCCAAAGACGCCAGATTTAGGTTAGACGAGAGAATGATTGATCCTGAGGGGAGGTTTCTATTCCTCAAGGGCAATCTTAACGGGGTGGAATGTACGCTAGCAAACATCTATTGCCCAAACATCAACCCCAGAAGGTACCTCCTGGGTATCCTCCCAAAACTCGAAAGTTTCAAGAGCGGGAGGGCCATCATTGCAGGAGATTTTAATATGTGCCTTGATCCAGGTAAAGATAGCATGTCGTGTGTCCGTGGGATCGGAGGGATATGGATGAACAAACCTAAAAAGAAATTGCACCAATGTCAACTGTCAGATATCTGGAGGCTGCAACATCCGAATGAAAGACTATTCCTACTACTCCCACGTACACTCGACGTACTCTAGATTAGACTTTTTTTTAGTGGAACATAGGTATATAGAAGAAGTAGAGGGCACAAGAATTGGGTCAATAACATTCTCTGACCATGCCCCAGTAAGTCTTCGGTGGAAATTAGCTAAAGGGAACTCTCCTTCTAATAGCTGGAAACTAAACGAGGATCTACTACATGATAGAGATATTGATCAGCGTATTAAGGAAGGAATAGAATTTTACTTTAAAACTAACTCTGTTGGGGAAACCTCAGAAGCTGTAGTATGGGAGGCCCACAAAGTATATATTAGAGGCATTATGATAAAGGCGGGCTCAGAAAGGAAAAAAAGGGAGGCTAAGGAAAGACTAGCTCTACAGAAAAATATTCAGGAGCTGGAACAACAACATAAGCAAACAGGAGAAAAAGAGATAATGGTGGAATTACATAAGAACAGAGAGGCCATGCGCAAGCTCATAGAAGTAGAGAATCGTAAGGCATATAACCGGGTGCCACCAGGGAATTCCTAACCAGGAACGACATACGGCTGTACAGCCCCACACCGCTTGACGGTACAAAGCTCGTTTGACTCACCGCCAAGGGCCTGTGAGTCCACCTGATCTGGTAAGGGCATTATATATCTGTTCCTTTTTGGGCCAAAGTCACCACTCTAAGGGAAGAACCTACCTCTGAACAGGGATACGTTCAACAGTCCCTGTTTACCACAGCCTATTGAACTTTTTACACCAAGATTGACATCTAGTAATCCCATATCTAAGATGGTGGACTTTAAATATGCTTGCATCTATGTACTTACCACTCTGATGGACTTTTGATTACATATTTATTTATTTTTTGGGAGGCATAATACCCGGTATACATCATTTTATTAGCCTTAACAATATTTTCTCCTTTAGCTTCCTTTTCTTGTTTGATTAGAATTTGGAGTTAAACCTCCAAGTACCAGTCTGATAGGTGTTCCCTATCTGTGAGGATACGGAACATCTATTTTCTAATACTCTCACTTACATAGCATACAGATATAGATATATCTTTGCACGTATTTCCTATTAATGTTGAACTCACCTATGGGGAAGTGTGGGTGGGAAAGGTGATATCTCCCTCACCCCAACTCCTCCCCTTCTCCTCTTCTTCTTTTTTATACACACCTGATAAGGTTAACACTACCTCTTACGAGGCATCATCACTAGCGCCACACTTTATATATATATTTTTTCACATATACACGGGTCAAGTTGTTGTGTTGGCTGCTTTATTCTCTGAGAGTTGGCGCAAATTTTTTGTATATACAAGTTTCGAAAAAAGAAAGATACATAGGAGGCAACAGACCCGGGAGGCTCCTGGCTAAGGTCCTAAGCAAAAAGAAAAATAATAATTACATTGATAAAATAAAAACCAAATCAGGCGAGATTGCCTACAAAGATAAAGACATCGCTAGGACCTTCCAGGAGTTTTACGGGGGGCTGTATGCCATAAACAAAAAGACAAGTATCGAAGAGAAGGAAGAAAAACAAAGGAAAATTAAAAAGTACCTAAAAGATTGCGGTCTGGCTAATCTCTCAGAAAGTGAACAAGCCGCCTTAGAAGCCCCCTATACAGAACTTTAAGTGAGAAAAGCGCTCAAAGGGATGCAACTGGGAAAAAGCCCAGGTCCGGATGGACCGACGGTGCTTTATTACAGAAAATATCAGGATTATCTAATACCAAAAATGTGCTCTTATATGAATGATACTGGGGAAAAAGGAGAAATGAGAAAGGAAGCTTTGGCAGCTATAATAGCTGTCATCCCAAAGGAAGGCAAGGATAGTACACTATGTTCAAGCTACAGGCCGATTTCCCTTCTAAACGTAGATACGAAAATTTATGCGAAAGCAATTGCGGATAGATTAAAACCCATAACAGAAACGATCATACATCCAGACCAGGTCGGGTTTGTGCCAGGCCGACAAGGCAGGGACAACAGTATCAAGACCCTCTTGGTGGTGCAACAGATGAAGAACAGTGGAGTCCCAGGTCTACTCTTGTCAATAGACGCTGAAAAAGCGTTTGACAGAGTAGACTGGGACTTCATGATGGGCACACTAGAGGAGATGGGTTTTGGGACTAAGATCCGTAGAAGGGTAGGGGCATTATATTCCGATCCCACAGCGAGAGTAAAGATAAACGGAGTCCTGTCGGAGCCGTTTGATATGCATAATGGGACAAGACAGGGGTGCCCACTATCCCCTGTACCACTTCTTAATGAGATAAAGCAAGAACTCAGGAGAGTTCACCTAGGACAACTATCTTGGGGAGGGAGAATAAACATATACAAAATGGTTGTTTTGCCAAGAATTACCTACAAAATGCAAATGTTGCCAGTGGCGCTCCCACAGGCCTACCTAAGAAAATTGCACTCAATTTTTTTAAGATTCATTTGGAGAGGAAAAACACCACGACTAAAATTTACACAATTGACAAAAGCCAAGGGTAAAGGGGGATGGGGAGCACCAGATGTTCGCAAATATTATGAAGCCATAGCTCTAGCTAGAGTAATTGATTGGGCGAAAAATAAAGCAGAAAAGCACTGGGTAAAAATGGAGAAGGAAATTAGCAATACTAAGTTGAATAAAATAATTTGGATTCCACCACACTTAAGGAAATTAAGTCCTGAAACACACGAGATCACCAAACATGCACTTAAAATATGGGATAATGTCCATAAAAGAGAGCACTGGGGATATAATTCCCCACTAATGTCACTTAAGGATTCAGACTACTTCGCACCAGGGATAGGGGAGTGGTTTGGGGGGTGGCTATTAGACGAGAACATACAGCTAAAAGACGTCATGCAACAGAATAAAATTTGCACATATCAAGAGCTAAAGGGAAAAAAAAGCTTACTGGTGATAAATACTTGGCGGTATAACCAATTGAGTCAGTTCATAAGATCCCTCCCACAACCAATTAGATCAAAGGAGAACCTACGTCCACTAGAGAAAATGTGTACGGACAAAGATAAGAAGGGGGGGTTCTCCCAGACATACAGATTATTGATAGGCCTGGGGAACATAGAAACCCCCTCGTTTATACAGAAGTGGGAGAAGGAGCTAGGGAGGAAGCTCACTGCCCCAGAGGGTTCACTGATTCTAAGCAGAGCAGTAGCTACGTCAGTTAACAGTAAAATCTTGGAGCTAAACTTCAGATGCCTAACTAGGATGTACTTGACCCCAGACCGCCTGAACAAATTCCAAAATGGACCCCCACAAAATTGTTGGAGGGGGTGTAAGGAAACAGGATCAATGGCTCATATCTGGTGGCAATGCCCGACAATTAAAATATTTTGGAGCGAAGTGAGGGGATTTATTAAGGACATAACAGGGATTAGCGTACCAGACGACCCCTGGGTGTGCCTATTTCACATGAGTGAGATGCCCAACAAAGTCTACCTGAGAACACTACTGCCGTATCTTATCAATGCGGCTAAAAGTTTGATACCCAAGTACTGGAGAAGGATAGAAAGACCCGCAATGAAGGACTGGTTTGATAAAATCAATGAAATACACAGCCTAGAATATTTAAGATACAGCGAAGGGACGAAAATGGGTGCCTTTGAGACAAAATGGAGAAGGTGGGTAGAGTTTAAAGTGTCCCTGAGAGAGGGCCGAGATATGGACATCCTAGGCAGGAAGATAGAGAGATCCTGAGACTAATAGCAAAAAAGGCCTGGAGGCTGAAGCAGAGGTAGAATTGAAGATACAAAGGGAGAGGGGGGGAGGAGGGGGGGTAGTACGGTCTCGGGGGGCTTGGGGGGGATGGGGGAGGGGCGGTGGAGGGAAATGTGCAGAGGTAAAATGTACTAATCAAATACTACGTAAATAAGTTTCGAAGGGTATAAAAGTGTAACTAGTATTACCACGATGATGAGAACAAGGAATGGGAAGAAGTTTGAAGTAATGACAACTGAAAAATGACTCCCAGACAAATAATCTTGCTGAGTGGTAAAAAAAAAAAAAAAAAAAAAAAAAACGACTGATGTGACTGTACAATGTATATGTAAAATGCTGCGTAAATTGACGGCGCTATATAAGTACCTGAAATAAATAAATAAAAATGCAACCGAGAGATGACCTCATTGCTGCTTCTTCACTGTCCAATCACCGGCTGGGTTCAGGGAGGTGACTGGTGTGGCTTAAGTGCAGTAGAGAAAAGTCAGGTCACTGGGCTGGCTGTGATGTATGGTAGGACTGTGTACAGCTGGCCATACACTGTTATGTTTTTTTGTTCAGCCAGCAGGGTGAACTAAAAAAAAACAAAAAAACAAAAAAACTGAACCTACTCCCCCATCCACAAATCGAGGTGGATGGGGGAATCCTCCTCGCTGGCCTATTGCAGGGAGTCCCTCTCTGTCAGAATACACAGATCAGCGATGAGCCATTGGTTACAGATGCTAATCGAACAGCTTTTATTCAACAGGGCGGTTGAACAGAAGATGACTGGTAGATCAACTTCTATTCAACTGCAGTGGTCACACATGGATTGAAATTCAGCGGGTCCCTGCTGAACTGAAAATATCTTGTTAATGTCAGAGGAGAATGGGCAGACTGGTTTAGAGATGATAGAAAGGCAACAGTAACTCAAATAACCACTCATTACAACCAAGGTATGCAGAATACCATCTCTGAACGCACAACACATCGAACCTTGAAGCAGATGGGCTACAGCAGCAGAAAACCACACCGGGTGGCACTCCTGCCAGCTAAGAACAGGAAGCTGAGGCTACAATTCGCACAGGCTCACCAAAATTGGGCAATATAAGCTTGGAAAAAATCGTTGCCTGGTCTGACGAGTCTTGATTTAAGCTGCAACATTCAGATGGTAGGGTCAGAATTTGGCGTAAACAAAATGAAAGCATGGATCTATCCTGTCTTATATCAATGGTTCAGGCAGGTGGTGTAATGGTGTGGGGGATATTTTCTTGGCACACTTTGGGCCCCTTAGTACCAATTGAGCATCATTTAATTTAATTTTTTTTACAAATGTTATAAAATCGAGTTGCAGTTCAGTGAGTAAAATAAGTATTTGAGCCCCAAGCAAAACATGACTTAGTACTTTGGTGAAGAAACCCTTGTTTCCTGGCAAGCACAGAGGTAAGACGTTTCTTGTAGTTGGTGACCAGGTTTGCACACATCTCAGGAGGGATTTTGGTCCACTCTTCTTTACAGATCTTCTCTAAATCCTTAAGGTTTCTTGGCTGTCGCTTGGCAACTTGAAGTTTCAGCTCCCGCCATACATTTTCTATAGGATTAACGTCTGGAGACTGGCTAGGCCACTCCATGACCCTAATGTGCTTCGGTTTGAGCCATTTCTTTGTTTCCTTGGTGGTATGTTTTGGGTCATCAGACTGGAAGACCCATCCATGACCCATCTTTAGTGTTCTGGCTGAGAAAGAAGGTTCTCATCCAAGATTTTACAATACATGGCCCCTCAATGCGGCAATGTCAGCCTGTACATTTAGCAGAGAAACAGCCCCAAAGCATCATGTTTCCACCTCTGTGCTTGACTGTAGGGATGGTGTTCTTAGGGTCATAGTCAGCATTTTTCTACCTCCAAACACGCGAGTCGAATTAATGCCAAAGAGCTCAATTTTGGTCCCATCTGACCACAGCACTTTCTCCTAATCCTTCTCTGAATCATTTAGATGTTCATTGACAAACTTCAGACGGGCCTGTACATGTACCTTCTTGAGGAAAGGGACCTTGCGGGCACTGCAGGATTTCAACCCATGGCGCCGTATTATCTTATCAATGGTTTGTTTGGTGATTGTGGTCCCAACTGCCTTAAGATCATTCACAAGCTCCTCCTGTGTATTTCTGGGCTGATCACTCACTTTTCTCATGATCATCCTTACACCATGAGGCGAAATCTTGCATGGAGCTCCAGACCGAGGGCGACTGATGGTTATTTTGTATTTCTTCCATTTGCGAATAATCGCTCCAACAGTTGTCTCCTTCTCACCAAGCTTCTTGCTAATGGTGTTGTAGCCCATTCCAGCCTTGTGCAGGTCTACAATATTAGCCCCGACGTTCTTTGATAGCTCTTTGGTCTTGCCCATGATAGTGAGGTTTGAATGGAAGAAAGATTCTGCGGACAGGTGTCTTTTATACACATAACAAGTTGTTGTTAGGAGCACCTTCTTAAATTGACAGGACTAATCTGTGTACCACATGAGCACATACTGTAGCCAGTCTGTGGGAGCCAGAATTATTGTTGGTTGGTAGGGGTTATTTTACTCACTGAACTGCAACTCAATTTATAACATTTGTATCATGTGTTTTTTCTGGATTTTTGGTTGATATTCTGTCTCTATCATTTAAAATACACCTATGATAACAATTATAGACCCTTAATTTCTTTGAAAGTAGGCAAACTTACAAAATCTGCAGGGGATCAAATACATATTTTCCCCACTGTATATGTTTGCCTGGAGTTCAGTTTTAGTTCTAATGATTCTATGTGCCATAATATTGTTATTTTCGGAAATGAGAGCCGGAAGTAAGTCACATGGTGTTATCCAATAACATATCCGTTTATAGCTGAGTGAATGGAGCCTATAAAGTGTAATATAAAATCTGGGTAAGAAAAAAAATTGAAAGTACTTTAATGACTTTCTATCTAATAAGCTCTGTTATCTTACTTTCCATAAACCTCTTTTATGCTGAAACACACATCTCTAAATTTTTTTTGCACTGCAGATGGGAAGCAACAATAAAAGCATCACAGACACCCAAGCCTATATAAACTATGCACAACCAATTTACAGCACTAACCCCACTGTTTGCTGTACAGAGAATGTGGACTTAGCAAACTGCCCATGCGGTGACCTTCACTTCCCTTTGTTAAAATCATGTTACAACAATAGGCACAGCATTTAGTACAAGAGATCGTTCTGTGTGCCAAATAAATAACATCAACCATTAGGTCTGATTGGTCCATCACTGACTTTATTTGTTGAATATCAGCAAAACAGATTACTACTTACAATTACACAAGTTAAGCTTTAATAGGGCGACGTCTTATTGTTATTAAAACAAAGCACTATCTTTAAGGTAAATATGATCACCTAATTGCTTCAAATGTATCTACATAATAAACGCATGCATTTATTATGGACACAATATAATCCTCCCCGTCTCTCCAGTTCTATAATCCTAAAGTGATATTGTACATCAGTGCTTTGTTAAAGGGTATGTCGGGGAATTACCCAAATTTACCCCACATCTTTCACCTTAGATCACGTCCAAGCATTATCCACTTTTCATGTAGAGAGAAAACAATAGTATTATGCCCTGTTACATCATCACCAGGCTTGTCAAATTCTTGCAGAGACAGCTACTGTGAGATCAGTTCCTACTGATGTAGAACCCCCCTCTCCCCCAAACTTTATCTTCCAAGAGCTTTTTCTTACAGAAAGAGTGGACAGGCTCTTGGAAGACAACACTGGTTGGGGGTTCCAGTTCAGAAAATCAAGATACCAGGATACAATGTGACAGCGCTAAAATAAAATAAATAAATGGAAAAAAAACAAAAAAGTCCCAGCAGTAAAAGGTGAGTGAACTAAACCACAAAATAACGTGAAAAATTGGTCAACGGTCCATAAAGAACATCAGTGTAGGTTCTTGTGAAATACACCTCTCAAAGACACAAAGACAGTGCACCTCCACCACAAAGAATGTGCGCTTACCAAAAGGCAAGCTTCAGTAAGCCTGCGGCTAATTACCCAGCCAGGGCCTCTGTCCGGGGAGATGCTGGAAATCCACAGGGAGGGTAACTTTAATAGGACACCAAAAATGACCAGGGAGACTCGAGCATAAACCACCAGGACGGTGGATCAGACGTTACCCAGACAACTCTCCATAGTGTAAAAATGTAACAAAGATTTATTTAAAACTAATAAAAAATTGCACTTACAAGAAAGTGGAAATAACCATCATAGAAATATGACCGGCCAGCTTGCGAACACCTATCCACCAGTAGGCGCGAGGACTTCAACGCGTCAACCTCTGGCTTGCTTTTTGGTAAGCACACATTCTATGTGGTGGAGGTGCACTGTCTTTGAGAGGTGTATTTCACCACAACCTACATTGATGTTCTTTATGGACCGTTGACCAATTTTTCACATGTTATTTTGTGGTTTAGTTCACTCACCTTTACTGCTGGGACTTTTTTGGGTTTTTTCATTTATTTATATTATTTTAGCGCTGTCACATTGTATCCTGGTATCTGTATTTGTGTGTATCTCACAATTTTGATAGCTGCTTCACTATATTTTTTATTTAGGTTTTTTGGTTTTCTTTAGCGCGGTAACTTCAAATTTTCTTATTTCAGAAAATCAAGAAGTCAGGTGTACATTGGATTTCTGTAGCATTACCTGGTATTTTTATATACTTGCAGCTTTTTTTGTTTAAGGGATAGAACATGTCGGTGCATATAATGGAATAACGTACTAAATATACTATATATTTTAATATTATTTTTATCTTTTTAAATATCTTACAAGCTCATTTGTTCTTGATCAGTGACTCGATGTATAAAAGTCACTGGAACAACTTAAGAGTGGAGAAACTAGCTATTTTAGCAGAAAAGGCCAGCTCTCATAACCTACAGATTTCCCACAGGATACGTGTTTGAGTGCAGTTTTAGGTTTTTTCTTCTGAAAAGAGAGAATCTAAAGTTAACTTAAGTGCAAGTTAAGTGCATAGATGTATCTATCAGACACACAGGGCAATCTGTTCAATGAACTTTCTTTTGCCAGTGTCAAATCTGCCAGCCAGATACAAACAGATCTCTCACCAAGAACAAGCAGCAAGAAATGTGTGCTGTTTCTAATCACCATACCAGTGGGCCCCTGTGTGACTTCTATCCCCCAATTATTAGTCTGCTGGAGTGCACACACAGGTTCTGGATATATAATGAGTTGAGCTTATTGGATAGCCTCCCAGACCCCTTATGCCCTGTACACACGGTCGGACTTTGTTCGGACATTCCGACAACAAAATCCTAGGATTTTTTCTGACGGATGTTGGCTCAAACTTGTCTTGCATACACACGGTCACACAAAGTTGTCGGAAAATCCGATCATTCTGAACGCGGTGACGTAAAACACGTACGTCGGGACTATAAACGGGGCAGTGGCCAATAGCTTTCATCTCTTTATTTATTCTGAGCATGCGTGGCACTTTGTCCGTCGGATTTGTGTACACACGATCGGAATTTCCGACAACGGATTTTGTTGTCGGAAAATTTTATATCCTGCTCTCAAACTTTGTGTGTCGGGAAAATCCGATGGAAAATGTGTGATGGAGCCTACACACGGTCGGAATTTCCGACAACAAGGTCCTATCACACATTAGAGAATCCAGCGAGGAGTATTAGCCGTCTTAAGTTCTCTACTACAATCATGGACTCTGTAGTAGGTCAAGGATGCTTCTTAAAGATGAAGTATAGGCTTTGCAAAAAAAACAAAAAAAAACCTTATACTCACCTAGGTGGATGCAGCATCGATCTGATGCTGCATCTGTCCCCCGCCTTCTCTGCAGTGAGAACCGAGCGACCAAACATTGCAATTGCTCAGTTCTCCCCCTCCACTCTGAGCAGAGAGTTGGGACTGTCAGTCAGTGGCTCTCTGCTCTGCCAGTCCAACGCTTACTGGAGCGCTGGGCCTTGGATGGGCGGGAGGGGCTAGCTCAGGCTTTTATCGGCTCGCTGAGAGACTGAGCCAGGTGCTGATCCAGGCTTCTGGGTGGATCCCGACCACATGGTCAGGGTCTTTTCAGAGCCTGGACTGGCTCTGTGACATCAGCCGACAGCAGGATTTAGCCTGCTGTTAGCTGAAAACGGGTCACAAGAGTGAAGAACAAACTACACTTATGTGATCCATCGAAGAGGTACAGCCAAACAAGCTTTGGCTGTACTTCTCCTTTAAGAAAATCCTAAATGGAGAGCACCCTAATTGCTTGACGGTGGTAAACTATGTTCAGATTTGTTGCATAGTATGTCAAGATTGTGCTGTGTATGGCTAACCACATGCCTTATCACACAATCCTAAATGTATATGTTCTTAGTGCTCAATGGCAAGATGGATGTTATTTGAAAATATCCAATGCAACAGACTCTGTCCATGGATAATTTACCTTATGGTGTCTGCCAAGGTTCTGATTGTCCGTCCTAACAAAAGACTAAAGTTAAAGGATAAGTTTACCTTTTTAAAAAAAATAATAAATGCAAATTTTTTTTGCAGGTAAAAAAATGTGTATTTAATTTTTTTTTCTCTAAGCAGCCTGCAGAGCATTGCACCCACGATTAGCAGATCACTGGTGCAATGTCCTGCTCCTGCAGATTCTCAGGACCTCTGTCTGCTCGTACCTGAGGCTGGGTTCACACCTATGCGAATTGGATGCGGGTTTTCACCGCATCCAATTCGCATGACAGGAGATTGTGACCGGCTCTCCATGGAACCGGTTCACATATCTCCATTGCGGCTCCGGAGGGGCTTGCACAGGAGTGCTGTGCATCTTTGGTTCCGTTTCAGGGCCGAATTCAGGCAAAAATTTGGCCCTGGAACGAAGAACAGGGACGCACCAGACCCCTGCTGTGAGCCACATCCATTGGAGGTGTGAACCCAGCCTCATAGGGCCAGGCAGTTACCTGAAAGCAGGAAGATCAATGGACTGCAAGCATGCTCACCAGGACCCTTGCAGTTCATTGAAAACTACAAGCCATCAACCGCAATGGCTGATGGTACTTGCAGGCATTCATTCACAGAAAATGAATTATGTGGCGATGTGGGCAGAGCCCCGCACGGCTGTGCTGTTTTCAAATAGTGACAGTGAGTGTGGGGAGAAGGCCTGCTGTCACGGAAGGGGGGGCTGCAGATGCTGGAACATGTTACATGTTCCACCTTACAAACGGGTGGAACATGAAAACATGTTCCAAAATTGAACCTATCCTTTAAAGCGTATTTTCATGTTTCCTGTCACGGTATATAGTTAGTTTGGATCAAGCTGGTCCAAACAAACGAATGCCTTCACTAAGAGCTGTGCTGGCTCCAAGCTACATGCAGTACATAGTGCTGGGTTCCGGCTGTGAGACAAAGACTTGCCGTCTCCCATGCAGAATAATGCAGAGCCGGTGTCTGAGCGGTGCTCAGCCATTCATAGGCAGCTTTATATTCTGTGAAGTCAGAGAGCATGATGTCATCAGCCTGCCCCCTCCAAGGAGAGAGTGTCAACAACGGGTGGCATGCCTGAGCCAGGACATCACCCATAAGGTTACTATGGGGGGCAACCTGTGTCAGCTGTCCCTCCTCTCCCCTGAAGCCAGCTGATGGGAGCCAATCATGTGGCCAGACCAGAGCACCCTAAGAATAGGTAAGTATAAACATCTTCCTTCTACAGGGCAGATAGAATAGGAGTTAGAAGGTAGGTGGGAGCAATTTTAAGCTTAGCTAGTTCTATGCTGAACTTACACTTTAAACAGCGATTCTTACTAAACCCAGTAATATGAAAATAGTTCATCTGCCCACCCAGAGTGCCACAGCTTATAAATCTTCTTTTTACATTAAAATACTGTCACTATATACCTTTTTTGGTTGATCCTTGAGTTTCTCCATAGCTGTGTGTACAGGTAGGAGGAGATTTCCACTATAGCCTGTATACACGCCCACATATGTGATGTCACTATCATGTGACCTGGCTAGCTCTGATAACAAAGGACATTTTCTCTCCAGCATAAAAGACAAAACTGAGCATGTGCAGGTTGTGACCTGCCCCACATCTATCCATTCCATACATGTGCTTCCACTGTGGAGACACTTATAAATTTGTAGTGTTAGGACTGCAAGCAACACAGGGTGCCGTGAGGAGGCCTTGCAGCTTTCATTTGTTTGCAAATGTGTGCTAACTAAACCCCTGCTTTTAAAAGATGGTTAGACATGTTAATTTGGTTGGTCAGCAGACTGGTTGGTGAGTTGAGCTATGGAATTGTTTTTGTCTTACATAGCTACCCCTCTGTGTGTTCACTGGACTTCTCCAGATAGACAGTGCAGGAGTGGGAGGATCTATGCATACAGGATCAAAGAGCCTTTTTACACAATGCAGAGGATTAATCCCTTAAGTTCCACAGCGAGTATAACAAACATGCTATTCTGCATATACAGACTGATTATACTGCTGTGGGTTTAGTAACACTTTAAGCTCAGCAGCTATATAGTATTACCAGAATATGTGTATCACAAGAGTCCAGTCCTTGATACTTTGAGTAAGTTATTTGTTCTGGCTCATACTTGTCCTGGGTCAATGACTCTGTGTAAAAAAGTCAAAAACAGCCAAGCAACTAGCATTCTCAGGAGGTCAGCAACTGCAATCTATGTATTACCTGCCTTTAACAAATCTCTTGCTGTGGTAAACTGTAACTTTATCCTATTTAAAGTATGCCATGTTCATCCACCTTACCAACCGTTTAGTGTCTGCTGCTACTCTCTGTCAATCCCTTCATTGGCTTCCACTCGACCAACAAAATAAATTCAAAATACTAACAACAACCTACAAAGCCTCTCTGCCCCCAGCTACATCACTACCCTGGTCTCAAAATATCAACCTAATAGTTCCCTTCATTCCTTCCAAGACCTCCTGCTTTCTAGCTCCCTCGTCACCTCCTCCCATACTCGCCTCCAGGACTTTTCCTGAGCCTCTCCTATCCCCTGGAACTCCCTACCCCAATCTGTGCAACAGTCTCCTACTCTGTTTGCTTTTAGATGATCCCAGAAATTTTAAAGTGTGTGGCTAGTCCTGTAGACCGAAAGTTGATTGATTGACTTCTATTAAAGGTACATGCTGAAAAACTTTATTCGATCAGCGGCTGAAGCCACTGATCGTTGTATTCTGACAGTTCTAGGCCCCGCTATTAGAAAACAATGCCCTGGCAGGGAGGATTGTTCTAGACACATTGTGTGGATTAAGAAATCTGTTCTAATCTTGGGCAGCTTAAAGCGAAGCTCCACCCAAAAGGGGAAGCTCTGCTTGTCTGCCTTCTCCCCCCACATTTCTCACCTTTTAGGGGGAAGGGGGAGAGGGAACTTGGTATTGACAGGTACCCGTTCTCACTTTCGGCTGAGTTCACCGCACAGAAGTGAGCTGGAAGTTCGGCCCCCTCCTCTTTCCCCCCGCAGCCAGCCCATTCACAGAGCACAGCGCGATTCGCGCATGCCCAGCAGGAAACCAGCTGTGTAGTCGCAAGGCTTAACTGCCCGGGTTCTCTTAGGCAAGGTGGCGGGAGAGCCGATTCAAGAATCTGCTTGGGTGAAGACACTGCTGGATGCCTGGACAGGTAAGTGCCCAAATAGTAAAAGTCACCAGCTACAGTATTTGTAACTGCTGACTTTTAATTTTTGAAGAGGGGCTTTAACGATTATGCTGCTGCATCGTCACACTGGCTTCTGATGGAAACATACATTGTGCTGGTATGGTCCACTGTTGTCACCAATAGGAAACCTGACCTGAGAAATGCCATGCAGGCATCCCTGGAGTATATGTAGACATGAAGTAGCTGCAAATTGAATGCAGGAGATTGGCAGCATTGCGTTGCAAGGATGTGAAAAAGGTAAATACAAGTCTTTTCGTTTTAAAAAAATGGCAATTGTTCACAATATACAGAAATTTAGCAAATTAAATGTCTTTCAGTTAGGGGTTTCATCTCCCTACTTTATGGCTACAATTGCACTTTAAAATCATCACCAGCTGCTACTAGCGAGTGCTTTTAACACATAATTAGGTCACCTGATACTCCATATAAAATGAAGGAGGCATGGCTAATTAACTAAAGCAACAAAGAATCAGTTACTGTAGATCTCCTTTTTCGAGTTAACAACTACAGCAATCAGCATCCATTGTCAGCGGACTGCTTGAGGTACACGTTCTTCCCCATACACTGACCAAGCAGCCACTTAGTTCTGGAGGTGACAATGACAATTTGCAGAGAACTCTGTCCTTAAATGTCTGGCTAAGATCACTGGCAATGGCTCCAATGCCAGACGCTGGCTGCTTCTCACCCACTGCACTGTTAGCAGAGGTAGGGAGGGGGACAATCTGACGGCCTTTCTTTCCTCCATCTACATTCATATTCGGTTGATGTTGCCAAGAAACACGAGACTATTCTGGATTGTGAACAGTTTCCTGCATTGTGTTTATAATTACAGCTGGTGTGCACACTACAGAGGTTCTAATAAAAAGAAAAAAATCTTTTATAGCAGCTTTAAAGCTTTTGTTTTCTTGTGAAAAAGGAAAAGTGCTTCTCCACATGAAGAACAAACCGAAGCATGCAAGTCCGCCGCACCGAGCCATGGATAGTCTGGCTACCATAAAAGGAAAAGGCAACACGTTGTTGCATAGTTTACCGGCTCGTACACACTGTCCTGATCACACCTTGTATACTAAATCTTAGAACTTTGCCTGGTATTTTTCCTCGCTTGTGCCATGCTACAGATCTGTTATTTATGGTTACTGGTAACGGGTTATAGAACGTTCACACATATGGGCTTATTTAAAGTGAAGAAGAACTGGACTCCTAAAAACGTGAGCTGCCAACAGAAGTTCAAAGTGTCTAAAGTTATTTTTTTATTTTAAGTTTTGGATATAGTCAGGAAGAGTTAGAATCTTTGTCAGGTTTTATTCAAAAAAACATATATATATATATATATATATATATATATATATATATATATATATATATATATATATATATATATATATATACACTGCACTGTGTTTGATAGTGTAATAAATAAAGCAGCTAGCACAGCCGGAGACAAACAGTAAAAAATACCAAAAAAGAAAAAATGCAGCCCTTATATACACTTATGCCGCGTACACACGGTCGGACTTTTCGGCTACAAAAGTCTGACACCCTTTCCGACAGACTTTTGGCGGACTTGCGGCAGACTTTCTTGCGAACGGACTTGCCTACATACGATCACACAAAAGTCCGACGGATTCGTACGTGATGACGTACACCGGACTAAAATAAGGAAGTTGCTAGCCAGTAGCCAATAGCTGCCCTAGCGTGGGTTTTTGTCCGTCGGACTAGCATACAGACGAGCAGATTTCTGGGTCCGGTGTAGTTACGACGTAAAGATTTGAAGCATGTTTCAAATCTAAAGTCCGTCAGATTTGAGGCTGGAAAAGTACGCTGAAAGTCCGCTGAAAGTCCGGGGAAGCCCACACAGGATCGGATTGTCAGCCAACTTTAGTCCGTCGGCGTCCGTCGGACTTTTGTAGACGAAAAGTCCGACCGTGTGTACGTGGCATAAGTGAAAAATAACAGTAAGTGAGAAATATCAGGGTTAAATGTGACTAAAAAAAACACACAATATCACATGTAACGTCCACCAAGTGAAAAAAATATAATTAAATGTGACAAGAAAAGAGTTGAATCAAAAAAGTCCTTGCGTCAATAAGTAATGAATGAGCATCCCAAAAGCATCAGTGAAACAGATGACATCAAGATGAAAACGTAATAGAAGAATATTCTTGTGAAAAGAACCACCACCAATTTGACTGAAGGCTTACCGGAATCAATTGACTTAAGGGGGCTTATACCATCTAAGTCAACTGAGCTTGACCATATACACCATATATGGGAAACCATCAAGGATCCAGATCACCTTGGTCACGGTTCCAATCCTTACGATAATAATCAGCAACTAATTCACATCAAACATATGGATGAGGCTCAAATGGAGGGAAGGAAGGACAGAGGAAGTCCTCTTGCTCACATGATGAAACCAAAAATCAAAGAAAGGTTCCACAGTGTGATAACGTTTAAAATTTCATTTATTAAAAAAGAGGCACTCACGTTTTTGAAGCATATAAAAAGCTCATAGGGGCCAGACTGATTACTTTTGTGCACGGAGCCGCCCCAGGGTGCTTTCAGGGATGCGGCCAGGTGGGGACAGCATATCATATATGATGGACATGCCCCCCAAGGTCAGGAGATTTTGGATCAGGGTCTACAACTTTATATACACCCTTACCGAGATTAACCTGGCAAAATCCGCGAAACACGCACTCCTGGGTGGCAGGGTGGCTGAAGCCTCAAAGCACCAAAGGAGGCTTCTCACGTTCATATTCATATCAGCAAAAATTACGACAGCAAGAAACTGAAGTCTGCAGCCCTACCATTTGACCAACTTAAACACAAAATGTCGTTGTTTATGTTAAATGAAAGACTAACAGCAATGGTGCAGGATAAAATGAAATTGTTTAATAAAGTATGGGATCCATGGATCGGTTACTTGACGAATGATCCCCAGACAATCACAAACCAGGACCCATCTTGAATGACATGTTAAGAACGTGGAGCCCCCCCCCCCAACCCCTTCTTCCCAACTCTACCCACACCAACACTGATCCCTCCTTCCTTTCTTCCATGATCTACTCCCTCTCTTCTCTCGACAAGAAACTGACTTAACGAGGTCTGGATGGAGCCTCCCCGGGACCTGGAAGCCAGACTCCAATAGTTGGATGGGTAGCTGGTGTTTCCCAGCAGGTGGGCTGTATTCTGAGACTCATGATATAGAGCTTGCACATGGCTATAGGCCATGATATGAAGGGTATGGTGGAGGAACCACAGTAGGATATGTTATATACACCATAAGCGCTAGAAAAAATAAGGTACAGTCTACAGCAGAAAATGATAACTGTTCTTGAAAACACAAGAGGTGGATTCCTCGTGCATTTTGTATGCATGATGTACTGTGGCTACTGTGCAATGCTCAATGAAATGTCGAGATCTTTGTTAATTGTTCTATGAAAAACTTTATTAAAAATCGTTGAAACTTAAAAGCTCATAGGAGGACTTTTTTGATTCAGCTCTTTTCTTGTCACTTTAATTATATTTTTTTCACTTGGTGGACATTACCTATGTGATATTTTGTGGTTTATTTGGTCACATTTAACCCTGATATTTCTCACTTACTGTTATTTTTCACTTAGTGTATATAAGCGCTGCATTTTTTTCTTTTTTGGTATTTTTTGCTGTTTGTCAGGTTTTATTGCTGTCAGTGTCCCCACTGGGGAGATTCTGTTGATCCTGGTGCATAAGGAGGAGCTAAGGATGGCCATATTAGATCAATAATGTCACCGGCATCATGGACCCAATAGGTGTGGATGTGAGGCAGGGAATTAAACAGAAGAATCTGATTGGGCTTGCGGGCTGCCATTATGTCATAGTTTCCCGCAAGTACGGCAGTAACCTTAGCTCATCTCTACTGGTAACCTTGGACAAGAACTGAAGAGAATTCCTCCCAATGGGATGAAAAAGGATTGAGAGGGATAATCAAATATTGTCCAAATAAAAGTGGCATTTGTATTCTGATCTGAAGAAATACGGAAATCTGGGGCGGGGGTGTGCAGCCCCCCCCCCAGATCCAGCCATGTGGCACTTACTTGGCCGGTGCTAGCTAGAGGGAGTCCTTGCCTGTGCTGTCAGTGATATTGCAAACACAGCATCACTCCACTCCAGACGTTGCTGGGCCCTGCTTGTCTATGCCCGCCACCGCCATGGGTACCATGCCAAACACAGTATTCCCATCATCCCTTCAGACGTGAAATCCGGGGGGGAGGGGGGGTCACAGCCCACCCCAGCACCCCCCTAGATCCAGCCATGCGGCACTTATTTGGCTGGTGCTAGCTAGCGAGAGTCCCTGCATGTGCAGCTGCCGATACTGAAAACATGGCATCCCTTCAGATGTTCCTGGGCCCTGCTTGCCTATGCTGACCACTGCAGCGGGTGCTATGCCAAACATGGCATAACCAACATCCCTCCAGATGTGAACATTCATAGCTGCAAGTTTACAATTTTGGTGTCGGGCCACACGCATAGCCCTCTTGGGCATGCGGCCCACGGGTTGGACACCCCTGCTTTAAAGTGTCACTTGAGTTCAACTTTGAGTCTGCTGGGGCTGCTGACATCACATTCAAGATGGCTCTCTGAGGCCTTTTGGATGTCCACACATGGCAGGCTTACAAAAGGTAAATAAAATTAAAGTCAAATGAGGGGTGATTGGCGCTGTTCCACTGAAGGTGTCTCAAGTGTAAAAAATATGTGTTTCAAATAGAACAATAAACAAAACTAAACAATATATAAAATTGAGAAACAATGTGCAGAAACTCATGAAATATACACTACCGTTCAAAAGTTTGGGGTCACCCAAACAATTTTGTGTTTTCCATGAAAAGTCACACTTATTCACCACCATACGTTGTGAAATGAATAGAAAATAGAGTCAAGACATTGACAAGGTTAGAAATAATGATTTGTATTTGAAATAACATTGTTTTTACATCAAACTTTGCTTTCATCAAAGAATCCTCCTTTTGCAGCAATTACAGCATTGCACACCTTTGGCATTCTAGCTGTTAATTTATTGAGGTAAGCTGGAGAAATTGCACCCCACGCTTCTAGAAGCAGCTCCCACAAGTTGGAATGGTTGGATGGGCACTTCTGGCGTACCATACGGTCAAGCTGCTCCCACAACAGCTCAATGGGGTTCAGATCTGGTGACTGTGCTGGCCACTCCATTACCGATAGAATACCAGCTGCCTGCTTCTGCTGTAAATAGTTCTTGCACAATTTGGAGGTGTGTTTAGGGTCATTGTCCGGTTGTAGGATGAAATTGGCTCCAATCAAGCGCTGTCCACTGGGTATGGCATGGCGTTGCAAAATGGAGTGATAGCCTTCCTTAGCTTTTACCCTGTACAAAGCTCCCACCTTACCAGCACCAAAGCAACCCCAGACCATCACATTACCTCCACCATGCTTAACAGATGGCGTCAGGCATTCTTCCAGCATCTTTTCATTTGTTCTGCGTCTCACAAACGTTCTTCTTTGTGATCCAAACACCTCAAACTTGGATTCATCTGTCCACAACACTTTTTTCCAGTCTTCCTCTGTCCAATGTCTGTGTTCTTTTGCCCATCTTAATCTTTTTCTTTTATTGGCCAGTCTCAGATATGGCTTTTTCTTTGCCACTCTGCCCTGAAGCCCAAAATCCCGCAGCCGCCTCTTCACTGTAGATGTTGACACTGGTGTTTTGCGGGTACTATTTAATGAAGATGCCAGTTGGGGACCTGTGAGGCGTCTGTTTCTCAAACTAGAGACTCTAATGTGCTTATCTTCTTGCTTAGTTGTGCAACGCGGCCTCCCACTTCTTTTTCTACTCTGGTTAGAGCCTGTTTGTGCTGTCCTCTGAAGGGAGTAGTACACACCGTTGTAGGAAATCTTCAATTTCTTTGCAATTTCTCGCATGGAATAGCCTTCATTTCTAAGAACAAGAATAGACTGTCGAGTTTCAGATGAAAGTTCTCTTTTTCTGGCCATTTTGAGCGTTTAATTGACCCCACAAATGTGATGCTCCAGAAACTCAATCTGCTCACAGGAAGGTCAGTTTTGTAGCTTCTGGAAGGAGCTAGACTGTTTTTAGATGTGTGAACATGATTGCACAAGGGTTTGCTAATCATCAATTAGCCTTCTGAGCCAATGAGCAAACACATTGTACCATTAGAACACTGGAGTGATAGTTGCTGGAAATGGGCCTCTATACACCTATGTAGATATTGCACCAAAAACTAGACATTTGCAGTTAGAATAGTCATTTACCACATTAGCAATGTATAGAGTATATTTGTTTAAAGTTAGGACTAGTTTAAAGTTAGCTTCATTTAAAAGTACAGTGCTTTTCCTTCAAAAATAAGGACATTTCAATGTGACCCCAAACTTTTGAACGGTAGTGTATGTGACACCTGCATCCATACAAAGTGCAATGTGTGTTAAAGAATAAGGTGAAATCCAAAAAATATATATCCGAAAAAGCTTGAAAAAACTAAAAAACAAAAAATACTGGACATAAAAAACACCAATGTTGCATGAATAAAATACTCATGAGTTAAATGCACATAAAAAATAAAAATCATGAAGTTAACAGTCCACAAAAAGTCCCAAAACAAAATGGATAATTAATTATATTAAATATATTAGTGGAAAAGTTCCTCATAAAGTGCAGATAGTGAGTCTCTTCAAATCTTCTAGCAGTGCTCTTATGCCGCGTACACACGGTCGGACTTTTCGTCTACAAAAGTCCAACAGACGCTGACGGACTAAAGCTGGCTGGTAATCCGATCGTGTGTGGGCTTCTCCGGACTTTCAACTGACTTTTTTAGCCTCAAATCCGACGTACTTTAGATTTGAAACATGCTTCAAATCTTTCCGACGGACTCGAGTCCGGTCGAAAAATCCGCTCGTCTGTATGCTAGTCCGACGGACAAAAACCCATGCTAGGGCAGCTATTGGCTACTGGCTATGAACTTCCTTATTTTAGTCCGGTGTACGTCATCACGTAAGAATTCGACGGACTTTTGTGTGATCGTGTGTAGGCAAGTCTGTTCGTTAGAAAGTCCGCCGCAAGTCCGTCGAAAGTCCGCCAAAAGTCCGTCGAAAGTCTGTCGGACAGGCTGTCGGACTTTTGTAGCTGAAAAGTCCGACCGTGTGTACGCGGCATTAGTGACATGAAATCTTCCAATCTTCTAAAAAACCCCCCAATGTGCCCTCACTCACCAAAGGAAAACACCCCTGCAGGGGTATCAAGCCTGTCAGCTGTATCCTGCAGCAACGGTCCTCAGTGAAGGCTCCTAATGAATCTCCGTTCATGGTGTCCGGGCTGTCTCCAGTTACTCCCCGCAAGCACATCCATATGAAATAAAAATGATCCCCATCGCGTGAATCCGTAAAAATATTGTATACTTTATTAAAAGTTGTGATTAAAAAGACAAAACAATGTCCCACTGCCTAATGGGCAGTCTAACTGAATGGGAAAAACGATACGCATACACGATACGCATACGTCCTGCTTCTCTGCTTTACTTCCGGGTGTGGAGCGAGCGGTGGAACGCACGCCGCACCGCACTGCTGTTATTGTTTTTCCCATTCAGTTAGACTGCCCATTAGGCAGTGGGACATTGTTTTGTCTTTTTAATCACAACTTTTAATAAAGTATACAATATTTTTACGGATTCACGCGATGGGGATCATTTTTATTTCATATGGATGTGCTTGCGGGGAGTAACTGGAGACAGCCCGGACACCGTGAACGGAGATTCGATTAGGAGCCTTCACTGAGGACCGTTGCTGCAGGATACAGCTGACAGGCTTGATACCCCTGCAGGGGTGTTTTCCTTTGGCGAGTGAGGGCACATTGGGGGGCTTTTTAGAAGATTGGAAGATTTCATGTCACTAAGAGCACTGCTAGAAGATTTGAAGAGACTCACTATCTGCACTTTATGAGGAACTTTTCCACTAATATATTTAATATAATTAATTATCCATTTTGTTTTGGGACTTTTTGTGGACTGTTAACTTCATGATTTTTATTTTTTATGTGCATTTAACTCATGAGTATTTTATTCATGCAACATTGGTGTTTTTTATGTCCAGTATTTTTTGTTTTTTAGTTTTTTCAAGCTTTTTCGGATATATATTTTTTGGATTTCACCTTATTCTTTAACACACATTGCACTTTGTATGGATGCAGGTGTCACATATATTTCATGAGTTTCTGCACATTGTTTCTCAATTTTATATATTGTTTAGTTTTGTTTATTGTTCTATTTGAAACACATATTTTTTACACTTGAGACACCTTCAGTGGAACAGCGCCAATCACCCCTCATTTGACTTTAATTTTCTAGAATTCCACATTGGTGTGATTCTGTGTTGGGGGGCTGCAGTTCCTTTACTACCTAAGCGCGGAGCTATCAGTTTCATAAAAGGTAAATAAAATGCCTAAAATATGAACAAAATCTTTACGGGAAGATTTTTGTTGAAATTAATGGTCTGGAGATGGGGTCTCTTTAAAATAAAAAAAACACATTTGGTATATTCCTCTTTTGTCTGTAATACTGGTAGACTTCCCAATTAATTATTTAGCAGTCACATACAGCTTACTGCACCTGCAGACCTGAAGGTGCCACTCTAATAGCATATCCAAATCTTTGAGCTAGTTATTAAAATTTTCATCTCCTCTAGTCTATTTCCCTTCATTTCCAGCCTGCCAGTGACGCTATGCAGGCTCAGCAGAGGTCCGAAGATTAAATTGCTCGGAATAGCCGTTGGCGTCACACAGACCACTTAACATTACAATAACTGTAATTTCTGATAATCTCTCCCTAGCTCTGTTCTGAAAATAAGTGGCTAAATGGTGTAATGGGCATTGCAGGGGGGCTTGCTCGTATTGGAGGAAGTAAAAATCAGCAGCTTCTTTTCACTGCAGGTGATGTTCCCTCAACAACACCTTTTACAGACCATCATTAGCAGTACCAAAATGATCCTAGAGTGGGCGAAGTTTAGAAAATACCCAGCTAGACATCCGTTTCTAAATGTTAAATTCATAAACTGATTAGAAGTTATCAGAAAACTAGTTTTCTATTATAGTGTGCAAGACACAGGTATGAGAACTATAGATTATGATAAATGTAGAGCAGTGTTTCTCAAGTCAAGTCCTCAAGGCGCCCCAACAGGTCATGTTTTCAGGATTTCCCTCAGATGAAACAGCTGTGGTAATTACTAAGGCAGTGAAATGGATTAAATCACCTGTGCAAAATAATGGAAAGCCTGAAAACATGACCTGCTGGGGCGCCTTGAGGACTGGCGTTGAGAAACATTGCTGTAGAGCACGGGTGAAGGCATTTTGTTTGCATTGAAGCATTAGAAGCTAGATTACTACTGGTTACTTCTTCTCCCTTTTACCCAGTTCTAGCTGACTTTCTCCTATAAACCTCAGGGTCCTCATATGGCCTTACAGATCAATAAATAAAAGGGCACGAGTCAATGAAATCGTCTATTTTGTTGCTTGTTCAGGGTACTTTGAGTGACTTGTAAAGGATTTACAGTTCATCCTTCAAACTACTAATAGGTAAGCCTTTCCTGTCTTGACTAGAGAGGATTCGATTAGATTCACAAACAGTACTAGAGCCTGTCCATCCTGAGTGGCACCCCCATTGAGTCCGGGTAAACAATAGGTTGTTATGCTGCAATAAACACACACAATCAATAAACAAAGCTTTATTTTTCTAGGTGAGCAGTCGGGCCAGAGGATGTCAATATGGACAAGGCATTAGAACAAGTGTAGTCAGTTCTGGGCATGTAAATAGGACACGGGGTGGGTTTTCTGACCTACCCAATATCACAGGGAGCTATTTCCATACTCTACACCCTTCATAAGGAGACAAGACCTTGGTCCCACAGTTTTTTCTTTACAAATACATAGCTTCCAACTGTCCCCGATTTCGAGGGACTGTCCCCTATTTGGAAAAGTCCCTGATTCCTCCTTATTTGTCCCTCATTTTGGTCTGATCTATATATTTTATATAAAAATGCACTATTTTTCTTAAAAAAGTGTTTCCCATTGCTAAACCATTTATCCAATTTCTAAATTTCTGCATTTGTAAATACCAAAAGCCAATATAAAGGCATAGTAGTGGTAAAAAGCACTTGTAGGTTTAATCAATCCTTTTATTTTATTTAATACAATTCTCCTTTAAGGGGGCGTGGCAGGGTGTGTGTCCTATGACTAAACTTTTGCTAATAGGTGTCCCTTATTCGCATTTCAGGAAGTTGGGAGGTATGCAAATATATAATTTGGTGAACTGTAAATGAGTGCTTTCATTACTGCCAGTTTTGCCTTGATAATTTACATACTAGCGGCTGACAGCATGCATAATAAGTTTCAGGGTCTATCCTATAAGGCTGCAGGACCCCTGACCCCCTGTCTGGACAGTGCTGATCACATGCACTCTCCCAAGATTTTTTTTTTTTTTTTTCTAGCAAGACACACCAAACTGAGCATGTGCAGCTGGTCCCCTAGCCTCTTTCCTATCAGTAGATGGTTTGGGGACTGTGGAAGAAGGGGAGGAACAGAGAAGACAGGATCAAACACCTTCTTTACACAATGCAGAGGATTAACCCCTTAGGTTGCACAATGAGTATAACAAGCATACTTTACTGCATATACAGACTGATTTTATGGTTGTGTGTTTAGGAACACTTTAATATGTGCAGTCTGGAGGAAAGAAGAGGAAGGGGAGACATGTCTGAAAACTTTAATCTCTTGCCGACCAGCCGCCGTCATTATACAGCGGCAGGTCGGCACTTTCCCACGAGCCGTCGTAGCTATACGTCGGCTGCACTGCGGGGGTGGCGATGCTCGTGGCCGACGGTCGCGATGACCGCCGGCCACGAGCGATCGCACGCACGAGAGGCAGAACAGGGACGTGTGTGTGTGTGTGTGTGTGTGTGTGTGTGTGTAAACACACAAATCCCTGTTCTGTGAGGAGAGACAGATCATGAGTTCCTAATAGCTAGGAACCACGATCTATCATCCCCTCTAGTCAGTCCCCTCCCCCTACAGTTAGAACACACAGTCAGGGAACACAATAAACCCCTTGATCGGTCCCTAGTGCTAACCGCTTCCCTGGCAGTGACATTTATACAGTAATCAGTGCATTTTTATAGCACTGATCGCTGTATAATTGGCAATCGTCCCAAAAATGTGTCAAAAGTGTCCACCATGTCTCAGTCACGATAAAAATCGCAGATTGCTGCCTTTACTAGTAAAAAAAATAAATAAATAAAAATGCCATAAATCTATCCCCTACTTTGTAGACACTATAACTTTAGCGCAAACCAATCAATATACGCTTATTGCGATTTTTGTTACCAAAAATATGTAGAAGACTACATATCGGCCTAAACTGAGAAAAAAAATAGCTTTTTTTAAAAAAAATTGGGGATCTTTATCATAGCAAAAAGTACAAAATACTGTTTTTTTTTCTCAAAATTTTCGATTTTTTTTTTGTTTATAGCGCAAAAAATAAAAACCACAGAGATGATCAAATACCACCAAAAGAAAGCTCTATTTGTGGGGAAAAAAGGACATCAATTTTGTTTGGGTACAACGTCGCACGACTGCGCAATTGTCAGTTAAGGTGATGCAGTGCCGTATTGCAAAAAACGCGCTGGTCATTGAGCAGCCAAATCTTCCGGGGCTGAAGTGGTTAAACACATTAAGTGTGTGAATAAGGGAATAAGCCAAGTTCAAGAACACAAGGACATGACCTCAAACTAGCAGGAAGAAAGTTCAAAGGCAATCATGGAAAGTATTATTTTACTGAAAGAGTAGTTAATGCTTGAACTTCCTGCAGAGGTAATGAGTCAGTCAACAGCACGTTGATTCTAACATGTCTAGAGCAAACATGGATCTATACTCACAAAATAAAAAAAATTAAAAAATGGGGCAGACTCAATGGATCACTTGGTCTTTTTTGTGCCGTTACTATTCTGTTTCTTTGATATACTTGCATTACAGTCAAACCCCTTATTTTCCTTGTATTCTGGCTCTTTTACAGCATTTACGTAGATACGGTTTTATATGAAACTTGATTTTCATACATGGAGTAGAGGAATGCAGAGCAAGAATTATGTCTGTAGCCTGAAAACTCCAATTTCCAGTTAATTTCCACATTCCATGTCTTGTCCAGCTTCTGACTGACCACACAGATAAAATGGCTGCCATTGCAGGTCTATAGAAAAACTATATTGTCAAAAGTATTGGGACGCCTGCCTTTACATGCACATGAACTTGAATGGCATCCCAGTCTTAGTCCGTAGGGTTCAATATTGAGTTGTCCCAACTTTTGCAGCTATAACAGCTTCAAGTCTTCTGGGAAGGCTGTCCACAAGGTTTAGGAGCGTGTCTATGGGAATGTTTGACCATTCTTCCAAAAGCGCATTTGGGAGGTCAGGTCCGCTCTTATTCATCCTAAAGGTGTTCTATCGGGTTGAGCTCAGGACTGTGCAGGCCAGTCAAGTCCCTCCAGCCAAAAACTTGCTCATCCATGTCTTTATGGACCTTGCTTTGTGCACTGGTCCAAATGATTTGGTGGAGGGAGGATTATGGTGTGGGGTTGTTTTTCAGGGGTTGGACTTGGCCCCTTAGTTCCAGTGAAGGGAATTCTTAATGCATCAACATACCAAGACATTTTGGATAATTTCATGATCCCAACTTTATGGGAACAGTTTGGGGATGGCCCCTTCCTGTTCCAACATGACTGAGCACCAGTGCGCAAAGCAAGGTCCATAAAGATATGGATCAGTGAGTTTTGGGTGGAAGAACTTGACTGGCCTTCACAGAGTCCTGACCTCAACCCGACAGAACACCTTTGGGATGAATTAGAGCAGAGACTGCGAGCCAGGCCTTCTCATCCAACATCAGTGCCTGACCTCACAAATGCACTTCTGGAAGAATGGTCAAACATTCCCAAAGACACACTCCTAAACCTTGTGGACAGCCTTCCCAAGAGGAGTTGAAGCTGTTATAGCTGCAAAGGGTGGGCCAACTCAATATTGAACCCTACGGACTAAGACTGGGCTGCCATTAAAGTTCATGTGTGTGTAAAAGCAGGCATCCCAATACTTTTGACTTTTAGTGTAGGTCTTGAAGAGCATAGCCAGTCACTAAATGACACACACACACACACACACACACGCGGCTCTGCTCACATAAGAACACAATTGAATACATTTAGAAGTGAATTTGCTAGTAACTCATTGAGAGCTGCCACCAGCCTATGATGTCATGGTTTCAACAGCTGCTTCTAGGTTTCTTAGATCATGAAAATCTAATTCTTGCGGGGTTTCGAGGCCTTCTGCACCAAGTGTTTGAAGTCAGGGTGCTGAAAGCCTTTTCAGACAAAATACTCCCAAACTAAGCGAATATAATCCTACATGGGCTGCCTTATCTTCTACATGCCAAGGGGGTGTAGGGGGAGAGTGTTAGGCCATTCAGTAGCCTGTGTCAGCAGTTACGTTCTCTGGTTGAAATATAGATTTCAGTTTCAGCGATTACTTTTGAAAACATATGAAATATTAAATAATTGCATTAAATGCAGAACTGATAATGCATTAGCATGTTTCAGTGATGGGAGATATGGTTTGGATCTTATGCGCTTAGTGTAGTTGTACATAATGAAGAGTAAACTCCAAAAAATGCTTGTATACGGTCTGTTCCCTGGGTCAGTTAATGGCAAAAAAGGTTTAGGCCTGTTTTAAAGGGGCTTGAGCTTGTATAGCAGCAGTGTGAACAGCAAGCTTTGACAAAGCATTTGCAGAGCTTTCAGCAAACTTTGTTGAACCTTTTAAAGTACCATTTTACTCCAGTTTATAAATGATGAACAAATCCCAATGGGAGTGCTGTTGTCCACTTTAAGCAAGGCCTCAGCACTTCTAGAAGCATAATGAAAGCCCGCTGAAGCCTGCTAGCAGCTTGCTTAAAGCAGTAGTAAACTGTGATTAAAAAAGAAAAAAGAAAAAAAAAACCCAACAAACTGATCCTCCTGCAGACTCATGTCATAATGTGCCAGTATTCTTACATTCAGTTGTCAGAGGGGAACCCCGCTGACAGCTAATGACTCATCGGTTGTTAAAGTGGAGTTACACCCACTTTTACAACTCTTCAGCATCCCTCACTAAACTGTGCACTGTAAACGAATTGGATATATATTTTTTTCCTTTCTCAGCACCTACTGTATATCTGCTGTATTCATTTTTCATTTCCTCCTCCCTGGCTGTGGCCCATCGCATCATTTCCTGTTTGCAATGCCTTCTGGGAAGGGGCGGCAACCTCCTCTGACACTGCCGTTGCTATGGAAACCTGACCTGAAACCTATTACACTGCTTGTGCTGCACTGAGCATGTGCGAGATCTGCAAGGACGAGATCCAGGAAGAAATACAGTCTGGCTTCAGATGCCCACACTTAAGATGGCCACGGCCTGCTGTAAATTTATAAAATAACAAACTACTGCTATAAACTAACAAAACAGACCTTAATTTACAGACTAACTTTACTAGAATACATTAAGCTTGTGTATTATAGGGGTATTTTTATTTAAAAAGTATAATTTCGGCTGGAACACCACTTTAAGGACGCCAGTGGCTGCCGGGTCCTTAAATATTACACGCCAGGACCACTACTTATTTACCACATACATTTTTTTTTTCCTGTTGTGAATTGATTTAAACGCCTGTTTTATACAGTATTTACCGATCATTTTTGCTTTATGTGGTAAATAAAGCAATAGTGAATTGACATTTTCAGGATCACATGCGGCATTTGGGAAAACACCTGAATATAGCATGCGATCTGCTTTTGTGATTGGAGCCCAATATGACCTGTATGTATCACAGCTAATGACAAACTGGCAGTTCAATATTCCTATTGTTTTACTGTGATAACTGCTCTGGTTCATAGGAGACAGGGGCCATTTAGAGGGAAGCATTTAAAAAAAAAAAAAAGTGTAAAACCTTATGTATTTTTAAGTACATTTTGTAAAAGTACTATGATCTGGCTTTGCGGTCTGGCAGGGGTGCTCAGATCAAAACACTGGCTGACCAGAATCAAAAAATATTGGCAAATAAGTTAATTAGCATACAGTAAATGTATTTTAACTGCATAATTATTGATTATTTGAGTTTAGATTTTAAAGGAGTAACATCACTGCATTGATCTAACACACTGAACCATATGAGTCAGCCTTCCACGCCTCTACTTTGGCTTTTCAACCTTTGCAAATATTTTCTTTTTAATCCACTATGTTTTCTCAGCGGATTGCAGGATTCCGATTCCTTTAGTCGTTTTTTTTTTTTTTTAACAGTAGAAAAAAATTGAAACAGGGGTGAAAGTATTAAACAACACACCCAAATAATCTATCCGGTGAAATGAACTAGAGCTACAGTATTCACTCTTGTCGATCATAAAGAATGTCCAGCTGATTACAAACACAGGAACTCAGATTTCTTGCTATTGGCAATTATATTTGTTCAGATGTCCTGAGCATCTTTAGGTCAATGCAGGCAAGAATAGGAAGCATAGATAGACACCACAGGTGTGCTTCTCAGGGGAAACCACGATTGCTCAAAGATATCCAACATGGAGGCTAACCGTTGCTCACCAAAGATCAGCCAATGCAACCTTGCATCGGCTGGTTTGGAGGGCCATGTCTTCTTAGGAAAGTACTTTCCAGGCTAAGAGGAACAAAAGGAGGCCTTCCTAACCCCAGGAGTAGAAGTCCCACTGGCAGAGGTGCAAGCCCTTTTTTCTGGGATAGAGATTAGGCTGATGCACCGATAGGCAAGTGGGATGTCACAAGTTTAGGTCAAATGGTGACAATTATCTTATGTCCATGAACATTCATGTACATGAGATCCAATTTTCCACACCAACGCCCATCGCACTAGCTATTGAATGCATAACAGCTTTTTTTCTGTACAAAAGAAAATACATTGCCTGTGCAATGGCAGTTTTGTTCCTATTTTGTTATGGGCTTGAATGGATCAGGAAAGATTTCCTTGCAGCTTACATTACCACCCTGTAGGTAAGAGCTCCTATTAACACACCCAACAGATAACATATGTTACTCTCAAACCCACAGGTAATCTCAGTCTTTGTTTTAAGATTGCAATAATGCGCTTTTAAAATAACAAGGTGCTTAATGTATATAGCTAGCAACCGCTTTTAATTCGCTAACCGGCACTTCTAAATTTATACATAAGGGATGCAAAAACCAGCCACCCCAAGTAAACTAACAATGAACGTCTGTAATTTGCTTCCTTTTGGTCTGTTAAATATACCATAGAAAGTGTTTTGCTATACCGGTCAATCCTGACAAGAAATCTAGCAGGATGATAACTTCCTGTGTTCTCTGCTGACCATTATGTCATCATAGTTACCAGTGCTCACTGGATTACAGGTCACCTCCCCCTATCCTATGAAAAAGAGGAGAGGGAGGTGTTCTATAGTCCTAACTTGCATCCTGTCCTAGGGTGACAATGTGGCTTCCTACATAGATACAGTACAGCGAGTGAGCTTTGACTTCCTAGGCCAGGCAGTGTATTACTCCTGGCCTCCAGCACCTTGCTGTCAACGCTGAGAGGGCTTCCATCTTCATCAGGTCTTCCTTCCTGGTTTGCGGCCTCCAGCTACACGAGTGGCCGGGGGCGCAATGACGTGACTCCCGCGCTTTATGGCTCGGGCTCTGAAGGTCTGGCACAGTATGCCAGACCTTCAAAGTGCATGCGCCGGTGACGTCACCGGCTGCATGCACTCTGAATATCTCCTAAACCGTGCAAGTTTTGGAGATATTCACAGTACCTACAGGTAAGCCTTATTGTAGGCTTACTTGTAGGTAAAAGTGGTAAAACCGAGTTTACTACCACTTTAAGATAAAAGCCCAACAAAAAAGTAAAACAAATACTACCAACAGTCAGAAAGTTCATTCCATTTACATCTGAATTTGAGCGCTTGTCCTCCTTTTTTCCTCTTTATTTTCAGGGTAATTTCAACAAATTTAGACATGATCTAGGCAATGGCACCTGAATCCCCCAATACCCATAGTTAGCAGCTATTTGTTGTCAGTATACAGTGAGTAAAATAATTATTTTATCCCCTGTAGAATTTGGAAGTTTGCTAACTTACAAAGAAATGAAGAGTCTATCATTTTTATCATAGGTGTATTTTAAATGATAGCCACAGAATATCAACCAAAAATCCAGAAAAAAAACACATAAAACAAATGGATAAAATGAGTTGCAGTTCAGTCTCTTCTTGAGACACTCCTTTGTTGTCTTGCCTTTGTTTTGGGTCATTGTCATGCTGAAAGACCCATCCATGACCCATCTTCAGTGTCCTGGCTGAGGGAAGAAGGTTCTCATCCAAGATTTTAGAGAAGGCACATGTACAGTCATGCCAATGAACATCTAAACGATTCAGAGAAGGATTAGGAGAAAGTGCTGTGGTCAGATGAGACCAAAATTGAGCGCTTTGGCATTAAACTCGACTTGTCGTGTTTGAAGGAAGAAAAATGCTGACTATGACCCTAAGAACACCATCGCTACAGTCAAGCACAGGAGGTGGAAACATGGTGCTTTGAGGCGGTTTCTCTGCTAAAGGTACAGGCCAACTTTGCCGCATTGAGTGGCCAGTGGCCATATATTGTAAAATCTTGGATGAGAACCTTCTTCCCTCAGCCAGAACACTGAAGATGGGTCGTGGATGGGTCTTCCAGTATGACCATGACCCAAAACATTCTTCCAAGGCAACAAAGGAGTGGCTCAAGAAGAAGCACATTAAGGTCATGGAGTGGCCTAGTCAGTCTCCAGACCTTAATCCTATAGAAAATGTATAAAGGGAGCTTAAACTTCGAGTTGCCAAGAGACAGCCAAGAAACCTTATGGATTTAGAGAAGATCTGTAAAGAAGAGTGGACCAAAATCTCTCCTAAGATGAGTGCAACCCTGGTCACCAACTACAAGACACGTCTTGCCTCTGTGCTTGCCAACAAGGGTTTTTCCACCAAGTACTAAGTCATGTTTTGCTTCGGGATCAAATACTTATTTTTACTCACTGAACTGCAACTTAATTTATAGTATTTGATGCACCGAAATTTCGGGCGCCGAAACATATTGGCCGAAAATGGCCTTTTCGGCAATTTGCCGAAAGAGAAATCACGCCGATAATGGTGCAGCCCATTATGGGGGGGTCATCAGGGCCAATCGTAGGCGGGTGCAGTTCACCCGGGCACCACAGAGGTGGGGGCGCTGAAGCGCCAGAGTGCTCCCCTCCCTCCTCTCCTTGTCCGTGTTGAGAGGCGGCTCTCCCCGCCGGTCGCCGCCGCTGTGTTTCCCAAGCCGGTCCCCCCTCCCTCCTCCTGTCAGAGGAGGAGAGCGAAGCAGCCGAAGATCGGAGCAGCTGTCTGTGTGGCGAGAGACTAGCCGCGCAGTGACGTCGCTGAAGGGGCGGTCCGTGCCTGCAGTGACATGTGCTCTCCTCCTCTCTTTCTTAACTCCTGCCTGCTGCGATCTGTTCTCCCATCTGTTTTTATGTACCGTAATGGAGGGGGGGGGGTTGTCCTAGGGGGTCTGTACTAATGGAGAGGGGACTGTACTAATGGAGGGGGGGTGGTTTGTCTGGGGGGTCTGTACTAATGAAGGGGGGATGGTTTGTCCTGGGGGGTCTGTACTAATGGAGGGAAGTGGTTTGTCATTGGGGGGGTATTGCTGGGTCAGGTGAGAGGGCCGATTGGCCATTATCTACTAACGTCCATAGGAACTGCAGTCTCTGACCATCTCCTGTACCATGTCCCCAATCTCTGACCGTCTCCTGTACCATGTCCCCAGTCTCTGGCCATCTCCTGTACCATGTCCCCAGTCTCTGGCCATCTCCTGTACCATGTCCCCAGTCTCTGGCCATCTCCTGTACCATGTCCCCAGTCTCTGACCATCTCCTGTACCATGTTGCCAGTCTCTGACCATCTCCTGTACCATGTCCCCAGTCTCTGACCATCTCCTGTACCACGCCCCCAGTCTCTGACCGTCTCCTGTATCATGTCTGCAGTCTCTGACCATCTCCTGTATCATGTCCCCAATCTCTGACCGTCTCCTGTATCATGTCTGCAGTCTTTGACCATCTCCTGTACCATGTCCCCAGTCTCTGACCATCACTTGTACCATGTCCCCAGTCTCTGACCATCTCCTGTACCATGTCCCCAGTCTCTGACCATCTCCTGTATAAAAATATTTTTTAAAAACCGTCATTTTCGGTATCGGTTTTCGGCCTAGTGTATTTTTCATTTTCAGGAATCGGTTTCGGCACCAAAAAACCCATTCGGTGCACCCCTAGTATTTGTTCTATGTGTTTCTTTTCTGGATATTTGGTTGATATTCTGTCTCCATAATTTAAAATACACTGATGATAAAAATTATAGAGACCCTTAATTTCTTTGTAAGAAGGCAAACTCACAAAATCTGCAGGGGATCAAATAATTATTTTCCCCACTGTATGTGTATAATAACCTTATGAAATGTATCTGTTATAATAACAATAAATTGTATCCTTGCAAAGGCATGTATCATCATTGCTCAGTAATTAGCACCATTTTCCTACAGTGCTGGAGGTTCTTGTTCTTAAAGCAGCCATTTGTTACTCTCCCCAGGCTTAAAAAGGGATACCTCCTAGCATTCAGAAAAACTGCGCTGTGCCTAAATGTGCCCTACAATATGTGAAGATGCAACTGTGGCAAGGCCATTTAGGGCCCGTTCACACTGCCCTGGACAGTTGCGCACACTAAACAGCAGTTTCGTTTCAGGCAGCTGTCTGTTCCAGTGAGCCGGTGGTAGGGGTTGTGTGATGCGCGTTTCAGCACATTACGCAGTTCCCTTTTATTTTTCTTAAACTCGGTTTTATTTGAAGCATACAAAGTGATGCTTCATTCATGTCACTGCTGCAGTAATATGCAATCCTGTCCGCCATGATAAAATGCGCAGCTCTGAAATGCGCTGCAGTGTGACACGAACACACACAAATTATTTTCTATGTCTCATGGTGGTGACTGGCGTTCTTGCAGTGCAGACAAACGCTATTCACCGAACTAAGTTCTTTAAAGGCCACAGGTAGATGTGAACATTAAAATTGTGGAATATGACGGCAGTATATAAATATGAGATTGAAATAATTTTTAGAAAGGTGGACTTTTCTAAAGGTACTTAGTGTTGTAAAACAGATCTCAACTACTGTAAGTGCCATGCAGCACCTGAACCCACTGTGTATTTTACACGTACAGCACAATCTGGCCAGGGTATTCTAGTTTATCACCATCCAGAGAGATGGAAGGTAACTGAGCACAGTTATTGTTGGCAGAATAACAGAGAGCTGAAATGAGACAGGAAATGTAATGAAGAACACAGGTGTTAGGGTAAATTACACCTTAAACCAGGCAGAATAATGAGGCATCCCAGTGGTGTAAATGCTCCAGTAATGGAGAGCAAAACACAGAAATTTCACACTTTATAAGAATAACATCTTGAAACTATATTTATATAAAAAGGACAATTATTACAAGGCTTCGGTTCTTAAAGTGTTACTAAACCCACAACAGTAAAATTAGTCTGCATATGCAGTAAAGCATGCTTGCTAAACTCACTGTGGAACCCAAGAGGTTAATCCTCTGCATTGTGTAAAAAGGCTGTTTGATCCTGTTTTATCTGATCTTCCCCCTCTTTTACTGTCCCCAATCCATCTGCTGATAGAACAGAGCCTTGGAGGCACTCTGCACATGCTTGGTTTGGTGTTTATCTGCACAGGGCCAATCAGCACTGTCCTGACAGAAAGTCAGGGGTCATGCAGCCTCATAGGACAGTCAGAGGAGAATGAAAACTCCTCTGACTGTAAGAATTATAAGCTTTAACCAGTGCTCTGCCAGACACTGATAAAAGTCACAAGACTGCTATATATTGCTGATGAGAAAATGTATTTAGCCAGTTATATTTACTAAAATAATTGAATTTCCATGCTTTGTGTACTGTGGGAAACCAGATATAGTGAATGCAGGGTCCACGGTTTAGTAACACTTTAATACTGTCTATTGTATTTATTTATATTTCATCAAGTCTAATTGCTTTACTTAATATGGAAATGCAATAGGCGTAAATTGTAAACCGCACACTCAATAGAACAATCAGATGAGTTGAAATAGGATTATCAAATGGTAACTGTACTTTGCAGAATACCTCCTTTCTGTACACAGGCTATCGACTTTAGAGAGTGGGTCGGGTATGTAGAAAACTCAATGGTCCTTGCTGACCAGGGCTTCCCCAAGCATTAGGGTTTGCATTTGTTGACCTTTCGTGTTTAGATGCAGAGAAAGTGCTGTCTTATCAGTGATTGGACAAAGTTTATCTTTTTTCCCCCCAGATATGCCTGTGCCAATGGTGTCTTGTGACTTATAAACATTAGATTGTAGCCAGATTGGGTACTCTCTATTGAATACATCAGTTTTTTTTTTTTTATCCAGAATCGACCACCTCCAGTCTGACGTCCTTTGATTGAAAAAATTAAGCAGCCAAGTGGAAAATGGTCATCCAAACAGCGCCTGCATCCAATTAGATGCAGACACTGTTCAGGTACAGTATGTTGATACAGTAACTGGCTGTCAGAAATTCAATAGGTGCAGCGAGACATCCATCTCTTCGATTTTTGGTGTTGATGGAGGAATCGGTCAGATTTCTTTCAGCCTGCAGACTGAATAGAAAAAAATCTACAGTGGTTATAAAAAGTCTACACACCCCAGTTAAAATGTCAGGTTTCTGTGATGTAACAAAATGAGACAAAGATAAATCATTTGAGAACTTTTTCCACCTTTAATGTGATCTATAAACTGTACAACTCAATTATAAAACAAACTGAAATCTTTTTTTTTGGGGGGGGGGGGGTTAAAAATAATGTGGTTGCATATGTGTGCACAACCTCTTATAACTGGGGATGTAGCTGTGTTCAGAATTAAGCAATCACATTCAAACTCATGTTAAACAGGAGTCAGTACACATCTGCCATCAGGTGAGAGCTTCCAAAGCATCGGAGGGATCTCATCGTTAAAGGTATCAGTCAGCAGAAGGGTACAAAAGAATTTCCAAGGCATTAGATATACCATAGAACACAGTGAAGACAGTCATCATCAAGTGAAGAAAATATGGCACAACAGTGACATTACCAAGAACTGAACGTCCCTCCAAAAATGATGAAAAGGACAAGAAGAAAACTTGTCAGGGAGGCTGCCAAGAGGCCTACAGCAACATTAAAGGAGCTGCAGGAATATCTGGCAAGTACTGGCTGTGTGGTACATGTGACAACAATCTCCCATATTCTTCATATGTCTGGGCTATGGGGTAGAGTGGCAAGACGGAAGCCTTTTCTTAAGAAGAAAAACATCTAAGCCCAGCTACATTTTGCAAAAACACATTGGAAGTCTCCCAAAAGCATGTGGGAAAATGTGTTCTAGCCTGATAAAACCAAGGTTGAATTGTTGGCCATAATTCCAAAAGATATGTTTGCCGCAAAAAACAACACTGCACATCACCAAAAGAACACCATACCCACAGTGAAGCATGGTCGTAGCAGCATCATGCTTTGGGGCTGTTTTTCATCAGCTGGAACAGGGGCCTTAGTCAAGGTAGAGGGAATTATGAACAGTTCCAAATAGCAGTCAATATTGGCACAAAACCTTCAGGCTTCTGCTAGAAAGCTGAACATGAAGAGGAACTTCATCTATCAGCATGGCAATGACCCAAAGCATCCATCCAAATCAACAAAGGAATGGCTTCACCAGAAGAAGATTAAAGTTTTGGTATGGCCCAGCCAGAGCACAGACCTGAACCCAATTGAAAATCTGTGGGGTGATCTGAAGAGGGCTGTGCACAGGAGATGCCCTCGCAATCTGACAGATTTTGAGTGTTTTTGCAAAGAAGAGTGGGCAAAGAGAGGTCTGTGCTTGCCAAGTCAAGATGTGCCATGCTGATAGACAGGGCCGGACTGGCCTACCGGGATAGCGGGAAATATCCCAGTAGGCCGCCTGCTCCGAGGCCGCTGTCAGCTAGGAGCTTTGTAACTTTTTTTTTTAAAGAACAGCTGAGAGAGAAGCGGCAGCAGCTGTGCTGTGATCAGGAGGCGGGGCTGGCTGAGGAAATGTGTAGCAGCGAGAGCCAGTGCAGCACAGTGTAACCCCCCTCCCTCTCCAGCCCGCCACATTTAAAAGTGCAGAGGTGCTGCATTGGGGATGAATGGGGCCATCAGGAGGGAGATACACACAGTACCTGAAGCCGAGGAGATAGAGAGAAGGTATGACCACAGCCACAGCCAAACGAATCCTGCAGCACACAAGAGCTCTGGCTGAATGGAAACAAGATCGTCTGGAACAATGTCAGATGTAATGCTGGCCGGCCGGTGTCATCCAGAAATCTTTGCCTTCGGGCAGTGTGCAGGTTACCGATCAGCCTCCCCTCCCTCCTGTCTGGCTCTGTACTCGTTTTTTTTAGCTTCCTAACCTGCACACTGATAAGATCTCTGGGAGACCCTGCAGCCAGCCAGCATTCTGTGTCCAGTGACAGGTCACACATGGCTATCTGTTAACCATTTCAGCTCAGCTATTTAGCCAGAGCTCTGTGTGTTCTGCACAGTTTGATGTTTTTTTGGATGATTTACTGCTGATTCAGGCTGGAAGCTTCACAGACTCATTAACTGTTTAAAGTTCTCCATTAATCCTGACCACTTCACTGTAAGACAATTAGAATTTTGGAAATTGGATGTGTTGCTGTCTTCTGGCACTTAGTTGTACTTTAAAAGGAGGCTTACTAACTTGATCTTGAAGAGCTGGTTTAAGTAGAGTGGTGCAGCCCTACTATATGCTTTTACACTGAGTTCAGCCATACATGCATTCCCTGCCCATCTCCTGTATCATGTCTGCATTCCCTGCCCATCTCCTGTATCATGTCTGCAGTCTCTGACCATCTCCTGTATCATGTCTGCAGTAAGGATGAGCTCCGGTGTGTTCGCACAGCCCATGTGCAGAGCCCGCCAGGAAGTCGGCGCTGCGCTAATCACAGTGCGCGCCTGCAGAGATCGGGAAATGTCTCACTGCCTGTGATTAGCACAGCACAGTGCCAACTTCCTGGCCGGCTCTGCCGTGGGCTGTGCAAACACGCCGGAGCTCATCCTTATGCCGCGTACACACGGTCGGACTTTTCGTCTACAAAAGTCCAACGGACGCTGACGGACTAAAGCTGGCTGGTAATCCGATCGTGTGTGGGCTTCTCCGGACTTTCAACATACTTTTTTAGCCTCAAATCCGACGTACTTTAGATTTGAAACATGCTTCAAATCTTTACTTCGTAACTACGACGGACCCCGAAATCCGCTCGTCTGTGTGCTAGTCCGACGGACAAAAAGCCACGCTAGGGCACCTATTGGCTACTGTCTATGAACTTCCTTATTTTAGTCCGGTGTACGTCATCACGTAAGAATTTGACGGACTTTTGTGTGATCGTGTGTAGGCAAGTCTGTTCGTTAGAAAGTCCGCCGCAAGTCCGTCGAAAGTCCGCCGAAAGTCTGCCGGAAGTCTGTCGGACAGGCTGTCTGACTTTTGTAGACGAAAAGTCCGACCGTGTGTGCACGGCATTAGTCTGCAGTCTCTGACCATCTCCTCTAATGTGTCTGCAATCTCTGACCATCTCCTGTATCATGTCTGCAGTCTCTGACCATCTCCTGTATCATGTCTGCAGTCTCTGACCATCTCCTGTATCATGTCTGCAGTCTCTGACCATCTCCTGTATCATGTCTGCAGTCTCTGACCATCTCCTGTATCATGTCTGCAGTCTCTGACCATCTCCTGTATCATGTCTGCAGTCTCTGACCATCTCCTATATCATGTCTGCAGTCTCTGACCATCTCCTATATCATGTCTGCAGTCTCTGACCATCTCTTGTATCATGTTCACAATCTCTGACCATCTATTGTAGTGCATCTTACACACATACAAAAATGACATTTAAATCCCGCAAGGCTATTTAAAAAGACCTGAACATATTCAAAAAATATGGGGATTTGGTCACACTATATGGCAGCCCACTTACTGCATCAAAGTACCCCTTAATTAGTGGGTCCTACACTAGTAAAAGAATGAAAGGTCCTTCGTCTCAACCATTGGAGATACACTCCTCTTTTATGGGAGAACTGAAGGGACTCCTCCTATGAACTGGTGGACACTAATAAGAGGTAATGGGGGGGTGGAGTTCTCCCATAAAGAGGAGTGTATCTCCAATGGTTGAGACGCAGGATCTTTCATTCTTTTATTAGTGTAGGACCCACTAATTAATTGGTACTTTGATGCAGTAAGTGGGCTGCCATATAGTGTGACCAAATCCCCATTTTTTTTGAATATGTTCGGGTTTTTTTAAATATCCTTGCAGGATTTAAATGTCATTTTTGTATGTGTGCACTGTAATATTTTTACTGTTTGTTGGTCTTATCAGCACCATCTTGAATGTAAACGCATTGTAGGGTGTGGCCCCCAAGTATGATTTTGTTTTTTACACATACAGAACTCACATCGTGTGTGTGTGTATCTCTATCTCTCGATCTCTCTATCTCTCGCAATAAATGGGCATGTAGCCATTTACTTTCCGGAAAGGGGGCAAGAAAGGAAACGAGAGAGGGAAAAAAGAGAGAATGCATGGAAAAGAGGGGGAGAGACATAATAAGAGAGAGAACAAGAAAGATGGATAGAGAGAGAGATGGGGAAAAAAACAAGAAATTATGATAGAGAGAAATAAAGGGGAAAGAAAGGAGAACAAAGAGAAGTGATACATCCTAAAATGTACCATAAGGGGTTTAATACAGTATGAGTGGAAGAGACTCGGGGAGCGCTAAATGTCCGCCGGTTAGGGGTGCAAATTACTTGCCTACCTTGGGTGCTGACAACCCACGCTACGTCCCTGGGGCTGGTATGAAATTATTTCCAGGGCTGGTTTTTATCCCCAGTCCGGCCCTGCTGATAGACTCATATCCAAAAAGACTGAGTGCTGTAATAAAATCAAAAAGGTGCTTCAACTAAGTATTAGTTTAGGGTGTGCACACTTATGCAACCATATTATTTTCGTTTTTTTAAATTATATATTTACTTCCCTCCACCTAAAAAGATTTCAGTTTGCTGCTCAACTGAGGTGTATCGTTTAGAGGTCACATTAAAAAGTGGCAAAAGTGCTGAAATTATTTATCGTTGTCTCATTTTTTTACATCACATAAACCTAACATTTTAACAGGGGTGTGTAGAGTTTTTATCTCCACTGTATTTGTATGGCCAGCTTTAGATAGAGCTCTTAGACCATGCTTTGTTAATCAGATTTGCTGAATATTTCAAAGTGAGCCATCCGATGTTAAAGTAAATATATTATGTCCTCACAGGGAGAAACGTCTGAACCAGGATATTGTGCCAAGGTCTGTGGCACCTCCAAATACATACCAGTTTGCTATTTTGGGAAAGACTGGACAGCAAATTTAACCGCTTCATGAGGAAAACAAATCTTAATGCCACAGTTTTGCAACTTTGACATGCGTTAAACATGTCACGATGGATCGCTTTTTCAGAGTGCAGCTCAGCAGTCACAGTCAGGCGTTCAGGAGGTAATCCTGCCATGTCATGAATGCCTATTTTTTTCTTGAATGGCCATTTACAATAGGACAAATGTGCTGCAACTATAAGCCAATCATTTGGCTAAGGTTGCGGTGTGGCCCCGCTGATTTGAATGGCCTACTTTGACAAGTTGTGCCACCTGCCAACATGACATGCCACATTAAATTTGTCGCGATACAAAGCATTGCGACTGCGGCATGGAAATAACCCCCTTCAGCTGTATTGTGGGCTTTAGGTGGCCAGTCAAACTGCAACGTCCTTGGACAGGAAGGGTGATATTTCGGTCATCGCTGCAGCAATGATCGAGATATAATTTTTTAGGGCCGGCGATTCCCTACCAAGCAAAAGTAACCCTAGCGACTAAATAGCAACTGGATTACAGGCAGCAGTGTGCAATTGGGGAGCCCGGTAAGAATGTGAATGGCGGCATCCGGTTCTTGAAACACAGTGAGAAGAACAGATGTTGTTCCTCCATTTGTATGACATCAGAAACCAAAAGCGGCAAGGATTGCGTAACTTCGGGTTTTGGTTCTTTTTTTTACCTGGCCATTAACAGCCAGTAAAGCAGCCGATCAGACCGATCTGTGTCTGATTGGCTGCATTGGAGGCCAGAGGAGAGATCTGGGGTCTAATAGACCCTAGATCTCTATATATAAGGAGGAACTGTCACCGCCCATGCTATTACATAGGATGTCTGTTGTAATAGCAATAAAGTTGATTAAAAAAAATAATGCAATAAATAAAAAAGGTACAGCGTTAAAAAAATGTTGAAATAAAAGAGAAATATTAAAATGAAATAAAAAATGTAAAGTGCCCCCGTTTCCCTGTGCTCATGCGCAAATGCGAACATCTACGTAGGTCCCGCACGCATATGTAACTGGCAATCGCACCGCGCGTGAGGTAAAGCCGTGAACGTCAGAGTGAGAGCAATAATTTTAGCGACAGACCTCCTGTTAACTCTAAACTGGTAACCAGTAAGGCTTTTAAAGGTCTGTAGAAGGAGCTGGAGCTCCAAGTGGGTAGCTCGACTCGCACCTCCTGACCCAAATCTGACTCTCGCTTCCTCCCGGTAACATCACTTCCGTGGACTTCCTAAACCAACCCAGGTCTATGCCCTTCATCATCTTCCAGCCAATCCGGACCACTTGGCAGGGCCTGCAGCCTGTTCTGATATTCTTTGAGTGTTTTTGTATCCAATGACAATAACATCTTGCTTTAAATACTACTCAGGTGGCACCTCCCCCCTTTTTCTTTGCTTTTACCTATGGAGGTTTTTAGGTACTGTAATTTGCACGGGTGGAAGCAATTTTAAAGCACGACATATTTGGTATTTATTTACTCGGTATAACATCATCTTTTATGTTTTGCCAAACAATTGGGTATATTGTGTTTTTGTGCATTAAAAAATCAAAGTGTATTTTTTGCAAAAAATTCGCTTTTAAAAAACAGCTACACAAACATTTTATTCTCTAGGGCCTCTGCTTAGAAAAAAAAAAATAGTTGTGAAAAGTGAGTACACCCCTCACATTTTTAAAAATATTTTACTATATCTTTTCATGTGACAACACTGAAGAAATGTCACTTTGCTATAATGTAAAGTAGTGAGTGTACAGCTTGTATAACAATGTAAATTTGCTGTCCCCTCAAAATAATTCAACACACAGCCATTAATGTCTAAACCGCTGGCAACAAAAGTCAAGTACACCCCTAAGTGAAAATGTCCAAATTGTGCCCAATTAGCCATTTTCCCTACCCGGTGTCATGTGACTCGTTAGTGTTACAAGGTCTCATGTGTGAATGGGGAGCAGTTGTGTTAAATTTGAAGTTATCGCTCTCACTCTCTCATACTGGTCACTGGAAGTTCAACATGGCACCTCATGGCAAAGAACTCCCTGAGGATCTGAAAAAAAGAATTGTTGCTCTACATAAAGATGGCCTAGGCTATAAGAAGATTGCCAAGACCCTGAAACTGAGCTGCAGCACAGTGGCCAAGACCATACAGCGGTTTAACAGGACAGGTTCCACTCAGAACAGGCCTCGCCATGGTTGACCAAAGGAGTTGAGTGCATGTGCTCAGCATCATATCCAGAGGTTGTCTTTGGGAAATAGATGTATGAGTGCTGCGGTTGAAGGGGTGGGGGGTCAGCCTGTCAGTGCTCAGAACATACACCACACACTGCATCAAATTGGTGTGCATGGCTGTCCTCCCAGAAGGAAGCCTCTTCTAAAGATGATGCACAAGATGATGCAAACAGTTTGCTGAAGACAAGCAGACTAAGGACATGGATTACTGGAACCATGTCCTGTGGTCTGATGTGACCAATATAAAACTTATTTAGTTCAGATAGTGTCAAGCGTATTTGGCGTCAACCAAGTGAGGAGGAGTACAAAAACAAGTGTGTCTCTACAGTCAAGCATGGTGGTGGGAGTGTCATGATCTGAGGCTGCACGAGTGCTGCCGGCCTGGGGAGCTATAATTCATTGAGGGAACCATGAATGCCAACATGTACTGTGACATACTGAAGCAGAGCATGATCCCCTCCCTTCAGAGACTGGGCCGCAGGCAATATTCCAACATGATAATGACCCCAAACACACCTCCAAGATGACCACTGCCTTGCTAAAGAAGCTGAGGGTAAAGGTGATGGACTGGCCAAGCATGTCTCCAGACCTAAACCCTATTGAGCATCCTCAAACAGAAGGTGGAGGAGCACAGGGTCTCCAACACCCACCAGCTCCGTGATGTCGTCATGGAGGAGTGGAAAAGGACTCCAGTGGCAACCTGTGAAGCTCTGGTGAACTCCATGTCCAAGAGCAGGGATGAGCTCTGGCATGTTCGCATGCTGCACGTGCCGAGCCCTAATCACAAGCAGTGAGACATTTCCCGATGTGCGGCTGCAGAGATCAGGAAATGTCTCACTGCCTGTGATTAGTGCAGCGCATTGCCGACTGCCTGGCGGGCTCGGCACATGCAGCATGCGAACACGCCGGAGCTCATCCTTATCCAAGAGGGTTAAGACAGTGCTGGAAAATAATTGGTGGCCACACAAAATATTGAGACTTTGGGGCCAATTTGGACATTTTCACTTTTGTTGCTAGTGATTTAGACATTAATGGCTGTGTGTTGAGTTATTTTGAGGGGACATCAAATATACACTGTTATGCAAGCTGAACACTCACTACTTTACATTGTAGCAAAGTGTTGTCACATGAAAAGATACAATAAAATATTTACAAAAATGTGAGGGGTGTACCCACTTTTGTGAGATACTGTGTGTGTGTGTGTGTATATGTATATATATATATATGTATATATATATATATATATATATATATATATATATATATATATATATATATATATATATATATATATATATAATTTTTTATTTTTACTGGGTTACTGCCTTTTCTTTGTCCTTGCTGTTAGACTGGAATGGTGTCAAGGTGGACTCCCTGTTCTCCACCGACATCAAAATCGTCATGTATATCAACTGCAGCAAAAGCTGCAATTGATGTACATGACAAATTTGATGACTTGAAGATTCAGTAAACATATTTGCATTGGAGAACGTGTCCCTTCGTTTATGTTTATATATATATATATATATACATGTACATGTATAGTTTACATGTAGGAGTGTAATGTCAAAATTGACCCGGACTGGAAGTGGTTAAGATATGTCAAAAGAAAGGGAATTCAATAATACCCCATACCATACAGATATCCTAAACTTCCTATAGACAAAAAGAACCCACATTGCTTCGCCATCTGCAACTCTTTGTTACTGAACCCAATAAGAAAGTGTACCGATTGGGTACATGCAAGATTGGCCGACCTGATGCAAGTCTCTAGCTCAGTGCTCTACTTCTACCTGGTGCTTGTTGCATACAGTTACACCTCCTCTTTAAATACTTGTCAGCAGCATCCTCATTAACATATAAAAGACAGACAGACAACACCAGCAGTAGGTATTCTGCTCTGACAATGTGATGTGCAAAGCTGCAGAGCGGTAATTACACTGTAACAGCAATCTTGCCCGAGGCCTAGTAGATTCACATCTCAAATACAGGAAGCTGAAAGGAAATTGCTTCTAAATGACAACCACTATAAAACCAGATCTCAGTAAAGAAATAAAAAGCTTTTAATAAAAAAAACAGGAATCTCTTTGGCCCTAACGATCTAGGAGAATTACCCCTTATTGAGGACTCTTGTAGAACAATCATAATAATAGCACATCACTCAACAGACTCTTGTAAAACTGTAATCTCCATCATGCCACACCTCTTGGGGGGGGGGGGGGGGGGGTATTTTTTTTTCCAAGAAAAGCCACACAAGTTCCACAAAGGGATATTTAATATTGAGGCAAAATGGCTTGTGGTTAGCTGAAAGGCAATCAATTGTGTTTTAATGTTGTTTTGTTATTGCAACCCTTGCCTGAGTTTTTTTCTTTTTTTTAGAAATGTTTGCATTTAGGCTTGGTTCACACCTCTGCATTCGGGGCGGCCCATGTTTGTATGGGTACAGCAGCCCATTCACTTGATTGGGCTGCTGTACCTGCAGGAAAAAGGTTTCTGCGCCTTTTTAAAACTACAGTCGCAGAGAAATATTAAGAGGAACTTCATCTTTCGGCATGGCCACGACCCAAAGCATACATCTAAATCAACAAAGGAATGGCTTCACCAGAAGAAGATTCAAGTTTTTGAATGGGCCAACCAGAGCCCAGACCTGAATCCAATTAAAAATCTGTGGGGTGATCTGAAGAGGGCTGTGCACAGGGGATGCCCTCACAATCTGACAGATTTGGAGTGTTTTTGCAAAGAAGAGTGGGCAAATATTGCCAAGTCAAGATGTGCCATGCTGATAGACTCAGACCCAAAAGACTGAGTGCTGTAATAAAATCCAAAAAGGTGCTTCAACAAAGTATTTGTTTAACCACTTCAGCCCCGGAAGAATTTACCCCCTTCCTGACCAGAGCACTTTTTGCGATACGGCACTGCGTCGCTTTAATTGACAATTGCGCGGTCGTGCGATGTTACACCCAAACAAAATTGTAGTCCTTTTCTTCCCACAAATAGAGCTTTCTTTTGGTGGTATTTGATCACCTCTGCAGTTTTAATTTTTTGCGCTATAAACAAAAAATAGCGACAATTTTGAAAAAAAAACCCCAATATTTTTTACTTTTTGCTATAATAAATATCCCCAAAATATATATAAAAAACCTAATTTCTTTCTCAGTTTAGGCCGATATGTATTCTTCTACATATTTTTGGTAAAAAAAAAAAAAAAAAAAAAAAAAAAAAAGTTATAGCATATACAAAATAGGGGATAGATTTATGGCATTTTTTTAATTCATTTTTTTTATTTTTATTAGTCATGGTGGCGATCTACGATTCTTATCATGACTGTAACATTGCGGCGGACACAATTTTGGAACCAGTGATATTTATACAGCGATCAGTGCTATAAAAATGCACTGATTACTGTGTAAATGACACTGGCAGGGAAGGGGTTAAACACTAGGGGGCGATCAAGGGGTTAAGTGTGTCCTAGGGAGTGATTCTAACTGTGGGAGGGGGGATGGGCTCACTATAACATGACAGAGATCACTGCTCCCGATGACAGGGAGCAGTAGATTCCTGTCATGTTGCTAGGCACAACAGGGAAATGCCTAGTTTACATAGGCATCTCCCCGTTCTGCCGCACCATGTCACGACCGCGGGCCCCCGGTGGACATAGAGTCTGCAGGACCTGCGGGTACGCTCACAGAGTACGCGCGCGTGCCCACAATGCCGCATCTTAAAGGGGATGTACAGGTACGCCCATTTGTGCAGCCGTGCCATTGTGCCGACGTACATCGTCCTGCGCTGGTTGGCAAGCGGTTAAGGTGTGCACACTTATGCAACCATATTTTTATATTTTTACTTCCCTCCACCTAAAATATTTCAGTTTGTTGTTCAACTGAGTTGTACAGTTTATGGGTCACACTAAAAGGTGGAAAAAGTTCTGAAATGATTTAGCTTTGTCTCATTTTTTTACATCACAGAAACCTGACATTTTAACAGGGGTATGTAGACTTTTTATATCCACTGTATGAGCATTTAGCAACAGAAATCTGGGCTAAACGTTCCTGGGAAGCACATAATTCTTATTTGTCTAAATGCAGCTAGACTGAATACACCTAGACGCAACTTAACGTCCAGGTGTGACTTAGCTATAGCAAAGTTTTTCATGCTTCGTGTGTTTAGAAATGAGCTCCAAATTATTATTATACAGCACAAATGGCAAACACAAGGCCAGCGGGCTGCATTCGAGCCACCAGGCCATATCATGTGGCCCTCGCAGTTTTCAGCCGGCGCCAACTTTGGCTCTTACCCCCTGCTTCCCACGCCCGCTGTCACTGTAAACACAGAAGCCTTCTGTGTTTACAGTGACAGCTTTGATCTTGGCGGCTCCTGGATTTATTCTCACAGGCACTCATGGCGGGGACAGAGCTCCTGAATTAGACAGAACGATCTGGCAAGGAAGAGCTGCCTACACAGGGAGGGAATCGGCTACACAGGGAGGTTCTACAACTGGGCTAGGTAGGAAAGAGATATACAAGGAAGTTAGGGGGGGGGGGTGAGGGCTGTGGAGGTATGGGGGAGATTTGTGCAGAGGTCAGAGCCCAGGAGGACGATGGGTGGAAAGGAGATGTTGCACACTGTATAAAGCACACCCCTAAACCCCGAACTCTGTACAGCGCACCCCTGAACTCCGCACTCTGTGTACAGCGCACCCCTGAACTCTGTACATAGCTTACTCCTCAACTCTGCACTCTGTACATAGCATACACCTGGTATCTGTGCCAACAGTTTGTGCAGTGCCTCACAAAATGGGAGGACTTACATTACAATACAAAGGCTCTGATAATTAGATCTGGACGTAAGTGTTTTGAAGCCTGTGTGCTGCCTTAGACAGTTGTCATCGGAACAAGTGCCCCCACTGGAAGATTTTCCCTCTATTGGACTTTTGGTGGAGGCTCTCTAATGGGGAGACAGACAGCAATAAAAACCCAACAGGGGTTTAACCCACACCATGTGATCCAAATCAATAAAAAGGGTTTTTTAACTACACTTTAATTTGCATTTAAAGTGAACATGAACTCAAAAGGAGAAGATATCTAATGTTAGAGGACATACCTAAAAATGTCCCAAACACTATGCCAAAGCTGTACCCTGGAAAATTTTACTTTTTTTTGGATTTTCACCTAAAATATAGCAGTGCTCTTCCTGGTATGTGGGTGTACCTAGGCATTCCTGTGGCTTTATCATCATACCGGATATCCACAGTGTGAGATCCAAGGCACTGCTGCCTCTAACTGCTAGTCTCAAAGATATAGGCATTCGATTTGAAGTTATATCACTGCTGTGCTGATCACTGTTCTTGCTGGAGGCTCTAATGCAAGGCTGCAAAGCTCTGAAACTACCAAGATGACTACCTCCATGCAGGAACAGAGTCATAGAAATTCAGTAACAGGGAAAATATCAGCTATTTTTTTATTATTAGTATTGCAAAAAAACAGGAATGGAGAGTAGAGGCAAACCTGTAAGTACAAGTAAGTGTCATAAAGAAATACCTGAAAATTTGGAAGAGAGGTAAACACTGGGTTCAACAAGAGTTCTGTCTGTATCCTCATGTGTTCCTTGTATGACTGTTAAACACAAAGAAAACATTTTTGTAACAACTGATAGATCATATGAAAAATCAATTATCGTTCATATACACATGTTCATAAAGCTGTTTAATAATAAGCCCAGGATCTCTGATGGCAGCAGCAGGTCGATATATCCATGGACACATGTGCACTCTGTTGTTTTTCAGGACCATGTACACATGGTCTACAAACCTATTATTTTAGTGTTTCGTTTTTAACATTTTTAAAAAGGTTACTCATCCAAGTTTCCCAATTTGTATATAATAAAGCAATTTTGAAGATTAAGCACTAGAGGGAGCGATGTTTGATTCCACATAAAATTATCCTCCTCCCTTCAAGATGAAATAAACTCTCTTGAAGTTGTGCCTAATAAAAGGCATGGAGAGGCTCTCTCTGCAGGTGATCTTTCCCCAATACTGACCTTGTTCTGTACTGTGTCTCTTTGTGGAAGTGACTGTCTTGGTAGTGGCATACAGCTTTGCTTCCTCAAGTCAGAACCTCCAGCAAAGAGAACAGTGATCAGTACAGTAGTGCTTACTAGATCTTACTCCCAATTTAATGAAACTAGCAGTCAAAGGCAACAAAACCTTATATCTCACACTGCAGATATACAGTTATAAGAATGTGGACACAGGAGTGCCTAGGCACCCTCCAACATGCCAGGAAGTACACTGTTTTCTGGAGGAATTTGAGATAAAATAATTTTTACACAGTACTGCTAAGGCATAAAAAAACATTTTTAATTACCGTATTTATCGGCATATAACATGCACAGGAGTATAACACACACCTTCATTTTAAGAGGGAAGTTTCAGGAAAAAAAAAAAAAAAAACTTACATTTTAAATAAAAGAACTTTGAAGCAAAATAAGGGTCAGTGTCCATCAATGCAGCCTTATCAGTGCCCATCTGCAGCCTCACCAGTGCCCATCAATGCAGCCTCACCATTGCAGCCTGATCAGTGCCCATCTGCAGCCTCACCATTGCCCATCATTGCAGCCTGCTCAGTGCCCATCTGCAGCCTCGCCTTGGCCCACCAATGCAGCCTCACAAGTGCCAGATTACACAGAGCCGGGATCTCCTATGTACTCGGCGCGCTCAGTCACTCACAGTCCCGATTCCTTGCCCGGCTCCTATTATAGACAGAACACCGGTCCAATGCCGGGACATGTGATGTCTATGCTAGGAGCCATGCCAAGAGGTGTGACTGTGATGGACTGCGAGCGCCGAGTACAGAGGAGCTCCCGGCTCTGCAATCTGGTGGTGCTCACCCCCTCCTTCCACTCCGAGGCAGCCAGGTATCGGCGTATAACACGCACCCATGATTTTCCCCCTATTTTCAGGGGGAAAAAAGTGTGTGTAATACGCCGATAAGTACGGTATTCACTATGACATATCACATCCTAATTTTTTTGAGTTCAGGTCCACTTTAAAAATGAAAACCGCCTCTCCTGATTTAGAGTTAGGTCTGCAGATAATATTGGGGTGCCGTGAAGTGGCTCTGCAGCTTACGCATGTATTTGCAAATGTGTGCAAACTAAACTCCTGTTTTTAACGCATATTGTTAGACAAGATAATTTGGTTGGTTAGCAGGCTGGTCGTAAGCTGAGCTGGGAATTTTCTTTGGTTTTGTTGGACATACGTCACCTTTCCATGTGCGCCTTGTTGCAAAGGCCAGTTAAAGGTGTGGGCAGTGGCCATTTGTTTGTACTGTTGGAGTACTGGTGTGGGGATGCACTAATCACCTTTGCTGCCATTGTGCTATATGCTGGGTGTACAGTGCGCCCCTGTGCCTTTAAGGAGGGGTGGGCTCCCTCCAGGCTCACTTGCCCTCTGCCTATCCATTATAATGAATGTGCTTCCACTGTGGAGGCTCTCAAAATTTAGAGTTAGGACCACAGATAATACTGGGGTGCCGTGAAGTGGCTCTGCAGCTTACGCATGTATTTGCATATGTGTGCAAACTAAACCAGTTTTAACCCATACTGTTAGACAGGATAATTTAGTTGGTTGCAGGTTGGTTGGTAAGTTGAGCTAGGAATTTTTCTTTGGTTTTGTTTGACTCGCCTGATTTTACCATCAAGATCAATAGCACAACTATCAGCCCCTCTAAAAATGCAAGGGTGGCTAGGTGTAATCCTAGACTCTGACCTTTTCTTTAGGCCTACATCCAATCACTGACCAAATCTATACGCCTTAACACTTCCAAAAGTCAACCCTTCTTAACCAATGACAATACAAAGCTACGAATTCCTTCTCTTCTCTTGCCTTACTATTGCAACTCCTTTCTGGATGGGCTAAAGACTCACCTACCTTACTAATCGATCATTGTCCACCACCTCTGTCAATTCTTCCACTGGCTTCTGCTTTCCCATTGCATACAATTAAAAAATACTAACAACCTCATCTCAAAGTATCACCCAAACCATACTGTTCGCTCCTTCCAAGACTTCCTGCTCTCTAGCTCTCGTCACCTCCTCCCATGTTCGCCTTCAGGACTTCTCCACAGGCTCTCCCTTCCTCTGGAACTCGCTACCCTAATCTGCTCAGCTATTCCATACTCTGTCTGCCTTTAGGCGATCCTTGAAAATAGATCTCTTCAGGAAGTCTCTCCTTTCTCCGCCTAAAATTGCACTTCTACCTTCTCCAACGAACTATTAATTTTTGTACCACTTTTCCCTACCTCTTGTAAGCTTTCATGAGCAGGATACTCCACTCTCCTGAACTGAGTTGTATTGTAACTGTCTTCCTTTATTTTGTAAAAGTACAACGCAAACTGTTTGTGCTATATAAATTTTGTATAGTAATAATTATATGACAACTTTAAAATATCACATATTCTATAAAAAAATATTTTTACTGCCTTCCATGACAGTAGTTTTATTTATTAACATAACTATAGTCTGTGAGGAAGAGCATACATTATGGGGGTAGGGTTTAAGGACATGATAAAGGTTGGGAACATGTGGGGAGTAGTGTTATCCTGGGTTACAAGAGAAGAGGCAAAGACAAAAAAATGCTGGCGTGTACTAAAAATAGGCAGCTACTTAATGTGACAGATAATGCGCTGCCAACATCTTCCTCCCACTGGGTCCATTTCAAATCTGGCAAACACCTCTGTTTTATTTACTCTAATGTGAGGTTTGAAGTCTCCCACTAGGAAATCATTCCAAAAGTGTGAGATACCGACAAAAGACTGCAAAGAGCTGAATATATCTGCTTTATGGCAGACACTGACAGTAGGAGAGATTAACGCCTCTTGCAGAAGTCAGGGTCTGCTCTGTACTATATAGAGAATGTGGCTGACTAACAGACACCAAGATGGTGCACTAAGCACTAATGTTGCTGCAATGTGTATGGGGTGGTGAGAATCTTCAGCACGCTGGTAACTGTAAAGCAGCAACAGATGTCCCAATTGGTGGATCCCTATCAATAAGCTTTATATTACCTAGTCCTAGATGAAGCCAGCCATACACATAATACTGATTATATTGTCTCCCCTGGATTTACCAAATCTATGCAATGTGCAGGTTTAGTTGAAACATCTATTCAATTTCTATCTAATCAAGCTCCTCTAATACAAAACTGTTTTTGGTATTGCACAGTACAGGTATGACCCAAATGTAACCAATGGTGTCCCTAGGGGGCGCAAGAGGGGGCCCTGACCCCCCTAACAATATGCTGTCCCCCACCATTTGCCCTCAATTAAAAAAAAAATGTTTATTTTTTTTTTTTACAAAAAGGCAATGTCTAAGAGGGAGAGCGTCCCCAGTCAGCCCCTGCGGGTGATTCCTCCCCCCTCCCTCCGCTCGCTGACACTGCATAATGCGAGTGCTCACACAACCACGGCCATCCGATCTGCTCCTTCCCCTGCATCCTCATTGGCAGGGAGAAGAGCGAGTTGCAGGAAGGACTCCACCAGGACACTCAGTTACTGAAAAAACAGACCGATTTCTCCCATCCTTAGGACAGGAGAACCAGCCTGTAAATTCCAAGAGATGCCAGACCAGTGCTGTCAATAGCAGGGGCAGGACAGCAAGAGGAGGCTGGGGAACCCCACAGTGGCAGAACACCAGGGCCCGGTGGCAAGACAACCTTTGCAACCCTGATAGTTCTCCACTGCTTTGGACCCTTATATTTTTCTTGGTATGCTGGTGACATATATCTCTTGTTTTCTGCCACCCTGAGGGGGCCCCAATACAGTAGGAAGGGAGCTCACTACAGAACATGTGAAAGGGCTGTTGTGGGATCGTAGTAAAGGGCCCCAGGATAGATATATAATTGCATTTTATAGTTGCCCCCCTACTTTTGTCCCTGTCCCCCCCGAAAATATGAAAGCTGGAGACGCCACTGAATGTAACCCCAAACTCCAATCCAGTGCCGCAAACAGTTTGCCCTGGATCAACGTCATGAGGTGTAATGGTGCAGGTGGGCTGGCCACCAGCACCATAACAACCAATGATGTTCTAGGACCAGGACACAGGTGTCATTCTTTGCTATAGTGGAATAAAAAAAACTGTAAGAGAAAATGGTAGTGCAACTGTGAAGATATAAATGAATACTCATATGTGGTGCATAGTTAATAAGTCCATATAAGATCAGGGATTGGTGATGAACGACAGCAGCTGTCCTCAGAGAGAGACAACTTTGTAAATGGGGTGAGAAAAGGGGAAAACAGGAAGCGCCACCTGAGTGTAGTATTCAAATAACAGTTTAACCACTTCCGGACCGCTCACTGTATATATACGTCATTTTTTTGAAGATGGATATCTCGGTAACGGCAGCAGCTGCTGCCACAACCGAGGTATCCATCTTTTCAGTGAGCGGTTCCGTACATGATAATGGTGGTCTCTGCGGCGGGTTCGCCGCGAGATCACCGTTATCGGCGGCGGGAGAGGTGCCACCCCCCCTCCCGCCGCTCTCCCGCACCCTCCGCCACTTACCGGAGCCGTCGGTAGCGGCGGAGGCGATTGGGTCCTGTCACTTCCTCGGTATGGAGACGAGTGAGGCTAAGATGGCCCCCACCCGTCTCCATACCATGTGACGGCCGGAGCGACGTCATTACGACGGCTCCGCCCACGTCTCTTAAAGGCACAATTATTTTTGTGTCATTTTTTTAAACGACTTTTTTTTTTTTTGCATTTTAGTCTAAATATGAGATCTGAGGACTTTTTGACCCCAGATCTCATATTTAAGAGGACCTGTCATGCTTTTTTCTATTACAAGGGATGTTTACATTCCTTGTAATAGGAATAAAAGTGATCCAAATTTTTTTTTTTTTTAAAAACAGTGAAAAAATAAAATAAAGTAAAATAAATAATAAAAAAAAAATAAAAAAATTTTAAAGCGCCCTGTCCCGACGAGCTCGCGCGCAGAAGCAAACGCATACGTGAGTAGCGCCCGCATATGATAACGGTGGTCAAACCACACATGTGAGGTATCGCCGCGACCGGTAGAGTGAGAGCAATAATTCTAGCCCTAGACCTCCTCTGTAACGCAAAACATGCAATCTGTAGAATTTTTTAAACGTCGCCTATGTAGATTTTTAAGGGTAAAAGTTTGACGCTATTCCACGAGCGGGCGCAATTTTGAAGCGTGACATGATGGGTATCAATTTACTTGGCATAACATTATATTTCACAATATAAAAAAAAATTGGGCTAACTTTACTGTTGTCTTATTTTTTTTTTCAAAAAAGTGAATTTTTTCCAAAAAAAGTGCGCTTAGAAGACCGCTGCGCAAATACGGTGCAAAAAAAAGTATTGCAATGACCGCCATTTTATTCTCTAGGGTGTTAGAAAAAAAACAATATATAATGTTTGGGGGTTCTAAGTAATTTTCTAGCAAAAAAACCTGTTTTAAACATGTAAACACCTAAAATCCAAAACGAGGCTAGTCCTTAAGTGGTTAATGGCAAAATACATGGTTACACTCACAAGATAGAAGTAAAAACTGGCTCATCTGTAGATGGTTACATCCAGGTCTCTCCTAGCTAGGAGTGACCTGGATGTAACCATCTACAGATTGAGAGACCTGGATGTAACCATCTACAGATGAGCCCGCTTTTACTTCTATTTTGTGAGTGTAACTGTGTATTTTGCCATTAAACTGTGATTTTAATACTACACTCAGGTGGTGCTTCCTGTGTTTTCCTCTTTTGTCATTCTCTGCTATGATGATGGCGGCCGGCCAGCCCGCCCGCACCATGCCAATGTATGACTGATCCAGCCACCAGCTTTAGGAAGTCTACTTCCTTCAAACCTCCTCCACCTCCTGTGCTCTGCCACACTGCTGGAGCCAAAAGGTAGGGCTCTGATGTGAAGAGAGGGCTCTGTGATGGGGGAGCTTATGCATAGGGGAAATTCTGATGTGATGGGGCCTTCATGTATAAAAGGCAGGCCTCTGATATGAAGGAAGGAGCTTCTAATGTGAATTATTTTTCATCAAGGCATGCGTGTATTGTCCCAGGTTCATGATTCCCATTGATAAGTAACATTTATGTTTTTATGTTAGAATGGGGTGCCTCGAGATTTTGCATACTTTTAAAGGGTGCTATGACTGAAAAAAGGTTGATAAATGCTGCCCCCAATCTCACGCTCTACAGTAGTGGTCTCCAAACTGCATCCCGGGGGCCAGATGTGGCCCTTTGCTTGCTTTTATTCTGCCCTTGGGGCACAAGTTCATCAACTGATACCAACGATGGGCCATAATTCGCCCTACTGACACCAGTGAAGGGACATAATTCCTACCAACACTGAAGCACAATTTCTCACAATGACACCAATGATGGGACACAATTCCTTCCATTGACACCAAAAACTGGACACAATTCCTCCTACTGACACCAACGATCGGGCATTGTTTTTCCCCACCGATGGTTAGGACCATTTATTCTCCCAATGGCAACAGACTGGCCCTCCTAAAGTCTGAAGGAAAGTAAACTGGCCCTTTGTTTAGAAAGTTTGGAGACCCCTGTTCTAGAGCATGACCCAGCATTATTTCTTCTTTTAAATTGTTGCTGTAGCAAGAAACAGCTTTTATTACTCCCCGAGACATTATCACCAAGCATATAAAGTTCTTGCAGATGCAGCTGTTAGGAGCTCAGTTCCTACTAGCTTAGGCACACCCCCAGAAATACATCTTCCAAGAACCCATTGCCAACACCAAGTTTGTAGGCAGGCTCTTGGAAGTAAAGAATGCAGCACTGGTTTACTGAGCACAAAAATCTATATATTCATGAGCAGAGGGGCAGGGAAGGCTGGAGATAACAGTTTTGTAGTCCAGTAGAGGAAAAGCACAGACAGGGCAACATTGTCAGCTCATTACAGGAAATTAGGGGGATCAATGTGTATTCTTCTGTACTTGCAGCATTTTAAACGTATGCAACATGGGGAAAGGTGAATACAAAGCACACTTTTTTTTTTTTTTAATATTTTGTCGAAATCCGGGCACAAAAAATACCCCTGCAGGGTGGAGTTTAGCTTTATGTGTATGTAAACCCTTCGGCCCGTGTGTACACCAGCCGGTCTGAACGACCGGCTTCTGTCGAACTGACCCATGTGTTCTGGCAAGGGGGCAGTCCCTCTGTCAGAACACAACACAGTGTGAAGATCACTGTACTAATGTTGAATAGTTAGTACAGCGAGGTCCGCAGTTTATCAAAACCGGATAGGGTGTACTAAGCTTTAATGTCCATATCACATTGAAGTATTATTGAGTCAAAATCTAGAACACCCATACTAACTGCACAATACAAACTGTGCGCCCACATTTTGACAGGAAAAAAAAATTTAAACTTCATATTATTCAGCTGCCTATCTGACACTGATGGAGCTTTAATTATGTGCACAGAGATTACACCACTCACACCTAATGTCCTCATTAAGTGGTTTATACTCCTATAAATGTCCAACGTCCTCATTATAGCTTCACCTTTATTAGTGTGCTGTGTAGGTCAGCCACAGGACAATAGCATTTGTCAAGTGACTTAATGCTGGGCCTGTTCCCATGTGTTATGTGTCATAACCTTAATGGCTGCAACATTCTGATAATTCTGCCTATGTGATATTTCAAGAATTATATACTGAACCAGTGACTACATGGACAAATCGGTAACCAAATTCAAGACTCACGTGTGCCCATAATAGCACAGGGCCATGGATAAGTATTGTAGTGCCCCCTTGTGGCAGGATGTGAAGCCAATTCCCAAATTGAGGCCTACAGTCTATTTTTAGTGATGGGGAGTTTGAGATCCTAGTAACCATCCCACTTTCAAGTTCCTCACTTATCTTGGTCTTCAGCCTATGTAGGAAAACACTCGTTCACCTATTTCTAGGCCTAGTCTGCAGGGTGTGCTGCCAAAACAATCGTGGCCCATGCGACATGGGGCACAGGTTGCTGGCCACATACACCCAGGGAAACCTTTCTACCTCTGCCAAGCAGGCAGAGCCTCCTCCACTAGGATACCACTCATTCCTGACCAGAAAGGGTTTCATCTTTACTTACCCCAAGTATAGGCCATTTTGCATAAAGGGCATGGGGAAAAAAAAGTTACCTTTTTTTTTTAAAGGCATTTCCTGAACTTGGCAACACATGAAAGTTCAAACTTATACACTCACCAGCCACTTTATTAGGTACACCTTGCTAGTACTGGGTTAGACCCTCTTTTGCCTTCAGAACTACCTTAATTCTTCATGGCATAGATTCAACAAGGTGTTGGAAATATTCCTCAGAGAATATGGTCCATATTGGACATGACTGCATAACGCAGTTGCTACAGATTTGTTGGCTGCACAACCATGATGCGAATCTCCTGTTCCACCACATCCCAAAGGTGCTCTATTGGATTGAGATCTGGTGACTGTGGAGCCCATTGGAATACAGTGAACTCATTGTCATGTTCAAGAAACCAGTTTGAGATGATTTGAACTTTATGACATGGTGCATTATCCTGCTGGAAGGAGCCATCAGAAGATGGATACATTGTAATCATAAAGGCATGGACATGATCAGCAATAATACTCAGGTAGGTTGTGGCATTTAAACGATGCTCAATTGGTACGAAGGGGCCCAAAGTGTGAAAAGAAAATATCCCCCATAACATTACACCACCAGCCTGAACCGTTGATACAAGGCAGGATGGATCCATGCTTTCATGCTGTTTACGCCAAATTCTGACCCTACCATCTGAATGTTGCAGCTGAAAATCGAGACTAATCAGACCAGGCAACACTTTATCAATCTTCTATTGTCCAATTTTGGTGAGCCTGTGCCAATTCTAGCCTTAGTTTCCTGTTCTTAGCTGACAGGAGTAGAATCCGGTGTGGTCCTCTGCTGCTGTAGCCCATAGCTTTAAGGTTCGATGTGTTGTGCATTCAGAGATTGTGTTCTGCATACCTTGGTTGTAACGAGTGGTTATTTGAGTTAGTTGTCTTTCTATCATCTCAAACTGCCCATTCTCCTAGTAAAAGGGGATTCGTTGACAATTGGTTTTGACCAGTGTAAAAAAAACAAAAAAACAAAAAAACCCACAAAAGGGCGAGGATGAAAATTTTTGCTGTCGGGAATGAACATGTTTCTAATCATCAAATTAGCTCCTGGCCAAGAAAAATCTAAAGTAGTCATATGCACATACACTTTTCAAAATTAATCCTACACACAAAAATCTTTGTGCAAAAATTAGGACATTGACATGGTACACAAAAATGAAAGGTTGTCTGAAATTAGTGGAATCCATGAAGACACCAATGAATGGTTGGACGCAGGGCCGATCCTAGGGTCACCGGCGCCTGGGTGCAGAAATATTTCTGGCGCCCCACATGGGCGTGGTCATCTTACCAACTCCTCCCCTTTACAAACGATTCTATGGCAACGACTCAAATACAGAGCTGCTCCTCTAAGAAGTCTTCGTTACCCTGAAATCCTCCCATGATCTCTTAACAAAAAAGAAAATACAGGAAGAGAGAACACTAATGAGACCTGGAGGGGAACCTCTCTGATGCACACAGAGGGCTTCTGTTAGAAAGAGTCCCCAGACATAATACAGGATACGGTCAAAGACTGCAGACATGATACAAGAGATGGTCAGAGACTGCAGACATAGTACAGGAGATGATCAGAGACTGCAGACATAGTACAGGAGATGATCAGAGACTGCAGACATGGTACAGGAGATGATCAGAGACTGCAGACATGGTACAGGAGATGATCAGAGACTGCAGACATGGTACAGGAGATGATCAGAGACTGCAGACATGGTACAGGAGATGATCAGAGACTGCAGACATGGTACAGGAGATGATCAGAGACTGCAGACATGGTACAGGAGATGATCAGAGACTGCAGACATAGTACAGGAGATGGTCAGAGACTGCATACATAGTACAGGAGATGGTCAGAGACTGTAGACATGATACAAGAGACAGTCAGAGACTGCAGACATGGTACAGGAGATAATCAGAGACTGCAGACATAGTACAGGAGATGGTCAGAGACTGCAGACATGGTACAGGAGATGATCAGAGACTGCAGACATGATACAAGAGATGGTCAGAGACTGCAGACATAGTACAGGAGATGGTCAGAGACATCAGACATAATACAGGAGATGATCAGAGACTGCAGACATAGTACAGGAGATGATCAGAGACTACAGACATGGTACAGGAGATGATCAGAGACTACAAACATGGTACAGGAGATGATCAGAGACTACAGACATGGTACAGGAGATGATCAGAGACTGTAGACATAGTACAGGAGATGATCAGAGACTGTAGACATAGTACAGGAGATGATCAGAGACTGCAGACATGGTACAGGAGATGATCAGAGACTGCAGACATAGTACAGGAGATGGTCAGAGACTGCAGACATGATACAAGAGATGGTCAGAGACTGCAGACATAATACAGGAGATGGTCAGAGACTACAGACAAGATAGAATAGATGGTCAGAGACTGTAGACATGATACAAGAGACAGTCAGACACTGCAGACATGGTACAGAAGCTGGTCAGAGATTGCAGACATGATACAAGAGATGGTCAGAGACTGCAGACATGATACAGGAGATGGTCAGAGACTGCAGACATGATACAAGAGATGGTCAGAGACTGCAGACATGATACAAGAGATGGTCAGAGACTGCAGACATGATACAAGAGAAGGTCAGAGACTGCAGACATGATACAAGAGAAGGTCAGAGACTGAAGACATGATACAGGAGATGGTCAGAGACTGCAGTTCCTATGGACGTTAGTAGATAATGGCCGATCGGCCCTCTCACCTGACCCAGCGATGGTTCCTCTGATCAGGAGTCAGCTCACTCTGAATTGCCCATGGTGACTCCGCTGGGTAGAACCCAGATCTGTATTCTGGCAATGACTCCATTCCTTTCTCTGCCAGGGATGGCACCAGGCTGTGTGTCTTTCCCTCTGGTGGCGCAGGGCAGTGGGGTTTCCTCTCTGATGGTGTTCCCTCAGCACTGCCCTCTCCCTCTGGAGTCCTGGGTGTACTTCCCTGAAAGCTTTCCCAGGCTCCTGTATCTCTCTCTCTCTCTCTCATTCAGCTGAGCCTGCTGTGTGGGCTGCAGTTTCCGTGTTACAGTGGGGCTGCCAGTCCTCGGGACTACATATCCCACAATCCTCTTCTCCTTTTTCTATTCTATTTTTCCCTGGCTGATATAAAGGCGGGGGAAGAAACATAGTGGGAGGCTGTGCTGGCCAGCGCCGCTCACTAGTATAGCAGTGCACGTGTGGAGGAGAGGGAGAGGGAGGGGAAGGGGCGAAAGGAGAGCCCGCAGCTGCAGTGACGTCACTAGGGTTGGTGTCACCAGGTGCGGTATAACATGGTGTCACCCTCCTTCCAACAACTTTAGTTGCCCCTCAGTACAGACTCCCCTCCACTAAGTATAGACCCCCCTTCGTCAGTGCAGACCCCCCACTAAGTATAAACCCCTCTCTCAGTACAGACCCCCCCTTCATCAGTATAGACCCCCCCCAGGACAAACCACCCCCCCTCCATTAGTAGACCCCCACCAGGACAACCCCCCCTCCATTAGTACAGATCCCCCCAGGACAAAGCCCCCCTTCATTAGTACAGACCCCCCAGGACAACCCCCCTCCATTAGTACAGACCCCCAGGACAAACCCCAACTCTATTAGTACAGACCCCCAGGACAAACCCCCTCCATTAGTACATACCCCCCAGGAGAACCCCCCTCCACTAGTACAGACCCCCACAGGACAAATCCCCCCTTCATTAGTACAGACCCCCCAGGAAAACCCCCCTCCATTAGTACAGACCCCCCAGGACAAACCCCCACCATTACTACAGACCCCCCAGGAAAACCCCCCTCCACTAGTACAGACCCCCACAGGACAAATCCCCCCTTCATTAGTACAGACCCCCCAGGACAAACCCCCCTTCCTCTAGTACAGATCCCCCACCAGGACAAACCCCCCTCCAATAGTACAGACCCCCCACCAGGACAAACCCCCCTCCATTAGTACCACCCCCCCCAGGACATCCCCCCTCCATTAGTACAGACCCTCCCGGACAAACACCCCCCTCCATTAGTACAGACTCCCCCAGAACAACCCCCCTCCATTAGTACAGACCCCCCCCAGGACAACCCCCCTCCATTAGTACAGACCCCCGGGACAAACACCCCCCTCCATTAGTACAGACCCCCAGGACAACCCCCCCATTAGTACAGACACCCAGGACAACCCCCCCATTAGTACAGACCCCCCAGGACAACCCCCCATTAGTACAGACCCCCAGGACAACCCCCATTAGTACAGACCCCCCAGGACAACCCCCATTAGTACAGACCCCCCAGGACAACCCCCCCATTAGTACAGACCCCCCAGGACAACCCCCCATTAGTACAGACCCCCCCAGGACAACCCCCCCATTAGTACAGACCCCCAGGACAACCCCCATTAGTACAGACCCCCCAGGACAACCCCCCCATTAGTACAGACCCCCCAGGACAACCCCGCATTAGTACAGACCCCCCAGGACAATCCCCCCATTAGTACAGACCCCCAGGACAACCCCCCATTAGTACAGACCCCCCAGGACAACCCCCCATTAGTACAGACCCCCAGGACAACCCATTAGTACAGACCCCCAGGACAACCCATTAGTACAGACCCCCAGGACAACCCATTAGTACAGACCCCCCAGGACAACCCCCCATTAGTACAGACCCCCAGGACAACCCCCCATTAGTACAGACCCCCTAGGACAACCCCCCCATTAGTACAGACCCCCCAGGACAGCCCCCCCATTAGTACAGACCCCCCAGGACAGCCCCCCCATTAGTACAGACCCCCCAGGACAGCCCCCCCATTAGTACAGACCCCCAGGACAACCCCCCATTAGTACAGACCCCCAGGACAACCCCCCATTAGTACAGACCCCCAGGACAACCCCCCATTAGTACAGACCCCCAGGACAACCCCCCCATTAGTACAGACCCCCAGGACAACCCCCCCATTAGTACAGACCCCCCAGGACAACCCCCCATTAGTACAGACCCCCAGGACAACCCCCCATTAGTACAGACCGCCCCAGGGACAAACCTCCCTCTATCAGTACAGACACATAACACCCGTGCGGCAGCTAGAGAGGACAGTGTGAAGCCGCGCCGCCGGGGTGAAGAACAGATCGAGACAGGCAGCAGCTTAGGCGGGAGTGAGAGACAGAGGAGAGAACCTGTGTCAGGCTGCAGGCACGGGCCGCCCCCCCCTCCTCCCCCCAGCGAAGTCACGGCGCGGCTGGTCTCTCTCAACACAGAGACCAGCCGCTCCGATCTCCGGCGGCTGCTCTCCTCTGACAGGAGGAGGAGGGAGGGGGGACGGGCTCTAGCAGCGAAAAGCACAGCGGCCGCTCCGCGGCGGTGTCCTGCGGACAGAGCTATCCAGAAGTGTCCAGAAGCACGGAGGGGAGAAGGAGGAGGGAGGGGAGCACTCTGGCGCTTCAGCGCCCCCACCTCTCTGGCGCCTGGGTTCACTGCACCCCGTGCACCCGCCTGGGACCGGCCCTGGTTGGACGAGCAATTTTTATATTTTCTCTTGCAAAGTTCTACAGGTGTAAATTTTGGTACTGCCGAGCAGCGGGTACTGATGTTCCTCTAACAAATTCTAGAGCCTAGGGCTGCCTAAAATTCTATGTCTTAATACAATATAGCAAGTTATTTTTCATTAGCCATGCTGAAAGGCAAGGCCCATGACACAGAATGTATTAGCTGTCATGGCAATGAATGCACAGAGGTGTGACAGTCCTCATGCTAACCGGTATGTATATATTATTTGTTATAAATGGACGAGGCAGTTCAAGTTCTAAGTTAGTATTTCTCGGGTAATAGTTTCAAGCTGTACGGCACAGCTGTATGGACCCAGACACACATGCTATCGCAGTAATGCTTTGATAGCAGGGGGCCCTTGAGTGTCAGGATATAGAAAAGGCAGCAGTTGCTGGCTGTGAAAACAGTCTGATGCAAACCAGATGGGGGACTGACTTGATGGGCAACACAAAGGAAAACAATTGGCTCATTCACCAAAGTCAGACCACTACCCTAGAGAATAACCAGAAGACAATAAGACAGGCACGACTGATGCAAACAAGCAACGGCCATGTGGCAAAGCTGGAAAATAAATGGATTTCTCCCCACACCAGGGCTATAAATGATCTCTCCTTGATTGCTGCTCATTACAGAGTTGTATTTCAGGTATTGCAGGGGATGTGTGTACACAGCCATATTTAAAAAGACAGATAATCAGGAAAAGGCTTGAGTTTCCTTGCTTGTCAGACATGTTTATGGCATCAATAAATTACACCAAAACGATGTATGCAGACTGGACATAACTTTGTGCTGAAAGTTCTAGTGGCACCATCTTTCCAAATCGTAGATGCAAACATCTGGCACATGAAGTTAAAGCAGACCTTCCAAGGAAAACCAAAGTTTCGCTTTTTAGGTAGCCCCCTGCTTCCAAACATCAATGGCTTTAAAAAGTCATTGATCAAGAAACCCCTTACTGGATATTTGTCTGCTGAATTACTTGCATCATTCTGTAACACTCACATCATGTATCATCATTTGCCATTTTTATTCTATGAAATGCTGTTATCGCCTTTTTTTAAATCTTTTTGCATCTCTGTGATGCTGGTCGTTTTTGGCCTTTCAGACACTTCCTGTCTACATGTAGCCACTCCAACATCAGGTGCATGCAGCTGTTCTGGACCGCCTTACTGATAATGACTAAGGTAGAGCATATTTGTGCAATGTGTGTCTGCACTGCTGGGGGGAGGACTATCGGAAAACAGTCGTCATTCCATTATAGGGATGTCAAACCGATTTTTCCTCCATTTAAGTAAATCAAAATGCAGGAGTCGCTTAGAAGAAAAGTATGCATGTGAAAGCAAGCTGCGTTTGCACAACTACAAAAGTCCAAACATTGATATTGAAGATAAAAGGTTAGGTGTAAAGTATAACTAAAGATCCACCTTTTGTGGAGATGCCCGAAATTACACATATATTGGAGGAAGGTAGAGGACACCCTTGGTAATTTGTTCCAAGTTGAACTTCATACCAATCCCAAACTTTGTCTATTGGGCATAGTGGATGATGTTAAGGTAGAGGAAGTTACTAAACAAGCTTTTTTCAAGAGCTCTATTCCAAGCCCGTATTCTGATTCTTAAGCACTGGAAGTTGGTGGACCCTCCCTCCTGGATGGAAATAATAACTAAAAGCAAAACTTTTTTTTTAGTTTTGGATAGAGTGGAGAGGGATTAGAACACCTGTCAGGTATTATTGCTGTCTGTGCCCCAGTTAAGGAGATACATCCTCTGTATCTGTCCGGTTTACCATTATCATTGAAAGTGAAAAGAAAATCCCATATTTTGGGTTGTCTCCAGAAAAGTAATAGAAGGGAAATCTTTCAATAGGGACACTAGTTCTGGTGACCTGGGGGTCCCCAGGGAATTGCCTTCATTTGCAGAGATTTCATCTTATTTCCTGCTTGGCTTCGGGACAGTAAGTGAAGGGAAATCTCCACAATGGGACTCAGATTGGGGCGAAAAAAAAAAAAAAAATCTGACAGGTGTTATTAACCCTCCCTTGCGCTATCCAAAATGAAAAAAATTTTTGCCTATAGTTCTACTTTAAAGCGGTAGTAAACCGGCAATGCCATAATGTGCTAGTATGAAAAGCATACTAGCGCATTATGTGAAACCTCCCTTAAAACAAAGCCCTCCAGCAACGTGTAGTCACTGCTGAAGGCGCTTTCATCTTCACCCGGTCTTCCTTCCGGGTACGTGGACTCCAGCTGTGTGAGTGGCCGGAGCCACGATGACGTCACTCCCGTGCACATGTGCGAGAACCGCTGTTCATAGCACAGGACTCTGAAGGAACAGCATGGTATACCGTTCCTTCAGAGCACATGCGCCGGTGACGTCATCGGCTGCATCAAAAGTAAATATCTCCTAAACGGTGCACGCTTAGGAAATATACTGTACCTATAGGTAAGCCTTACTATAGGCTTACCTATAGGTAAAAGTCATGCATGGGAATTTACTCTCCCACATTAATTCACTAAGCTATAATGATTACTTGCTTACAGCAATACCATCTAATGAGATTTGGTACTCTGCCACAGTCATCCTAAAGCTATATATTGTCCAATCATCACCCAGGCATCTAAAGCTGGCCATGTATGGATAGAAATGGAATTCCCCCATCCACCTAATTTGTGTTCATGGAGGAATCTTAACAAATAACAGTGTATAGCTAGCTTTGGGAATGGTTGATGCCAAGATCAGTCACTAGCTACTCCGAATGGGCCTAACTTAACATAGCCAAAAGAAACTGCCCAAACCATCTTAAATTCACCAATAAAACACAATCCTGCCCTGAAAAAATGGATGTTGCTGAATGTCTGAATATGACTGGTTGCTTTGTGCGACCTGTGATGATGGATATATAGGAGTCATCATTGACGCCTTATTTCTAAAGGTTCAGGCTTTTGGTCTTCTGAATCTGACAATCACATTTTGGTAAAGTGCAGGATAGATGTCCAGACCTTCTTGGCTAAATGCTGGGTCAGTGACATACTAGGTAGAAAAGCCAGAATTAGGATAACAGCTAAGAAAAACTGATTTTTAATACAGCTTACCTGTAAAATCCTTTTCTTGGAGTACATCACGGGACACAGAGCACCATAATAATGACTATGTGGGCTATACGCTTACCTTTAGGTGATTGGACAATGGCAACCAATAGTAAGACGGTTCCTCCCATATAACCCCTCCTATACAGGAAGTGCCTCAGTTTTGTAGCAAGCAATGACAATCCCAGAAAGAGGGGAGGGACCTCTGTGTCCCGTGATGTACTCCAAGAAAAGGATTTTACAGGTAAGCTGTATTAAAAATCCGTTTTTCTTTATCGTACATCACGGGACACAGAGCACCATAATAATGACTATGTGGGATGTCCTAAAGCAATGCATCTGAGGGGGGGACGGACACATTATCCCTAAGCCCAACGGGCCTGAGACTATAAAGCTGCCTGCAACACGCTGTGGCCAAAAACAGTCTCTTTTTGAGATCTCACATCCACCTGGTAAAACCTGGTGAACGTATGAATTGAAGACCAAGCGGCCGCTTTGCAAACCTGAGCCATAGACACCTGCTGGCGTACTGCCCATGATGCACTAACCCCTCTGGTGGAGTGTGCTCTTAAATCCCGGGGTGGAACCCTGTGCTTTAATCCATACGCCTGGATAATAGCTTGACAAATCCACCTGGATATAGTTGAACTTGTTGCCGGCTGTCCTTTCTTAGGACCCTCAGGCAAGACAAAAAAAACAGTCAGTCTTCCAAAAGGGAGCTGACATTTCCAAATAAACCTTTATCACCCTCACCACATCCAGTGAGTGAAGCGACCTTTCCTCCCTAGTCTTAAGGTTTGGAAAAAAGGAAGGTAAAATTATATCCTGATTCAAATGAAATTTGGAAACCACCTTCGGTAGAAAAGCCAAACGAGGGCGCATGACCACTCTGTCCTGATGAAGAACCATAAAAGGGCGGCCAATTCTAACACCCTTCTAGCCGATGTTATAGCCACCAAGAAAACAAATTTCCTGGTCAATAGCACAAAAGGGATATGCCTAATAGGTTCAAAAGGGTTGACTCTGTAAGGCTGACAGTACCAAATTTAGGTCCCAAGGACATAAAGGTGGTTTAAGCGGCGGCCTCAGGTGTGGAACTCCCTTGACAAAGGTTCGCACCAAAGAATGGGATGCAATTGGTCTTTGGAAAAAAACCGATAAGGCCGAAATCTGTCCCTTAATTGTCCCTAAAGCGAGCTGCAAGTCTACTCCTGTTTGAAGAAAAGCGAGAACTCTTCCAATCGTATACCTACGAGGGTTCCATTTCCTTTTCTCACACCAAGAAATGTATGACTTCCAGACTCTATAATAGATAGCTCTAGAAACTGACTTTCTAGCATTTATCAAAGTGGACAAGACTGAACCCATAACACCACGGTCTTTCAATAGTCTGGTCTCAATAGCCAGGCCATCAAATTCAGCAACCGTAAAGAAGGATGGAATATGGGCCCTTGAGACAACAGGTCTGGACGGCAAGGAAGGACCAACGGGTCCCCTACTGCCAATTTCACAATCTCTGAGCACCATGATCTCCTGGGCCACGCTGGGGCCACCAAGATCACCGGCCTCCGTTCCTCCCGTATTCTGCGTAGTAAGTGCGGCAGAATTTGGATCGGAGGGAAGGCATATATCAGAGAATACTGATCCCAAGGAACTACTAATGCGTCTATCCCGACAGCAAGCGGATCCTTGGTCCTGGATACAAACCTGTCCAGCTTGGCATTGAATCTGGATGCCAGCAGATCCACATCTGGGGTTATTCTGTAGAAAAACCTCGGGATGCAGGGACCATTCCCCTGGTAACAATTTTTGGTGACTTAGGAAATCCGCCTGCCAATTGTCCACCCCCGGAATAAACACTGCCGACAGAAATGGCACGTTTTTCTGCCCAGGTCAGTAAATGATCTACCTCTCTTTGGGCTGCCTGACTCCTGGTACCTCCCTCGTGGTTGATATATGCCACTACTGTGGAGTTGTCGGACTGGACTCTGACAGGAAGACCCCGCGATCTGGACGTCCAGAATCGCAGGGCCAGACGAGCTGCTCAGGTCTCCAATAGATTGATGGGCAGAGTCCTTTCTGTCTGGGACCATATTCCCTGAACAGACGCTTCCTCTAGGACTGTTCCCCAGCCGAGAAGACTGGCGTCCGTGGTTACAACTTTCCAGGCTATCGGTGGAAAAGATTTTCCTCTTTTTAAGTTGCTGGTTTTTAACCACCAAGAGAGGCTCCATAGAACCTGTGTAGATAGAACCATAGGCTGATCCAGGGTTCAAGCTGACTTGTCCCAGGTTTTTAGACTGTTCTGGAACACTCTGGAGTGGAACTGTGCATATGGCACTGCGCTGAAAGATGACATCATCTTGCCCAGTAATCTCATGCACAGCCGAATAGAAGGAGTTAGTTCTTTTTTCACCTTCTGTACGAGTTCCACTATGGAGGCGACCTTTAAGGGCGGAAGAAACACCTTTTCTTGGGCGGTGTCCAGGACCAGACCCAGATACACCAAGGTTTGGGTCGGACAAAGAGCTGACTTGTCCATATTTAGCATCCAACCTAGGCGTTGTAAAAACCGTACTGTTCTTGACACGTTTTGAACTAGTATGGGGCGAGAGCATTCCCTTAGAAGAAGATCGTCCAGATATCCTATTACGGAGACTCTTTGAGACCTCAGGGAGGCCAATACTGGGGCCGAAATCTTTGTGAAGACCCTGGGGGCCATGGCCAAACCGAAAGGTAGTGCCACAAATTGGAAATGACTGCCCTCTACAGCGAAACGTAAGAACCTCTGATGTGGACCGAATATCGGCACATGAAGGTACGCGTCCTTGATATCTATGGACGCTAAATAGTCTCCCTTTCTCAGAGACTTTATTATTGAACGAACCGACTCCATGCGGAAGGATCGGACATCTACAAAGAAGTTGAGAGCCTTGAGGTCCAAAATGGGCCTTACTTCCCCATTTGGTTTTGGCACGGTGAATAGGTTTGAGTAAAACCCCTTGAATCTTTCCTCGTGCGGAACCTTTACAATTACCCCCTGCGTCAGCAGATGGTGTAAAGCTAGGAATAGGCATCTTCTCTTCTCTGGATCCGACGGGACCCTCGAGTACAGAAACCGGTTTGGGGGACTTCCCGGAACTCTATTCTGTAACCGTATTTTACAGTGGAAATGACCCATCTGTCTTAAACCAGTTCTTCCCAGGCCTCCCCAAACAGCCGAAGCCTGCCCCCCACTCGTGAGAGTGGGGGCGCCCCCTTACAAGGTAGACTTGGAGTTGGGCTTGGGTGTTTTTTGGGGCCCAGGGTTTCTTCTGACCCTGGGGTCTTTTAAACCCAGACGGCTGAGGCCGTCGATACCGCTTAGGGGAAGAGGCACCAGGTCCTGGAGCATTAGGAATTTTAAAAGAGGGCTGCTTCCCTTTCTTTTTAATAGGAAGCAGGGCACTCTTTCCTCCAGAGATCTTTTGGATGTATTTATCCAGATCCTTGCCAAACAGGCACTCTCCATGAAATGGGAAAGCTGTGAGTAGCCTTTTACATTGCGTCTCAGCAGATCAGTTCTTTAGCCACAATACTCTGCGCATATGAACTGACAGTAACGCAAAACGAGACATCTGTTGGATTGAGTCTTTCAATGCGTCTACCGCAAAAAACATAAGGCATGAGGGATCTCTGATAACTCCTCAGCAGATTCCTCCTGGCAAGGTATGTTCTTTACCAACTTCTTAAAGCGATCCTTTAGTGATTGGCAAATCCCAATAGCTGCGACTGCTGGCTGAACTGCTGCACCAGCCACCGAAAAGGAGGCCTTTAATAAGGACTCTAGCTTTTTATCAGCCAGATCCTTAAATACCTGGGCATTATCCACTGGACAGGTTAAACTTTTATTCACAGAAGATATGGCAGCGTCCACCAAGGGTGTGCTCCATTTTTTCCTGAACTTCTCCTCCATAGGATACAAGACAGAAAACCTTTTTGGAGGTAAGCATATCCTGTCAGGGTGCTCTCAGTCCGCGTAAACCACCTGCTCCAGTAACAGATGCAACGGGAACGCTTGGGAAATTTGCTGAGGTCGCAAAGATCCCAAAGTAGAACAGGAGAGTGCAGACTCCTGAACCAGGGGTAACTTAAACCCAATTTGTATCATGTCCATTAGAGATTGGATAAACAATTTTTGGGAATGGGAGGCTGAAATTGGCTCTTCAGAGCCAGAGTCCTCACCCGAGGATTCTTCAGCCTCTCCTTCCTCTCGGTCCTTTATGACCACTTCTTCCAAATCCTCTGCCCATTCTGGATCCAGATCACCTGGACCCATCTGGCTACAAGAATCCTGGTGCTGTAGTGACTCTCCACTTGGCCCAGGCTCAGGGGAGGGAGATCTATTATGCTTCCTCCCCCCCTGTGTTACAGAGGCAATCATGCCAGCTATTTTGCCCTCAAGGCCTGCTAAGGCAGATGCCAAATCCTCTTTTGTAACATAAGCCGAGGCAGGTACATGGTAGTGGCCACTATGCCTGACAAGTGCAATGGCTCAGCCAGGCCAGATGCTGCAGGTCTTTCAGGAGAAACTGAGGCTGCATCAGCATGAGGTTGGTCTCCTACTTTTTGCGGAGGGACTCTTACCCCTGTGCTTGCCTTGTTCCCTATACCTCGTTTTCTGGAAGACATTGCTTACACACGAGGAATAAATAAGGAGTACTCCCCACAAACTATAACCAGCCTTAAACCTGTCACCACTGTGTCCAAGACCACCAGACTCACGTGCCCAACAATCGCTCTGTGTTTGTTCACGCGCACGCCAGGAGCTCCATGCCTATAAGCACTAGCTTGAGAGTGAGCGCGCGCTTCAGCGATCAGCGGCACGCCTACCGCACGGCGCATGCGCCGTCCTGACGCACGCGGCGCACCTATGACGCGCACAGCAGCGGAGCATGCGGCGGACACGTGGCGCGTGCATGCGCACCTCGTGCACGACAGAATTCAAAAAATGCGCGCCAAACCGGCCTTCTGTAATCTTAGACACAGGCTCAAGGCTTATACCAGCAGATACAAAAGGGAAATACATACATAAATATAAAATCCCAAATGGAGTGCTCACCATCCCAAGCAGCAGGGCCCGTCTTACCAGGCTCAATCTTCCCCCATCACGGCGGGTAGCGCCTCTAGGGACCGGGTCCCCCATATATTGGGGTCCACACCCCTGGACCCGTAAAGCACCCTTTCTGGTTTAACTTGGGCAAGATTGACCAGGAATACCAACTTAACAAGGGTCCAGCGCCTATATAGGACACATTACAAGCAACACCTCGTTCTTGAACCGAGGTTCGGGTACCATCCACTTTAGCTTTGTTATGCCATCCGAATGGATCTGATTATAATGTCCTCAGTGGGACATTCTTTGAAGAAATTTGAAAAGCTTCAACAGCCATGACCATCACCTTCAAGACACTGGCGAAAAAACTGAGGCACTTCTTGTAAAGGAGGGGTTATATGGGAGGAACTGTCTTACTATTGGTTGCCAGTGTTCAATCACCTAAAGGTAAGCGTATAACCCACATAGTCATTATTATGGTGCTCTGTGTCCCGTGATGTACGATAAAGAAAAGCCATTTAATCGTATATGAGACAATAATCTCAAAATCAAAATCTCTTGTTAAAAACAACCAGTATTTAAAAGTGTATGAAAGTTTTTACTGTTCCATAGTAGTTCTATTTGCCTATCACCATGACCAGCCAAATTTGTAGCAGATCCAGCCACTCACAGGCGAGAAGAAAAGGTATCGAGCAACTGCTTGTTTATGGTGGGCCAGCATTACCTAGTCATGAATTCTAGCACAGATGACATTCAAGTGGCTAACAACCGACTTTAGGCTCAATTTCACAAAGCTTAACACCAGGATAAGGATCTTTATTTAAAAAAAAGTGATAGTCATTATCAGCCAATATGTCCAATAGGATTTGGAAATTACAGTCACATGGCTACAATAGGGATCCTTATTTTTGTACTGAAGCTTCTTAATGTAATCTAACTATACTGTAAGAAAATGAAGCAAACTATTGGAACAAGGACTGAACATTCTAATCGAAGCCTGCAGGGTAATTATAAAAAGGAGTTTACTTCTATGTTAAAAAGGCAGGAACAAAGCCAGGTGTATTTGCAACATGTCACCATATTGTAAATAATTCAGTGTACTTAGAGAGGATGCTGCTTTGCAAAATTCCAAACATTACTTTGATGCAGCCAGTAAATGCAATACAAATTGGATCCAGTACAAGCACTGGAGGTGTGCAGTGTAAAACAAACACATTGTAATTTGTGCAATGTCACCTTTCATACTGGGATTCACACTTACCTAAAAAATACTGACCTCACTTCCACCATTTGACTAGCAAGTGAGAAACCGCACTTCCTGGAAAAACTTAAAATTTACAAGCTATACAATTCACAACTCACAGGCTTGTGATTCTGCTCAGCAGAGAACCTGTCACATACATGGCAAGGTATGAAACCCTGTCTGGACAGCATAGAACTGCTACAGCTTTCCATTATCACTTCTCTTTACCCTTCTATACTGCATGAAGTTGTCATTGTTCGGATAGAGCAAACAAATGTCCTAACCAATACGACACATGGATGGAAAATCTGACTGCATTTGTCTGTATCTGCAGCCACTGTACAATTAATTCTATTGTCCGCGAGTGTTTCAGTTGTTAAGTATAGGTGGAAAATGTGAGATTGCCATTTCTGACCATATCACAATATGGCTTAGTCATATGCCCAATGTTCCTAGTCAGGTCAGAGCAGTGGCGTCTCCAGCTTTCAAATTTAGGGGGGGCACATGGGGGGACAGGGACAAAAGTAGGGGGGCAACTATAAAATGTATATATATATATATATATATATATATCCTGGGGCCCTTTACTACGACCCCACAACGGGCCCTTTCACATGTTCTGCAGTGAGCTCCCTTCCTACTGTATTGGGGTCCCCCAGGGTGGCAGAAAACAAGAGATATATGTCACCAGCATATCAAGAAAATATAAGGATCCAAAGCAGTGGGAGAACTATCAGGGTTGCAAAGGTTGTCTTGCCTCCGGGCCCTGGTGTTCTGCCACTGTGGGGTTCCCCAGCCTCCTCTTGCTGTCCTGCCCCTGCTATTGACAGCTCTGGTCTGGCATCTCTTGGAATTTACAGGCTGGTCCTCCTGTCCTAAGGATGGGAGAAATCAGTCTGTTTTTTCAGTAACTGAAAGTCCTGGTGGAGTCCTTCCTGCAACTCGCTCTTCTCCCTGCCAATGAGGATGCAGGTAAAGGAGCAGATCAGGCGACCGTGGTTGTGTGAACGCTCGCATTATGCAGTGTCAGTGAGCAGGGGAGGGGGGAGGAATCACCCGCAGGAGCTGACTGGGGACTCTCTCCCTCTTAGACATTGATTTTTTGTAAAAAAAAAAAAAAAAAAAAATTTTTTTTTTTTTGGGGGGGCACATGGTGGGGCACAGCATAATGTTGGGGGGGTCAGGGCCCCCTCTGGCCCCCCCCTAGGGTCGCCATTGGGTCAGAGGTCCTGATCACATGCATGGTCAACTTTAGATCTTGTTCTGGCCCACAGAACATTATATTCGTAGTGCAGATGATAGACAGCAAAATAAATGAAAATTAAACACTACCAAAACAGAGCAGTCACTGGTTTAACTCACACTGCCTAAAGCAAGGCATGTTATTGTATGCTTCTCATTCATAAACATAAAATCAAGTGCAGCTCATCCCTTAAAGGATCAGTCCACCCAAACCTGATATTTAAAGTGATATTAAAAAGGTTTTTTTACATTTTTTTTTTTAAAACAACAAACATCTCAAACTTACCTGCTCTGTGTAATATTTTGCACAGAGCAGCTTTGATCCTCCACCTCTTGGGTCCCTTACCGGCGCTCCTGGCTCCCTTTCTTCCTCTCTTTCCCGAGCTGCCTTTGACATACAGAACGTGGCTTGGCCCCACCCCTTCTCCTTCCTCAGTAGCTGTTATTGATAACAGTGGGAGCCAATGGCTCCAGCTGCCGTCTCTCAGCCAATGAGGAGGCAGAGACCTGGGAAAGCAGACGCTTTGGTGCAGATTGCTGGATCGCAATTGGGCTCAGGTAAGCATTAGGGGGCTGCAGGGGGAGCTGCATACTGAAGTTTTTTTACCTTCATGCAAAGAATGCATGAAGGTAAAAAAACGTTCAATCTTTAGAACCACTTTAACGTGACACTAAACTCTGTAATGTACAACCCCAATTCCAAAAAAGTTAGGACATGGTGTAAAATCTACATAAAAACAGAATGCAATGATTTTCAAATCTCATAAACCCATATTTTATTCACAATAGAAAACATATGAAATGTTTTTTTTTTTTTTTTACAAGAGAATATTAAATGTTTAAACTGAGAAAATGTACCATTTTAACCTCTTCCCGCTGACCTACGCAAATGTGGAATGGGCACATCTGGAAAGGCACCATCACTGCTGAAAGATATATCCAGGTTTTAGAGCAGTATATGCTCTCATCCAGACAATGTCTTTTTCAGGGAAGGCCTTCCATATTTCAGCAGCACAATTCTAAACCACATACTGCATCTATGACAACAGCATGGCTTTGTAGTAGACATGTGCACACTGAAATATTTTGTTTCGGAATTTAGTTTTCGTCTGAAAAATACATTTATTTAGTTACTCCCGAAATTCGTTTTTATTTATTTCATTAAAAATTGCATTCGTCCGAAAATCCAAATTAATTAAGGTCGAATCTGTCATTGAAGGCTTATGGTGTCTGTCGAATGTTCAAAGAAGATTTGATGGAGCAGCTAAACTGTATGTGTACATTTCCGGTCAAATTTTCCACCTACAAGCTAGCTGTAGTAGAATTCTAATGTTGTATGACTAGCAATAATTAAATTTATTAATTATTTTACTAGTCAACCAACATTAGAATTTTTCTATAGCCTATGGGCGGATGCATTTGACCGGAAATGTACGATTGCAGCGTCGTACAGTTTAGTTGCTCCGTCAAATCTTCTTAGAACTTTCGACAGACACCATAAGCCAAAGATTCGACGTTTGTATGTTTTTCGTTGCTTTGTCGAATATTCGTCGTTCATGTTGAATGGTCTACTCTACCCCAACAGTTATCCAATTTTCACATTCGTTTCTCAATCTCCAAGTGCAATGGCAGGCACGCCATCTGACGTTGTGTCAGATATTGATATGGCATTATACTATAGAATCTATAATAATAAATCCGCCCCCACAACACGGGCAGCCTCTGAGGCTATCACAACACTAGCAACACTAGTATCACTATCAAGTTCACAACACTTATGCCCCGTACACACGGTCGGACATTGATCGGACATTCCGACAACAAAATCCTAGGATTTTTTCCAACGGATGTTGGCTCAAACTTGTCTTGCATACACACGGTCACACAAAGTTGTCGGAAAATCCGATCATTCTGAACGCGGTGACGTAAAACACGTACGTCGGGACTATAAACGGGGCAGTAGCCAATAGCTTTCATCTCTTTATTTATTCTGAGCATGCGTGGCACTTTGTGCGTCGGATTTGTGTACACACAATCGGAAATTCCGACAACGGATTTTGTTGTCGGAAAATTTTATCTCCTGCTCTCCAACTTTGTGTGTCGGAAAATCCGATGGAAAATGTCCGATGGAGCCCACACACGGTCGGAATTTCCGACAACACGCTCCGATCGCACATTTTCCGTCTGAAAATCCGACCGTGTGTACGGGGCATTACACAATAGCAGCAGATTATTATGAAAAAGTTAAGTTGAACTGTAGCTTGCTTCACTATTGTTCTGCTGCTGTGCTTATGCTTAATTGCTAAATAATTCAGGTTCTCTGACAAATGGACCAGCTAAGATTGACTGTCTTCTGAAATGATTCAGTGTGTGTGTCTCTCTTAGCTAGCAAATCGTAAGTGAAAGTAAGTTGGCTGTACGTGTGTACTTAGTTCTAGCTATTTTACTGCCCCTCCTCTTTGGTTACAATCGGCCAATAACATTCATCATCATCATTATTTTTATTTTACTTCCCCCACACAATTCCAGCAGAGATCTTTTCTCTCTATGTAGAATAATCTTGGACTAATAGAGTTAAGGTTAGGCACATTCGACCACAGGTTCGATAGACACAGATTGTTATTGTCAGCGTCATGTCGAATCTCCTATCTATATCGAACTGTTGTCGCAACGAAAACAAAAATAAAGCATTTGTTTATGTCGGATCTTTCGGTTTTCGTATGCTGCACTTTCGTTATCGTTTGTTAAAACGATAACGAAAATACCTGAAATTCGGATGAAAATGCATTTGGACGAAAACGAATGCACATGTCTACTTTGTAGTAGAAAGGTTCGGGCGCTTAACTGGCCTGCCTGCAGTCCAGACCTTTCACCAATTGAAAATATTTGGTGGATCTTGAAATGAAAAATATGACAAAGATGACCCAGGACTATTGAGCAGTTAGAATCATATATCAGTCAGGAATGGGACAACATTCCTCTCCCAAAACTCCAGCAATTGGTCTCCTCAATTCCCAGACATTACAGAGCGTTAACAATGTCAATACAGGGCATTTTTACACCCTTCCTGCCCAGGCCAATTTTCAGTTTTCAGCGCTGTCGCATTTTGAATGACAATTGCGTGGTCATGCAACACTGTACCCAAATAAAATTTTTATCATTTTTTTCCCCACAAATAGAGCTTTCTTTTGGTGGTATTTTATTTCTTGCGCTATAAACAAAAGGCTCTGTTACCGGCAATCGTGGGTGCCTGGTGAACAACGCGGCCGCCGGAGGCGCACCAGCCCCTGAGTAATGCGGCATATGCGTGTGCGCGCCCCCTAGACGGCCGGGAAGCCCAGGACGTAATATGACGCCCGCCCACGATGGGAGATCGCTACTACAGATGTCATTTGACTATGGGCGGGGTAGAAAGTGGTTAGAAGAAGTCCCAACTTTTTTGAGACATGTTGCCATTATCAATTTCAAAATTACCACATTTTTATTTTAAAGTGGTGCATTTTCTCAGTTTAAACATTTGATATGTTATCTATTTTACAAAGCGTCCCAACATTTTTGAAATTGGGTTGTATTCTTATATATTCAAAAAATTACCTTCTATTGCTCTCAACCGTCTCCAAATCCCTAATATTTTTTCTTTGCTGCTGTAATCCAACTTCCTGCTAGAGAGTGGTTACATTCCTTCTCCATGGTCCCGCTGTATGTAGGAATATAGCCATCCTCTGTTGCTCTCTCCTGAGATGGACTACTAGAGTCTATGGGATTTGTAGTGTGCATAGAGCAATGCACAAGACTAACTAGCGTGCACTGCTCATTCCAAGCAAACAGAAGTGAGAGAGAATAAGGACATTGTTTAGTGTCATTTTAAGAGTTTTAATGGTTTGAGCAAGTCCATGGAATTACACAGGGTTTGGGTACTTAACACTGTGATCTCTGTGCCATAAATCCTGACTTCTGTCTCACTAGGTGTTTGCAGAGTTGCCGTTGCTCTTATTACACCGTCCGGAATATCAAATAAATTAAAACTCAAGCAGGGAAAGTGGATGGCCTCAAAATTTGATAAAGTAACATGCATGATAGGGTACAAGTCAAACACCTGAAACAAGAATATAGACCTGGAAAATAAAACCTATATCAGACCTCCTTTTCTACCTTCTTATTTGGGGTCAGCAGCTCTGGGTACCAATGCCAAAGGACTAGCATGACAACCAGGCAAATGGGAAGTCAGCAATGGCTGCCTCTATGTTTACCTGTAAAACCGTATGATGCACATCCTGTAGATGTACATTAACTTAACTCTGTGCATCAATAAAACAGTCTGCCCCCATACGTGCGCTGTTTCAGTGGACTTATAGCAACCAACCAGGATAGGAGAGCGAAGGTGTTAGAAGCTGATAGATCTAAAAAACTGTCTGAAGGACCATTTCCAAGTTTGTCATAACAATGGAATGGATGACCCAATAACTTTTTCAAGAGACAGTGAGAAAACAAGAGGACTCTTAAGTTTTGAGGAGTTTCTAAGCAGATAGGAATTTTCCAAAAAAGGAAAACCCCTTCAAAAAGGAAGTCAATGAAGCTGGAAGTCAGCAACAAACTTGGTCCAAAAAATAGATCTTGTCTAATTTGGGTAACGGTTTATTTGACTCTACTGGCCATCACTCCTTCACTTGTTAAGGGCCGTACACACGAGGCTTCTGTCAAAGGGGCAGGACCAAAAAAGGTCCGCTGATCGGCATTCGATCAGCATTCTCAGCCAATGGCTGAGAGCACTGACTGGTGTGTTCTGGCAGGAGGCTGTTCCCCTGGTCAGTACACAATAGCTCAGCGGGGGAAATCGATGTACTAATATCGGATTGTTAGTACAGCAGCTCCACCTGAGCCCTTCAGTTATTTTTCGTTCAGCCCATTGGGTTGAATGAAAAAAAAAACTAATAGTGTGTACCTGGCTTTATACTTGGAAATGTCCATCCCAGGTGGCAGAATTTGCCTGTGTGTGGCCTACTCTAGTAGAGCAGACAATACTACTAGGTGGAACTGCAAACTGAATTGCTGACCCTGCTTTAAATGTTATTGTTTAGTCTCTGGAATGTAATTGTACTGAAAAAGAAAACGCATAATCTAATCAGCAAGTGTATGTGTGATGTGTTCTAGCCATAATGCCTGAATAGTAATGTTCAGCCAGGAAATGAGGACCAGCTGACACAAAGCTGGGTGATCTCAACTTATCAGATTGTGTCACAACCATCACATACTAGTCACATTGGCACAATGAAGGTATTGATAAAATCTTCAGCTGCGTCAGGTTAGGGAATGTCTGGGGTGTTTGCAGCTTAAACAGATTATTAACAAAAATATATTCATTTGCAGACTTTTCCCAGATCAGTGGTTGTAGTTATTCTAATACAATATTATCATATATAACAGGTATAACCAAGGAAAGCCTATCCTGCCTTTAAATAACAACTAAACTTTGACCTTCTCTATTGGCTCATCCCTACACAGGTATTACCTTTTTGTAATTACTTGTTCCTCTCCTTTAAATTGTAGACAGGTTTGCTTGGTAAATATCCAGGTTGTGCTTCCAATTTAATAGTGTAGTTATTGTACTTTACGGTGAACCAATGAACCAAGCAAGGCATTGTCAGTAGACCTTTACCAAAAGTAAAAGATGACGTAGGCTAGCCACACACACATTGATGTCTCTTGTTCAGTCTGCGAGCTGCACAAATGAAAATCAATAGATTCCTTCACCAGTTTGGGCGAGGGAATTTGCACGGTTGGCTGTTGATTTCAGCAGCTGCAGCACCTGTGGTTGTCTGAATAGCCAAACAATGACTAATCAGATAAGATGCAGCCACTGTTTGGCCAATCATTTTCCACCCAGCTCTGTCCTTTTTTAAATCGAATTTGTAGAGCCAGGTGCTGTGAGGGCCACCCATAGCTCAAATTTTAGCCGAATCAGCCGAAATTGGAGCTATATATAGCTAGCTTTATTCTGCAAAAAAAAAAAAAAATTTCACAGTGGTTGTTCAGCACAGATTCTGATTGAACTACCTGGCATACAGAGAGAGAACCTCAAATGTACATATTAAAGTGGTTGTAAACTCCTATTGATTAATTGTACCTATAGGTAAGCCTATAATAAGGCTTACCTATAGGTACTGTAAATATCTCCTAAACGTGCACCATTTAGGAGATAGTCACTGTATATGCAGCCGATGATGTCACCAGGAACTGCCACCCATGCCGTTTCTTCAAAGCCTGTGACGTCTCACACAGCTCCGGCCAGTCACATAGCCGAAGTCCGCGGACCCGGAAGGAAGTCGGGCGAAGATGGATGCGGCCACCAGCGGTGACAACGAGGGCTTGGTTTGCAGGTAAGTTTCACATAACTTATTATTTATTTCAGGTACTTATATAGCGCCGTCAATTTAGGCAGCGCTTTACATATACATTATACATTCACATCAGTCCCTACCCTCAAGGAGCTTACAATCTAAGGTCCCTAACTCACATTCATACATACTAGGGACAATTTTAGACAGGATCCAACTAACCTACCAGCATGTCTTTGGAGTGTGGGAGGAAACCGGAGTACCCGGAGGAAACCCACGCAGACACAGGGAGAACATGCAAACTCCAGGCAGGTAGTGTCGTGGCTGGGATTCAAACCAGCAACCCTTCTTACTGCTAGGAGAAAGTGCTACCCACTACACCACTGTGCCGCCCATAATGTGCTAGTATGCGATGCATACTAGCACGTTATGCATTTACTTTGCAGGTCAGAGTTTTTTTTGTTTTTTTTTAAGCAAGCGGTTTACTTCCTCTTGTTTTGGCTTGTTTGGCTGTACTTGTCCTATGGATCACAGGAGTGCAGTTCAATCTGCACTCCTGTGACCTTTTTTTCAGCAGACAGCAGGCTGAAGCCCGCTGTCGGCTGACGCCAAAGAGCCGGTCCAGATCATGACAATGAAGTCTGGATTCACCTACATGCCTGGACTGGCACCTGGCTCAGCCTCTCAGCAAGCCGCTCAAAGCCTGAGCCAACCGCTCCCATCCCCTCCACAGCCCAGTCCTCCAGTGAGTGAGGTAGGGGATAGACCAGAGAGCGGTGACTGATAGTCACCAGCTCTCTGCTCAGTGAGCTCTGAGAACCGAGCGAACGGCATTGTTTGATTGCTCGGTTCTCAGTGTTAGAGCCAGTGGGGAACAAATGCAGCATCAGGCCGATTCTGAATCCACCTAGGCAAGTTTGATTGTGAAAACAAAAAAAAAAAATCCCATACTTCTCTTTTAAATAATCAGAAAATTAAAGATACCCTGTCACTAGACCATTTATTCCAACACTCTTCCTAAAACACAATTAGTGAATTTAAATATGAAAACCCAACATTTCATATTCTTGCTTTGTGCCTACTGTTCCATGTGCTTCATTTGTGTGAAATCCCTGGTGTTCCTGTCAGTCCCTCGGCTTTCCTATTAAAAACTGACCACACTAGGCATGAAAGCACAGCATGGCCAGTTTTCTAACTGTGCTTTTATCTCAGCCTGCTCTCCTCCTTGTGTTGACATGCCCCCACTGCACAGCCATTGGCTGGGAAGCCCAGTGTGCTGCCGTTTCTCCTACCTTAGCTCTTATGCAGCTGAAAACAGAGGGAATGTGATCACTTATAAAAAGGGAGGGGGGGGATTTATAATGTTTTTTTAAATGTATACACAAATGTTTTGCCTTTCATTTCTATTTTAAACTGAAAGGGTTGTTTTACAAGGTGAGGGTTTACATATATTTTAACATACTTTATGCATGTTATTTATCCGAAAAAACTTCCCTAGAAAGAACATCCAAAAGCTCAAAAACTGCTGTTTAAAGACACCTTTTTGAATGTATTGCCAGCAGCCCCAGAAGAATCAGAGCTGTCACTCAAGTGACACACTACATTATTCCACTTCTCTTTTTCCTCAGCAGCTACATAAAATGTAACTGAGGATGGGGTGAAGGAGCTGGGCCAGCACATAGATAATTAGACACAGAGAGAAGAGAAGAGGGTTATGGTGTGCAAGGAGGGTGGGATAGTGTTACGGAATTGATTGTTCCTACAGTAGTCCCATTTTCCAGGAAGTTCAAAGGCACATTGCAAATGAAAAAAAAAATTACAGAAAGGAAAAAACACTACAAGTAGCATTTAAAATACTTGACTTTTGGTGGCTCTTTATGGTGCAGCATTAAAAGAACATGTCATGCTTTAATTTACAAGTAAATAGAAATATAATTTAGAATGTGTACCAACTGAGAGTACATGCCAAGCAGTATTTACCATATTATGGGTGGCAAAGTTAGAGGGGGCAGCACCAAACCTCATAACTTACATAGCATCCTGCATTACTGCGTGCACTTTTTTTAAGCACATTTGTATCCATTGGTTTTCTATCTTTCTTATCTGAAGATCCTGCCAGTAATAGCAATGCTCTTGCTGAAGTAGGCTAAAGTGCTTACGTTTTCCTCCGCAATTACCAGCAGAGTTATCAGACTGTCATGTGCTCCTTTTCAATGGGACTACAGTAAAAAAAAAGCTCTGCACACGCCTCCTTCAGCACCCCCTTGAGTTTGACTGTGGCTTACGGCTCTGCTCATCCTTCAGTTTCAAAAACTAGTGAAAGGACCGGTGTTCTGCCGAGAAAGTTCCGCTCGGCGGATTAGTTCCCCCTCTACTGCGCATGCGCAGTAGAAGCCGGCGGAAATAGCCGAAGCGGAACAGCTGAAAATCAGCTGTACACGGCGCCTGTAAGAGGGCCCCTCGCGGGCTCGCTTCGCTCGCCACGCTTCGGGCACGGCCTCGCTGCGCTCGGCACTTTTAGATTCCCCCTCTAGGTCCACTTGGATAGAGGGGAAGGAACCTGGACCCAGAGCGCAGGCGCCGTGTACAGCTGATCGAAGCGTTTGAGCTTCGGCTATCTCCGGCGGCCGACAGTAGTACGTACTGCGCAGGCGCTGCGCCTGCGCAGTACAGGGGGGGAACCTATCCGCCGAAGGAACTTATTCGGCAAGACACCGGCAGAAATGACAGTGCCAAGTTACTTGCCAACATTAGAAAATAGATTGCAGAAGGCTGTGTGAGACAAAGTCCCAATACCCTGCCTATAACATACAAAGGAACCACTTATTGAAAGGGGCCGTAGGGGGAGGGAGAGCCACATACAGTGCAATTTTGAAAAAGATAAAAATAAAGTAGTTTTTTTATTAAATATATTTACCACTTGCCTACAGGGCACTTACACCCCCTTCCTGCCCAAGCCATTTTTCAGCTTGCATCGCTGTCGCATTTTGAATGACAATTGTGTGGTCGTGCTACACTGTACCCAAACACATTTTTTTTATCAATTCTTCACACAAATTGAGCTTTATTTTGGTGGTATTTAATCTCTGCTGGATTTTTTATTTTCTACTAAAAAAAAAAAAAAAATTTTGAAAAAAAAATTTTTTTTTACCTAACTTCTGTCAATAAATTTTGTAACCAAGGCCGGCCATATACGGTTCGAATTTTGTAAGAATTTTCTTTCGAAAATCGTATGAAAGAATTTTCCTATGAAATTCGCACCATTAGTGGGCTGCAGCAACGGCCAATTTTCAAATTTGAGGAATCGGACATGTTGGAAATTTTTAGAAAAACAAACGATTTTCTAATCAATGATGGGAGAATCGTGCGAGAAATGTAATAAGAAAAGAAAATTTACGTAGAGAAAAAAGAAGAGAAAAGAAGATTACCGGCCAAGAAAATTCTTTTCTATAGCAACATGTGGTGAAATTGAAGGCTTGGTCGGCCAAATTTCCAAAATCAATGGTGGCATCAACGGATCACAAAAAAATTGAACTTTCCGATTTTGAAAAGAAAATTTGTTCGAAATTCGACTATGTATGGCCTGCTTAAGTAATTTTCCTCCTTCACTGATGTGTGCTGATGAGGGGGCACTGATAGGCTGAACTGGTGGGCATTGAGGAGGTGGCACTGATGAAGAGGCAATAATATGCCGCACTTATGGGCACTGATAGGTGGCACTGATGGGCACTAATAGGCACTCATAGGCGGTACTGATGGGCACTGATGGGTGGCACTGATGGGCATTGATCGACAGCAGTGATGGGCAGCACTGATAGCCAGCTCTGACTGGCATCGCTAATGGGCACTGATTGCTGCCACTGGCGGGCACTGATTGCTGCCACTGGCGGGCACTGATTGCTGGCACTTTTGGCAATGGTGGGCACTGATTGATGACACTGTTGGCGCTATATTGTAATCGGGGCACTGATTACATGTGTAGATGTCCCCCTGCATGGAGATGCCGCTGATCAGCTCTCCTCACCACACACTCTGTCAGTGTGAGGCGAGGAGCGTCGATTACCGGCATCTCCGTGTTTACACGTGACCGGTTGTAATTGGACACAGCCGATTACATGGTTAAAGAGCCTGCGGACGCGGCTCTTTACAAAGATCGGGGTCGCACCGTGTCCTAGCAAAACGGCGCGCCCGTTCTGGGACGCCGTCTTATGACGGCGTCCCAGAATGAGAGCAGCACCGCCCTGCCATCATTTGACGGGCGGCAACTAGTTAAAAGGGTAGCTCCACTTTCGTGCGGGAAAAAAAATGGCAAATAAAAAAAAAAAGGATTTTTTAAAACAGCTTACCTGTAAAAACCTTTTCTTTCGAAGGACATCACGGGACACAGAGCCACAGTAATTACTGATGGGTTATATAGGTATCACTGGTGATTGGACACTGGCACACCCTATCAGGAAGTTCAACCCCCTATATAATCCCTCCCCCTTGCAGGGATACCTCAGTTTTGTAGCCAAGCAATATAGTGTATTAGAAGAGGGGCGGGACCTCTGTGTCCCGTGATGTCCTTCGAAAGAAAAGGATTTTACAGGTAAGCTGTTTTAAAAAATCCTATTTTCTTTCTCGAACATCACGGGACACAGAGCCACAGTAATTACTGATGGGATGTCCCAGAGCAATGCTACCTGAGGGGGGGGAACCACGACCAAGTAGGGTGCTATCAGACCTGAGGACCCTGTACCGCTGCCTGCAGCACACTACGCCCAAAGGCGATATCCTCATGCCTTCTCACATCCACCTGATAGAATCTGGTGAATGTATGAACTGAAGACCAGGTTGCGGCCTTGCAGATTTGAGCCATAGAGGCCCGGTGATGCACTGCCCAAGAAGCACCAATAGCCCTTGTGGAATGTGCCCTGATCTGAAACGGAGGAATCTTCTGTTTCAAACCGTAAGCTTGAATGATCAACTGTCGAATCCATTTAGAAATGGTAGCTTTTGACGCTGCCTGTCCTCTATTGGGACCCTCTGGCAGCACAAACAAAACATCCGTCTTGCGGATCTGAGTAGTTTCCCCTAGATAGGCCTTAACTGCTCTTACTACATCCAACGAATGTAGAGATCTCTCTTCCGGAGAACAGGGATCTGGAAAAAAGGAATGTAGAACAATGTCTTGGTTTAAATGAAAATCAGAAACCACCTTCGGTAAAAAACTAGGATGAGGGCGTAGTACCACTCTATCCTTGTGTATAATCAAATAAGGCTCCTTACAGGAAAGAGCTGCTAATTCTGATACTCTTCTAGCAGAAGAGATGGCCACCAGAAAAATTAATTTCCTTGTCAACAAGACCAAAGGAATCTGACTTATTGGTTCAAAAGGCTGTTTCTGTAACACAGCCAGGACCAAATTCAAGTCCCAGGGGTTTAGGGGCACTTTAAACGGAGGATTAAGACGCATCACCCCCTGTATAAAGTTTCGGACCAAAGAATGCGAAGCAAGTGGCCGCTGAAATAATACTAATAAAGCAGAGACCTGGCCCTTGATGGTACTCAAGGCCAGCTTCATCTCTAATCCCATCTGTAGAAAATCAAGGATTCTACCTATGACATATTTCCTGGGATGCCAACCTCTGGATTCACACCAGGTTATATAAGCTTTCCAGACTCTATGATAAATCATCCTGGAAGCTGGCTTCCTTGCATTAATCAAGGTAGATATGACAGGACCTGAGAGCCCACGACTCTTCAGAACGTGGGTCTCAATAGCCAAACCGTCAAATTTAGCGTTTGTAAGGCAGGATGGAACACTGGACCTTGAGATAACAGGTCTGGGCGTACCGGTAGGGTCCACGAGGAACCCACCATCATCCTTACTATTTCTGCATACCAAGTCCTTCTGGGCCAAGCGGGGGCCACCAGAAGTACCGACTTCCTTTCCTGCGAAGGAGTCGTGGTAGTAGCAGAATAGGCGGGAATGCGTAAATCAGTGAGAACCGATGCCACGGATGCAAGAGGATCTTTTGTCCTTGCCACAAATCTGTCTATCTTTTTGTTGAATCGGGATGCAAAGAGATCTACATCTGGAACCCCCCATCTTTGGCATATGGCCCAAAAGACGTCGGGATGCAGAGACCATTCCCCTGGAAGTAACTGCTGGCGACTTAGATAGTCCGCCTGCCAATTCTCTATTCCCAGGATGAAAACTGACGATATGCATGGCACATGCATCTCTGCCCAGACTAAGATCTGGTTCACCTCTTTTTGAGCAGCTCGGCTCCGGGTGCCTCCCTGATGATTGACATAAGCCACTGCTGTGGCATTGTCGGACTGGATCCTGACCGGACAACCCTGTAGCCTGATAGTCCAGGCCTTTAGAGCTAGATGTATCGCCCGGATCTCCAGAATTTTGATGGGTAAGGTCCTCTCTGTCTTGGACCATTCCCCTTGGACCGCAGCCTGTTCCAGAACTGCTCCCCAACCTGACAGACTGGCATCTGTTGTTACCACCGTCCAGGTAACCGGTAGAAAGGATTTCCCCTTCTGCAGGTTTTCGGGTATGAGCCACCAATTGAGGCTCTGATGCACCGCATGCGACAGGTGCATCGGAAAGTCTAATGCCTGAACCTTCTTGTTCCAGGTCGACAGAATACTGTGTTGCAGCATTCTTGAGTGAAACTGAGCATAGGGAACTGCTTCGAATGAAGACACCATCTTCCCTAGTAGCCTCATACAAAGGCGGACTGAGGGACCCTTCTTGGTCCTTACTGTCAGAATCAGCTCTCTCAAAGCAGTGATCTTTGCCTGAGGTAGAAATATTTTCTCCTGGCTTGTATCTATAATCAGACCTAAATACTCCAGTCTTCTTACTGGTTTTAGGAAAGACTTTTCTAAGTTGAGAATCCAACCTAGGTGTTCTAGGTACCTGACCGTGGTCCTCAAGTTTCCATTCAAAGAGGCTACCGACCAGTCTATCAAGAGCAGGTCGTCTAGGTATGCTATGACAGCTATACCCTGAGCCCTTAATCTGGCCAGAGGAGGAGCCAAGATCTTTGTGAACACTCGAGGTGCAGTGGCTATCCCGAAAGGCAGAGCCACAAACTGGAAATGGCGCCCTCCTACCTCGAAGCGCAGAAACTTCTGATGAGCAGGAAAAATAGGCACATGCAGATATGCATCTCTGATGTCTATTGATGCCAGAAATTCTCCTCCCTGCAGGGTGGGAACTACTGTTCGAATTGATTCCATGCGGAAGCATTGAATCCTTAGGAATCGGTTCAGATCCCTTAAGTCCAAAATGGGCCTGACATCCCCATTTGGCTTTTGGACCGTAAAAAGGTTGGAATAGAAGCCCAATCCCTGGTCCTTTGCGGGAACTATCATAATGACCTCCTGCGACAAAAGTCGCTCGAACGCTAGAAGGAGCGACTGCTTCTTCTCTGGGTCTCTGGGAACATTTGATCTGAGGAACCGAGGAGAAGGGAATTCCTGAAACTCCAGCTTGTACCCTAAGGTTACCGTGGAGATTACCCATCTGTCCTGGAAGTCCTCGTGCCAGAGCTCTGAGAACTGTCGCAGTCTTCCCCCCACTCGAGTGAGCGGGGGCGCCCCCTCATGCAGAGGTCTTAGTGTTTTGCCTAGTAGGCTTCTTTCCCCAGGACTTCTTTTGTCCCTGGGGTTGACTCTTGTCTCTGGACCCCAATGGAGGCGGCCGTCGAGACTGCCTGGAGGCTGAAGCCCCCGGCGCTGGGGAAAGAGTCCGTTTGAAAGAGGGACGCTTACTCTTCTTCTTGACAGGTAAGAGAGTGCTTTTCCCACAAGAGATTCTCTTGATATAGTTATCCAAGTCCTCTCCAAACAACCTTGCACCACGAAATGGAAACCCAGCCAGTAGCTTCTTACACGGTGCTTCGGCTGACCAATTTTTCAACCATAGGATTCTATGTATATGCACCAACCCCAGTGAAAGACGGGAGGTTTGCACGATAGAATCTCTAATGGCATCAACCACAAAGCATAAGGCCGCTGGAAGGTTAGCAAACCCCTGGGCCTGCTGTTCAGGTAATACTTTGATGACCTGCTTAACATGGTCTCTTAAGTATTGACAGACTCCAATCGCTGCTACTGCAGGTTGGGCCACTGATCCTGCTAAGGAGAAAACATCCTTCAATAGGGATTCCATCCTTTTATCTACAGGATCCCTGAGCATCTGAGCATTGTCTACAGGACAAGTCAGGCTATTATTTACGGAGGAAATGGCGGCATCAATAGCCGGTATTCCCCACATTTTAATAAACTTTTCTTCCATCGGATAAAGTGTTGAAAACTTTCTCGGCGGAAAAAAACGTTTGTCTGGGTGATCCCACTCAGAATAAATGAGCTTTTCAAGTAAAGTATGAACAGGAAAAGCATGTGCTGCTTGGAAAGGTTTCAGTGACCCCAAAGCAGAAGAGGATTCTTTAGTAGTTTCAGGTATGGGCAACTTAAATGTAGATCGGACCAATCCAGTGAGGATCTGCACTAAGACTTTCTCCTCTTGGGAAGTCGCAGAGGGTCCCTCTCCACCTGATTCCCCCAAAGCGGAATCATCTGTCCCATCCCGATCCTCTGAAAGGGATTCATCTCCTTTATCCCAGAGCTCCTCTGTCTGAGGGTCTTGGGGAACAGAGGAAGGCCTAGTGCGTTTTCTTCCACTGAGTGAAGACGTAATCACGGCCATTAATCTTTCCTCTAGACCATTAATGGTTGAGGAAAAAACCTCTTGTGTAATATATACAGGGGCTGAAGTGCCAGAAGCAGGTGTAGCCCCTGACCCCGATGGCTCTCCCTGGCTAGCCGGCCCTGGCCCATCTTTAGGGGGGGAGGATGCTGCCGACAGGGGGCCCTCAGAACCTGAACGAGATCCCCTAGTGTCTCTGGTTCCTGGGGTGCTTGAACCTCTTCTACCCATAGTGCAAAGCAACAAGGTGTGAGGTATACAAATGAACACTGCCCGCTGAGCGATGTCGTCTGGCTAAAAGCCTTGCTACCCAATGCTCAGTCTGGTGTTACTTCAGTAAATGCTGCCTAGGAGAATGCCTGTGTCCCACCTTACATGCGACCGTCAGCTCTGTGTCTCTCAGAAGGCTGAGTGCACCTGTACAGAGTGCCTTTAATAGCCTGCAGCTGGCCTGAGTGGGAGTCTAAGCACCTGTGCTGACGTCCCGCCCCCTCCTCTACCGCCCCCCCCCCTCGAGTTTTGAAAAAAACGAGCGCTTCCCGCACTGCCGACTCTCCTGTCATGCTTCTGGAGAAAAGGCTGGGGATGGGGGGGGGAAGGAGGGAGACTGGTAACAAGATCTGCCTGAACGGCTATCTTCAGAGATGGCGGCCATTAGGCCGCAGAGCCCGGGTGGTATAACCACTTTCAAGACCCCTGTGGCCCCTCTCTAGCCTGGGGGGGAACATTCAAACATGAGAAATCCCCCTTTCCACCTTACCTGCTTGCAGCCTGCTTTGAGATGCTGGGACATAATCAGCACTGAACACCTGAGACAGTCAGTCAGCATGTGTAGGCTTGTGCTCTTGGCAGCCCCCGGTGGTCACAATAGGCATAGCATGCATTTACCTTAAAGGAGAAAAACCACTAGAACTCAAAAATTCTGTGGAATCTCCTCTTACCTTATCCAGCCGCAGGGTGCTGTTTACACAGACCCAATCTTCACCTCTCACGGTGGGCTCCGTTTGAAAAAACCGTCAGAGACTGGGGCCCCCATCAGTAGGGGGATCCAACAGTTCTGGGACCGTAAAGCACCTCGCCAGAAATTAGGAAGTTTAAAGCCATTTTCTGATCTGCGGGGTCCAGCTCTCTAAAAAGAGAAGCGTTACAGGTAAAACCTCGTTTCTTCGGACACGAGGCCCGGGTACCATTCAATTCGGCCATGAAAAGACACTTTGAATGGATCCGGTTCGCCTGGCTTGCCCCAGTATAGGATCTTAGGATATTCCCTTTGGAGCTCAGCACAGGACATCTTTACACGTCCATCACCTAAAACACTGGCGTAAAAACTGAGGTATCCCTGCAAGGGGGAGGGATTATATAGGGGGTTGAACTTCCTGATAGGGTGTGCCAGTGTCCAATCACCAGTGATACCTATATAACCCATCAGTAATTACTGTGGCTCTGTGTCCCGTGATGTTCGAGAAAGAAAAACAATATAGCGTATACAATTGCGACACACATCATATTGTAATTGAATGTGATTAAAACTTACCTTTCCTTTTCAATCTGCAGCTGTTGTAATTTTCTGAAAATGCAATATGGCTACATGGAGTTGTTCTGTACGCAGAATGTGTACTGACTACTCCCAAGAAACATAATTTCCTGCTTGTGTGATTGGCTCACCAATTTTCCCAAAAGTCTACCTAAGATACAAGTCAGATTTCAGGCATCCCCTGCAACAAAAATTTCATTTTTGGAGAGATACACCCAATAGGAACACGTCTAAAGGGATGGAGGCCCAGCAGATTTCCTCAGTGCCCAGAAGGTGCACAGCTGATAGATAATTATAAACCCACTCCCATTAGACCCACTCAGCACAGAGGAACGAACAGGGATTTCTTCAGAATAACAAAAAGGTAGGAATCTGCAACAAAAGTTTGTTATAATCCTTGCAACGTACATAGATCACCCAGAGGGGAATGTTTTTTTTTCTCAACAAAAGTGGAGTTATGCTTTAAAAAAAACATGATACACACGCTGAATACAGAATAATAATTTTAAGTAGTGTTCACCTATATTTTAGGCTGGGTTCACATATATGCGAATTGGATGCATTTTAAACCGCATCCAAATCACATGCAGTTTCAAAAAGGGTCCTGTGCGTTTTTGGGTCCGGTTCAGGTGCGAATGAACGGAGAAACAGAAATGCACCGGACCCCCGGCTGAAAACTACAACCACATGTACACTATATTACCAAAAGTATTGGGACAGCTGCCTTTACATGCACGTGAACTTTAATGGCATTTCCAGTCTTCGTCTGTAGAGTTTGATATTGAGTTGGCCCACCCTTTGCAGCTATAACAGCTTCAACTCTTCTGGGAAGGCTGTCCACGAGGTTTAGGAGTGTGTCTATGGGAATGTTTGACCATTCTTCCAGAAGAGCATTTGTGAGGTCAGGCACTGATGTTGGAGAGAAGGCCTGGCTCGCAGTCTCGGCTCTAATTCATCCCAAAGGGGTTCTATTGGGTTGAGGTCAGGACACTGTGCAGGCCAGTCAAGTTCATACACCCCAAACTCTCTCATCCATGTCTTTATGGGCCTTGCTTTGTGCACTGGTGCAGTCATGTTGGAACAGGAAGGGACTGTTCCCACAAAGTTGGGAGCATGAAATTGTCCAAAATGTCTTGGTATGTTGACGCCTTAAGCGTTTCCTTCACTGGAACTAAGGGGCCAAGTCCAACCCCTGAAAGACAATATGGTTGCCACCTCATCCCCTTAAACCTGAACACACATTAATTACACAGGTTCTGTGGCTGATTAAGGTGGTAATTAAACTCACTTGATGCCTTATCTGCATTTAATTAGCCTTAGAACCTGTGTAATTCAAAGGTGTTCGGGTTTAAAGGGATGAGGTGGCAACTCTAACGCTCGGTTCACACAGGGACGACTTGTCAGGCGACCTAGTCGCCTGACCAGTCGCCTCCCGTTGTGTGCTATGGAACCGTTCTAAGGGGAGCGACGCAAGTCGCTCAGACTTAGAAAAAGGTTCCTGTACGACTTCGGGGGCGACTTGGGGCGACTTGCATAGACTTCTATACAGAAGTCGTTTTGCAAGTCGCCCGGGCAGTCGTGTGCAGGTCGCCTCGGTGAGGCGACCTGCAAGTCGTGCCGCCTCTGGTGTGAACCGAGGCTAAAAGACAACCCCATATCATAATCCTCCCTCCACCAAATGATTTGGACCAGTGCACAAAGCAAGATTCATAAAGACATGGATGAGTGTGTTTGGAGTGGAGGAACTTGACTGGCTTGCACAGAGTCCTGACCTCAACCCAGCAGAACACCTTTGGAATGAATTAGAGTGGAGACTGCAAGCCAGGCCTTCTCGTTCAGCTGTTATAGCTGCAAAAGGTGGGCCAATTCAATATTGAACCCTACGGACTAAGGCTGGGATGCCATTAAATCTCGCGTGCGTGTAAAGGCAGACTTCCCAATACTTTTCGTAATTTAGTGTATGTGAACCCAGCCTTAAGCAAATTAATTACAGGGGATGTTGAAAGGAATGAGATGATTTGCTATGTTTCTGTACTTCATTTTGGGAGAGAAATCTGTTGGCCAAACACTTTCCAATATTACATCTAATCCGAGCTGGCCCAATGGAAATGGTGGAATGGGAATGTATAAAATGAAGGTTGTCTTACATCTAAAGTTGGTCATAGGAATGAACTGGCAGGCAGCTGATGTGTCAAAAAATCTCATGTCTGTAGATGCCACAGACTTCACTGGCCAATATTTCCCAGGGAAAACAACAATCAGACAGGCTTGTCCAATTGCTTTCCTCGATATTCGTTTGACCAATGGCAACTATAAAAAACACAAATGAATGTATCTCTGCAATCATAGACACATTAAATTTATTATTTTATGCAAGCAGCATGTGTACCTGAATCTGACCTAGTGTTAGCCTCCCTGTATATATTATGGCTGAGATCTGAGCGGAAGTAGTATCATAAGGAGTCAATCAGTTGGCTGACAAATGGCATGCTGATAAGAGGAGAGGGCAGAGTGACAGAGAGATGAGCCTATCACTATGTTGCTCCTCCTTGCACTGTCTAGTCACACTGTCCAGAGTAGATGGGTTGAATAATGCTGATCATTAGACTGAGGACATCTCCAGCAGTAGCAAAAAAGTGGAGAAATCAAGATGCATATTGCAGCAAAAGCTGTTTTATCATTTGACTGGCTATTCATTTTTATATTGTTAGTTTCAGCTGGAGGTTCTGCTTCCAAAAAAGCCAAGCAGTACTTAGAAGAAAATCATTCCGCACATAAAAAAAAATCCAGACCATACACTAAATATTTCAGACCTGGTGCTCAGATCAGTCCTGCTTTGGTCTAGGAGTGTCCTTCACTTCATGCCAGAAGGAAATACAGCTAGATCCAAGAATGAAAAGTAGAAATTCACAGAGCATGAATATTTATGTGGGTCCTAGAGAAGAATCACTGAGTAATTGGATAATTTCACTGCCATCTTCTATGGGCACTTCTAGCTGTACAACGTCAGGATTACTTTCAGTTCTAGACTTGTTTATTATCTGTTGAGGGTATCTAGATGTGTGTTGTTTTACATATAGGAGTTCAGCTTGACCATGCAATACAAATGTGTGGCACAAGCTTGGTACCAAAAAAAAAAAAAGACTTTACTATACTTTTCTTGTACAAGATGGGAAAGTATTAAGTGTAGATGATCAATACAGGGGAAAGGATAGATCTCCTCTTGTGTGCTAGGAAGGTGGGGAGGTTAAGGCGAGAAGGAGTGGACAGGATATGCTTTCATGTCTGTGATGTTCTACAGCTGCACATCCACCATACTGACAGCCTGGAACAGAACTAGTCATTGTTAATATATGGACTTTGTTTATATCTGGGAAAGATGAAAAAGGCACCTTAGGGTGATCAGTCTTTCAAAAAAAAAAAAAAAAAGAAAAGTGCACAGAGAACACTGCTTCATTGATTTTTTTTTGGAATGCCTGACCATTTCCCTCTGTCATTTAGCTACCAAAAAGCCATTAAACGCAAAATCGCAAGAAGGTTTATATAAAAAAGCAGCTAGCAAAAATGTACAGACTGACATATAGATATATTAAAACCAAGGAAAGCATTGCTTTAACTACAGATAGAAGAGCATTCCTGAAGTTATTGTTTACACTAATTCTTATAGTCAACTGCAAGCTAAAAAGTTAAAAGTGAGTTATGCCCTTGTACACACAATAGGATTTTCCGACAACAAAACCATAGATTTTTTACCGAAGGATGTTGGCTCAAAATTGTCTTGTATACACACGGTCACACAAATGTTGTCGGAAATTCCGAACGTCAAGAACACGGTGACGTACGACGAGCCGGGAAAAAAATGAAGTTCACTAGCCAGTGAGGCCCTTCTGCTTAATTCCAAGCATGCGTGGAATTTTGTGCGTCAAACTTGCGTACACATGATCAGAATTTCCGAAAACAAGTTTTGTTGTCGGAAAATTTGAGAACCTGCTCTCAAACATTTGTTGGCGGAAATTGCGCCAACAAATGTTAGATGGAGCATACACACGGTCGGACTTTCCGACAACAAGCTCACATCCAACATTTGTTGTCGGAAAATCCTATTGCGTGTACAGGGCATAACAGAACTGCCAAAAGCAGGACGCCTCTACATGCTTCAGGCATTGGGAGCTGGACACAAAGGGGTTTACATAGCTTATAAGGGAAATGTACAGGGAGGACTTATGCAGCGTACACATGAGAAGACTTTTCGAAGGGACTGGTCTGGCGGACAATCCGATCGTGTGTGGGCTTCATCGGACCTTCGGCGGACTTTTCCAGTTGAAAATCTGACAGACTTTAGATTTGAAACATGCTTCAAATCTTTCCGACGAACTCGAGTCCGGTCGAAAAATCCACTCGTCTGTATGCTAGTCTGGATGCAGAAGCCATCAGCGTTTACACAAATATGGCCACGGACAGCAATTCAATAGTATTAGGGAGCTATAAGCAGCACCTGCAGCTCCCCGGGCGCAGGACAGAGCCAGAGATTTTATGTTAAAAGACTTCTTCAGCCTTTGCAGCTGTACGCATGAGGCCTTAAAGTGTATCTAAAGGAAAACTTTTTTTTTTGGACAGAGTAGGGAATGGTTTGCAACTCTTTCAAGTTTGTATTACTTTCTGGGTCCCTGCTGGGGAGAGTCGCAATGTGTCCTTATGATTATTGCCACCAAGATCAAAAGTAATGCCGCGTACACACGAGCGGACTTTTCGACCGGACTGGTCCGACGGTCTATCCGACAGACTTCCGACTGACTTATCTAACGAATGGACTTGCCTACACACGATCACACCAAAGTCCGACGGATTCGTACGTGATGACGTACGACCGGGCTAAAATAAGGAAGTTGATAGCCAGTAGCCAATAGCTGCCCTAGCGTCGGTTTTAGTCCGTCAGACTAGCATACAGACGAGCGGATTTTTCGACCAGACTCGAGTCCGTAGGAAAGATTTGAAACATGTTTTATTTATAGGTCCGTCGGACTTTTAGGGAAAAAAAAATCTGCTGGAGCCCACACGCGATCGAATTGTCCAACGGAGTCCGGTCCGCCGGACCAAGTCTGCTGTAAAGTCCGCACGTGTGTACGCGGCATAAGGGAAAATCCAAAAATTTGAAATTGTATTGGAGCAGGAATGGAGGGCAAATTTTCCAATAAGGACACTTGCAGTAGCAACTTTCTAATTGAAGATTTCCCTTACTTTGGAGAGATTTCCTTTTACTTCCTGATGTATCTATGGGACAGTAAAGGGAAAACTCTTTATTAGGACATAGTTGGGTTCTAGCCCTTGTACACAAAAAAGTGGGGGAGGATGGAACAAAGAAATGCCCCTGGAAAGCAATAAGGAGGGTCAACAACGGCATACCTTTTGAAAAAAATAGAAAATAACTTTATTGTAATCTCAAAATAGTGATTAAAAACTGTCTAGCAGGGTGGACAATAACATCAATTGTAGAGTATTTCCCCAAATAACCCCTGATATAAAAAACACACACACATGCAAGATTGACAACGTTGTCACTTGTAACACACCGGTACCGAAAGCTTCATGCATACATACCCATGCATACCCAGACCAATGGACCTAAACGGAGCTGCTATAAATGGAAAGATATAGCCAGGAAGCTGATCATAATTAATCTGTAAACATATGGCTTTTCTAAAACAGAATTGATGTTGCTGCAAATGTTCATTGATTGAAAAGGTTCCTGGTAAGGGTAAAGATTACTGATTAAACCGAGTCTGTAGTGAAAAAACGTACACTTTTAGGTCTATGTGTTGTTCATAATTTAGACCTATGTCCTGATATAGAGTTAGTAACTGACCAGTAAAGAGACTGAGTATATTGTTGGAACACAATGATTAGCTAGATTTCAAAGCTGCAGCATCAAGCGACTTGGTTAGCATGGTATAATGCACTATACATTGAAACACTCAAGAGTTCACTTTCTGCAATATATGGAGAGGAACAAATAGAGATGGTATAATTTTTAACATAGCCCGAAGGCTCTCACCAATCCATCATGGGAAATGGGACCATCAAAATGCTGTCCAGTCTGTGCTTGCTCAGGTGATATTTTCACTGTATGTATCCGTGCCAATGCTTGTAGAATGTGGAGAGTGTCATATTGATTTACACTCGTAGTCCAGTGTGTCTTTGCTGTGTTCCAGGGTTTTTCCGGTCATGTGATCAGGAGTCTTACTACAGTGGCTCGTCTAGTCCAAACAATCCAAGCAGTGCCAACTTATCCTGGTAGAGATAGGGGGAGATGTCAGTGCGGGAATACCATGCACATTAACTGGTATGCATTAGTAGAGCACGAAGCTTGTCCGGTGCAGCCCATGTTGATGCATTTCGTGCACTCGATCGTGCACTTCTTCAGAACTGGGTTCATGGTTCTAGCCCTTCCCTACTTTATGCAAATCCAAGAAAAAGGTTTGGCTTTAAATTTACAGTTGTGTTCATAAGTTGCCCTGGCAGAATTTATGATTTCTTGGCCATTTTTCAGAGAATATGAAAACTACCCAAATTACCCTGATCAAAAGTTTACATACCCTAGTTCTTATTACTATGTATTTCCCCCTTTAACATCTATGACAGCTTGAAGTCTTTTGTGGTATTTGTGGATGAGGCTCTTTATCTTCTCAGATGGTAAAGCTGCCCATTCCTCTTAGTTCCTGTAAATTCTTGGGCTGTCTTGCATGAGCTGCACGTTTGAGATCTCCCCAGAGTGGCTCCATGATATTGAGGTCAGGAGACTGAGATGGCCACTCCAGAACCTTCACTTTATTCTGCTGTAGCCAATGACAGGTCGACTTGGCCTTGTGTTTTGGATCATTGTCATGTTGGAATGTCCAAGTATGTCCCATGCGCAGCTTCCTGGCTGATGAATGCAAAAGTTCCTCTAGTATTTTTTGATAACATACTGCATTCATCTTGCCAATTTTGACCACATTTCCTGAGCCTTTGTAGCCCACACATCCCCAAAATATCAGCGATCCAACTCCGTGTTTCACAGTAGGAATGGTGTACAATTCATGAAAGGCCTTGTTGACTCCTCTCCAAATGTAGTGTTTATGGTTGTGGCCAAAAAAGCTAACTTTTGGCCTCATTCCTTCAAATGAGTTGTGCCAGAAGGTTTGAGGCTTGTCTCTGTGCTGTTTGGTGTAATGTAAATGGGATACTTTGTGGCATTTGCGTAGTAATGGCTTTCTTCTGGCTACTCGACCATGCAGCCCACCTTTCTTCAAGTGCCTCCTTATTGTGCATCTTGAAACAGCCACACCACATGTTTTCAGAGAGTCCTGTATTTCATCTGAAGTTATTTGTGGGTTTTTCTTTGCATTCCAAACAATTTTCCTGGCAGTTGTGGCTGAAATTTTAGTTGATCTACCTGACCATGGTTTGGTTTCAACAGAACCCCTCATTTTTCACTTCTTCATTAGAGTTTGAACACTGATGATTGGCATTCTCAATTCCTTGGATATTTTTTTATATCCCTAAAAGGCTTGCTTAGGTACAAAATATTACCTGTTAAAGGCCAAGTTCATCTTTTGAATAAAGAGGACTATTGAGTCAAAGGCCCCAGTTGGCAAAAAATAACCTTTGCAGTTTTGAAATATATTGCTTAATGTAATGGTCATACCAGTAGGTCATTTGCTGCACCCATATTGTTAGCATTCCTCTGTTCTGCCTGATTGTTAGAACATAGCACACGTTGTAAGAGAACTGTTGCGTTCCGGGTTCACTCGCGTGTACACACGTTTGTAAAGGACTCTTCACGCACGCATGCGTTCGGGAAGGTCTCTTCGGATCGCAGACTTGCCAATGCGCGTGCGCAAAGGAATGGGCGCGCCCGCGGGAGCGCGTCCGCGCGGCCCCTTGGCGCCAGACGGCCTATTTAAAGGACACACTGACTGTGACAGGTGCTGACTGATCTTCAGCTGTTCCTGTATCTGTATCCTGTGTTACCTGCCTGCTTGATATCCGTTGCTGAACCTTGGCTCCCCTGACCTTGCCTCTGGACTCTCCCATATCCTGATTCACTGGTTCCCAATTTCGGCTTCCTACTTTGACTCTGCTTCCGCCTGATGATTTGGTACCTTGCTGTCCGCCTGCTTCCGAACCCGGCTATTCCTGTGACTCCGCTCCTGTCTGGCTCCAAGCTGCCTGTCAAGTCTCTGCATCTCGGCTCCTGCGATCTGCTGCGACTTCCTGCCTACCTAAAGTCGCATCATCTGCTTCAAGATCCCTGGGTTACTTCTACAGGCACTCGTGTTCCTCCTTTCCTTGGGGTCCCTCTGTTCCCACTCTCAGCGGGACCCAGGTTGGAGATACAAGGGAGGCCGACCTCGTCACTTCAGACTCCGATAAGGTACGTGACAGTATCAGTCAGCCAGCAATGGAGTCTGAAAGGGAGGCCTCACCTGTTATGGACACCTGTCGGGCAATTTCTGCACTAGCCCATACCGTACGAAATCTCCAAGAAGACTTGGGCCAGATGCAAGATCGTCTACTGAATGTGCTTGGTGTCTCATCTGCATCTACTCTCCTTGCACTTGTAAATACGTCTGTACAGACTGACTTTTGCCTGCTCAACGAAATCTCTCTGCCTCCTGAACCCAGAGTACCCTTGCCAGAGCATTTTTCAGGGGATCGCAAATTGTTTCGCACTTTTCAAAATGCCTGTGAACTTTATTTTTCCTTGTTACCACGAACCTTCTCATCCGAGCATATTAAAGTGGGATTTATCATTACACTCCTACGAAATGAACCACTCTCCTGGGCTCATCATCTTAGAGAACAGCATGATCCGGCCTTGTCTACCGCTGACTCCTTCTTTTCAGCCATGTCCCAGCTGTATGCTGACCCCTTCCTCCAACAGACTGCTGAATTTACACTGGGAAAACTCCAACAAGGCTTGAGATCCGTGGAGGACTATGTAACAGATTTCCATGTCTGGAGTTTAGATACGCAGTGGAATAAAGCCGCTTTTCATCATCAATTTCGTCTTGGACTCTCTGACCAGTTAAAAGACGAACTTGCCCGAATAGGAGTGCCCTCATCCCTGGAAGATCTGATCCATCTTGTTATCCAAATTGACCGTCGATTGCGTGAAAGGCAATCTGAGAAAGCTAGTACCAAGCCAGCTACTTCCTCAAGAAGTTTTGCTCCTGTCTCCACAATCACGTCCAGATTACCAAGGGGTCCCTACAAGAATAAGGAGCCCCCTGAGTTTCCCCGCAGAAGTTTTTCAAGACCACCACTATCTTCCTCTGAACGCCTCCGGCGAGTACATGACGGACTATGCTTTTACTGCGGAGGAGCGGGCCATTTCATCCAAGCTTGTCCCATAAGACCTGCCAAGCCCACTTCTACGCCACCTTACATGTTGCATCTTCCTGGGAGGGATCTGCTACACCTCCCTCTTTCGCTCCAGTTTCAGTTGCCAGGGAGGACTATTCCTGTAACCGCAATTATAGACTCCGGAGCTTGCAGTTGTTTTGTGGACTCAGCCTTTGTCACCTTACATCAACTTTCTGTATGTACCAAGAGGCAGGAATTTACTGTGCATCTGGCAGATGGCTCTGGTCTCAAGTCTGGGCCTGTTACACAAGAGACTGTACCCATTCTTTGCCAAGTCTCTTCGGAACATCAGGAGCTGCTCCGTTTGGACGTCATAACGTCCCCCATGTTTCCTGTTATCCTGGGGTTACCCTGGCTAAGGGCCCATAACCCTCATATTGACTGGCTTACCGGAGATATCTAATTTTCCTCTAATTATTGTCAGAAACATTGTTACCCGAAAAAGTTTGTTAATCCTGCTCCTCTCCTCAGCATCCACTCGGAACCTGAAACTATGAAGTTAGTACCCCCAGTCTATCATGAATTCTTGGACATATTTAATAAAAAGAGTGCAGAGAGCTTACCTCCCCATCGGACTTACGATTGTCCCATTGAACTTCTACCAGGGGCAGAAATTCCCTTCGGCCGAATTTACCCTCTCTCGGAACCTGAACTAGAGGCCTTACGCAAATACATTGATGAAAATCTAGAAAAAGGGTTTATTCGAGCCTCTTCCTCCCCAGCAGGAGCTGGTATCTTTTTTGTGGAGAAAAAAGATCACTCCCTGAGGCCCTGTATTGACTATCGTGATCTTAATAAAATAACTATCAAGAACCGGTACCCACTTCCCTTAATTCCCGAGTTATTTCAGAGACTGCGCGGAGCACGAGTTTTTTCCAAGCTAGATCTAAGAGGTGCCTACAATCTGGTGCGAATCAGAAAGGGGGGCGAATGGAAGACTGCCTTCAGGTCACGCTTTGGGCATTTTGAATATCTAGTTATGCCCTTCGGTCTCTGCAACGCCCCAGCCACCTTTCAGCATCTGGTAAATGATGTTTTTCGGGACTTTCTTGACCTGTTTATCATTGTCTATCTCGATGATATTCTTATCTTTTCTGACTCAATCGAGGTCCACCGTACCCATGTGAAAAAGGTTTTGAATAAACTTTGTGAACATCATCTCTATGTCAAGGCTGAAAAGTGCGATTTTGAAAAACAGACAATTCAATTCCTGGGACTTGTCATCTCCGCTGATGGGATCTCCATGGATCCCCAGAAAGTCGCTGCTGTTTTGGAATGGCCAGCTCCTACAGATCGAAAGGCGGTACAAAGGTTTGTGGGATTCGCTAATTTCTATAGGAAATTTATTAAGAACTTTTCTGGTATTATTTCTGCTATCACCCTTTTGACCAAACAGCATGTTCCCTTCCGGTGGAGTACTGAAGCACAAACATCTTTTGAGGAGTTGAAAGCCTTGTTCACCTCAGCTCCCATCTTAAAGCATCCCGACCCTTCCTTGCCCTATATTCTGGAGGTGGACGCCTCTGAGATCGCAGTGGGAGCCATATTATCGCAGCGACAGGGCCCAAAGTCCCTACTCCATCCTGTGGCAATCTTCTCCAAGAAATTGAATCCCTCTGAGAAGAATTATGATGTAGGGGACCGGGAACTGTTGGCCATTAAAGCTGCCCTCGAGGAGTGGCGCTACCTGTTAGAAGGAGCCTTGCACCCTATACTCCTTTTCACCGACCATAAGAATCTCGAGTATTTGAGAACAGCTAAACGACTCAGACCTCGGCAGGCAAGATGGGCATTGTTCTTTTCCCGCTTCACATTCCACATAACCTTCCGCCCTGGTTCCAAGAATGGGAAACCAGACGCGCTGTCACGCATGTTCCATGATCCTGTTCATCCTTCCGAAGCAGACACCATTTTACCTGCCAAAAACTTTCTTCTTCTCCAAGCCAACCTGACGTCCCAAATAAGAGCCGAGTTGTTGGAGCATCCCCCTTCCCAAGACTTATCTCTTCAACTCAAGGACGGGCTTTATTACCATAAGGAACAGGTCTGTGTCCCGGAGCAGTTCAGGGTTTCTGTCCTGAAGCGTTGCCACGATCATCCTTTGGCAGGCCATTTTGGGATTCACAAGAGTATCGACCTAATTTCCCGTTCTTTCTGGTGGCCAGACTTGATTCAAGACTGTAAAAGACGTCAAATCCTGTGTGACCTGTCAACGCAATAAGACTGACCGAGCCAAGACTTGGGGCCTATTAGAATGTCTTCCTGTGCCTAAGAAACCATGGAGCATGATATCCATGGATTTCATTGTGGAACTTCCCCCGTCTGAAGACTTTACCACCATATTTGTTGTGGTTGATCGCTTGACTAAAATGGCACACTTTCTACCCATGCAAGGAACCCCGTCTGCCGCTGAGACTGCTTCCATGTTCATCCGAGAGATAGTGAGGCTACATGGTATTCCTGATAATATCACTTCTGATCGAGGGGTACAGTTCACGTCCAGATTCTGGAGATCTCTCTGTGAAGTCTTGAACATCGAGCTCCGTCTGTCCTCTGCCTACCATCCTCAAACTAATGGACAGACGGAGAGAACCAACCAGACGTTGGAGCAATATTTGCATTGCTTCTCCTCTTTTTCACAGGACGATTGGTCACCTCTGCTTCCGCTAGTGGAATTTGCATACAACAATTCCATCCACTCTGCTACCAAGCAAACACCCTTTTTCGCCAATTATGGATACCACCCTTCCTTTTTGCCTGAATTACCCGTGGATTCTGCTGTGCCTGCTGTTCAAGACAGACTGAGTTGGTTCATCTCCAACAATAAAGTGCTTCAGGACACCATCTCCAAGGCTCAGGCTAATAACAAAAGATTTTTTGACAGGAAAAGGAGGGGTAACTTGAATCTGGAACCAGGAGACAAGGTTTGGCTATCCACTGCTAATTTAAAACTTAAGTGTCCCTCCAAGAAACTTGGTCCAAAATACCTGGGGCCCTTTGCTGTAAAGAGGAGGATCAACTCTGTGGCCTTTGAACTTATCCTACCAAAGAATCTCAAAATTCACCCTGTTTTTCATATTTCTTTGTTGAAGACATCAGTACCCAATCTCTTTTCTAACCGGGATCCAGAAAACCCTCCTCCACTGCTCGTTGAGGGCAGTGAAGAGTTTGAGGTAGAAGCCGTTCTCGACTGCAGAACCAGGAATGGCCTAACACAGTTTCTGATTAAATGGAAGGGCTACGGCCCTGAAGACAATTCCTGGGAACCAGCTTCTAACGTACATGCCCCGCAAAAGGTACGAGCATTTTTTCAGCACCATCCAGAGAAGAAGCCCCTGAGGGGCATCCGGAGGCTGCCCGTAAGGAGGGGGCAACGTAAGAGAACTGTTGCGTTCCGGGTTCACTCGTGTACACACGTTCGTAAAGGACTCTTCACGCACGCATGCGTTCGGGAAGGTCTCTTCGGATCGCAGACTTGCCAATGCGCGTGCGCAAAGGAATGGGCGCGCCCACGGGAGCGCGTATGCGCGGCCCCTTGGCGCCAGACGGCCTATTTAAAGGACGCACTGACTGTGACAGGTGCTGACTGATCTTCAGCTGTTCCTGTATCTGTATCCTGTGTTACCTGCCTGCTTGATATCCGTTGCTGAACCTTGGCTCCCCTGACCTTGCCTCTGGACTCTCCCATATCCTGATTCACTGGTTCCTGATTTCGGCTTCCTACTTTGACTCTGCTTCCGCCTGATGATTTGGTACCTTGCTGTCTGCCTGTTTCCGAACCCGGCTATTCCTGTGACTCCGCTCCTGTCTCCTGTTTGGCTCCAAGCTGCCTGTCAAGTCTCTGCATCTCGGCTCCTGCGATCTGCTGCGACTTCCTGCCTACCTAAAGTCGCATCATCTGCCTCAAGATCCCTGGGTTACTTCTACAGGCACTCGTGTTCCTCCTTTCCTTGGGGTCCCTCTGTTCCCACTCTCAGCGGGACCCGGGTTGGAGATACAAGGGAGGCCGACCTCTTCACTTCAGACTCCGATAAGGTACGTGACACACGTTGAGTACTCACCCCCTGCATCACAGGAGCAAGCACTCCCCGTTGTTCAATAGCCACGCATGTGTGCTCTCAGGTTAAAAACCTGATGTATAGCCATGGGTTACTGCACTTTGCATATTGTAGTCATACTGTCCGCCAGCTTAAATATTACTGTACAGTTAATAAGGGAAATCACACCTCTGATGCTGTGACATGAGAAAGCTCACTTTATTCTAATATGAAATAAAACAATTCACACCACAGGCAACAATTCTATCTCTGTATGTTCCTTTATTTAAAAATAATGCTTTTAAAACTGGCCTAAAAGCTTCAGGGAGTTATAAAGGGTAGAAAAAAAATGTATAATAAGCTAAGTATTTAAAGTGTGGGTAGAAATGCCAAGCTGGCTGGCAATAACACATTATTTTCCTTCATTAAAAAGAAATGTGCGTACAATGATAACGCAACCCATTACAATCTCTTTACTGCCATCTGCTCCCATTTAAGACTATGCTGCAGGAAGCCAGAAAATGCAACCTACGCTTCACTGTGTCCCAAAGATGTAAATCACTTAGTCACCATACTTTTCATTAGCCACCACTCCAAAATTACAGATATTACTACTGTATGTGATAGCATGTACACGGACTTTTCACTAAAAGTAAAAAAAAGTTTACTTTTTATATATGTAAATAGAGAACTGGTGAAAAACTGGTCCAAAATAGCGTTAATACATCCATCTTGGAAACAGCCTACAGGGTTCTCCTTTGGTGGTATTGGGCACCAGCTCAAATAGCTCATGCCATCCAAAACTACAGAGACAGGTGTTTCAGGGGTTGTGGACAACACAGTGATGCATTACATATTTGGTGGCTTTGCCCGAAGCAGACAGAGTTTTGGTCTTTGGTCTTCTTCAAACGTTGTTTCACATAATAGTACCCAAGGATGTGAGATTGGTCCTCCTCCATTACACAATCCTGGGCCTCTTTTCATACTACTAGAAACTGGCTACATATTTGTTTCTGGCTGTGAAACAAATGATAGCCAAAGCCTGGAAGATGCTCACCGTCCTTTTCCAAGAAGTCAAAGACCATTTGAACTTGATGTTGGGTAATTAGAAACTGTCTAACATCCTTAATGGCACACAATCTAAATGTTTCAAAATATGGGAACTGTGGCTTGCTTACGCCCTACCATCTTTGAACTCTTCTGAGTAGTCTATAGTCCATTTAAACTTTAATGGCTTTAAACTTTAATTAAACTGTAGGGGATGCACCCTGTTGTAACCCACCCCTTACACCCCTTCATTTGTACTTTCTTGCCCTCCCTACTCTGACTTCTGCCCTTGACACTTATTTTGGCCTTTTCTGGTCACTTTATTCAATCACTTTTTACTTTAATTCGCCTCTTTTCAGGCTTTTCTCCACCCCACCCCTCCCATCTTTTCCTATCCAGACATATCTGCTCACTCAGTGGTTCAGACCACCTATTAGTCCAAGCTCATTATTTTCCAAGCTCATAAAGGTCCTTCAACCTACACTTTCTAATAGGTCCGGATAATCTACTAATGTGAATGTTTGTTCATCTCTTCCTAATTGTTTGTAAACTTTATTAGATGCTTTAGCCCATGTATGACTGTTCTACTCTACTCTACTCTATTCTACTATTAAAACTCTAAAATGATTGAAATAGAAAAATTTACATTTTTGTAGTTCTCTTTAGTTATATTTTTTAATTTAATAGGCCTGTACATGGCTGCTTGAGCCCCTGCAACATAAATACCAGCGCACTTCCCCTGCTGGAAAGCCCAGGTGCTCCATACAGCTGCCCATATACATAAAAATATACATATTTTTTTTTGCATACTCCTGTATGCTATAGGAGCACTGGCCTATACTGAAGTACAGCTGCGCACAGTCATTTGTGTCTATGGGAGGCTGTACAAAGAACCAGGGCTTTCCGGCTGGGAGAAATTTGCTGGAACTTACATTGCACAATCTGAAGCGCCTGTGTGCAAGAGGCCTTAATGACTTATATGATATACTTTTTTCCTAACCCAGACACACTCATTTATGACTCAGTGACCACAAGTCCCATTTTATTACCTCTTTCTCTCCATAAATAAGCGAATATTGCAGCTCATTAGCGCCCCCATATCAGCTGAAACCTTGATCAGCATGATGATACTATCAGCTTTTTGGGCAATTCCCATCATTAGTAACTGCAGTGTCTACTCATCATCAAACTGTAGATGCAAAGTCTACAGTCGTGGCCAAAAGTTTTGAGAATGACAAATATTATTTTCACAAAGTCTGCTGCTTCACTGTTTTTAGATCTTTTTGTCAGATGTTATTATGGTTAACTGAAGTATAATTACAAGCATTTCATAAGTGTCAAAGGCTTTTATTGACAATTGCATGAAGTTTATACAGAATCAGTATTTTCAGTGTTGACCCTTCTTTTTCAAGATCTCTGCCATTCACCCTGGCATGCTGTCAATCAACTTCTAAGCCACATCTTGACTGATGGCAGTCCATTCTTGTACAGGCAGTACCATTCTTTATTCATGGTTGTGTTCTTAGGAAAAATTGTGTGTGTGCCCACTCCCTTGGATGAGAAGCAACCCCACACATGAATGGTCTCAGGATGCTTTACTGTTGGCATGACACAGGACTGATAGTAGCGCTCACCTTTTCTTCTCTGGACAAGGTTTTTTCCAGATGCTCCAAACAATCAGAAGGAGGATTCATCAGAGAAAATGACTTTACACCAGTCCTCAGCAGTCTGACTCCTGTACCTTATGCAGAATATCCATCTGTCACTGATGTTTTTCCCGGAGAGAAGTGGCTTCTTTGCTGCCCTTCTTGACACCAGGCTATGCTCTAAAAGTCTTCTTCTCACGTGCAGAAGCACTCACAACTGCCTGCTGCCATTCTTGAGCAAGCTCTGCACTGGTGGTGCCCCGATCCCCCAGCTGAGTCAACTGTAGGAAACAGTCCTGGCGCTTGCTGGACTTTCTTGGGCACTCTGAAGCCTTCTTTACAAATGCAGTGGAAATGTTTTTTATGGAATTAAGTTAATTTTCATGGCTAAGAAGGACTTTGCAATTAATTGCAATTCATCTGATCACTCTTCATAACATTCTGGAGTATATGCAAATTGCCATCAACTGAGGCAGCAGACTTTGTGAAAATTAATATTTGTGTCATTCTCAAAACTTTTGACCACTGTGTACAATCAAACAGGTCATACTATATAACTATATACAAATACAAACATTTACAGTCAAAATCAAAAACACAAAATCTCCTGCGCTCAAAAGTAGTGCAATGGAAATGGCCTAGAATTTCTATGGCTCTTGGTAGATGCACAAACCTTGTTGCTCTCCAAGGGTCAGGGGACACCCAATGGAAACACTGTAAAAAAAACAAAAAGAGGGCGCTCCAAAATTGCGCATTACCCAAGTGGTATTTATTGAAATCAAAAAGAAGGAAACATACTCACAAATAAGTGGATAATAAAAGGATATCAAAGTCCACAATGGACACAGAGCAACCAGGCCTCCAGGACCGTGTCCAGCACGCTGGCGAACCTTCCAAATGGCTGACACGTTTTGAGGGGGGATCCCCCCTTTCTCAGAGCCCCTGTCAAATAAAAACATTTGACAGCTTCCTGCATTTGTGTAGAATGTAAGACCAGGGCTGTGTGCAGGTTAACCATCTGTAATGCTGGTGTGTGGCCCTGGACTTCAACTCACAGCAGCCCATGCCACAAAGACATTGTCTGATTTGCCAGACATACAGGAAAATAGTTGAGTAACATACTGTGCTGATGTTGGCTGCATTGCACATGCCATTTCTGTGGCAGTGTGTCAGCATTGTCAACTGATGCAAGGAAGTGACATACCAGTGTGTGGCTTCAGACGGGATCAATTGGTATATTTTAATATAAATAGCACTCAAACAGCACATTGAGGCGGTTTGTTAGTGCTCTGTAATGTCTATTTTCTTAGCCCATAGCTCAGCTATAAAGCCTATTGTCACCAGCACATGGATAGACAATCTTTCTTATGGGATGCAGGCTTAAAGGGTTACTAAACCCAGGACCCTGCATTGACTCTATCTGGTCTCCCACAGTACACAGAACATGGAAATGCAATTATTTTAGTAAATATAAACGGCTAAATACCTTTTCTCATCAGCAGTTAGAGCAGTCTTGTTAGTGCGGATTGGCCCTGTGCTGATCACATGCATCCTCCCAAGAAAAAAAAAACCTCTCTAGCAATACACACCAAACTGAGCATGTGCAGCCTGACTCCATAGACTCTGTGTTATGAGGAAATTATTAGGGGACAGTGGAAGAAGAGAAGATCAGAGAAGACAGAATCAAACAGCCTTTTTACACAATGCAGAAGATTAACCCCTTAGGTTCCACAGTGAATATAACAAACATGTTTTACTGCGTATACAGACTGGTTTTACTGTTGTGGGTTTAGTAACACTTTAAATAAACACATGGCAGAGATCCTAACACTTTCCAAATGAAAGTACAATTAAAAGGATCCTGTAAGACAGCCTAGACAAGTCTCAAATCAAGTTACTATATAATGCACACGGCTCAGAGTAAACAACAACTTCCTTCACTATCCCTGATTGAGCCAAACGCTCCTTCATGCTACCATTTGTATCTCACACACTTTCTCCCCCAGACAATGTAGCTCACAGCAGATTGATTTTAGCAGCAAAGGCTGTGAGAGCAGGCTAGATGTGGCCAGGTGCCGATTGACAAGCTACAGGTTTGTGAATCAGCAGTGACAATGCCGATAGCCACGCTCCCACAATGTCTTCTCATCCTACTGTAGTGCCAGCAGGCACAGCCTACATAAGAATGGCAATGCTGCTCTGAAATCAGAAGTGCAACATCGTTGCCACCCCATCACAGGAAACGGCAATAGAAAGACATAACTGGCAGGCTCTACAGCATTTTGTGAGACCTTGCAGGGGGACTAAGAGACAGCTGTAAGTGCAAATGCACCTATAAGTGCTGCAGCACACATTCTATTGGGAGGCCAGAGCTCTTTAACCGGTTGCTGCCCGGCCAATGGCAAGATGACACTGGCGAGAACCTCCCCTCTCTCCGGGTGGATGTCCTCCCGGTCACACCACTTGTGCACACCCATTGAGGATGAGGCATGTCCCTCAGACACAGCTCATCCCCAATCAGGGTAAAGATCCAGCAAAATTGGCTCTTTACCACATGACCGGCTGTGTCCAATCACAGCCCGTCACAAATGTAAACAAACCGCGGTAACTTCTTGTTACTGGGTTCTCCTCTTCACACACCGATCCGGTGTGAGGAGGAGATTGTGGGAACAGTGAATTAACCATTAACACCTTGCAGTACTGTGCCCCAATAATAAGAGTGTACCTGTCTGCAGCCCATCAGAGTACCTGTCTGCAGCCCATAACATTCACACAGACTAAATCATATATACTAATTTGGGTTATTTTTACCAAAGATGTGTAGCAGTATAAATTTTGGCCCAAATTTATGAACAAAAATTACTTATTTGTAAAATTTTATAATCGAAATTGAAAAAAAAGTGTTTTTTCTTTCACATTTTTACACTTTTTTTGCTTATATCACAAAAAATAAAAACCCAGTGGTGATTAAATACCATCAAAAGAAAGCTCTATTCGTGTGAAAAAAAAAAAAAAAAAGTTACTTTTTTTTTTTGTTTCGGTACAGTGTAGCACGATCACACAATTGTCATTCAAAGTGTGAAAGCACTGAAAGCTGAAAATTGGTCTGGGCAGGAAAGGGGTAAAAATGCCCAGTATTGAAATAGTTAAGCTAAAATAAATAAATTAATAAAAACTTTTTTTTTTTTTTTTTTTTTTTTTTTAGAGTTGGGCTTTATTGCTTTATCAGCAAATTTAAATACTTTTTTGGAAAGTAAGAAAAACACAGCAAAACTGTTCTTTTCTTGCACGCCACGGGCAGTTTGCTCAATAAAGAAAATGACAGGCGGCTGTAAAGCCAAACAAACAGTTCCCCACTTGTCAAAATCAGCGGATGAGGAACTCCGTCAGGAGGCCGCATTGTAGCTCACTGACCTGCACATATAAGCTGCGCTGTGTGCTTAACCACAGAATGAGCACTTCGATGGTCAGGCCCCCGTCTCCCACTCTCCCTACAGCCAAAAAACCTTCTATTAAAACTTGAAAAGCGAGCCTGACAGAGGCTTATTGACTTTGTTCCAGCTAAACCCAGTGGGAAACCAAAGGGACAATGATTTGCCGAAGCCAGCAGCCAGAAACAAGAATGTCTTATTTCAGCCATTCGGTCCAGACTAAGCACTGCCGAGCCAACTACTTACAGCAGGGAAGGCATTAAAGCAATCACCACTGGGTCAAAATAAAAGACAGAGCCTTTTCTGTTCCCATCAGCCCAAATGTACAAGAATCCCTCATTATTCCTAATTGTTGTGTGCATACAATTTATGAAATCTTAGAGTTAATGTTTCCTGTCAATCCTCTGCCCTGTTTCCTACAGTAACAGACTCAATTTGTTCCACTGCTGATAGATATATAGCCTTTCTCAAATGGAGCGTGGACCGGCTTTCCGCACGCATAAGTCCTTCAAAAAAATGAAAGGTGGTAGAAAATGGCAAGTTGCATTTTTTTTTTTACATTTTTCCTAGAACAAGGAAGATCCACGTGTTCAAAATATGTGTTCCATTAAGCGGCAGAAAAAAAAAGGCTTTTTAAGAAGAACTCAGGTCTAATGGAAAAGCAGGACATTATTTTGAATGAGAACAGTTGGAATTACTAAATGAAGCCAACTACAAATAGGTGAAGGCAAAATAAAAATAGCTATAAACAGTACTTCTTTCCAATACATGAATATTATAATCCCCACGTTTTACCCCTTTAGAGACGTTAGAAATACAGACAAAGGCCTGTTAATCTGCTATGCACACCGCTTTTAAAGGTTAACTTTACCTTTTGTAGCAGAATTGCACTTTTTATAATCAATAGAAGCCTCTCTTAGGCCCGTTCACACCTGAGCATATTGGAATCGCAGACAGAACCGTTGCTGCAGTGCCATTATTTCTTAACCGCTTGCCTACTGGGCACTTTAACCCACTTCCTGCCCAGTCCAATTTTCAGTGCTCTCGCACTGTGAATGACAATTGCATGGTCATGCAACACTGTACCCATAAGAAGTTTCTATCTTTTTTTCACACGAATAGAGCTTTCTTTTGGTGGTATTCAATCACCACTGGTTTTTTTTTTTTGCTAAACAAATGAAAACATTTTGAAAAGAAAAACCTTTTTAAGATTGTTATAAAATGTTGGAAACGGGTACTTTTTCTCCTTTACTGCTGTGCGCTGATGAGGCTGCACTGATAGGCACTGATGAGGAGACACCGATGAGACTGCACGGATATGCAGGACTGATGGGCACCAATAGGCAGCACTGATGGGCAATGATGAGGCTGCACTGATCATCAGGACACCGATGATCAGTGCCCTGATTATCAGTTTAGAGGTTTTCTTTCACACTTGCCGGTTATCGGCTCTCTCCTCAAGCTGTGACAGCTTGGGAAGGAATGCCTAGAACCCCCAAGTGTGTTTACATCGTGATCAGCTGTGATTGGAAACAGCTGATCACATTGTAAAGAGCTGCTGTGATTGGCTCTTTACCCCGATCCGGGATCAGCTGTGTCCGAAGGACACAGTGATCATAGAGGTCACCCAGTGCGTGCTGCAGCGGACGCGGTTCTGGGAGGATGTCAATAGACTCCCTCCCAGAACAGGACGACCACGCTGTAGCAGTCATTCGGCTATAGCGCAGTCAGCAAGTGGTTATTGCCACCCCAAACACTGTGATTTTGCCACGATTGTCGTGCAACAAAAAGCACAATAATCACTGCAAAACATGCAATGTCAAATGTGCCTGGCCAAAAATTGGTACAAGATCTTCTTTGGCGCGTTTTTGGAGTGGAGGGAGAAGGTTTATTCAAAATAAATAGTGCCACGCCAAAAAAAAAAGTTGTCCATTCTGCCTGGGCCATCCCAGATCACTTACTTCACACTTACCCAACTTGGCCACCGTGAATCTGCATCCTGTTCAGCACACTGGTCATGGTACTGTTTGTCAGCATTGTGAAGCAATGTTATTTGAATGAAATCAGTCTAATATGGTCGGTATCCAAAAACATCCTTAACACTTGTTCATCAAAGCATCTATACATGGGAATATGAATAAATGTGTGTATTTTCTACTGTCTGTATTTAGAACACTGAAGATATCTGTGTTACAACTATGCTTTCCTCAAAATACAGAATTACCTATATGAATTTAGAAACGGAACTAGTGTAGTAATCCACAGTAAATTTCAACCTTACTTTCCCCTTTTACATGCAGCTAATAAAATAAAAGGATTTGTTTTTATGGTTGCTAGAGACAACTGCACCTGCTCTGTTCTAAACTCTGTTTTTCCTCCTTACTCCACTGTGTTATTGGAAACACCAACAGTCGATAGAAATCTGGAATGCAACAAATATTTTGAACCACTGCCTTTTTGAAAGGCATTTATCATTGAATTCTACCAGATGGCCTTAGAGTCATCATGAGAAGTTGGCAAAGGAGTTGCTATAAGGGGGGGGGGGTGTATTTGCATTGCATGGTGTCATTGTCACTAAAAAATAGAATTTATTGTTGACAATGAGAGTTTTGGATAGTAAGATGTAAAGTTCACCATACATAATAAGCCAGCATGGCACAGGGAGCGTGGGCGGTGTGGCATAGTTACTGTACAGCATGATATTCCGAGTGAGGAGGCGCATAATTTAAAAAGGTAATGCATGGCATAAAGAGTATGATACTGCAGAATAGGGAATTCCCAGCAGCATTTAACAGTGCACAATAGTGTACAAGCACAGTTACAAGGAATGATCTAAGCATTAGACATAATATAAAAGAGTAAGTCCTGATTTGTTGGCTCTCATAATTCGTCTTCACAAGTGACTTGTGTCTGCCCCTGTTGTAAACATGTTTACTATAAATTATAATATATTAACATGATTGCAATTTTAGGCGATGGCACAATGTGGAATTTATGGGTGACAAATTTAAGATAGTACATACAAATAAATAGTGACTGCTCATGTATTCGGAGAATTACTCTCCACTGAATTGAGACAAAATATTTACCCACAGCAATGCCCTTCCTTAGATTGTGAGTTGATGCACGGCATGGCGTGGTTCATCCACTCTTGCTGCTTGAGCTGATTATTTGTGAACAGCCTGTACAAATCTTACCATTCCATTGTGGTATAAGGCTCGGTTCACACTTGCCCGCAGTCTGCAGGCTGGTTGCAGGAATCGCACCTGTTCCCACAACCATCCACAACCAAATCGTGCTGCTTTTACGAGACGCACAGGGCTGCCATTTATTCTGAATGGCACCTCACACATCTCAGTCCACATCGTGTTTGCGCAGGGAAAGCGCATAGTCAAAAAGTCCATGTGGTTTCCCTTTGGCCGCATTTTTAAAAAAGGTGCATGCACCTTTTTCCAGGGGCAAAAACGCAGGCACAGCAGCCCATTCAAATAAATGGGCTGCTATGCCTGAACAAACGCAGGCCACATGGCCCACAATAGTGTGAACCTAGCCTAATGCCGCGTACACAGGGTCGGACTTTACCCGGGGGACTTTGACGTACTTTATGACGGACTTTCTGAATGAACGGACTTGCCTACACACAATCCACCAAAGGCTGTCGAATTCGTACGTGATGACGTACGACCGGACTAAAATAAGGAAGTTCATAGCCAGTGGCCAATAGCTGCCTTAGCGTGGCTTTTTGTCCGTCGAACTAGCATACAGACGGCGGACTTTTCGACCGGACTCGATTTCGACGGATTGATTTAAAACATGTTTCAAATCTAAGTCCGTCCAACTTTTGAGAAAACAAAGTCCGCTGGAGCCCACACACGATCGAATTGTCTGATGAAATCCAGTCCGCTGGGCAAAGTCTGCCGTAAAATCCGCTCGTGTGTACGCGGCATAAGTCCCATCGACTATTTGTTGTTTAGAGATGGGTCGAAGTCCAAGCAGGGACATTGCTGTGGGTAAACATTTATCCCAATTCATTGGAGAGTGATTCTAAGAATAAATGTGAAATCACTGTTTGTGCTTTCTTGACCTCATCACCCATAAATTCCACATTATAAAAGTTTTCATTTCAGTCAGAATCCATGACACTTTAAATTGTGGAACTATTTAAATTAACAGGTTCCCCGAGGCATTAAGAGCAACCTATCATCTTCCTACGTGAGGTATTCTTCACATGTGCACTCTGAAGGTTTCATCTACTATACAATTGAGTTATTTGCAACCTCTTCAAATATGAGACGATTCCTTTTCTTGCAAACATTCATCTTCTCAAAGAATATACCCTAAAAACATATACAATCCACATACTGCTTTATAAGGGTTCCCCTCCCACTCCTCTTTGCTTTTTCAATGGCACTCTTGGAATCTGCTCCCTCCCTCTCCTTGTACATCCCTGAGGACCACCTCCCCATAAACACCATTGTGGGCTAGAGGCTACTGACTGCTAGTTGTAAACTTGCAACCATGCTAATAAAGAAGTGGACTTTCTTGGGTTTGAGAGACAAACTGTTGTGGATTTCAAGCTTTTGTGATGAAAATGTGATACAGTGCCTTGAAAAGTATTCATACCCTTTTTAAATTTTCCACATTTGGTCAGGTTACAAGCAAAAATGTATTTTATTGGGATTGTATGTGATAGATCAACACATAATTGTGGAGTAGAAGGAAAACGATAAATGGTTTTCAAATTTTATTACAAATAAATATCTGAAAAGTGTGGCGCGCATTTGTATTCAGCCCCTTTACGCTGATAACCCTAACTAAAATAATTGCCTTCAGAAGTCACCTAATTAGTAAATAGAGTCCACCTGTGTGTAATTTAAACTCAGTATAAATAGTACAGCTGTTCTGTGAAGCCCTCAGAGGTTTGTTAGAGAACCTTAGTGAACAAACAGCATCATGAAGGCCAAGGAACACACCAGACAGGTCAGGGATAAAGTTGTGGAGAAGTTTAAAGCATGGTAAGGTTATAAAAAATATCCAAATCTTTGAACATTTTACAGAGCACTGTTCAATCCATCATTCGAAAATGGAAAGAGTATGGCACAAGTGCAAACCTAACAAGACATGGTAGGTTTGGAGTGGTTTAGATCAAAGCATATTCATGTGTTAGAATGGCCCAGTCAAAGTCCAGACCTAAATCCAATTGAGAATCTTTGGCAAAACTTAAAAATTGCTGTTCAGATACCCTCCATCCAAACTGATAGAGCTTGAGCTATTTTGCAAAGATTTCACTCTCTAGATGTGCAAAGCTGGTAGAGACATCCCCAAAAAGATTTGCAGCTGTAATTGCAGCGAATAGTGGTTCTACAAGGTATTAACTCACGGGGGCTGAAAAAAAACGTACACCACACTTTTCAAATATTTATTTGTAAAATAATATGTGGAAAACCATTTATCATTTTCCTTCCACTTCACATATATGTGCCACTTTGTGTTGGTCTATCACATGAAATCCCAATAAAATACATTTACATTTTTGGTTGTAACAAGACAAAATGTGGAAAATTTCTATGGGTATGAATACTTTTTCAAGACACTGTATGTGCTTCAAGTCACATAGAAGTAATAATGAGTTCGGAAAAACATCTTTCAGTCTGTTATATGCAACTGTGGCATCATGCAGCTACTTCCTTCATTGCAACCTGATATTCAGTCAATAGAGTTTTCTGGCATGACTCTTCATGTCTGTCATGATCCCATTGATGGATAATTTACATATAGAAATGTAGTGTTCCACTCTACTCTGCTTGCACAGGCTTGACCGCCACCATAGATGGGTCTTATCAGCATTTAGCCATTTCACCAATGGTTTTATGTCTGCTTGCAGATATTTTTTTTCCAACACCTTTGGCCACATGCTAATAATTAGTGCATACTGTTCTCACATTAATTTGGAACTATGGACATGCCTGTTTGTACATACTATATGTTGGCAATATTAAGGATAAAGTAAATAAGGTAATTCAAAGCACCTTGGAAGGCTGTTTTGTCTAGGGGTGCACATGAGATTTTCCTGTGTATTTGTTGAACATCAAAGGTCAGCGCTTCTTTATCTGACAGCTTTGCAAAGGTTTGCTCACATTCATACTTTCTTCCAGAAGTTGATTGCTGGAAACAAATTCTTTTTAGAAACAATAGTATGTGTTTTTTTTTCCAGTGATGTGTATATTCATGGGGTGGCAGAACTGTCACACTGAGGAGATTGGGCCCACTACAAAATAAAATGGCTGATATTTGAATATTTCTAATTGACTGGCAACCTATTTGGTTGGTTCTCCTATAAATGGGAATAGGACACATAATTGCCATACACACTGACAGCAGAACCTATATGTTTTTCTTCATAAATAAATCTTATTGGGTTGGAACAGATGCTCTTAGCCTGACATAAGATCAATGGTAAGAGCTGATCCAAGCAACTCTCAAAACCTTTTTGTCCTTTTTCCCTACAGGATATGTAATCTATAACTCCTGCAGGTAAATTAGGCACTTTCTTGTACACCAAAACTCGACACACCCTTTTCATCTTCCTCCAAGCCAAATGAGTTTTCGATGACAGATAAATAAAATAATTCCAGTTCACCAGGGAGTTTATTCCCACTTGAAAAATCATACTGGCACTTGGTAAACCCTTTCGTAGCTTTGTGCTGCATGTATTTCAGACACTTAAGACATAGGGGAGTCTGATCTGTCAGTATCCAGATTGAAATGTTTTCAGTGTCACTGGTGATGGGGTAAACTCTCTATTACAATCTTGTTGCCTATATCCTGTTACTGTGTCACACCGGTGTATTTCTGTTCTGAAACATTAGATGTGCTTGTAGTGGGGCGCTAATTTCTTTGCTGCAAAACTAATTCATGATGGTACTTTCAATAAATTACATTGCAAAGAAATTGACCAGTGTAGTGTTCCAACATTTCAATTTATATGGCTGTAGAAGGGCCCCTGCATGGGTGCTTCTTGCATTGTATTGCTTTCAATGTGCAATAAAAACCATAGCACCAGATGAAGAATTGGAAAGCTAATTAGAATCACAAAGTTAAAATACAAAATCCGCACCGGACTTCCCCTATATCATGTTGACTGACAGCACAGATCCTGCAGGAGTAAAATAAGGACAGCTACCAACCACTGTGCCATGGGAATTAGGCTTTTGTCCTAGATCACACCTACTTAGCGATGACATACTGATAAGGTCAATGGCATCTTACCTTATAACATTTATTGAAATAAGTTCTGCTCATTGCACATCTGGATTTCTATTTTTCATTCGCCATGTTAGGCTCCATTCACACTAGCGCGTTTTTTGATGCATTTTGCAGAAATGCATGGGAATTTTTTTAACATGGGTTCCTATGGAACATGTTCACATCAATGCCTTTTTGTACCTCTGCATTTTTGGAAAGGGTCAGGGACTTTTTTTCATGCAAAATGCAGCGTTTTGCATGTAATAGAATTCAATGGACCAGCATCAAAAACGCAAGTGCAGCATTTTTGCAGTGTTTTTGATGCATTTTGCGTTTTGTTTTTTTTTAAACTGTATACAGTCTAAAAAAAAACTGTAAAAAAACAAAAACAACAAAAAAAAAAACGCAAAACGCAGCAAAAACGCTGTAAAAAACGCTACAAAAACACTGCTCAAAAACGTGGCAAGCATCACAAAAAAAAACTCCAAAAATGCTCAAAAGCAACATGCATACATGTGAATCGAGCCTTAAAGTGAATCTTGTATTAAAATGCAAGTCCATTTATTATTTCTGAGCTCACTGCCCCCTAGGTAAGCAGACCTAGCATTTTCCTTTTCTTTAATATTAAAATATTTAAACATGGCAATGTTATTGCCACCAGGCTGGAGCTGGCCTTTGGCATTCAAGGTCTTGAGAGGGCATATCATCAACTTTTTTTTTTTTTTAGAGTGAAACTAACCGTAAGCTTAGATGCTTCTAAGATAACAACAGTACTAAATTTCATGTACCTTTCATGTGCAGTGTTTGCAGGTAGCTGTGTTGGTCTTTAGGTAGATTATTTATATAGATGGGCACCCTGATGGATCCTATCCCAGAACTATACATGGAGCTTTGACTTCATCCACGTACCCTTGGTGCCACAGCTCCCTCTCCCCCTTATTAACCTGCAAATGCAACAACTTCAACTTTCCACTGAAGTTCTGGAATTTGACAGATGAATGACAATAGAAGGAGCTTAATCTCCAACTGAGTAGATGTAGATACAAGCCTGGGTCCAACATGAAAGAGTTAACCTTTAGCATGATGGTACCTTAGAAACCTTTGAGGTCAGGACAGGTCCACTTTAATGATTTGCCTGCAGACTCCAATGGAGGATGCATCACACTCATTCAACATCCTGCAAATTAGAATTTTAGGCCTAAAATCCTCAAGGCATGCATCCGCTGCATCTGCCTGCTGTTTGGTATAAATACACCCTTTAGATAAGTGAGAAAGTGTTTCTTATAATTTAATAGTCACCTAGCCAGATCTTGAATTCTTTTTTAAATACAGCAATAAGAAAATGCCATTCATCTTAGCCGATCCACATCATCAATCAAATGAAAAATGGTCGGGACCATTCTTCCACAAACCTCACATAAATGAAAATATTCCATTGGCCAAATGTAAAAAGTCACATTATAGAGGCAGTCTCTGTGGGTTTGCCACTATATAAATAATAGGGCATTAAATCACTGAAAACAGCTGGATAAACTGAGCAAAGACTCAAGCGTGCCACAAAGCCCAAAATTAGACATAAATTGTACCAAAGTCTCCACTTTGTCTACAGTACATTTTTCTGCTAATGATAAACTTTCCTTAAATGGGTTATTTTAAGAATAAAACACATTAATAAATCAAATTTTTTTTTCTACATTACACTGCTATAAGTATATGTAAGGATCGCATATTCAAGTATATAAGGTTTCAAAGTACAGCATGTTCGATGGGGAAGGTTTAAGCACACATTAGGAAAATGACACTAACTGATTTAGGAGTTTAGTTACAATATACATAGAGCAAGGAGTGTGGAGAACATGGTACTTCTGGCCTGGAGATGTAGGGTTCGTGCTGGAGTAGCACTAGTTTACAAGTGTACAGTAAAGAGGATTTAAAGCGTTACTAAACCTAGGACCCTGCATTCAATATATCCGATTTTCCACAGTACACAGACCATGGAAATAAAATTATAATTATTTTGGTAAATATAAACTGCTAAATACCTTTTCTCATCAGCAGTATATAGCAGTCTTAGGACTTCTATCAGTGTCTGGTTAAAGCTTGAAGGAGGGGTTTTGATTCTACTCTGAGTGTCCTATGAGGCTACAGGACCCCTAACCTTCTGTCTGGACAGTGCCGATTGGCCCTGGGCTAAACACATGCATCCTCCCAAGAAAAAAACAAAACGGTAGCAATTACACAAACTGAACATGTGCAGAGTGACTCCAAAGCGCTGTTCTAACAGGAGATGGATTGGGGACAGTGGAAGAGGGGAGGATCAAACAGGAACATGGAGGATTAACCCCTTAGGTTCCACGGCGAGTATACCAAACATGCTTTACTGCATATACAGACTGGTTTTACTGTTGTGGTTTTAGTAACACCTTAATACTTAAATGAGCAACTAAAAATCACTCAAGTGATTAAAATGACCCCGTCAGGTTCCTAAAAAATTGAGGTGCAAGGTTGCTGCAATAGAGGAGGTATTAAACTCCTCTCTAGCTGTCCGTGTCTTCTGCCTCCCACCTCCTTTCCAGTGCTGCAACCTCCACCAGTCTCTTTAACATTAAATTTTTCCAAATGTGTTGAATGGCTATATCCCCTGAAGTAATAAATCCAATACTACTACAGGCCAGTGCAATCAAGTGTAGCCTAAACTATAAGAAGCCAATTTTACCAGATTTTTTTCACTACAATTTACATTAAAGTGGATGTAAACCCAATGTCATCCTTTCTAAACTACTGCCATAGGGGTTATCTATAAGGATATACATGCCTCCTGCATGTATCTTTACCTGTCAAATGTCTCCCCTCTGTCTGTTATTAGACCCGAAAAACTGCATATTCTGTGGGTGGGTCTGTTGTCTGGAGCTCGGTGGGTGGAGTCACGATGTCAGTAGACTCCCCGCCCCCCTCTACACTCCCCTTGTCAATATGCATTTCTCCTGTGTATTTCTCACACTGAACTTCTGCTGAACTTCTGCTATGATCTCTAACATCCAGTGAAAAGACAGGAAAGTAACCACATGACTTCAGCACGCCAAATCATGCTGAGGTGTGGAACAGCCAATCCTGGCAGAGCTGCTGAAGAAAGGAGTGGGGGAGGGAATTTAAAAATAATGCCTGTGTCTTAGGCTAGTGCACGAGATGTAAATCACCTGTCACTCACAGCAAGGGGGAGGATTTGACAAAGTTTTTCTCAGTTTGTCAAGATTTTTCTCACTGAACAATAACAGAGGATTGCTCAGAGATGGATTAACTCTGTGTGGCAAGACTGGGCTCAAATGATAAGAAATCTTATACTCTACAGTATGATATATATATATAAAAAAAAATTTTTTCGGGTTTACATCCACTTTAATGTGACTAAGCTACTAAATATCGCCTTTGTAACTTAAAATTAACCTGTGCACAGATCATACACAATAAAGTTTTAAACCATTCTCAAAAAGCAATGAAAGCACCACCAATAACCTTGGAATCTATAAGCATTGTGGATAAATTAAAAATAGAACTAAAAGTAAAATGTTTTTAGATTTAGATGGAGCGGCAAGGGTTTTGAATCCCTGGCAGATTCTTATTGCTGTATATGTTCCCGTTAGGGGGAGGTTCAGCCTGTCGAATTGTCCTGATCACCAACATCACTGGGAATTAAAGCGGTTCTAAAGCCTTAATGTTTTTCACCTTAATGCATTCAATTCATTAGGGTGAAAAACCTTCTGTGCTGCAGCTCCCCTTAGCTTCTCCCTTTTCCTTACCTGAGCCTGATCCGATCCAGCGATGTGCACGAAAGCAGCAGCTCACGCCGCTGTCCTCACTGGGCAGATTGAAAGCAGCGGGAGTCATTGGCTCCCACTTCTGTCAATCAAATGCTGTAAAACAGGAGAGGGGGGTGGAGCCGAGTCCCACTGTCTGTGTCAATGGAATCAGCAGGGTTCAGGAGTGAGCATGCACAAATGCTCCCATGGAAAGCGGCTTTCCGTGGGGGCACCCACCAAAGAGGAGGGGCCTGGAGTTCCGGCGGAGGACACCAGAAGAAGAGGATCGGGCTGCTCTGTGCAAAAGCATTGCACAGAGCAGGTAAGGATAGACATGAAGGTTTAATATCACTTTAAACTTTAGGTAAATCCAAGATTTTTAACTACCACCTCAACAGAAATAATGGGGACAGCTTCCAATGGGGACACACCTTTTCCTGCAACAACTGTATTTCCCTCACATTGGAAAAATCTACTCTCCCTTCCTGTTGAATCTACAGGACAGGATGTGAAGAGAAATCTCCCCAATGAGACAGAGATGGTAAAAAAAAAAAAAAAAAAATAAGGTTTTAACCCTTCCCGAATAAACAAATTGGTAAAAAAAAAATAAAAAAATAAGGTTTTGGCTTTAGATATAATTTAATTTTCAAAGTGTACAACACAGGCATTGTGTTTTTCTATGACAGCAGAAACTTGCCAGCCTGCCTGCCCTCTACTTTACACAATCAGCAGATGTTTCCTAAGCTGTTAGAAAAGGACCACCGAAAATTACTTTAGTTGCGATCTTTGAGAATTTTGGAGGATTAATAACTTCACATTACAAGCAACTAGAGAGGTCTGCTGGGAGGATTGTTCTAACCACTTGGCGCTCGCGCTATAGCCGAAAGATGGCTACAGCTCAAGCTTAAAATGCTGGGAGGGTGTCCATGTATGTCCTCCCATTCTCTCACCCTGCCGGCGCGCTCTGTGATCGCCGAGTCCTTGGGACTAGGATGATCACTGATCGAGGCAAATGGCCAATCACAGCGGGTCCTTTACCACATGATCAGCTGTCAGCCAATGATGTTGTTTGTTTAGCAAAAAATAAAAAACACAGTGCCGATGAAATACCACCAAAAGAAAGCTCTATGTGAAAAAATGTCATATGGGTATAGTGTTGCATGACTGCGCAACTGTCATTCAAAGTGTGACAGCGCTAAAAAACCAAAGTTGCGCTTACTGGTAACGTCTTTTCCTGGAGTCTTTCAGGACAGCCACCTTGAGAGAGCCTGGCTCCTCCCTTCCACAGGAAACACCATCTTAAAAAGTCCACTTTCCCTGCCTGCCCTTCAGTTTTCCAAGAGCAACTCCGGCCAGCTGGGGAGACACAAGAACATATCAACAGCATACAGCAACTACATGGTTCTGCCGTTCCTGTGTTGAGGCCCCCAGTAACACTATACATCCAGGTGGGTAACTGGTGCTGTCCTGAAAGACTCCAGGAAAAGACGTTACTGGTAAGCGTAACTTTGGCTTTCCCTCAGCGTCTTTCAGGACAGTCACCTTGAGAAGATAAACGAGCACTCACCGTTAGGGTGCGACTACGGCCAAAGGACTGCCTTTAGATTTTAGCAGCTCCTCCTCAGTAACCAAGCTGCAAGGTTCCACCGCTTCACCTGGGGACAAAATAGCGAATCCTGCGAGAGAACTTCCTCTTGGATTGGCAGCATCAAATGCGGATCCACCGCTAGCTGTTTCAGAACCGAGAACCAGGGCCTTCTGGGCCAGTGTGGTGCCACAAGGATCAGAGAGGTATTCTCTGTTTGAAACTTCCTTAGAACAGCTGGCAGCAAGGCTGGCAGGGGGAAGGCATAGCACCTGGAAAAATGCTATTCCTGCATTAGGGCATCCACCCAGAGATCGCCTTCTGACCCGTTCAGAGAGAAGAACAGCGAAGCTTTCGTGAGGAGAGTGGAGGTCTCTGGTAATTATCAGAAAGGAGCATTCCATAGTGAAATCGGCTACCTGAGTCATATACCAAAGGAAGGAGGAAAAATAGGAGGAGTTCCCCAAGAGGATTGACTACTGTCACAAGTGCTTTTATTAAGCCCTAAGGTGAGGGCACATCCGGTGGAGGGCAGTACAAGGATTGCTTTGCTATATGCACAGAGGTGGATCAGATTGAAGATTTCGTGTTCACAGCATCTATCTCTATTCATCATATATTGGACTATCATATTGTTTACATTCAGTATAGATTGGACTATCCTATTGATCACCAATTGATTGTTTTAGCAATTGCATTTTTTATTTTCATGACTCACTGTATGAGATTAGGAATTTATGCGGAGTTCAGAGCACAGTGCACTTTGAGGATTGGTAGATTGTATTATAAGCACTCAATATAAACTCTAGGAGGGTCACATATTAGATTTATTGGCACTTTATGTTCATTCAGCGCTGCACTCATTTGTTTTTGGTTTAGCGCATTGTGTTCGGCCCAGTTCAGGATTTCTGATAGAAGGGCTCCGCTCCTTGTTCCGCCCTGTTTATTTATATACGCCACCACCAAGGAGTTGTCCGAACGCAGCTGTATGTAGTGGCCTCGCAGTTCCCCCTGAAAGGTCAAGAGCGCTAAAGACACAGCTTTCAGTTCCTTCCAGTTCGATGACCTTTGGAGTTCCTCTCCCTTCGAGGCACCCTATGTTAACAGGGGGCCCAGGTGTGTACCCCATCCCCTGCTGCTTTCGTTTGTGGTCAAGATCTTCGTCACTGGAAAAACCCAAAGCCGGCCCTGGGACAGGTTCGCCGTCCTCCTCCACCACCAGTGTGGTGGTATCTTCACTGGGGTGTCTAATGATGCCTAACTGTGGTCCCACACCTTCAGTATGAAACTCTGCAGGGGGTAAAAGTGCACCACTGGAATAGCTGAAGTTAGCAGCCCTAGCAATGACATTGCCCTTCTTATTGTGACTGGCTGGCTGTCCTGAAGCAGACGCATTGCACCGTCTATCTTCTGCACCTTTTACTGTGGCACAAATACTTTGCTATGTGGAGTCCAACAGATACTTCAGGTAGGTAATGCGCTGGGAGAGCACCAAGCTGGACTTTGAGGTTTAGCAGCCCCCCGTGGCCCCTCAGAAGCTCCTTCGTCAACTCCAGATCCCAGGTTAACTGTTCTGGGGAAGCCGCAAAGAGGAGTAAGTCGTCCAGGTAGGCGATTATGAAGACGCCTCTGAGACGAAGAAAAGCCAGGGCCTCTGCCATGACCTTCATAAAGATGCTGGCGAGGAGGATCGGCCGAAAGGAAGAGCCTGAAACCGCAAGTGGATTATTTCTTCCCCGACTCGAACTGCCAGTTGGAGAAACTTCTGAAACACCTCTGCAATTGGGATATGAAGATAGGCATCTTTGAGGTCTATAGATGCCATGTAGCAATTTGGGGGTAGTAGTGCTCTGACCGAGAAAATTGAGTCCATGCGGAATCTTCGGTAAACCGACTGATTCAGGGGCTTTAGGTTTAAGATAAGCCTGTACTTCCCACAAAGACGTGGGAGTAAAACCCCTCTCCTCTTTCATCCACTGGGACCCGGCGCACTACATTCTGGATTTCCTACTCTCTTAGCGATTCCAACAGGGCATTAGATTTCTCCACACTCTTGGGAAGACCCGTGGCCAGGAGACTGCGAGGGGGAGATCTTAAAAAAACTTTAGGCAGTATCCCCTCCTTACGATCCCCAGAATAAACTGGCTGGAGGAGACCACCTCCCACTGTGGGAGGAAGGCCCCCAATCTTGATCCCACTGTGGTTAGACCGGGATTGAGTTTTGCGGGGCTGGTCAGGAGGGTGAAAAATTGCTCCACCTTTTCCCTTGCCCCTTTGCCCCCAGCACGCATTTGAATGTGAAACCCCTTAGACTGAACTGGGAGTTTGTGCTTGAGTGGAAAGAATCTTTTTGTCTGCTTTTTATCTTCTGGCCGAATTGGCTAGGGCCGAGGATCTGGCGGACATGCGGACAGATTATGTCGATTCGCCTGCTATATAGGCCACCCCTTTAAGCAGCTTGGGGAAGGAAGATAGTATTGTCTCCTTAGAGGTTCCTGCTTCTTTGTGGGCCTGCATTTGGGAAAGCCAGTATTCTAAGTTACGGGCCACCACCATAACGGCCATTGCCAGATTCAAATTTCCCATGGATGACTCCCAGGATTTCTTTAAAAGTGAGTCCATCCTTTTGTTCACAGCTTGTGATCTGGCCCCCATGTCTTCGAAGGCTAGATAAGTATGCCTAGACACCTGGAAAAAGGCTGCGTTCAGTTTTGGATTCTTGTTCCATACGGATGCTGGGTCCACTGAAAAACGGAAACCTCCTTTTCAGAGTCCTGGAGAACAGCTTCCTTTCCGGATCAAGCCACTCTTTTTTGACGGAGTCCACCAGAACATCATGGACAGGAAAAACCTTCCTCTTCTGTTCACCCATGTCCTGATACATCTGATTATGGAGCATCAAAGGCTTTTTGTCAGCCTGAATTCCTAGCATGGTGTGAATAGCCCCCAGGAGATTTTCGACCTCCTCTAGGGAAAGTTTATACCGTGAAGGCCTGATGGACTCTCCATCCCGACCTTCCCCCTCTGACACCGCCTGGAAGCCTAAGGCCGCACTGTCCAGTTCCTCCCCCTGCCTCCTCCCTGGAGACCCCTGGAGTCTCTTCATCTCTGGAATGGATGACCGGCAGTGCTGGTGCTGTTGCTAGTAAGGGGGCCACTGAGGGCTGTGGGAGCTGGAAATTTTAAAAGAAAGTGCTTTAAATGACTGGAAAGTGGAGGAAAGCTCCTTAACTGAGGCCCTAAAAACAATATCCTGCTCGGACGACCGTTCCCTAATCAGCGCCTCTATGTACTTCCTGCACAACACTTTAGTCCAGGTATCGCCTAACGTGGCCCTACAGGAGGGGCATTTCCTGCCACTTTACCCTGAAACACATAAAGGAACATAGGGGTCTGTTAGCATCTGTTGTGGCCCCCAACCTCCCTCCGCTAGTTGCCCTTAAGGAAAACACCCGGGGAACAGCTCCAGGGCCCCCACCCAGGGTCCGGAGCCTCTCTCCTCCTCTGACCACCAAGAGGGGACCCCCCACCATAGGAGTCAACTGGTGGGGGGAAGTAAAGGTAAGGGGGAATCCCTCCCAGGTGTCCCTTACCTTCAGATGGCTGGAGCTGGCATCGCTGTGAGCAGTCTGGGCTGGCTCTGCCTCCCACATGCCTGCGATGTGGTCGTCTCCGGAGCCTCTCGCTGTCTGATCAGCATTCCTTACTGCCTTCATCCTATGCCAGGCTCGCTTTCAGCATCTGCAGCCGGAACCCGCAAGTGCAGGGGAAGCCCCTACTGGAAATTACGTCCGCCGTCATCCGGCCCGCTCGAGCTCCACTTGCGGCTGCATAGCGCGTGGGGGGAAAGAAAGGCTGCTTACCCACACCATCTCTGTGGTCCTGATCGCGGGCCCCCGGATCTTCCGCCCACACATAGGAGAAGATGTGGCTGCTTTCTGTTACGCTGCAGCCAGGTATGTGACCCGCCGCTGCTCTCAGGAGTCCCTCTCCAACCTTACATAGACCACATCATGCCTAAGCCCCCCTGGCTGTCCGGCCTCGGTTCCCTGCAGTGCCTTCCCACTGGAGGAAACACAAACAACTGAAGGGTGGCAGGGCAAGTGGACTTTTTAAGATGGCTGATGCGGTGTTTCCTGAGGAAGGGAGGAGCCAGTCTCTCTCAGGGTGGCTGTCCTGAAAGACGCTGAGGGAAATTGACCTGAGCAGGAAGGGGGTATAAGTGCCCAGCAAGAAAGTGGTAAAATCTATTTTACTGGTTGTTAGGAATAACCACACAAAACACTGTCTACGTGACATGATAAAGAAAACTGCTCCAAAGTGACCAATCAGTTTCAGACTAGAGCTGCACGTTAAAGAATCGGATCGCGATTCTTCCACCCTCTCGGTCTTAACAAAGCATTTTCCCAATTCTATGCAGAGTTCTCTACTCACACCTGACAAAAAAAAGGGCAACCTGCCAAGTTTATGACAACATCTCTTATGCCGCGTACACAAGATCGGAAATGCCGCCAGCAAAACTCTGATGAGAGCTTTTTGTCGAAAAACGCGACCGTGTGTATGCTCCATCGGTCTTTTGCTGGCAGAATTCCAGCCAGCAAGAGATTGTGAGCATGTTCTCTATTTTTTGGTCGGGAAAAGTTGCTATCCGAAAATGCGATCGTCTGTAAAAACTCCAACGCGCAAAATTCCTACGCATGCTCGGAAACAATTCGACGCATGCTCGGAAGCATTGAACTTCATTTTCTCGGCTCATCGTAGTGTTGTACGTCACTGCGTTCCTGGCGGTCGAAAGTTCTGAGAACTTCTGTGCGACCGTGTGTATGCAAGGCAAGCTTGAGCAGAATTCCATCAGAAAAAGCATCCAAGTTTTTTCTGACGGAAATTCCGATTGTGTGTACGCGGCATTAGGGCTCATGCACACAGGACATTTTAAAAACACCAGCGCTACAGCAACACTAATAACGCCTGTTTTCACATTAGCGTTATTGCACGTTTTCCCACGTTTTTTCTTTAAATACACTCCCTATAATATAAAAACGCCTAACAATGTCAAACGCGGCTTGACACGTTTTAGCTGCGTTTTTTGGCGTTTTTCATTTTTACAGCTAGTTTCTACTGTCGGTTTTTTCTACTGCCCTTAACCACTTGCCTATCAGGCACTAACACCCCCTTCCTGCCCAAGCCATTTTTCAGCTTTCAGCGCTGTCGCACTTTGAATGACAATTGCTCGGTCATGCTACACTGTACCCAAACAAATGTTTTTATCATTTTCTTCACACAAATAGAGCTTTCTTTTGGTGGTATTTAATCTCTGCTGGGTTTTATATTTTTTACAAAAAAAAAAAAAAAAAAAAAGACCAAAAATTTTGAAAAATAAATGTTTTTTCCTTTCCTTTTCTGTCAGTAAATTTTGTAACTAAGTAATTTTTCACCTTCACTGATGTGCGCTGATGAGGCAGCACTAATGGGCAATTATAGGCTGAACTGGTGGGCATTGATGAGGTGGCACTTATGGGCACTGATTAAGTGGCACTGATGAGGAGGCACTAACACGCCGCACTTATGGGCACTGATAGGTGGCACTGATGAGAACTGATAGGCGGCACTGATAGGCAGGACTGGTGGGCACTGATAGGCGGCACTGGTGGGTGGTACTGATGGGCACTGATGGGCATTTATGGGGGGGCACTGATAGGCGACACTGATGGGCATTGACAGTAGTGATGGGCAGCACTGATAGGTGGCACTGATTGCCAGCGATGACTGGCATCGCTAATGGGCACAGATTGGTGGCACTTGTGAGCAGTGGTGGGCACTAATTGCTGCCACTGGCGGGCACTGATAGCTGGCATTGGTGGGCAATTGGTGGGCACTGATTGGTGACACTTTTTTTCTTTATTGTAATTAGGGCACTGATGATCAGTGCCCTGATTACATTTCTACATATCCCCCTGCGAGGAAATGCCGCTGATCGGCTCTCCTCGCCTCACACTCTGTCAGTGTGAGGCGAGGAGAGCCGATTACCGGCACTTACTAGCTTACATGTGACCGGCTGTGATTGGACACAGCCGATCACATGGTTAAATCACATGGTTAAAGAGCCGCAGATACAGAGATCGGGGTCGCGCCGTGTCCTAAAAATAGCACCGCTTTACCGCCACTTGTTTACAAGTTAAAATCATTTTTTTTTTGTGCTAGAAAATTACTTATACATTATATATAATTACATTATATATATATATATTTTTTTAGCAGAGACCCCAGAGAATAAAATGGAGGTTGTTGCAATATTTTATGTTACCCTGTATTTGCACAGCGATCTTTCAAACACAATTTTTTTTGGAAAAAACCCACTTTAATGAATTAATAAAAAACAAAATAGTAAAGTTAGCCCAATTTTTTTGTAAAATGTGAAAAATGATGTTACGCTGCGAGAATCGTGATCTGTATTCTAAGCAAAAAATCGTGATTTTCATTTTGGCCAGAATCGTACAGCTCTATTTCAGACTGTTACAACTGTCATTTTTCAAGACAGATGTGAACCTAAACTTTCTAATCAACCACAGGCTAAACAGACATGAGATGGTTGTATAAATGGTTACATACCCTTAAGCAGGGAAGCCCAAAAAGGTGGAGATGCTCTATTATGACCACCTCACCCATCTTCCCAAAAGTGGGGCCATGCTCTTATGCAATCTCGACTAGCTACTCTGCTTAACAGCTCAAGCCCAATTCCTCTACACCTCAGTATTGGCCAGCATTGTCATCTATCAACATTAAAATTTTTTAAAGGGTTATATATAAATTAATTTTTTAACTAACAAACATGGTATACTTACCTGCTCTTTGCAATGGTTTTGTACAGAACAACCTCAATCCTCTTCTTTTTGTCCCCTACCAGAGGTCCTGGCTCCTCCCCCCTGCCAAGTGCCGCCATAGCAAGCCTCTTGCTATAGGGCACTCGAGCAGGCTTGCTCTCTTTAAGCAGCAATTTTTCAAACGTGTTTTCAGAACATTTTCATGAATTAAAAAAAATACCAATGTTAGCCCAATTTTTTTTTGTATACTGTGAAAGATGATGTTACGCCGAGTAAATACATACCCAACATGTCACACTTTAAAATTGCGCACACTTGTGTTATGGCGCCAAACTTTGGTACTTTAAAATCTCCATAGGCAACGCTTTTAAAATTTTTTACAGGTTACCTGTTTAGAGTTACAGAGGAAATCTTGGGATAGAATTGTTGCTCTCACTCTAACAATTGTGGCAATACCTCACATGTGTGGAACGCCTTTTGCATATGTGGGCTCAACGTACGTATGCATTCGCTTCTACGTGCAAGCACTTTAAAAAAAAAATATAAAAAATGTATTGTTTGTTTTATTTTTTTATGTTTACACTTTTCCTTAAAATATTTTTTTTTTGATCACTTTTATTCCTATTACAAGGAATGTAAACATCCCTTGTAATAGGAATAGTGCATGGCAGGTCCTCTTTATGGAGAGATTCGGGGTCAATAAGACCCCACATCTCTCCTCCAGGTTGAAAAGCCTGAGATCAAAAAAAAAAAAAAAAGAAAAAAAACAATCTCGGCTTTCCAGCTGAGTACGATGCAGTATTTGCAACTGCCAGGCCGGACATGACGTCATGACGTCATAACGTCGCGCCCGGGTCTCCGAGAGCCATAGAGACTGCCAGGGACCATCTGCTCCTCTATGGTGAACTTCCGCCGCTGGCAGATTCCTTCTCCGGCTTACCGATCGCACGGGAGAGCCGGTAGAAGCACCGGAGGGTGGTAGGAGGGGGGACGTCCAATCCCGCTGTTTGGCTGAACTGCCGCTATGATTGTTCTTACTGTGCAGGGAATCATTCAGATATCCCCACACAAAGCCCGAAATGTCATATGACGTACTGCGGACAGGAAGTGGTTAAAAAAAGAAGAAAAAAAAAAAATTCAAATAAATTAAAAACCTATGAATTAAAAGAGCTAACCAACACAGTTCCCAGCTTCCTTTGTTTTCTAAGATGATTATACTTTCTCTAGTGTGGAGGCAGAATCCCTTGGTTTTCTGAGTAGAACACGGATTTCTTATTTCATACATAAGGCCAAAAGGTTGATTACATACCTATTGTCTATTCTCTGCAATTGAATGCATTTATGGCTAGATAAAAAAAAAATGCTATTTTACTGTATACCACTTACCTTTCATACTGTTAAACTGTGTTGCAATAAAACATAAATACATTTTTGCAGAGAATTTGTTTCAAATAAAAATGTTTCTTGGCAAACAATAAAAAAATGTGAATTCTTAGAAACCACAGACAATAGGCCAAAACCACATTGTATGACTTCAGCGTGTTGTTGAAGAAACAGTTCTGCCATCTGGTGGCTATCTTTTGAGTTTACAATATCTAGCAAATTCTATCTGCAGGGGTGTCTGACGCCTCAAAGCTGAATTAACTTTCACATCAGTGTCAGAACACTTAGCATGTGCATTGCAAAACTTCCTCTGCTAAACCCTCTCTGCCTGTTAAAAGTCAGACAAACATTTACCTTGGTTAAGATCTTCAGCTGACTTAACGCTGACTTGTATAAAGCGGGTAGGCACTGGTTGATGTTCCTTTTGAGGCTGTCCGGGACCCTGTGATAATTATAGTATGTGTTAAAATTTGACTGAGAATGGGAAGCTGAAGGAAAAAAAAAAAAAAACAGTGCGAAAAAAACAAAAACCTATAACTGACATTTGGTGGCACTCTCCTTTCCTAGAATGGCCAATAAGTACCAGGCTGGCAGCAAAGCAGTTAAAATAGCACCTTCTAAAGACCCTGCTTGCTTGTAGCATTATGTAAGTGTAAAGAACGCCCCGCTATCACTTAAAACCCAATTCACACTCTTGCTTCTGAACAAACCATCTGGGGACCTTATGTAGCAAGCTGGCCTATAGACTGCTTTGCAAATCCCTGAGACTAATCTGGGTTTGTGATTCACATCCTGTAATATTTCATAAAGGAGGATTTGGTGTAAAATGTGTGGCAGAGATTAACCCATGAAGGTTTAACAGATATCTTGTTAAATCATGGTAGTTTGTTCCTTAAGTGGAGTTCCGCCTGAAAAAAAATATATATAATTAAAAGTCAGCAGCTACAAATACTGCAGCCGCTGACTTTTAAAATAAGGGCACTTACCTGTCCAGGGTGCCCACGATGTCCTCACCCAATGCCGACCCGTCCCTCGGCTCCGGGTGGAGGCGCCGGCATCCTCAGTAAGCGAATCAGGAAGTGAAGCCTTGGCCACTTCACAGCATGGTTCCCTACCGCGCATGCGCGAGTCGCACTGCGTGTTCCGAGTGGTCCCTGCTGTCTTCTGGGATCTGTGTGTCTCCCAGAAGACAGCCGCGGATACTGCGGCGATCTTTCGCTGGAAGTGGGAGAAAATACCTGGATTAGACAGATATCTGCTCCCCCTCCCCCCAGAAAGGTGGCAAATGTGAAAGGGGGGGGGGGGCATGGACCGGATCAGCGGAATTTACATTTATGGGTGGAAATCCGCTTTAAAGTGGTTCTAAAACCTAAACATTTTTTACCTTAAATCATTCCTTGCATTAAGGTAAAAAATGTTTACGCATCAAATATGGCTCCTCGCCCCTCCTTATACTTACCTGAGCCCTCATTAAATCCAGCACAGTGCATGTCTGCAGCTTTTCTCTCTCCTCACTTCTGTGTATCACTAGCTTTGCTGGGGCACAGGGAGCCATTGGCTTCCAGTGCTGTCAATCAAAGCCAGTGACCAGGGAGCGAAGGGCGAGTCCAAATCTCACTGTCTGTGTTAACGGACGCAGCAGTGGGGTTCGAGTGCGAGCATGCACAATTGCGGCTTCCCATGGGGGGCACTGGATGAGGAGGAGGGGCCAGGAGCGCCAGTGGGTGACCCGAGAAGGGGTGGTTCAGGGCTGCTCTGTGCTATTCCTTTGCACAGAGCAGGTATGTATAGAGATTTTTTTTCTTTGAAAATAACAATTTCCTTTACAATCGCTTTAAAGTGTCCGGGTCACATGAGACCTTTCAATAGCAGCAACTTAATACCAGTGATTCTACCCAGAGAATCAATGCTGCAAGTCTAATGAGATCAGAATGTGAACTGCCATGCTGAGATTGTGCAGAATCCCCCTAAAAAATGTGTCGGGGTCCTCTCCCTTTACAGAATTATGATAATTGACAGACAGATTACACACAGCGAGATGTAATATTTTCCTGGTTCAGAGGTAAACTGCACGTGGATGCACACAGATATGACATCTGCTTTGCTGTTAACAGGGGCCCCTTTAAAAAAAAAGCAGGATACCATTGCTGACTACTTTTTCTCCAGATGTATTTAACCAATTAATATGCAGAATATGGAATACTGACTTTCCTGATCCGCATACTTGTACCAGGTCAGAGACGCCAAGTATCTAAGCCAGCATAGTAGCCAAGCAACTAGCATTTTTCAAAAAGAGATAAGCTATGGTAATCTTGCTGCCTCTCTCAGGAAAGTTTTACTTTTAAAGAGTAACTCCACTTTTGTTCAGAAAAAAGCCCCTCTGGATGATCAATGTGTAGTACATTGCAGGGATTTTAAGAATTTTTGCAAGCAGATTCCTACCTTTTGTTGCTGTGAAGAATGGTTGCATACTCATTCTGAATAGGAGGCTCATTATTAACCAATTGATGCAATTTATGTGTTCTAATGGGAAAAGCTGCATCCCTTTCGAAGTGATTAACCCTTGGAGTATCTCTCCAAAACTTACATTTCCATTGCAGGTGATACCTAAAATCTAATTTGCATTTTAGTGCAGACTTTATGGAAAAATCAGTAAGCCAATCAGGAAATGACATTTCTAGAGTAGTTCTGTATATCAATGTACAAAACACCTCCAGGTTGAATTTTACAGAAAATTACAATGGCTGTAGACTTAAAATGAAAGGTGATTTGTTATAACCTTAAATTACAACATGAATTTTGTGGCAATTGTACAATTGTATAATATATATATATTTTTTTGCTCTTTTTTTTCCAACGGAAGTGGAGCTACCCTTTTGGGAGACCTTGCCTCCAACTAAAAAAATGCTGGGTAAAAGCAGAGAAAAATGTAAGTATTTGACATGCTTACGTGCAGCTTTTTTTTCTTTCTATAAAACAATTTTTTAGTCATGTCTACTGTGCCTGTGAACTTACTATCAAATTTGACTTCTTCAGGAAAGTCAATTCCCTCCTTGAATATCCTAGTCCTTTTTTCTTTTGGGAGTGTCCTATTACTGTCTGTGCTGGCCCAGCTCCTCTGCCCCTCACCTCCCTATATACATTTTTATGTAGCTGCCAGGAAAGCTGCAAAGAGGAATCTTGCTGGGGCACCCAGGGCAGTCCCAGGGCTTTTATACAGGCAGTCCCCGAGTTACGAACGGGCCAGGGACTGTAGGTTTGTTCTTAAGTCAAATATGGTAGTAAGTCGGAACAGCATGGGCAGAACGACAGATGTGTCGTTTTCCAATGTTCCATCGAATGTGCCCGCCGTCAAAAAGGGTTCGTCGAATGTGCCTGCAGTCCCGTTCATAAGTAGGAGTCGTTCGCAAGTCGGATGTTCGTAACTCGGGGGACTTCCTGTATGTCTATGCAAGGGCGGATTTTACAAATAAATAACATGTATAAAATACTTTAAATGCACCTAATCTTATGTAAATAGGGGGTTGTTGAAATGAATGGCAACTTTTTTTTTTTTGCAGAAAGGATTATCCCTTTAGATTGTAAGCTCCATGAGCAGGGCAACCTATTCCTTCTGTATTGAACTGTATTGTAATGCCCCCGGTCTATATTTTAAAGCGCTGCGCAAACTGTTGACACTATATAAATCCTGTATAATAATAATTTATTTTCTGAAATTGTTTTATGAGGCCAGTAGAGATATAAAGAGTATTTAGTGAAGTTTATTGATGGGCCTCCCTGGTCTGGTAAATACAGCTCAGCAACAGCTGCAGTACTGGCGACTGTCTATATGCAAACTAGTCAGTTGCACGTAGCTGTTAATTAGCTTGGACTTGGTGTCAGTTATGTGCTAATACACATGAAGATACAGCTGACATGATCTCATTCCCCACCTTTTCCAGTAACAGAATGCAACAGAGAAGCAGTTGTATCACAAGTACTGGCCATCATTTCAATTTGTATAAAGGCAAGTTAATGCCATCAAAAAGGCAACAAACAGCTTAATGCCTCTTCTATCAGGACCGTGACACTGGCAGATGCTGCCTGAGATGGCCGCTGTTGTCCAACTCCAAAGAGACTCCATAAAAGAACAGGATGAGTGAAGAGCCATTGAGAGCTGCTCTCTACTTCCTACACCACCAATCACAATCAGACTTTCAAGGCAGGCTTGAATCTGATAAGCAGATGCAATATAATTTTTTGTATGGGTATTTCTTACGTCAGTCTTTCTGTGTATGAGAGGCAACAAGCAGTGTGTTCCAGAATAACAAGACTACAACAAAATGGTAGTAGGGTGGACTGGTGCAATACAGTAACGTCTGGATGAAAACCGACTCAGCAAATTGACTGCTTTTCAAGGTTTAACTGTCAGCACTCGTTCCCACCAGTGTGATTAGTCATGCGACTTCACAGTTCAAAATCACATGACAAGTCACACCCTGTCTTTGACAATGGAACCGTTCAAATTGTTGCAAATGAAGTCTGAGCGACTTTGAAAAAGGTTCCTGCACTACTTTTCTACTATTTCATTGTGACTTGCATTGACTTCTGTTGAATTAATTCGCAAAGCCACAATGAATTTGCAGATCCAAATCGCACTGAAGTTGCGCTGGTGTAAACAGGGCGAAATTAAGACTGGAGTGTGCCTCTAATTCAGACCAAGCAGGCCTGCAACATCCTAGCCACTGCGCAAAGGAATCACACTCATCTGATCTGTGAGCAAGGCTGTTGGTTTAACTTTTGTAATTCCAAGTCATTGAAAAGGCCTGACTACACTGCAGTCAATCCGAACAGTAGATGCATTTGTATAACCAAAACAAATGCCATCCTAGGTACTCCAAAGTCATTGGTTGTAAACCCTCCAATACAACTTGTGCTTTTTCAAATCTAGATAGCACAGGCAGCTGAAAGCTGCCTGTGAAAGTGTACTCACTGTTGAAGTTTCCATAGCAATCGCCCTGCAAGCATGGGTGATGTCAGGCGCGATTGCGCAGTAGGTTTATTCTTTAACGGCACACTTTGTGTGCCGTTTCTGTCCCCCTCTGCATGCCGGTCATTATCATTCATTAACTGCCTCTCTGAACGGCACAGAGGGAAGTTTCGGGATACTGCCTTGCAAGTTATGTAGCTTCAGCTATGGTTTAGCTCGGTTGCCGTAGTAACGGCAATCGAGATAGAGGCTTGGTTTAAGCAATACGGCGCATGCGCGAGATTTGTATTAGGGAAACCTAGTAAGGGCGGAAATGATGTCAATACTAGATTCAAGAAACAGCAGTAGACATGGCGTGGCCAATACCCGGAAGTGAAGAGATACAAAAAATGTTAAAAAAGGTATTTTTCCGACTAATTTTTTGCCAATTTTGCTGTATTTAAAGTTGCAATAATATATAGTATATAAAACTGGAAAAAATAGGAAAATCGTCTGGGGTTTACTTCCTCTAAGAAAATCGAATATTAAAAGCATAAATATTTTGAAAAAGTACAACGATAAAAATAGTTGTTTTTGAGTTCTGAGAGTTGGATAAGACAAGTCTTTTTTCTTGGCAGACCATAAAATGCAGAGGGAGTTTGTTCCACATGTAGAAACAGACCCAAATGTAAAGCATATGTTGTAGAAAACAATGTGTATAGAACAAAGCATTCATGTCCTCACCTGTGAGGTGTCCCTGGGCACAGATGGTGTTTGGTATGGATTGTCGGCATGTGGATAACGAACAGGCAAGAGCTGTGCGTCCAGATCCCTGATGCTCATTGGACCAGAGCTAATATTATCTGCATCATCACCTCCTGTAAAGTAAGACAATTCATTAATGATACCATTATATCCTGATATAAACTTTGGGAAGCTAGCTTGAAGCAATAAAACTATAAAGAATAGATGTAACATATATAAAATGTTCCATCTGGTGCCCCGCTTACCCCCCTCCCCTCACCTCTTCCCCTGTGACAGTGGACAGGGGTTCCTTTCCCTGCAGCTACCGTCACATTTTAAATTCCGCCCGCACAGCCACATCATTCATTCACAAGAATCTGAGAATGAAGAAACTACAGGTTCCATCTGCCACTGCGACAGACACTTGTAGTTCTCAAAAAAACTGCGAGGATGCTGATGAGCACCCCTGTAGTTCATTCACAAGCCCTGCAGCTTTCTAACTGAAAGCCCTTACAGAAGTATGGGCAGAAAGTGGTAGGAATTATTTGCGGGAGCATGAAACTGCACCCATGATCTACTGATCATGGGTGCAATGCTTTGCAGGCTTATTGGGGAAAAAAATAATAAAACGCACTTTTTTTAATGCAAAAATATGTGCATGTATTATTTTTTTCCTAAAAGATGAACTTAGCCTTTAAAGTCCAACTGACCTTCCAGCCGAAATTAGCTAAATATAATGCACGTGGAACAAAAGGTGTTGAAAGTCTAACAGTTCAGCATAGCAAAAAAAAAAGAAAAAAATCCTGTCCCCTGCCAGCATGCTGCAGAGAATAACCCATGCCCTGTGGGTCCCCCGCAGAGACCCGGCATGCCTATAGGTCTGAATGTGCAGGGGGCATGTCAGACCTTTGCAGAGAGACCAGTGCTTCTACATAGAGAGCACAAGTCCCTTCTCTACAGCATGTTGGCAAGGGACGGGCTTTTATACTCAAGCTATGGCTGCTTTCTAAATAAACTATAAAGCTGACTATAAAAGTTACAGTCTGACTGTAAAAATGTGCTCTTAAGCCTAGTACACACAGGCTGAATGTTGAGTGACATCTGCCGGTTCAATAAAAACCGTCCAACATTCGGCCCGTGTGTATTGTAGCCGGTTCGACCGGCTGCAGTCAGGACGAGCATGCAGGAAAAAAAACAGCAGCCGACCGGCACCCGATCAGCGCTTTCAGCCAACGGCTGAAAACACTCACCGGAGTGTCCTGGTGGGTGGGGGGGCAAAGGTCTGGGGAGATCGCTGTACTAACATTGGATTGTTAGTACAGCGGTGTGTATTAAGCTTTAATCTACCAATAGCTATTTTGTGTATGGGCCTGCCTTATCATATGTAAATTAAGTGGATTGTTTGGGTAGGCACTCCTATTACATAGTTTTGGTAAAACTAAAGCAGACTGCAGATTCCGTTTGTAGCATATATGGCTTTTTTCAGAGGATTAAGACTCGGTTCACAATGGTGCACTGCGGGAAACCCTGCGATCCCTGTGCGGGCTCCCTTCGAACTGCTATCGTGTCAATGTAAAGTTAATGGCACCCCCAAATGGTACAGGAATTGGAGCACATGGGTGTGAACATCCATGCGCTTGGAATCCAGTGCAGACCAAAAAAAGGGGCCTGCACCATTTTGGTGCGAATGCGATGCGATTTCAGCCACACAGCTTGTATGGCTGAATTCGCATAGCACAGATATCGCATTTGATGTGCACAGCAATGCGGTTCGAATCACATGCAGTGTCTGATTGCACCAGTGTGAACCCAGCCAAACGCAAAGTAAAGATTTCACAAGTAATTTGCTTTTGTAGGCAATTTCCTTTTATGTGCCCCTTCTCTTTACACTCTTACAGATTTGCCCACATAAACCCTTTTAACTAAAATTTTTATCAATGTTTTTTCTCTGACCACACTTAAGCCTAGTACACAGCAGGTTGCACGAAAAAAAAACCCTGACAGCTCAGAAGGAGCCGCTGTACTAAGTATTTGACGTTAGTACAGAGATCTCCCCTGCTGTGATATTGTGTTCTGACGGGTTTGCCCCCCTGCCAGAACACTCCAGTCAGCACTCTTAACCATTGGCGACAAAAGCCGGAGGAATTTCGGCTGAAGTACAACACGTAAGCCAAATGTCGGCTGGTTTCTACTGAACCGGCCGATGCCATCTGACACTGGGCCCGTGTGTACTAGGCTTTAAGCTTAGTTCACATTGGTGGCAAATGTATAGTCTGGCAGTGTTTTTAATGCTTGCCCAATGACCCCCAGCTGGTGGGTATTAAAAGGATATACTGAGTTATATTTCCACATTAGATTAAGGCTCCGTTCACATCTCCATGTTCCGAATCGCGGACACGGAATCGCCGCGTTTCTGCCCGTGATTCGCAACAGTGGCAAATTGCGGGATGACCGTGCGTTGCCTGTCGATTTTAATAGCACCCCGAATGCGGCATGATTTTCCTGCGATTTCACGCCTGTCGCCCAAATGAAGTACATGAGCTTCTTTTTGGCGACGGGTGTCCCGTGATTCTATTTGCGCGATTTTACCACGATTGTCGGCCCCGTACCCCTAGATGTGAACGAAGCCTTAGTTGCACTGTGCAACTTGAATACCGTAAAAACACAATTTGCCATTTCAAGGACTGCCTCCAGTGGACCCCTCCTCAATGGAGAAGCAAATAATAACATAACAGATGATGTATTCCTTCCCCGATTTATCCAACAAAAAATCCAAAAGAATAAATAGTTATTAGGAGTTCTGTGCTTTAATTTAAGTAGATGTGTATAACCTGGTACATTAGTGCATTGTCCAGGGGATGATGGACGATTCAGAGGCCGTCCAGCAGTCTGGCCAACATTAGAAGGCCTATCCATAAACACAGAGTGTCCCACCAGGACTTGCTCGGCAGTCGTGGTCAGTTTTGGCCTTTGACCTTCGCTGATCTCCCCCAAGCTGTTGTCCTCTCCTGAGCTCTAGGGGGAAAAAAAAAAAAGAGACAATGAAGAGCAATATAAAAACAATCTCTTCCAGAGAATAATAAAAACGATTCTGTGAAAGCCTAGCAGAATTCATGCCATGTGGGGTTACAGGCATGAATAACAAGCTGCTGTTAAAATATCTTCTAAAAATAGAGGTGAAAATTGCTAATACACGACGGCCACACACATATATTTCCAAGAAGCTATCAGTTTACATAACAGTGTTTTATTGCTGGATGCCAGAATGGAGGCGCGGAACATACCTCAAGATGGTAGAAAGCCTCATGTGGCGCAACAAAATCTTGATTAAATTTGGCTAAAAGCGAGAGGATGGGGTCACGATGTGCTCCTCTGTGAGGTCCCTGTATTACCTGTCCTTCACTGGGGGGGTCAAATTCCTGCAGGAGGAGAACAAGGCCGCTTGTTATTGGCAGTAGGACTTTCTCACTTAAGTACTGCTGCAGTCAGACAAAACTTCAGTTGGAATGTTAATGTAAAAACAGTCACATGTGTTCATATAAAGGATTTCTGTTTAACAAAATCCTTACAGCGACACAATGATTTACATGGCAAAACCCAATAAATGGTAACAAAACCCATAATACGAATGTAAACCACACTCAAATGGTGCAAATTAAAGCGGATCTTTACCCATAACAATTTGATAAAAATAATTTTCTTTAGCAAGGAACATACGTTCCACAATAATAAACATGCTACCAAAATTATCATATGCTGTAAATTGCCTCCAGCATTGTTACGGTTTCTTCTTACTGGGGGCTGCCATTTTGCTGAAGCCCCAGAGCCCCAAAACAGCAGTAAATCTTTAGGCTGTCAAATCAGCCTCTACAAATTCAGCAAAGGGCCTAAAACTAGAAAGTAACTGAGCATGTGTAGAGTGGGGCGAGACAATGTTATACTAGCATTTTTAACAGTATAGGCACCTATTTTTAAATATTTTACATAGCTACGCAAAATAAAAACAAGTGAGCGCTGAGAGATGAACAGCGGCTTGCACAAAAAGGTGACAGATAAACATTCTAAAAAAATACACTAAAAAGAGTGCAGTACAGAAATGTTAAAGTGGATGTAAACCCACTCTCATCCTTTCCAAACTACTGCCATAGTGGTTATCTCTAAGGACATGCCTCCTGCATGTATCGTTACCTGTCAAATATCTCCCCTCTTTCTGGTATGAGACACAAAAAACTGCATATTCTGTGGGTGGGTCTGTTGTCCGGAGCTCAGTGGGTGGAGTCGTGATGTCAGTAGACTCCCCACACACCACTAGACTCCCCCTGTCAACATGTATTCTCTCCTATGTATTTTTTACACTGAACTTCTGCTATGATCACTAACATCTAGTCAAAACCCAGAAAAGTCATCACATGACTTCAGCATGCCCAATCATGCTGAGGTGTGGAGCAGCCAATCCTGGGGCAGCTGGAGAAGAAAGGAGGAGGAGATCTGAAGTACACAGAATGTCTCTCAGGCTTTTGCATGAGATATGTAAATCACCTGTCACTCACAGCAAGGGGGAAGAACTGACTCCTATTTCTCTGTATTAGTTTTTAGCTTACTGAAAAAAATAAGAGGACTTCTTAGAGCTGGATTAACTCTTCGTGGCAAAACTGGGCACAGATGACATGAAATCCTATACTGTACAAGGTGCAAGCCTTAATTAAAAAATAAAAATAAAATTCACATCCACTTTAAAGCTCATTCAAAAAATAACCCTATTAAGTGTATAGCTATCAGTGATAAATAACTACATATATTCCCACAATATGCAAAACGAATCATAAAGTGCAAAGTGCTCTTCCACCACTATTTGGCGATCACAAGCCCCATGTAAGAGTCCTATAAAGAGTGAAAACTTCCGTGATGAGTCTCAATATGAATATTCATCCACTGTGCAACAAAATATAAAGTGCTAGTATATCCTTCACCGGAAGTTTATATACACTATATTGTCAAAGGTATTGGGCCACCTGCCTTTACACGCACATGAACTTTAAATCGCATCCCAGTCTTAGTCCGTAGGGTTCAATATTGAGTTGGCCGACCCTTTGTAGCTATAACAGCTTTAACTCTTCTGGGAAGGCTGTCCAAAAAGTTTAGGAGTGTGTCTATGGGAAAGTTTGACCATTCTTCCAGAAGCGCGTTTGTGAGGTCAGGCACTGATGTTGGACGAGAAGGCCTGGCTCGCAGTCTCCGCTCTAATTTATCACAAAGATGTTCTATCGGGTTGAGGTCAGGTCTCTGTGCAGGCCAGTCAAGTTCCTCCACCCCATGTCTTTATGGACCTTGCTTGTGCACTGGTGTGCAGTCATGTTGCAACAGGAAGGGTCCATCCCCAAATTGTTCCCTCAAAGTTGGGAGCATGAAATTGTCCAAAATGTCTTGGTATACTGACGCCTTAAGAGTTCTCTTCACTGGAATCAAGGGGCCAAGTCCAACCCCTGAAAAATAGCCCCACACCATAATCCCCCTCCACCAAACTTTACACTTAGTACATCGCAGTCAAGCAAGTACAGTTCTCCTGGCAACCATCAACCCAGACATGACCATCGGATTACCAGACAGAGAAGCGTGATTCGTCACTCCAGAGAACATGTCTCCATTGCTCTAGAGTCCAGTGGCGGCATGCTTTACCCCAGTGGTTCTCAACACTGTCCTCAAGTACCCCCAAACGGCCATGTTTGCAGGTTTTCCTTTATCTTGTACAGGTGCTTTAAATCAGAGTCAATGGCTTGGTATTTTGGACAGCTATTTTATCTAAGAAAAATTCTCAAAACATGGCCTGTTGGGGGTACTTGAGGACAGGGTTGAGAACCACTGCATCTGAGGCTTTGCATTGCACTTGGTGATGTAAGGCTTGAATGCAGCTGCTCGTCCATAGAAACCCATCTCATGAAACACTCTACGCACTGTTGTGCTAATCTGAAGGCCACACAAAGTTTGGAGGTCTGTAGCTATTGACTCTGCAGACAGTTGTCGACTTTTGCGCACTACGCTGACCCCGCTCTGTCATTTTACATGGCCTAACACTTTGTGGCGGAGTTGCTGTTCCCAGTTGCTTCCACTTTGTTAAATTACCACTAACAGTTATCCATGGAATATTTAATAGCAAGAAAATTTCCCGGATGGACTTATTGCACAGGTGGCAACCTATCACGATACCATGCTTGAATTCACTGAGCTTTTAAGAGCGACCCATTCTTTCACAAATTTTTGTAGAAGCCGTCTGCATGCCTAGGTACTTGATTTTATACACCTGTGGCCATTGAGGTGATTTGGAACACCTGAATCCAATGATTTGGGAGGGTTGTCCTAATACCCTTGGCAATATAGTGTATATCAAGCTTCCGTTTAGTGCATAGGACCCCTTTCACACCGAGGAGCTTAAAAACTGCCTATATAACGCTTTTGCAGAGTTTTTCAATCGCTTTTGAGGCGTTAGCGGTGCGCTTTTTTGAAGGTCGCGTAACTGCTGCACGAACATTTTGAGGTGCTTCTGAAGCACTTTTCAGGCGCTTTCTATTCATTTTAATAGGGAGGGGTGCTTTTGAGGCTTTTTTTTTTTAGCGCTCCAAAGATGCTGCTTGCAGGAGTTTTTACACCTCCCCGCCAGTGCACCACCCCAGTGTGAAAGCATTCATTGATCTTAATGGAAATAGGTTTTCGTGAGCTTTTCAGGCGCTTTTCTTTTTTAGCACAAAAGCGCTTGAAAAGCGCCTCAGTGTGAAAGGGGTCTTAGGGTGGAGGAATACCAGCACTTTATATTTTGTTGCACAGTAGATGAAAATTTATATTGAGACTGAATTCTCATCAAGGAAGTTTTCACTCGTTATAGGACCCTTTCATGGAACATTTAGATTGCCAAATATTGGTGAAAGAGCACTTTGCAATTTATGATTTATTTTGCACATTGTGGGAATAGCACTAATAGATACACCTTAATAGGGTATTTTTTGAATGAGATTTAACATTTGTGCTGCACTTTTTTTAGCATTTTACATAGCTATACCTGCAAAAAGGGGCAGACCTGAAGGATTTCATTTTATGACTAAAGTTCCACTTTGAAACAGAATTCTGGGTAAACCACTAAATAGGCAGTTCATCTACACTGATGTTTATGGTTTTAGGGCCAGTGTCAATAGGTCTGGGATGTGTTGATGGATAAATGCAGCATGCTTTAGATAGCAGTTTGAGACCCTTTTGAGATCACTCAAAAGTCCATTATACGTGGACATGCAGTTGACCTCATTCAAGTTGCTCTTGCACTATATGAGTAAAGAAGCAGATCTAATAAAACGAAATAAGCAACTTGATTCCTATGGGCCTTTTTAGGCAACTTCTGTTACAACACTTTAAAAAAAAACAAAAAAAACATATCTCTTTATTTATATCCAGGTATAAAATAATAAAATATCTATTATAACGGTTGATACCTAAACAAATACTTATACATTTAACATGACTGCCTATATACAGTATCTCTGTAAGGGAGGACTAGTTATTATCTTCATCCTGTATATCTTTATTTGGTAGATCCCCAACACATGGGCTAAATCTGACATGTTTCAATTGTTCTTCTTCATGGGTTGATGGGTAGAACATATATTATGTATTACAAACCATGCATAAAGCAAAAACAACTGATTAAATTAAAAGCCAAGGTGCAGGAGGGCCCCTTATTTGACACCACCAGCCAGCCTTCAAAACTACCCAACGGGAGAGGCATGCATACACTGAGGCCCAGGAGAAGGTCACCCCAGTTCTCCCTGAATCTCCATTAGGGATGAGCCGAATTTCCCCCCCCCCCCCCCCCCCCGTTCGGTTCATACCAGAACTTGCGAACAGACAAAAAATTTGTGCGAACATGTGAACACTGTTAAAGTCTATGGGACACGAACGTGATAAATCAAAAGTGCTCATTTTAAAGGCTTGTATGCAAGTTATTGCCATAAAAAGTGTTTGGGGAACTGGGTCCTGCCCCAGTGGACATGTACCAATGCAAAAAAAAATTTTTTAAACGGCAGTTATTTCAGGAGCAGTGATTTTAACAATGCTTAAAGTGGAACAATAAAAATGAAATATTCCTTTAAATATCGTGTCTGGGGGGTCCCCTTAGTCTGCCTATAAAGTAGCATTTTTTCCATGTTTAAAACAGTACCGCAGCAAAATGACATTTCTAAAGGAAAAAATTTCATTCAAAATTGCTCACGGCTGTAATGTTTTGCCAGATCCCGGCAATATACATAAAAAATCATTGAAAAAAACACCCAAGTCCATACCAGGCCCTAAGGGGCCTGGTATGAATATTAAGGGGAACTCCAATTTTTTTTTTAAAAAAATGGCGTGGGGTCCCCCCCAAATCCATACCAGACCCAAAGGGCCTGGTATGGACGGGGGAACCCATGCAGCTTTTTTTCTTAATTCTGTCATAGGGCTTCCCTTAACCACTTCAATACACTATATTATATATTGTACACTGCACTATATACCCTACACTGTATTATATATACACACTACACTGCCTGCACTATATACTCTGAACTGCAGTATATATACACTATACGAACTGCACTATATACTCTTCTGAAAAAATGGGTCTTAGGTGTTGGTGGTGGCAGAACACGGTAACCCCTCACAGTTACTGTTGTTGGGCGCAGGAAGGGGCCCTGCTGTTAAATATTATTTCAAAAATTGTAATTACATGCCCCTGTTAAACAGGGGCAGAAAAATTGGGCCTTGGGTGGTGGTGGTGCCCTAAACCAAAAATACTGTTGGAAGCTAGCATTGTCGTTATTGAGGAGGAATAGGATAGGCAGCAAAGGCAGTCTTCAAGGGATCCCAGATAAATAGCAAAAGCAATCAGTTACATCAGCATCAGGTGCTTGATAGCTTCTGATCCAGGACTGATTCATTTTTATAAATGTGAGCCTATCAACAGAGTCTGTGAACAGGCGCACGCTTTGATCCGTTACAAACCCTCCAGCAGCACTGAATGTGCGTTCAGAAAGCAAGCTGGATGCAGGTTCAGGCCAGTAGCTCCATTGCATATTGAGCAAGTTCTGGCCAGTGATCTAACCTCAAGACCCAGAAACTCAGTGGATGCTCTGATATTCCTGCACAATATAATGCAGACAATGGTTGTTGGAACCTATCAGACCTTGAAGCTGAGGACTGAAGAACTGTTTAAAGGCATCGGTCAGCTGGCCACCTTCTCCACCGCTGTTTCTCTGACCAAACAAAGCCTCAAACACATTGTCCAGCACCAGGAAATGGTAACCTCCCAGGGTCTGGAAATGCGTTACACACACTTTTCTTCAAGGCCTCCTGAAGAGGTTTCATCCTCTGCTCCCTCTTCAAAGGCAGGATGAGTTCTGCAACCTTACCCTCGTAACGTGGATCAAGAAGGGTTGCCAGCCAGTAATGATCCCTCTCCTTAATACCATGAATCTTAGGGTCTTTTCGCAGGCTTTGCAGAATCAGGGAGGCCATGCAGCATCAGTTTGCAGTGACATTTGATTCTAAGTCCTCTGGGTCACTAAGGATTACATCATCCGTAACTACCTCTTCCCAGCCACGTACAACTCCTTGGGTTTTTGGGGACTGAAAACCATCCCTTGAAGACTGCTGCTTGTTAACTTCGACATCCATGCTGACACAATACTCCTCTTCTTCCTGTGCGTTTGGCAGGCCCGCAGGAATGCTACCTTGAGAGGAAAGGAAATCGACCTCTTCCTCCCGCTGTTCTGCCTCAAGTGCCCTGTACATGACTCCACGAAGTGTGTGCACCAGCAGGAAGACTAGAGGGACAGTGTCACTGATGCATGCATTGTCACTGCTCACCATCCTTGTGGCCTCCTCAAATGGTGACAGGACAGTGCATGCATCTTTGATCAGTAGCTACTGGCGTGGCAAAAAGAAGCCAAGCTCCCCTGATCCTGTCCTGGTGCCATACTCGCGCAGGTACTCATTGATGGCCCTCTGCTGTGTGTGCAACCACTGCAGCATTGCCAATGTTGAGTTCCACCTGGTGGCCATGTCACAAATGAGGTGGTTGATGGGCAGGTTGCATTCCCTTTGAATGTCAGCCACCCGAGCACTGGCATTGTATAACCAGCGGAAATTACCACAGACTTTTCTGCCCTGCCTCAGGAGATCTTGTAAGCCTGGGTACCTGTTCAAGAAACACTGCACAACCAAATTCAGGACGTGTGCCAAACATGGAACATGGGTCAAGTGTCCCTGTCGGAGGGCGGAGAGAAGGTTGGTGCCATTGTCGCATACAACCATTCCTGCTTGAAGCTGGCATGACGTAAACCACCTCTGAGCCTGTCCCTGCAGAGCTGACAGAATCTCTTCCCCAGTGTGTCTCCTGTGGCAGACCAACTCAAGCACCACATGACATCTTTTTGCCTGACTGCTTGCGCAGCCTCTTGAACGTTTAGGGAGCACTGCTGGTTCAGAGGCCAATTCTGCAGAAGAGGCCATAGCAGAGTAAGAAGAGGAGGGAAGGGAGCATACAGATATTGAGGCAGAATCACCACTGGCTTTTTGGAGGCGTGGTGGCGGAACAAGCTCCAACACTGAACCCTGTCCTGCATCCTTCCCAACTGCCAGCAAAGTTGCCCAGTGCACCATGTAGGAAAGGCAACGTCCATGCCTGCTGGACCGTGATTCAGTGGTATTATGAACCTTACCTGCGGACCGCCCTGCCTAAAGTGGCCAAAACAATGCCTACCACATGGCAGTAGAGAGCCGGAATGGCCTTACGTGAAAAGAAATGGCGTTTTGGAACCTGCCACTGTGGTACAGCACATTCCACAAATTCACGAAAGGGGGCTGAGTCTACCAGCTGAAAAGGCACTAGTTGCACTGCTAGCAATTTGGCCAAGATAGCATTTAGATGCTGAGCATGTGGATGGCTGGGACCGAATTTCTTTTTAGGGTTCAGCATCTGTGGTAGGGAAATTTGCCTGCTGAAATCAACTGGTGGTGTACTGTTAGTAGATTGGCTGCACCTGCGGAGCCCTGCGGTGTGATACAATAGGGTGGCTGCCCTTAAGCTGACCCCTTGTCATCCTGCCTCAGAGTTGTGCCTCCTCACTTCTCTCAGGCACCCAAGTACGGTCAGTTACCTCATCATCCCCTCCCTCCTCGTCACTGGAGAAAACTTGGCAGTATGCTGCAGCTTGGGGAACATGACTGCCAGTTGCTTATCCTTCTGTGGCACCTGCTCTCTCCAGGCTCATGTTACTCCCTTCCTCCACCTGGGAACCAACATCGGAGCCTTTAAATTGCTGCACATCCTCCAGCAGCATGTAACCGACACTGTGGTCGAATAATTCTGGAGACTCCTCTGTGCATGAGGGTGGGGCTACAGAAGGAGTAACTGTGGACAAGGAGCTGGTGGAACAGGCCACTTAGGCAGCTGCGTTGGAAGGCAAACTATGAGCCTGGGTGACAGAGGATGAGGACGGCTTAGTTATCCACTCCACCAACTCTTCTGCATGTTGTGGATCAATAACACGGCCAGCAGCAGAAAAAAAGGACAAAGCGTGTCCCACGGCCACCTGCAGAGGATGCACCATGTCCACGACCACCACTGTTGACTATAGACACAGAGACTGCTTGCCCTCTTTTAGTGGCCTGTGAGCGTCTGCCTCCTCTTGGTAGCCTTCCGGACAGGATGAGGATTTTTTCTTTTCACAGCACACTACACTGTATATACTGTGCACACCACCTGCACTGTATTAGAAACGGTAGACCACCTGCACTGTATAATATACTGTGTACACTGTCTGAAGCGTATTAGAAACTGTACACCACCGAATGCACGTATATATAGGCTACACAGAATGCAGAGTGTATTTATATACATATACGCAAATATACATACACTCTGCATTTAGCGTAGACTATATATTCAGGCGGTGTATTTATATACGATATATATATATATATATATATATATATATATATATATATATATATATACATACATACACACACACACGAGATATATATATATATATATATATATATATATATATATATATATATAGTGTGTATGGTACCTGTGTAGTTCTTTTCAACAGTCTGCAAGGGTAAATCTCAGAGAACCACTGTAAAATGGTTTTAATAGGGGTTAACAAAGGAATGAAAATTATTTTAGGGGTTCCTTTGGGGGTAAAAAAAAAAAAAGAAAAACGGTTGAGAAAAGCTGCTCCAATAAAAGACAAATTCGGAAAGAAATTACTTGGTTGAAATAGCCTTTGTGGGTTGATCCCCTATTATTTTTTCCCTTTAAAAACAAGAGTTCATTGATCAGTTAGGGGTCCTCTTACCATATCATTGGCATCCCGTAGAGTGCTGGATAAGCTCTCTGTCAGGTTCGGATAAACAACACCACCTTCTGCTAAAGCTGTAAGAAATCAAAAGAACTGTAAATCCACAATCAAGATTAAAGTACTGTAAAACATTCTTTAATCAGCCATACAAAGATAGCTGTTTAACAATAATCATGCAAACCTGAACATTTATTTTATAACATTTATCTATCAGCCAGTAAATCTGTGTAGAACAATTGGTTTAAGATGATCAGTTGAAGGATAAGTCTTTGAAATTATATTGTTTTCTGAACATTGTGTAACCTGAACTGGAAACATTTGGTCCGTGATGGACAAACTTTCAGTGAGTCCCCAGAGGTAAGAATCATCCACAGGTTTGGAAGGAAATATGAGAAGTAAAGCACAAAATGATGTTGTGCTCAACTGTGAGGGACAGCATGTGATGAGGAAATATGACTACCTTCAAGCACATACAGAACTAGAATCTATAAACAAACAAATGTACCAAATTTACACATAATTTACAATATGGAAAATTGCATTTAAAATGCAAAAAAGGATTACAAAAGGATTGTGAAATAACAATAAATCGGGGCACCATGGGGGCACCATTTGGGGATTTTTATAAGCAAATCTGAACTTTCTAAGCAAATACTAAGGCAGGCTTGCAACCTCCTACAACTCCTTATGCCGTGTACACACGTGCGGACTTCTCCTCGGACTGAACTCCGAAGGACTTTTCAACGGAGTTCTGACGAAACGGACTTGCCTACACATGATCCCACCAAAGTCCGATCTTTTCGAACGTGATGACGTACGACCGGACTAGAAAAGGAAGTTCAATAGCTAGTAGCCAATAGCTGCCCCTGCGTCGTTTTCGGTCCGTCGGACTAGCATACAGACGAACGTTTTTTTTCGATATGAATCGAGTCCGACAGAAAGATTTGAAACATGTTCTATTTCTAAGGTCCGTCAGATTTTTCAACAGAAAAGGTCAGATGAAGCCCACACACAATCAGAATGGCCGACGGATTTGTTCCATCTGACCTTTTCTGCCGGAAAGTCTGCTCGTGTGTACGCGGCATTATTGGTCTTCAAGACTACCAAACAAGTGGAAGACTCAATAGGAAGTTTCAGCAATGCAGAAGGGGTTGAGTCAACCTCAACTTGCCAGGAAAGCCAAAATGCACATATCAAAAAACATGGTTTTAGAGGTGTCAGTATGTAGATTTGTAAACCCTAACTGGACAAATTTAGTTTGCTAAAGCATTGTATATCAAAAACAATAATTCTTTTCCTTCCTTTTTAGCATCTCAGCGCTGCTGAGGTCTTCTGGCTTTTTTGAAGCTGCTCCCTGCCACGCATATGCTTCAGCACCAAATGCACATCAGTGCTCTAGACCAGTGGTCCCCAACCTTTTTGGCACCGGGGACCGGCATTGGGGGGGGGGGTTCGTCTGGTGGCTGGTTTTAGCACCTCAATCATCACAACACCATGGTTAATATGGTGTCAGGATGATTGAAGTGCATTATTTTTATTATTATATTATAATATAAAATTAAATAGTTCAACTTACCATAATGCAGAATCTGCCACCAGATGCAGATTGCCACATGCCACCAGATGCAGTTTGCCACATGCCACCAGATGCAGATTGCCACATGCCACCAGATGCAGATTGCCACAGTCACATGCCACCAGATGCAGATTTCCACAGTCACATGCCACCAGATGCAGATTGCCACAGTTATATGCCACCAGATGCAGATTTGCACATGCCACCAGATGCAGTTTGCAAATGCCACCAGATGCAGCCTCTTAAATGCAAATTGTCACTAACCATAAAGGCAGTGCAGTGGAGTGGTGGGTTGCGCGTGAGAGAGAACAGCGGTGATGCGGGGCAGGCGGTGAAAGATGATGTAATCTCTCTGCTCCCCCGCTTCACCTCCAACAATATACCGGTGTCTTGCCAAGAAAGTTCCCCCGGCGAGTAAGGACCCCCCTGTACTGCGCAGGCGCAGCGATTGCGCAGTACCAACGACTAAGGAGCCGCCGAAAATAGCCAAAGATGAAAACCTGCAATCAGCTGTACACGGCACCTGCGCCCTGGGTCCAGGTTTAAGCCCCACCATCCAAGTGGACCTAGAGGGAGAATAAAAAAGTACCGCGCGAAGAGAGGCCGTGACCGAAGCGTGGCGAGCAAAGCGAGCCCGCGGGGGGCCCGCTTACAGGCGCCGTGTACAGCTGATTTACAACTATTCGGCTTCGGCTATTTCCGCCGCCTCGTACTGCGCAAGTGCTGCGCATGTGCAGTACAGGGGGGTCCTTATCCGCCGAGGGGAACTTTATCGGCAGAACACTGGCCGGGCTGTGTGGGCGGAACAGCGGTGATGCGGGCGGGCGGGCGGTGGGAGATGATGGCATCTCTCTGCTCGTCTGCTTCACCCCCAACAGTGTAGCGGCGGGGCAGCGTGGGCGGAAGTGCGGTGACGGCGGTGATCTCTCTGCTCACCCATCACCGCACCTCAGATAGTGCAGACTTCGCGGTCCGGCTGTAAACAGGCTGCGGCCCGGGGGTTGGAGACCCCTGCTCTAGACCAGTTTACACAAAGTGACAACAGCGTCATGCAGAATCACAACTACAAGATTATTGTCATCCCATATCAAATAGTGCCTGAATAAAGACATTCGTAGCAAGATAACCAGATATTCTTTTTTTGAAAGCTGAATATTCAAAAAGATTGATAAACATGAAATTACAAGAATTTACATGTTAAATACATATAAGAGATTTTATCGATTGGGGATATTATATATACACACACACACACACACACACACACACACACACACACATATATTATATACACACACACACACACACACACACATATACACACACACACACACACACTTTAAGATGCATCCAGGTACTACTTGATAGGACTTTCACTTCTTTTATGCTGTCATTTCAAAATCCCTTTTCAATGGAGATGGTTACTTTAAGTAATAGCATCAGTATTACTCACATGATCCATTTGTACATCAATGTTTTATTTTAAGCATGCACATTGTCTGATGTAACTATGTATAAAATCAATTTGATTACAAATATAGATTTATACATTTATTACTAGTATGTTCTATTAAAGCAGATCTGGACTCCAACAATAACTTAAGCTGTACTCTGAACAAACTTTAGAAAAGCACAACTCTTTTACCATATATATCACATGCGCCTCTTACTCTCTGTACAAGTTCAGCTGCTTAACAGAGCCATTTTGTTCTAAAAAGCTGTGCTGTTCCATGTCTTCTATGTTACTCCACCATCAAACACAACTCTGTCATCAGTTGGCTTCAAAGCGCTTAGTAAGGGCCACGTCACACTAGCAACTTTGTAGCAGTGATTTTTAGCTGCTACAAATCTCTCTGCTTGTTTTCTCTTGAAATATGCGGTGGGGCACAGAGTTACTCCTGTAGCTGGCTATAATGCTCATCTCTGCTGTGCCATGATTTTCAGCAGCAGCAATAGATAACATGAAAAGATACTGAATCTTGTGTTTCTGTCTCTGGCTCAAAAATAAAATAAATTCAGCAATTATGCAGCATAGACTTTCATTGGGTACAAATCGCAGCTACAATATTATCAGGCTGACATGGGCCTATCAGCCAACATGCCTCCTCATCTCAGGGATCTTGTGTGTCCACTTGAGTGTGTGAAGTAAAGCCCCCTACACCAAAAAAAACAAAAAAACAGCCCATGTGTATGCCACCCTGTCCATTTAGCTGGCTTCTGTTGGACAAGCATGCTGGAAAACCACCAGCCGGCCAACACCTGATCAGCACTCTCAGCCAATGGCAGAGAGCACTGATCGGAGTATTCTGGCGGGGGGCCATCCCCCTGTCAAAACACAACTGCTCAGCAGGGGAAATCGCTGTACTTACTTTGCATAGTGAGTACAGCGGCTCTGGCCGGAGTCTGCAGCTTTTTTTCGTTCAACTCACTAAAAACTCATAGTTTGTACCAGGCTCAAGGAGGAAACAGCTGATGAATGGGAAGGGGGGTGGTCGCAGAATATGAGGAATCTGCCTAAGTTGCAGTGACTGCTGAAATCAGGAGGCAGGGGCGTTGCTAGGGGGTGGCTTTTGGGGCTATAGCCCCGAGTCTCTGCAGGGGTCCCCAAAGGGGACCCTTATGAAAGTGGGGGGCTCTCTGGGGACCCTGATGCAAGGGAGAGGCTCTCTGGGGACCCTGATTTTAAGGCAGAGGCTCTCTAAAAACCCAAATTTAAGGGGAAGGCTCTCTGGGGACCATAATGTAAGGGTGGGCCCTCTGGGTACCCTGATGAAAGGGGGAGGCTCTCTGAGGACTCTGATGTAAGGAGGAGGCTCTCTGGGGACCCTGATGTAAGGAGGGCTCTCTGGGGACCCTGATGTAAAGGGGGACTCTCTGGGGACCCTGATGTAAGTGGGGGGCTCTCTGGGGATATATATACACACACACGTATATTATTGTATACATGTGTATGCCCACCCAAGCGCATGACTTTCTTTACTACGCTGCTATGGGCTCTAGCCCCAGATCTTTTGTAGACCTAGCAACACCCCTGTCAGGAGGTATGCTGCCCATTAGTAAAAAAATAAATAAAAAAGAAACAACAGGGGTTACAATTACTCCCTACTTTATCCAAAACTGAAATGCTACATTTAGCTATACTTTAACTGTTAAGTGGATGTCCAATTTAGGCCCAAAGTGGACTTACAAAGCTGGCCATACACTATATTCTCTCTGCTCATTCTCCTTTAGGCTAGGTTCACACATGTGCGGTTGGTATGCTTTGCGATTCATTTGAATGGGCTGCTGTACCTGTAACAAAATGCAGAAAAAAGGTCCCTGCACCTTTTTAAAATTGCAGGCGCACACAAATTGCATGGTGCTTTTGCTCTATGTGACTTCCTGCACCCAAAACCAAGATACGTTGTGGTGCCTGTAGGAATAAACTGCCCCAACGCATCTCCTAAAAAGCAGCAAAATTTGCCTATGGGTGCAGGAATGCGTGAGATTTACCTGCATATGTGTAAACCTAGCCTAGAGTCTGGTAAACACAGAGTACACAATCTGATGTTAGTACAGCGATTCCCTCCAGTGAGCTATTGTGTTCTGACCAGAACACACTGGTGAGTGCTCTCAATCATTGGCTCAGAGCGCTGATTGGGTGCCAATTGAGAGACCTTTTTTGGTCATGCCCTTTCGACAAAAGCCAGCTGATTTTCAGTCTGTGTGTATGGCCCTTTAGACTTATCAATACTATGCAGTATGCATATGCAGACTTGGGGTAGGCTACTTTTTCTCTCTGGCTTTTGATATTTATACTTGATCAATTCCATGCTGTGGGAGCCCATAGAATACATACCTCATAGCTACTTACTATTTTTCTATAGGTGGTGTAATATGCTTTACTAAGCCTCTCTACCTATCCAGTGCTAGAGGAATGGTCTCCTTCTCCTTCCTCATATGATTTTTTTCCCCTTGGATACTTTTTCTGGTAAATATATATACAATCTTTTTATAGATTTATTTTTTGTCAACTGATGCTCTATGAGATTAAGCTATACATGCTCCAAATTTTAATAATATCTTTTCAGATACTCAGGTCTTTTTTGGGTTAGATGATTCACAATATCTCTCACTGGATAATACTTACCTCTGCTAAGCTGCATACAACAAACCTGCTCCTACATTCTTTAGCCATCTTCTCTGGCCCTTGATTTTTGACTGAGTACCAATTGTGCCTTGGTGTTTATAAGACTGACTGAAACTTTACCATATTTACTTTAATTCAAAACACCTCACACTTACTAGGCTCCTTTCCCTTGAGCTATTCATTAACGTTTGGGCATTTGGAAGCCTCCCGGCGGTGTTAACTGATGCTCAACCCTCTGCATACTTTGTTATGTTAAAAGTTAAATGGAAACGTATATGTAACTACTCATGGTTATTTATGTTTTTGAAAATTTATCTCTCTCATATATGGATATCTTTTTTAGAACTCAATACTATCTCTGTCCACCAGAACCCCATGAATAAGAATGAGTTGAAACGCGTAGGGGTCACCACTGAGTCTCGCAGCCCTTGTGGCAGATTTAGAGTAACATATGTTATGTCTTGTTCTCACATAACATACACCCTGTATTGTACTCTTCTTAATATTTTAAAACATGTTCTAATAAAACTTTGGATTTTTTATACAATTGTTGATGGTTATTGGTGCCTTAAAGTTCCCTCCATGGTGTTGTTCTTTGTTAACCAATACTATGTAAAATGAGGACAAGCCTAAACAAATCATTGCGTGCATTTCAAATCAGGTAGGGCACTACATAGTTGATTATAGAGCTAAAGAGAATGCGCAATCAGATGGTATAGTGTGTAGTCAGCTGTATAACCATGCTTTCCCCAGACATCATACAGAAGAACTTAATAGAAAGTAAATCAGCGCGTGTATGATAATAAGCAGCTGAACACCAGGGTCAATCAATCAAATCCCTAAATAAATGTAAAAGATGGTGCAGCGCTGAGTAAACTAAACTAAAACATCAAGGGATATTAAATGCAGTTTAAAGGAAAAAATCCCCATACAACATAAAATGGAAGCGTTTTAGGAGTGAATCAAAAAGTCCAGAAAGTCCATGAATATCCAAGAAAACTTTTAAAAGGTTCCACCAAGTGATCGTGATATCATGCTGATATAGGTGACTGATGTGCCCTTCACCGGTATCTGAAATAGCCTCTCACCTGACGACCAGGACCCTTTAATTACAGAGGGTCATGCAAGCCTTCCCTTACGGGTCATATACATGGATGGTGTTCAGAATCAGGGACCAAGGGCTCCGTCACATACCGGGTGGAGTAATTCCGGACGTTCCAATGGTGTATGTAAAAAGAGTAACAACATATAGTGCTCTCCGTTTGCCAAACAATTTATTAAAAGTAATGAAAATACACTTACATAGCTAGCACTTCTCAAGTGCCAGTAAAACAGCAACAAGCGGTGATGTGTAAACACAGATGGAATAGAGCATGCGCGGTGGCCGCGGGTGACGTCACGACGTCTCGTTCTGGACGCGTCTCGTTCAAGGACTTGTCAAAAACTTCTCTCTCTCATTGGCGGCCCTTTTTATTCTCGGATCTGCCAGTTTGCCCATTCAGATCACTTGAAAGTGATCTGAATGGGCAAACTGGCAGATCCGAGAATAAAAAGGGCCGCCAATGAGAGAGAGAAGTTTTTGACAAGTCCTTGAACGAGACGCGTCCAGAACGAGACGTCGTGACGTCACCCGCGGCCACCGCGCATGCTCTATTCCATCTGTGTTTACACATCACCGCTTGTTGCTGTTTTACTGGCACTTGAGAAGTGCTAGCTATGTAAGTGTATTTTCATTACTTTTAATAAATTGTTTGGCAAACGGAGAGCACTATATGTTGTTACTCTTTTTACATACACCATTGGAACGTCCGGAATTACTCCACCCGGTATGTGACGGAGCCCTTGGTCCCCGATTCTGAACACCATCCATGTATATGACCCGTAAGGGAAGGCTTGCATGACCTTCTGTAATTAAAGGGTCCTGGTCGTCAGGTGAGAGGCTATTTCAGATACCGGTGAAGGGCACATCAGTCACCTATATCAGCATGATATCACGATCACTTGGTGGAACCTTTTAAAAGTTTTCTTGGATATTCATGGACTTTCTGGACTTTTTGATTCACTCCTAAAACGCTTCCATTTTATGTTGTATGGGGATTTTTTCCTTTAAACTGCATTTAATATCCCTTGATGTTTTAGTTTAGTTTACTCAGCGCTGCACCATCTTTTACATACAGAAGAACTTACCTCGAGCAACAGCTATCTGTCCATAGCTATATACAATCTCCCCTTCTGAGAGGGGTTTGTCTGTGGTATCAGACTCGGTTACAGTGACCGTCAAGCTGCTCTCATCCGTTGACTGTGCAGACACAGGTGGAGAGGGTACTGGTGAGGGAGTTCTCTGTTTAGGTGACATTGGGAGAGATTTCTCTGATGAGGCAGCAGAGATTAGGCTTCTTGGTTCTTCTTCTACAGCCACAGTCATTACTCTAAAATAAATATGTCTTTATGTAATTACAAAGTTCTAGAACACCCAAGATACAATTAAAAAAAACACTTTTCCAAGAAAGCTTGTGTGACAGTTGCAAACAGCTCATTACAGCATAAGTATACAATAACATTTAACTTCTCTTATTTGCCCCATTTTGCTCTGTTAAGTATACCATTGAAAGCATTTTGTTATAACTGGTAACTGCAAAAAATACCTGTTGACCTGTCCTATGCTCACTTCTTGTGTTACCTCAATTATCCCTCCTCATTCTTATCTTGGACTAAAGAACAACGTTTGTACTCTTATACTGTGGAGAGAAGGGCGCTGGGGGGGGGGGGGGGTCAATAATTTTGCAAAGACAACTGGGCAGGGATGACACCATTCAATCCACAAAAATACTGGTGCAACATTGTATTCCGACAGCAGGAACACTCTGCTGTTAGAATACACTGATTAGCAGCTGCAGTCGCTGATCGATGAAAATAGGATTTTTTATTACAGCTTACCTGTAAAATCCTTTTCTTTCGACGGACATCACGGGACACAGAGCCACAGTAATTACTGATGGGTTATAGGGTATCACTAGGTATTGGACACTGGTCACACCCTAATCAGGAAGTTCAACCCCCTATATAACCCCTCCCCTTTCAGGGATACCTCAGTTTTTTAGCAAAGCAGTATAGGTGTATTAGAAGAGGGGCGGGACCTCTGTGTCCCGTGATGTCCGTCGAAAGAAAAGGATTTTACAGGTAAGCTGTAATAAAAAATCCTATTTTCTTTTCTCGGACATCACGGGACACAGAGCCACAGTAATTACTGATGGGATGTCCCAAAGCAATGCCAACTGAGGGGGGGGGGGAATCACAACCAAGTAGGGTGCTATCAGACCTGAGGACCCTGTACCGCTGTCTGCAGCACACTACGCCCAAAGGCGATGTCCTCATGCCTTCCTACATCCACCTGATAGAATCTGGTGAATGTATGAACTGAAGACCAGGTTGCGGCCTTACAGATCTGAGCCATAGAGGCCCGGTGATGCACTGCCCAAGAAGCACCAATAGCCCTTGTGGAATGTGCCTTGATCTGAAACGGAGGAATCTTCTGTTTCAAACCGTAAGCTTGAATAATCAACTGTCGAATCCATTTAGAAATGGTCGCTTTTGACGCTGCCTGTCCTCTATTGGGACCCTCCGGCAGCACGAACAAGACATCCGTCTTGCGAATCTGAGCAGTTGCCTCCAGATAGGTCTTGACTGCTCTTACTACATCCAAAGAATGTAATGACCTTTCTTCCGAAGAACAAGGTTCTGGAAAAAAGGAAGGTAGCACAATGTCTTGGTTTAGATGAAAATCTGAAACCACCTTAGGTAAAAAACTAGGATGAGGGCGCAGTACCACTCTATCCTTGTGTATAATCAAGTAAGGCTCTTTACAGGAAAGAGCTGCTATTTCTGATACTCTTCTAGCAGAAGAGATAGCTACCAGGAAAATTAGTTTCCTCGTCAGTAAGACCAAAGGAATCTGACGTATTGGTTCAAAAGGTTGTTTTTGTAACACCGATAGAACCAAGTTCAAGTCCCAGGGGTTTAGGGGCGCCTTAACCGGAGGATTAAGACGCATCACCCCCTGTATAAAGTTTCGGATCAGAGAATGCGATGCAAGCGGCCGTTGAAACAACACTGATAAGGCCGACACCTGGCCCTTGATGGTACTCAAGGCCAGCTTCATCTCTAATCCTAATTGTAGAAAATCCAGAATTCTACTTATGACATATTTCCTGGGATGCCAACCCCTGGATTCACACCAGGATACATAAGCTTTCCAGACTCTATGATAAATCATTCTGGAAGCTGGCTTCCTTGCATTGATCAAGGTAGATATGACAGGACCTGAAAGCCCACGATTTTTCAGAACGTGGGATTCAATAGCCCACCCGTCAAATCTAGCATTTGTGAGGCAGGCTGGAACACCGGACCTTGAGCTAACAGGTCTGGGTGTATCGGTAGGGTCCACCGGGAACCCACCATCATCCCTGCTATTTCTGCTCATCAGGTTCTTCTGGGCCAAACGGGGGCCACCAGAAGTGCCGACTTCCCTTCTTGCCTGAGTCTGCGAAGGAGCCGTGGCAGTAGCAGAATGGGAGGGAATGCATAAATCGGTGAGAGCCGATGCCACGGAATCACCAACGCATCCGTCCTGCCTGCAAGAGGATCCCAGGCAACCGGTAGGAAGGATTTCCCCTTCTGTAGGTTTTCGGGTATGAGCCATCAACTGAGGCTCTGACGCATCGAATGCGATAAGTGCATTGGAAAGTTTAATGCCTGCACCTTCCTGTTCCAGGTCAACAGAATACTGTGTTGCAACCGTTCTGCTTGGAACTGCGCATAGGGAACTGCTTCGAATGAAGCCACCATCTTCCCCTGCAGCCTCATAAAAAGGCGGACAGAAAGACCCTTCTTGGCCCTGACTGTCAGAATCAGCTCCCTTAGAGCAGTGATCTTTGCCTGCAGACACTTCAGTTAAGCAGGAAAACTGGGCACATATAGGCCTGTATCTCTGATGCCTATTGATATCATAAATTCTCCTCCCTGCAGGACGGAGATTACTGTCTGAATTGATTCCAAACGAAAGGACTGCATCCTTGGGAATCGTTTCAGATCTCTCAAATCCAAAATGGGTCTGTCGTCCCCATTTGGTTTTCGGACCATAGAAAGATTGGAACAGAGTCTCAATCCTTGATCCTTTGTGGGAACCCCCACAATGACCTCTTGCGACCAAAGTCGCTTTATCGCTAGAAGGAGCGACTGCTTCTCTTCTGGTTTTCTGGGAACACCTGATCTGAGGAAACGAGGAGAGGGACATTCTTGGAACTCCAGTCTGTACCCTAAGGTTACCATGGAGATTACCCATCTGTCCTGGAAGTCCTTCTGCCAGGGCCCTGAGAGCTGCAGCAGTCTTTCCCCCCGCTCGAGCGAGCGGGGCGCCCCTTCATGAAGAGGTCTTAGTGTCTTGCTTAGAAGACCTTTTCCCCCAGGATTTCTTGTGTCCCTGGGGTTGACTCTTGTTTCTTGCCCCAGACGGAGGAGACCGTCGTGACTGCCTGGAGGCTGATGCCCCTGGCGCTGGGGAAAGAGTCCGTTTAAATGAGAGACGCTTACTCTTCTTCTTATCAGGTAAGAGAGTGCTTTTCCCACAGGAGATCGTCTTGATATAATTATTCAAGTCCTCTCCAAACAACCTTTCACCACGGAAGGGAAACCCAGCCAGAAGCTTCTTACATGGTGCTTCGGCTGACCAGTTTTTTAACCATAAGATTCTACGTATATGCACCAACCCAAGCGAGAGGTTTGCACGATAGAATCTCTAATGGCGTCAACAGCATAACATAAAGCCGCAGGAAGGTTAGCCAACCCCTGGGCCTGCTGTTCAGGCAATACTTTGATGACCTGCTTAACATGGTCTCTTAAGTATTGACAGACTCCAATCGCTGCTACTGCAGGTTGGGCCACTGATCCTGCTAAAGAGAACACATCTTTCAATAAGAAGTCCATCTTTTTATCCACAGGATCTTTGAGCATCTGAGCGTTGGCTACAGGACAAGTCAGATTACTATTTACAGAGGAAATGGCCGCATCAATGGCCGGTATTCCCCACCTCTTAATAAACTTTTCTTCCATAGGATAAAGTGTAGAAAACATTTTCGGCGGAAGAAATCGCTTATCTGGGTGATCCCACTCAGAATAAAGCAGCTTTTCAAGTAAATTATGAACAGGAAAAGCATGTGCTGCTTGGAAAGGTTTCAGTAACCCCAAAGCAGAAGAGGTTTCTGTAGTAGTTTCAGGTAGGGGCAACTTAAATGTGGAGCGGACCAAACCAGTGAGGATCTGCACTAAGACTTTCTCCTCTTGGGAAGTCGCAGAGAGTCCCTCTCCACCTGAATCCTCCGAAGAGGAATCATCTGTCCCATCCCGATCCTCTGAAAGGGATTCATCTCCTTTATCCCAGAGCTCCTCTGACTGAGGGTCTTGGGGAGCAGAGGAAGGCCTTGTGCGTTTTCTTCCACTCAGTGAAGATGTAATCGCGGCCATTAGTTTTTTCTCTAATCCAGAAATGGTTGAGGAAAAAAACTTCTTGTGTAATGTACACAGGGGCTGAAGTGCCGGCAGCAGATGTAGCCCCTAACCCCAATGGCTCTCCCTGTCCAGCTGCCCCTGGTCCCTCAGGAGGGGATGGTGTAGCAGACAGGGGGTCCTCAGAACCTGAACGAGACCCCCTAGTGCCTCTGGTTCTAGGGGTGCTTGAACCTCTTCTACCCATAGTGCAAAGCAACAAGGTGTGAGGTATCAAAAACGAACACTGACTGCTGAGCGATGTAGTCTGGCTAAAAGCCTTGCTACCAAATGCCCAATCCGGTGTTCTTTAGTGAATGCAGCCTAGGGGAATGCCTGTGTCCCACCTTACATGTGACTGTCAGCTCTGTGTCTCTCCAAAGCTCAGAGCACCTGTACAGTGTGCTTTAAATAGCCATGCTTTCAGGCACTGTGGGCGTCTGGGCACGCTGACGCTGTGCTGACGCCCCGCCCCCCCCCTCGTTTTTGAAAAACGAGCGCTTCCCGCGCGAGCCGACCCTTTCTGACAAGCCTGAAGGGAGGCTGGGGTTGGGGGAATAAGGAGGAGGCCGGCAGTGATGGGCCCTGCATCGCAATGCGGCTTCAGTGGCGGCGGCGGTAGCGGCTGTGACAGTGCGGTCTCACCCGCCTTGCAGCCTACCTGAGCCTTTCCCTAGCCTGGGGGGACCATCCCAGCAGAGAAAACCCCCCACCATCTACCTTTGGAGCTGGAGGAAGAGCCTGTGCAGCGGACGCTGAGACAGATCAAGCATGAGAAGGTTTGTGCTCTTGGCCGCCCCCGGTGGTCACAATAGGCACAGCATGCATTCACTTTAAAGGAGAAGAGCCACTAGAATTTAAAATTCTGTGGAATCTCCTCTTACCTTATCCAGGCCACAGGGTTCAGTTTACACAGACCCAGCCTTCGCCTCTCACGGTGGGCTCAGTTTGTGAAAAACCGTCAGAGACTGGGGCCCCCATCAGTAGGGGGATCCTTCAGTTCTGGGCCTGTAAAGCACCTCGCCAGAAATTAGGAAGTTTAAAGCCATTTTCTGATCCGCGGGTCCAGCTCTCTAAAAAGAGAAGCGTTACAGGGAAAACCTCGTTTCTTCGGACACGAGGCCCGGGTACCATTCAATTCGGCCATGAAAAGACACTTTGAATGGATCCGGTCGCCTGGCTTGCCCCAGTATAGGATCTTAGGATATTCCTTTTGGAGCTTCAGCACAGGACATCTTTGCACGTCCAACACCTAAGACACTGGTGTAAAAACTGAGGTATCCCTGGAAGGGGAGGGGTTATATAGGGGGTTGAACTTCCTGATTAGGGTGTGACCAGTGTCCAATACCTAGTGATACCCTATAACCCATCAGTAATTACTGTGGCTCTGTGTCCCGTGATGTCCGAGAAAAGAAAGTCTTCCAGTGTGTCTGTTCAACAGAAGTCAATCTACCGATTGACTTATGTTGGGAGGATTACACACAGATCAAAATTGGGTTGAATTTCAGTTCATCTTTACCCACCATCACATGCTCCTCCACATACCAGGCATTTCTCTTCACTTCAGTGGTCTAACAGATCGAAAGGGAAGCATGTGCTCATGGGGAGGGGAGAATTTAATAGAAACCTGTGGCCTTGCCCTGTGTTGGTAAAGCACAGGTTCACTTTAAGAAGCAAGGGAATGCAAGTTACTTTACAATATTGTGTGAAAGCTACCCTTTTTTCATAAACGCTATAGCTATAAAATTATAGGCCAGGTCTGTGCATGCGCTCTGCACTCCTATTCATTGCTCTGGCGTACAAGCTCGTACTCTGGAGTAAAACTCCATTGCTGGTGTGCAGCCTCATCGGACATATTTTACTAAATTGGAGACAGATAATTATAAGGCTGGCATTAATCTGGGCCCAGGAAGAAGTACAATATACTTTAACTGTATTAAAGGTGCGGCTACAGTTTATTTTCACTATGAAGAAGATGCACCATAGCCGTTTGTCCATAGCTGCAGCAATGACAATAGACAGGGCGGCACAGTGGTGCAGTGGTGCAGTGGTTAGCACTCACGCCTAGCAGTAAAAAAGGGTCGCTGGTTCGAATCCCAACCACGACACTACCTGCCTGGAGTTTGCATGTTCTCCCTGTGCCTGCGTGGGTTTCCTCCGGGTACTCCGGTTTCCTCCCACACTCCAAAAGACATGCTGGTAGGTTAATTGGCTTCTGTCCAAAATTGGCCCTAGTATATGAATGGGGACCTTGGATTGAGGGTAGGGACTGATGTGAGTGTGCGATGTACAGGGTTAGGGACAAGGGTCAGGGTTGTAGACACACACTCACTCAGGTTGAACTGGATGGACTGGTGTCTTTATTCAACCTTACTAACTATGTAACTATGTAACAGCTTATTCAGACATTGAAGAAACATAATGATCTAGGTATTTTGTGAAATAATTCTGCACACCAAAATAAAAATAGGATTTTTATAACAACTTACCTCTAAAATCCTTTTCTTGGAGTAAATCACGGGACACAGAGCCATAGTATTAACTATATGGGTATATAGGCACCTTCAGGTGATGGGCACTGGCACACCCAATACAGGAAGTTGACTCCCTAAATAACCCCTCCTCCTACCAGGAGTACCTCAGGTTTTGTAGCAAAGCAATATACACAAATTCCAAAAAAGAGGGGAGGGACCTCTGTGTCCCCTGATGTACTCCAAGAAAAGGATTTTACAGGTAAGCTGTTATAAAAATCCTATTTTCTTTATCGCACATCACGGGACACAGAGCCATAGTATTAACTATATGGGACGTCCCATAGCAATGCTATTTGTGGGGAGGGAGATACAACCCATAGGGCACCCTCAGACTTGAGGACCTATACTGCTGCCTGCAGCACACTGCGCCCTAAGGCGATATCCTCATGCCTTCTTACATCCACCTGATAAAACCTGGTGAATGTATAACCAAGTTGCAGCCTTACAGATCTGAGCCATGGAGGCCTGGTAATGCACTGCCCAAGAAGCACTAACTGCTCTAGTAGAGTGCACTTTGACTTGAAAAGGTGGAATCTTACCTTTTAAACCATAGGCCTGAATTATAACTTGCTGAATCCACTTAGCGATGGTGGATTTCGACGCTGCCTGTCCTTTCCTAGGACCTTCTGGCAACACAAATAAGACATCAGTCTTTGGGATCTGAGCAGTCGTCTTCAAATAGACTTTGACGGCTCTCACCACATCAAGACAATGTAGTGACTTCTCTTCCCTAGAATATGGTTTTGGAAAAAAGGGCAGGACAATATCTTGGTTCAGGTGAAAACCTGAGACCACTTTAGGCAAAAAACTTGGACGAGGACGCAACACGACCCTGTCCTTGTGAATAATCAAATATGGCTCTTTACAAGAAAGAGCAGCCAATTTTGAAACCCTCCTTGCTCAGGATATAGCAACCAAGACTAACACTAACACTAACTTCCTTGTCAGAAGGACTAAGGGAATATGTTATATCGGTTCAAATGGCTGTTTTCATAACACTGACACAACTAAGTTCAAGTCTCAAGGGTTCAAAGGAGATATGACTGGCGGATTAAGCCGTATCACCCCTTGCATAAAAACCCAGACCAAAGAATGCGAAGCAAGTGGTCTTTGAAATAAGACCGATAAAGCTGAGACTTGGCCCTTAATAGTACTCAAGGCCAGCTTAATCTCTACCCCAAATTGTAGAAAGGCAAGAATTCTGCCTATCTTGTACTTCCAAGGGTGCCAACCCTTGGATTCACACCAGGAAACATAAGCTCTCCAGACTCTATAATATATGTTTCTGGAAGCTGGCTTCCTTGCATTAACTAAGGTAGAGATAACTGACCCCGAAAGCCCATGTTTCTTTAGAATGTGGGTTTCAATAGCCAAGCCGTTAAATTTAGAGTTTGTAAGGTAGGATGGAATATTTATCTATATAGTGTGTCAGGTTGAGCCTTCAGATATAACATCTGTGGATGATCTCTCATACTAGTTAACGAGATATGCTTTAGAATTACAATGAATGAATAAGCATTGTTAAGTATGATCTCAGGAATGTTGATTTTTGCTTTATGGTCAGCTACACATGTCCCGGTACTCTTTGGGATTTTTTGTAATAAAATGTGCCCTCTGAGAAATGTGATCGGTCCAGCACTGCTGTGTTGAGGGCTGCGGGGACACCTGGGAACATGAAGTAAGATTTGCATACTCCTACGTCGACAGACGTGAGGGGTATAAGAGTGGGAGGTGCCGTACCGTACAGCCAATCCCATGAGGAAGTCAGTTGTGACGAAACATGTCGGGGCGTGGCTGTACGGCATCCAGGATTAGCAGTCAGTGAGAGATAGGACGTCGCGGTATATCTCCAGGAACCGGCGAGATCCTCCGAAGGCGTTAGAGGAGTCACGCCTTGGGCGTACAAGCCAGCAGGAGATCTACACCAGCGAAGTGTCAGCAAGAGGGGTGAGAACCCATCCAACCCTTATCTTTGGGGTCCGCCGCGACCCTTGTTTCATAGTGGTGCTGGGCGTTTCACAGAGGAGGATTGTATTGGAAGTTTTCTTTGCAGTGTCATTTTGGCTTGATTTAAGAGTTTTCATGTGAGTGCAATGATTGAAGGTTTTAAGTTCAATAAATTTTATATTTTTTACGGTATCACACTATGTTGAGTTTTTTCATGCATTGAGGTGACACTGGGATTAACAAGGAATTCGGAGCCTACACCCCCAGCTGATGTGCATTACATCTATGCTTTGCTGCCAAAACACGAGAGTGTGAGGCATTGTGAGTCGGTGAGTGCTGATTTTAAGGGGAGTGGAGTCACTGACACTAAGCGAATTGGTGGACCGTTTCCAGATTCATCACATCTTTTGCACGGTGGTCTATCTATGGACTTTATGGACTTTACCACTTGATCTCACTTTTGCTTTTGTGTTATTTTAATTGTCTTGTGTATGGTACACTTGCACTATTTATTTTGTATTGAACATCTATCCCAATTTTTTGTTGTTAGATGTACTAGATCACCTTTGAGTGTTGTATTATCTATCACTGGTATATAGCGCCGCTTATATTGTTTCACAAGGATGGAATATTGGCCCCTGTGAGAGTAGATCTGGCCGTAGTGGAAGGGACCATGGATCCCCCACTGCCATCTTTATGATTTCTGTATACCAGGACTTTCTGGACCATGCTGGGGCTACAAGAATTACCGGCTTTCTTTCCAGCTTGATCCTGCAAAGAAGTTGTGGCAGCAACTGAATAGAGGGGAATGCATAAATCAGTGAGAACTGATCCCACGGGGTCACCAGCGCATCTGTTCCGCATGTGAGTGGATCCCTTGTCCTGGACAAAAAAGTTGACCAGCTTCATGTTGAATCTGGATCTTCAGAAGATCTAGGTCCGGAGTTCCCCATTTTTGGCAAACAGCCCAAAAAATGTCAGGGTGAAGGGACCATTCCCCCGGGAGCAACTGCTGGCGGCTCAAGAAGCCCGCCTGCCAATTCTCTACTCCCGCAATAAAAACTGCTGATAGGCACGGAACATTCCTTTCTGCCCAAGTTAGGATATGGTTCACCTCCCTCTGTGCTGCGAGACTCTTGGTGATTGATGCAAGCCCCAGCTGTGGCATTGTCGGATTGGATCCTGACAGGACAACCCCGTAACCTGAATGTCCAGGCCTTCAGAGCCAGACCTGCTGCCTAAATCTCTAGGGTGTTGAAGGGCAAGGTCCTTTCTGTCCTTGACCACTGTCCCTGGACAGTTGTCTTTTCTAGCACTGCTCCCCAACCTTAAAGGCTGGCATCTGTCCTTACCACCTTCCAGATAACTGGTCTGAAGGATTTTCCTTTCAGCAGATTCTGATTTACCAACCACCAACTGAGGCTCCGGGACACCCTTGGGGACAGCCACATTGGCAAGTCTAAAGCTTGAACTGTTTTGTTCCAAGCAGACAGGATACTGTTTTGCAACAGTCTCAAATGGAACTGGGCATAGAGAACCGCTTTGAATAAAGCCACCATCTTTCATAACAACCTCATGCAAAGGCGAATGGAGGGATCTCTTTTTGACCTGACCATCTGCACCAGCTCTCTTATGGCGTTGATCTTTGCCTGAGGCAAGAACACCTTTTTATGGGCTGTGTCTATGATCAGACCCAAGTACTCCAGCCTTTTTTTCGGTTTTAAGGAAGATTTCTCTAGGTTGAGAATCAAACTCAGAAGGTTTCCCAGGTATTTGGTTGTAATGCATACGCTAGAGCTGCACGATTTTGGCCAAAATGAGAATCACGATTTTTTTGCTTAGAATAAAAAGATCACGATTCTCTCACGATTCTCGCGACGTAAAATCTTTCACATTATACAAAAAAAAAATGGGCTAACTTTAATGAATTAAAAAAAGAAATCTAACCAGTAAAGTATTTTTTTCCAAAAAAATTGCATTTGAAAGACCGCTGCACAAATACAGTGTGACATAAAATATTGCAACAACCACCAGTTTATTCTCTAGGGTGTCTACTAAAAAAATATATATGTTTGGGGGTTCTAAGTAATTTTCTAGCAAAAAAAATGAATTTAACTTGAAACCAACAAATGTCAGAAAAAGGTTTAGTGTTTAAGTGGTTAAACTTTTTTCACTTACACAGGAAGTCTATTCCATTGACAAATTGTTACAATGTTTATATACTTAAAGAGGAGTTCCACCCAGGGGGGCCGTCAAAAAAAAAAAAATTAAAAGTCAGCAGCTACAAATACTGCAGCTGCTGACTTTAAATTGGACACTCACCTGTCCCTGGGTCCAGCGATGCGGGGGATCGAAGCCCCGCTCGTCTCCCCCCTCCGCTCGGCGGCGCCGGCATTTCAACTGTGGGCGCCGGGCTGTGGCTTCACAGCCTGGCACCCACTGCGCATGCGCGAGCGGCGCCGCGCGCCGTGATTGGCCGCTCAATCACTTGAGATCTGTAATGGGTCCCAGATGATTGACAGGAGGGAGGGAGCAGAGCGGAGCCCTTCCTGTGCCGAGGAGGAAGTGATGTCACCAGCCCAGGCTAAGGAACAGGCAGACTACGAGGGACCACCTAGCAACAGGCATTTAGAGGTAAGTGAAAAAAAAAAAAAATATCCAAATGTTTTTTTGTTTTTTTTTTAGAATTTTTACAGGTAGTTTTGTTTTTTGGGTGGAACCCCACTTTAAGTTCAACTGATAAAGAATGTTTTGTTTCTTGGCAGACTACCTGGTTTTTCACTTCCTTTCTTTTGAGGGCTGTGGCTTCAGAAGAGCAGAGAGAATTCTTTGCATAGAAAGAATTGTGAAACACTTTAGTCAAGATCGCGATAATGATTCTTGACGATTAATCACAATAACGATTCTTGACGATTAATTGTGCAGCTCTAGCATACGCTTTGCTCCAAACGAGCCACCGACTGTTCTATTAGCAATAGATCGTCTAGGTACGCCAAGACTGTTATGCCCCGTGCCCTTAACCTGGCTAGAGGTGGAGCCAGAACCTTTGTAAACACCCGGGGTGCTTGAGCTAGCCTGAAGGGCAAGGCTACAAACTGAAAATGATGCTGTTCTACCTTGAACCGCAGAAACCTTTGGTGAGCGGGAAATATAGGGACATGCAGATATGCATCCCTGATGTCGATAGACACCAGAAGTTCTCCTCCTTGTAGGTTAAAAACCACAGACCTGACTCCATGCGAAAAGAGCGGATCTTCATAAACCGATTTAGATTCTTTAGATTTAGAATGGGTCTGATATCTCCATTCGGTTTTGGTACCGTAAAGAGGTTTGAATAAAACCCCAAACCTTGCTTCTTGCTTCTGAGAACTGCAGATGTTTTCCCCCCCACTCTGGCGAGCAGGGGCGCCCCTTCATAATGAGGCTTTAGAACTCTGTTTTGGAGGTTTCTGCCCCCAGGACTTCTTTTGTGCCTGGGCCTGACCCTGAGGCTTTCCTCTAGACTCTGACGGCGGAGGCCGTCGCCACTGCCTAGAGGCGGATGCCCCTGGCGCAGGAGAAAGAGCCTGCTTAAATGAAGGGCGTTTATTTCTTCTCTTAACTGGCAAAAGAGTACTTTTCCCATCTGAAATCTTTTGGATGTATTTGTCCAAATCATCCCCAAATAGCCGATCCCCATGAAAATTAAAACCAGTCAGGAGCCTTTTGCATGGTGCCTCGGCTGACCAATTTTTAACCACAGGATCCTACGCATGTGTACTAGCACAAGCGCAAGGCAGGACACCTGGTGAATAGAATCTTTAATGGCGTCTATGGCAAAACATAATGCTCTTGGTAGCCAAATACCAGGCTTGCTGTACAGGAACCTCCTTAAGGGCTTGTCTAAACTGGTCCTTTAGGGATTGATAGATGCCTATTGCAGTGACTGCAGGCTGAGTAACTGCTCCTGCCAAAGAAAAAGAGGATTTTAACAGGAATTCCAACCTTTTATCTGTTGGATCCTTAAGCATTTGTGCATTGTCTAATGGACAAGTTAGACTTTTATTCACACTGGAAATAGAAGCGTCAACTGCTGGTACATTCCATTTTTTAGTGAATTTCTCCTCCAAGGGATAGAGTACTGTGATTCTCTTTGGAGGGAGAAAATGCTTATCCGGGTAATCCCATTCAGCATAAATAAGCTGTTCTAGTAATGCATGGACAGGAAATGCATGCAAAGGCTGCGAAGGTTTTAAGGAACCCAAATAAGAAACTGAACTTTCAGCTGACTCCGTTAGGGGTAGCTTGAAAGTGGGACGAACCATTTCGGTAAGAGACTGTACCAGCAATTTCTCAGATTGCGAGGCTGAAAAGGGTTCATTCACAGTTGTTTCCTCCGCAGAGGAGTAATCGTTTGTTTTTCCCCACTGTTCCCCTGGTAAAGGGTCTAAGGTGGGGGAGGGGGATCTATCACGCTTCCCACCCCTTTGGATGGAGGATGCGATAAAAGCCGTTAATCTTCCCTCTAGCCCCAACAGGGTGGAGGAAAAGGCATCTTCAGTTATGTATACAGGGGCTGAGATGTAAGAAGCAGCTGCACCACCAATTGGTTCCAATGACTCACCCTGGCTTGCCACTTCTGGTATTTCAGGAGAGAATGACAGTGTGGAGGCACGACTGGAGTTCTCAGCGCCTGGAGGTAAAATTTTTGGTACTTTTTTGAGGTTTTTGTGGTGTCCTTTTTAGCAGGCATAGTCCTAAGCACAAAGCAGAGGTACTATTTAAATGTACTAGTCGCTGTACAAATAGTCTGACAATATAATGCCGCTGATAAAAGTTCTGCCTAGCGCTGGAAAAAATGTCCTTTCCTCTAGTGGGAATGCCCATCTGCAGCCCCACCGCTCCTGTGTCGCGAGTGATCAGCCAGCTTGCTCTTTTCGCTATCCAGCTGAGAAGGGACTGCTCTTGTACAATGTCTCCACCCCGCGCTATCGCCGTGCGTCCCACACACGGTGTCGCGCCTAGGCCCCACCTCCCTTTTCGTTTGAATTTTAAAACATTCCCACGCGCGCGGGCTGCCTTCGGGACTTGCAGTCCCATCACGGGGGGGGGGGGGGGGGGGGCGTTGGTAGGCAGAGCCCAAAATGATGCCATGCAGGGGGAAAACTCTTTGGGGCAAAAAAAATAGGACCTCCGCACCCCACGTGCTGGTCCCTCCAGGAGGGAGAAATGCGGACGGCAGATCTCTTACCTCAATGAGGAATCCCTGCTGTGACAAGCTGCTGCTGAATCCACACACAGACTGACACTGAGCTGAAGTGAAGACAACAAATTAAGGTACGTGGATTTACTCCCTCTAGTGGAGATTTAAGGCATGACAACATTTTTCCCAAGGAAGAAAAAAACCATAGGTGGACTTTTTTCAGTTCCTAGGCTTCTTCCCTTACCTTATCCTCGCCGCAGGATACTGCTGATGACAGACAGATTCAAACTTCACCCATCATGGCGGGCTGTGTTAGCAAACCTTCAAGGACTGGGTACCCTTTTTATCTGGGGTTCCACTCCCTTGGACCTGTATAGCACCCCACCAGGAAAAGCTTTAGATAATGTGAACATGACCAAAGCCCTGGGTCCCGGGGTCCAGCCCTGCAAGGAGAGGCGTTACAGACAAAACCTCCTTCTTTCTATACGAGGCCCAGTTACCATCAACTTTGGCCTCAGTGGCACTTTGAATCCAGCAAGCATCCCTCCAGCGGAGCTCTTCAGATTACATTTTCACTCGTGACCAACACCTTAGACACTGGCTCCTTAGGGAGTGAACTTCCTGTATTGGGTGTGCCAGTGTCCTTCACCTGAATGTGCCTATATACCCATATAGTTAATACTATGGCTCTGTGTCCCGTGATGTACGATAAAGAAAAAACAGGTTACACCGCTGGATGTTAATAACACGAATCATAACATAGCTGTGAGTGTAGATTTTAGAAGAAACTTAGACCTGCAGCCAGATATAGTAATGCCCAGCAACTATCTGGACCCAATGCTAGTAAAGTTTATACTTACGCTGCATCTTTAAACTCAACAGCTTCTATGAGAGAGTGTGGGTTCTCCTCTTCCAATGGAAGCTCTATTTCACCCCAAGGGTTGGGAGGAAAAGCCTGAACGGCAGGTGGTTCTTCATTCTCTTTTGATAGGACAGGTGTGGGAGTGGCAACTTTGGGGGGTGAAGGTGCTGGAGTTATTGTGGGTGTGTCAACCTTGACCGGAAGACTCTTCTCTTCTACAAAAGAACGATAAGGAAAATTAACAGGGTTTATATTAAACCAATCATAGACATTAGAGACATATTGATCATGTTGCAGATATCTGAAAATATATTTTTTTCCATAATTATGCAACAAGCATGCTTTTTTCTGCATGTACATATGTTCATGCCTATTGAAGAAGTTGATCCAAATACCTCTAGGCCCCTGAAGTATTCAGTTTAATGAACATGAAACATGGGCTTGGCTAACCATATGCGTTTAACCTATATAGAGGGGTGGGGGACACCTCTCAGAGGCAGCATAGTAAGGGGAAAACCATAAAAGATCAGACAAGGTTAATGATAACCAATATGATTACAACAGGTCTTGTCCCCCCGGCTCCAAGACAAGAAAATGTCACCCAATCTGAAGAAACACAGGGAGTAAAAAAACTATGAGATTTTTTACTCAATAATATTCTTTTCCTATATGAACAATTGGACAAGATGCATGCTACTGTCTGCAAGTACTCAAAAGGCATGAGGAGCATCAGCAGATCCAGGTAAAAATTTGGCCAAATCTGATCATCTTTTGTCTAAGGCTAATGTTGACTTCGATTTTCCTGCAGAGGCAGCATAAACCTAATGGTGCCATATCTCATAATGAACTAAAAGTTCAAAAACATAATATACTCCTTGTTTTGAAATCACAAATATGAGAAGATACCAATGTTAGCAAACTACTTACCATGGTCATCAAGCTCTTCCTGATGAACATCTGGTTCTTCTACTGATGTTTGTGGAGATAGTTTCGGTGTTTTTACAATGGACGGCTCCCTTGCAGAAGGCAGGGGAGAAGCAGGAGGTGTGCTCTGAGGGGTGGGAACTGGTTCAGGTGTTTTAATGATGGACTTTTCCCTTGGTGAAGGCAGGGGAGAAGCCGGAGGAGTGCTCTGAGGAGTGGGAACTGATGCAATCTCATCAGGGCCAGGCTGTAAAAAGAGAAAACTAAAAATAATTTTTGTCCCGGATTAATACCCACCTATGTGTAACATACTGATTTTTTTATATTCCTCCATGTGAGCCTGGCCATTAGAAGGATGTGAACCCAGATACACAATGACCTATTACACATAGGTTAGTGGAAACGACTGGTTAACTAGAGCCTACCTTTATATAGAATAACATTTGAGGCAAGAGGGTGTCCAGGGAGGTTTTCTAAACTCTGGGGTCCCTGGTTGGAGACCCAGGGCACTGGTGACTCCATTCTCTCTTTACTTGATGATCCTTTGCAATAATATACACCTACATTATGACATAATTGTTCTGTACTCTACTCACATATGTTCATGTTGGCAATATTGGATTGCTACCATGCTGTTCTAAAGTGTCTAAAATACTAGATCCTCTGTTGTTACTACAACTATATTTGTGCTTCAGGTGAACACCTCAGTGATACTTTTATCCTTAAAAGCGGAGTTCCAACCCCACCCACGAAATAAGTTAAAGGTCAGCAGCTACAAATACTGTAGCTGCTGACTTTTAATATTAGGACATTTACCTGTCCAGGGATAGCGCGATGTTGGCACCCCTTTCGGCTTCACATCGGGTTCCCTACTATGCATGCGCGAAGCGTGCTTCACTTTCTAACTGGCCCGGTGGCAGAGGAGGGGGGGCTGAACTTCCGAGAGACGTCGCCGCAGATCAGTCTCCCGGAAGTGGGGACGGGTACCTGTCAAAAACAGGTACCTGTTCCCTCCTCCCCCATAAAAGGTGCCAAATGTGGTACCGGAGGGGGGGGGGAAGCACATAAGCGGAGCTTCCACTTTTGGGTAGAACTCCGCTTTAAGAATTAGGAATGCACTATGGTTTTTGAGTGGTTTCTGTTGTCATTTCCTTCATAATGATATTTATATGTGCATACACTTGTATGATATGTTTGAAACTTTGTATCTTGATGCCTTCTGGATTTTGCATTGGTTGATGCAGAATTGTATATCCTGTAACTTCCATATTTGGCATATACTACTGTATTGTGAATGTATGTTTCTTTATTTACGCTTTTTCAATAAAACACAATTAAAAACATACAAAGAAGGATGTGAACCCACGATGTATATTTAATAAAGGGGTCCATGCATACCTACGAGAACACTGAGGCTGTGTCACATGATCAGTTTAGGTACAAACATTGCTTTCATCTTTAAAGCCGAACTTCCGGTAAACAGCTAAACAAGCAGATAGAATATGTAAAAAAGGGCCTGTTTACCTGCCAATGGATTTGTATTTCTGTCCATAAGTCCAGAGATACACAGCCCTTCCACACAGTACAGCCTTACCTGGCAGGGATGAAACCCTGTCATTCTCAGCTGCAGTTTTACTTTCACTTACAGGCATCCTTCTGTACCCCAAACCCTTTGACTGGACAGTGAAATGAGAAAGCAGCAAGACTTATTTCTTTGTCTCTCTAATCTCTCCTCCTCTCAGCACGCTTGCTGCATAGTAGACTGCAGGAGGCTAATACCAGTTCAAACTCAGGAACTTACACTGCTTCCATTTAAAAAAAATACAATAATGAAGTAACATGACTACAGAGCTGCTTTAATTAGTGTCATTAATATCTATATGTATAGACTTCCGCATATTTAAAGTTCAAGAAAATAATTAGCTTGTCCAATATGGACGGAGCAAACTAAAACCGCGAGAGAACACTAAATTCTTACATTAGTGCAAAAAGAAAAAGAGGAAATAGAAATATGAGGTTTTACAAAGTCAGTTGGGAAGATCTGTGCTACAAAAAAAATGGTGCTTTAATTTAGCCACAGCTTACCTATTCATCTCTAAATAAAATGACCAAATTTGGGTAGATTTCGTGTAAAGATGCAGTATGATTGAATTATTACAATCAAATGGAGCAGCGTTATATGGAAACACTTTAAGTCACTTAAGTGTTTACATATAGCGCTGCTCTATTTGATTGTAATAATTTTTTGAGGTGCTGGTGACACTGTAAGAGTTCAGCAGCTATATATCCGCACATTGTACTTTATTTATTGAGTCACACTTTGAGTAGCGCACAAGTACTTTTTTTCTATTTTAATTTGCATTATTGTTGAAAACACTGTCACTTTGTCCATTCAGAGCAAAGTGACCGTGTCTCTGCCGATAGCTTACATCACCAACAAAGTACACTCGCCCATCCTCACTTACTCACTGCTGGCATCCATCATGGGTAAGCTTCAGTGTCAAAACTTAGCTGGGCGGATGCCGTCACTGCTCTTACTCATAACACAGTGTTAGACCCTTACGGATATAAATAAGTAAAGCAAAATGATAATATAGAACGTAAAAAAGCACTACTTATTTACCTGCACATCAGGCTGTTCCAGAGAATGAGTTGGCACAGCTCGAATCTCTCTCAGTATGGTGGCTATAATCTCTGCCAAAGCTTCTTCGACATAGTTGCGAATCAAACTGGAATCCACAGTAACGCCTGCAAAAAAAAAAAAGCCCAGCAAGACTTTACCTCCAACAGCTACAACTACAAACAAGACGATGAGCTCTGAAATAACTGTACTGAATCAAAAAAACAAAAAGAAAAAACTTTATCAGATAAAAAAAACTCAGTCAACAGGGAAGACTTTAGAAACATACAGACCCCCAAGGTTATTAGCTTTAAGAAGCGAGGGGCTCGTTGTACATTATAAGTGTGCATAGAGTAGGGTTGCCACATCATCCCTTTAATCCAGGACACACATTAATTACACAGGTTCTGTGGCTGATTTAGGTGGTAATTAAATTTACTTGGTGCCTTATCTGCATTAAATCAGCCTCAGAACCTGTGTAATTAATATGTGTCCTGGATTAAATGGATGATGTGGCAACCCTAGCATAGAGTCATATGCTATACATTATTTGGCCAAAAAGACTGAGGGCATCTGAACATTACACCTACATGAGCTTGCTGGACATCCCATTTCAAAACCATGGGCATTTATATGGGGGCGCCCCTCTCATTTGTGGCTATAACAGCCTCCACCCTCCTGGTAAGGCTTTCTACAAGATTTTGAATTTGTGCCCATTCAGCCAAAAGAACGTTTGAGGTAAGGTACTGATATTGAACGATAGGATGGGTTACAATTGAGATTCCAGTTCATCCCAAAGGTGTTCAATAAGGCTAAAGTCATAATCTTTGTGTAGGCCACTGAAGTTTCTCCACACACTTGTCTATATTGAGCTGGCTATGTGCACAGGGTCATAGTCATGTAAGAGAAAATGGCCCTCACTAAACTGCTGCATAATGTTGGAACATCATGTCAGACTAATCTGATTGAATTTTTTGACTAGATCACTAATGTTTTGGACCAGGGTGGTGCTGTAGGCATAGCCTGATCTTGATTTCAGCAAAGCATTTGATACAGTTCCACGTAATGATCTAATAAAAAATCTGTACATGCTAGGACTTGCTGGAGGACGGATCAAAGCAACGTAAACTTCAGTTCAATGTTTACTAAAGGCAAAGTTCACCTTTGGAAAATGTTACATGTTCCACCCGCAATCTGCTGATTGGCCTGGCACTATAAGCTTACTTTACAGTGATGAAGGAGACAGCAGGCAGGTAGGGGCATTTTATTGCAATAGAGAGAATGCATATATCTTCTGCAATAAAAGCCTGCCTACTCGCAGTTTTTTTACAGTGCAACTTCAGTTCTGCTTTAATGTAAAATATTGCACCTAGGGAAAATAATCCCTTGATTGAATACAATTTTGGGGATACAGTGTTGGCCAGCACTACAAAGGAAAACAATTTGGGGGAAAGGAGACATGATTGAAACCTTTAAATACATCCAAGGGGTGAATAAAGTTCAGGAGTGCAGTATTTTCAAAATGAAGCCAAGACCAAGAACACAGGTACATGACCTCAAAATAGCAGAAGGAAAGTTCAAAACGAATCTTAGAACGTATTTACTGAAAGAGTAGTTGATATTTGGAATAGACTTCCAGCAGAGGTAGTGCGTCAGTCAAATGTTAGTTGATTTAAACATACTTAGGAAAAACTAAGATCTATACTTGGACAAAAAAAGTTAACAAAAAAAAATCATATGCGACTCCAAAAAAAAAAAAAAAAAAAAGCTTGAGGGACTACTTAATCTTTTTTCTACTCTCATTTTTCTATATTTCTTTAGAAGTGTACATTTGTCTAAAGTGTCTTTGTATGCTGTAACATTAACAGTATTCCTAACTGGAAACATCTGAACTTAAAGTGTTACTAAACCCAGGACCCTGCATTCACTATATTTGGTCTCACACAGTACACAGAACATGGAAATGCAATAGTTTTAGTAAATATAAACTGATAAATACCTGTTCTCATCAGCAGTATATAGCAGTCTTGTGACTTGTATCTCTGTCTAAAGCCTGTAGGAGGAGTTTTCATTTCCCCCTGACCCTCTGTCTGGACAGTGCTGATTGGTCCTGTGCTGATCACATGTACCCTCCCAAGAAAAAAAAAAGAACTCTACCAATACACACCAAACTTAGCATGTGCTCTGTTCCATCAGGAAAAGGTCTGGAGTCTTTGGAAGAAGAGGAAGATCAGAGAGACAGGATCACACAGCCTTTTTACACAATGCAGAAGATTAACCCCGTTCCACGGTGAGTATAACAAGCATGCCTTACTGCATAGACAGACTGATTTTACTGTTGTGGGTTTAGTAGCACTTTAAAGTGGTTGTAAGGGCATACATTTTTTTTTTCTAAAATAATAAACATGTTATACTTACCTGCTCTGTGCAAATGTATTCCAGAGAGTGGCCCTAAAACTCCTCTTCTGGGGGGCCTCTGCCAGCGCTCTTGGCTTCTCCTGAGTGCCAACATAGTAAACCAGGCTGCTATAGACTCACACAGAGCACAGCGTGGCATGGCTTTGTCCCCCCCCCCCCCCCCCCCGTTCTCTGCTCACAAGTATTTGGGAGGGGAGGGGGGGGTGGTTATTTGAAGGAAGGTTAGGGTAAAAAAAAAAACCTATGCCTTCACAACCACTTTAATAATTTTGAGGGGTAGTTATATACTTTTGGCCATATAGTAGGTGTTATGGTCAGATGCCATTACTCAACCATGTAATGTATTAGAATATACAGAACAACTAAAAAATATACATACCAGCATCTGAGGTAGACTGGTCATCAACAGAGGTGGTCACTGGATGCCTCTCATTGATGACACGAGCTATTACTTCTTGCTCCACCCTAAACATAAAAAAATAGAGTTGGTAACTGCATGGGTGCTCCGACCAGTGGCTCTTTTGCTGGATATACCAACAAGGACCTTATTGTTCAAAAGTGAATGATTGTTCCCCAGCATAATTTCCTGTTCACCTGGCATAACACAGCTTTACTTTTCCTAAGGGACACTATAATGCTCTTCTGGTTTAACTATATTTATCTCTGGATTATGCCGCCACTATAAGAAGAAGCCACTATAAGAAGTCAATTACTATACATGGAGCAAGGTTGGTACTTTTGTTGGCAATTATACCTTAAAATGTAATTGTAAAAGTTACAGACACTAATTAAGACCCTTTCCAGTGGAAAGGGCTGAATGTTGGTAATTTCTTTGACCTGCTTCTCACACATATGCTTCTTTTTCTTATTAAAAAAATTGATGGGCTGTTTTATAGTTTTGGTAATAAAAAAAAAAGAGGAATACAAAATTGGACAAACTGTGCCATATTTATTATTTCCTTTCTATACATAAGAAACTGAGGGAAAATTATCAAAACTGGACCAGCTGTACATGGCAGTGAATTAGATTCTATCTTTCATTTCAAAGCTTACCCAAAAAATCTGAAGATAGAAGTTGATAGGATTCCATGCACAGCTGTTCCAGATTCTGTCCGCTCCAGTTTTTATGACATTCCCCTCAAAGTCATTATGTATGGCCATTTTGAACCAAGTCAGACATTGTCATATTGCTTCAACTAAATCTGAAAATGGTCCACGATGACAGGTTGGTCTCATATCCTCTTTTGAAATTAACTACTAGACCTGGTATAAATTGCACATAGGACAGAAAAAGATAATGGAGCTAAAGTAGGTACAGCTGTCCCGTGTCCCCAAAGCATGTGGAAACCCCTGAACCAGAAGTAGTTAATAGAAGCTCCCGATATGACCCTTGTTAATAGCTTGAATTATTGGAAATGTCTTTATGCAGAGAAAATACATAGAAGAGCCAAATATATAAGATGCAACCTGCCTAAGTACAGCGAAATTCATGATTACATGGGAAACTGTGGACAAATGTGGAAATCTGACTGGTATTTACCTGAGACAGGAGAAGTTAAGGAGTGCATCCAATAAATGGTAAAATGTCATGTTTTGTGGACAAATACAAAATACATGGATAGAAAAAAAAAAGTCAGAATGACTGACCAGCTGATGAGCTTGTTTACTAAGGCCTCATTCCTATCCGGAAAATCAGTTATGGTTTGTAGAGGGGGTACTGCTGGAGGGAATGGAATTCCATCATGTTGGGTTACATGCGTCTCCCCTCTGCCACTTAATTCCAACATTAAGGTTGGTGGTAAAAGTGCTTCATCTTCTTCCTCTTCCTATAAAAAAACAAAAAAACAAAAACAAAGATTTGGTGAATGGATATCATTAGAGAGTCACTCTACCAGTAACTGGTAGAGAACAGGCCATGTACAGTCACAAGCGTTCCCGAATCTGTAGCTGTGTATTACCTCAGAGAAATCTGGTGCTTCATAAGAGGTGCCAGGCAGGGCCAGGATTTCTTCTTCAGTTTCCACATTTACAGGTAGCTTAAACAAAGCAAATCAAAAGAAAAGTAAAGTACAGTAAACCGATCACAAAAATAGGGTCATTAAAATTAGTGCATTGATAAAAAATGCAAGTTACGGACAATAAAAATTGCCGTAAATAGATGAAAAACAGCGCTCGCAAATAAATAAATTATATAAACAAAATTAATATAAAAAAACTACCTCACGTGTTGCAGCTGCTAGGTACAAAGTGCTAACACTTTAGTAATATATAAAAATATATAAAAAAAAAAAAAAAAAAGACCTGCGCTGGCAACTCACCAAGTGGATGATTATAGAAAAATCAGAATATATATATACACCATATGAAATTGCACAAATACACATATAGTGAGAGTATTAAATGGAAAAGTACACAGATGCCGTGCACAAAAACACTGCCAAACTATGTGACTAAAGGAATGTTAATAAAAATAAATAATAAGATCTAGATGGATTCGTCCAAAAGCGCACTCTTGGACGCTAAGCGACCAAGAGTCACTAGACTAATATATAAATAATCCCATATATTCGTGAGTGACAATAAAGTGAACCTCTAAATAGTGAAAACACCAAAAATATAGATCAAAAGATCATAAATAACAGAAAGTCTGTTAGATTGGAAAGTTCTTTCACAGAAGGACAATCTGAAGACTTCAAACTTTCTCATTCATATGATAGGTATAGATAGCAGACAAGGCTGATGCCGGTATTGCTTGAGAGGAGACTTTTTGGAATCACAAACCTCGCGTTCCACCAAAAGGAGAAGAGAAAACACATAGCATAAAACCTATGACACCGTGAGATCACCTGCGCATAAAAGCGCTACTCACGGAACCAATGTGCAGAGCAGGCATTCAGATATTTTCGTTGGTGTTCGCTGCTGAACGGCGTGCGTTCCACCAACTCCAGGAAGTGATGTCACTGGTTCTCGGGTTTACAAGCGTGGGCAGGATGTTGCGTCGACGCGTTTCGCCCCTCCCCCAGGGCGTTATCAAAGACTGCGCTTTTATGCGCAGGTGATCTCACGGTGTCATAGGTTTTATGCTATGTGTTTTCTCTTCTCCTTTTGGTGAAACGCGAGGTTTGTGATTCCAAAAAGTCTCCTCTCAAGCAATACCGGGATCAGCCTTGTCTGCTATCTATACCTATCATATGAATGAGAAAGTTTGAAGTCTGCAGATTGTCCTTCTGTGAAAGAACTTTCCAATCTAACAGACTTTCTGTTATTTATGATCTTTTGATCTATATTTTTGGTGTTTTCACTATTTAGAGGTTCACTTTATTGTCACTCACGAATATATGGGATTATTTATATATTAGTCTAGTGACTCTTGGTCGCTTAGCGTCCAAGAGTGCGCTTTTGGACGAATCCATCTAGATCTTATTATTTATTTTTATTAACATTCCTTTAGTCACATAGTTTGGCAGTGTTTTTGTGCATGGCATCTGTGTACTTTTCCATTTAATACTCTCACTATATGTGTATTTGTGCAATTTCATATGGTATATATATATTCTGATTTTTCTATAATCATCCACTTGGTGAGCTGCCAGCGCAGGTCTTTTTTTTTTTATATAATAAAAATTGCCGGTCAAAATAATCAGCAGATCTAAAAGTATACGCTGCAGACCTAAACCTTTCTCATACAAGCCAACGTTGGTCCCGTCTGTCCCTGACTCTTGAGCCTCCCTATTGGTCCTTAAAGTGATGGGTGGTCTCAGTAGGGAAACTCAAGACAGGAGGGAAATGCAGCTATTAGTCAACTATCAGTTTGAAATGTGGTTTGTGAGAAGGTTAACATATATTTCAGTATTTTCTAAATGTATGCTCAGTTCGATTTGCCAGAGATTGTGAAATCCTCAAGGTTTACAGCAGATGTAGTGAAGTCTGTAGAGTCGGAACTCAGCAATCTTCTCTCTCCCTTTCTCCCCACGTGCCTGTTCTGTGTTTAGGTTAGAAGGCTTGCTGGAAGCCAACTCAAGCCTTCTGTCAGGAAGATCCTGCCAGTAACAGGCAGATTAGATCCATCGGTGCGCGATTGCGGGCGTCTATGCGCACGCGCACATGCACTCGTTAGTGTCTGGTGGGTTATTTAAACCTGTCTGGCACTTGCATCATTGCTGTTTGCTCTGCAGCTCTGTGTATGTGTTCCCTGAAAACCTGATATCTGCTCCTGTTTTGACCCGGCTTGCTTTGTGACTATTCCCGTTATCTGCCTGTACCTGATCCCTGGCTTGTTTGACGATCCCTCTGCCTGCTCCTTTTGTACCTCTGCTGCCAGCCTGCTTACCGACCCGGCCTGTCTGACGATCCTGGACTCCCATCCAGTCTGCTGAGCCTGTCTGCTGAGCCATCCAGGCTGTTCACCTGTCTGCTGATCATCCAGTCTGCTGAGCCTGTCTGCTGAGCCATCCAGGCTGTTCACCTGTCTGCTGATCATCCAGTCTGCTGAGCCTGTCTGCTGAGCCATCCAGGCTGTTCACCTGTCTGCTGATCATCCAGTCTGCTGGGCCTGTCTGCTGAGCCATCCAGGCTGTTCACCTGTCTGCTAATCATCCAGTCTGCTGGGCCTGTCTGCTGAGCCATCCAGGCTGCTCACCTGTCTGCCTGATCCATCCAGTCTGCTGTCCTGTCTGCTGAGTTGTCCAGTCTGCAGTTCCTGTCTACTGATCCATCCCGTCAGCTGTGCCGGCCATCTGATCCTTCTGCTGTTGATCATGCCAGGCACTCATACCACTCCGCACTCCTGCACCCCTGTCACCACTATCAGGGGCTCTCGAGTCGGAGGCGTAGGAGAGGCCATCCTCTGCAATTCGGGCTCACCCTTTAGGTGCGTAACAGTAGCAAACAGCCATGTCTGAGCCCGAGCAGGGAACCTCTCCTATGCAGGAACTTTGTTTGCATTTAGCAGGCCTGACCCAGGCTGTCAAAAGCCTTCAGGAAGGATACACCCGGTTGGAGGAACGGGTTCAAGTACTGTCTTCTCCCACTGGAATTCAAGGAACCCCTCAAGCCTCTACCTCTTCTACAGGCACCGCATCCTCTCCTACGGTGGTGATGCTTCCGCCCGAACCACGTGTCCCCACACCCGAAAAATTTGCTGGGGAACGTAGCAAATTCAGGGCGTTTCGCAATTCCTGTGAACTGTACTTCGCCCTCCAGCCATGTACCTTCTCCTTGGAAGCCACCAAGGTGGGCTTTGTCGTCTCTTTACTTTCGGGTGAACCTCAAACCTGGGCCCACCGCCTCCTGGAACAGAAAGCCGATGTGTTGACCAACCTTACCACCTTCTTTAATACCATGGCTCAACTGTATGAAGACCCTCAGCTTTCTGCAACTGCCGAAGCCGCACTGCACGCCCTTCAGCAAGGGCGCCGGGCGGCGGAAGATTATGTGGCTGAATTTCGGCGGTGGAGCGCAGACACTGACTGGAATGACGCTGCGCTCCGTTACCAGTTTCGCATGGGACTGTCTGACCCCTTGAAGGATGAGCTAGCCCGAGTTGGTGTACCCCAGACCCTAGACGCATTAATCAATCTTGCCATACAGATTGACCGGCGGCTGAGGGAACGTAGGTCGGAAAAAGCAACTGGATTTTCCCGACCAACCTGGATGTTACCTAGAGTGCCCAGTCACCTGCATCCGGCCCCTACCTCTCAGTCCACTTCTACAACGGACACTTCGGAACCCATGCAGTTGGGGGTGCTTCGCCCTTCTCTTACTATGGAAGAGCGCCAACGTCGCCGGGCAAATAATCTATGTCTGCGGGGAACCCGGTCACTATGTCAAGAATTGCCCTACTAAACTTCATAAGTGTTTTCCGAAAATCTCCTGAACATGTGCTTACTGGAATCCAGACCTCTTCTCATCTTGCCCTCTCTATCTCTTTGCAGCTTCCAGGAAAGACTCTGTCAGTGCCCGCCATTATTGATTCAGGAGCCTGCAGTTGCTTCATGGACTCATCTTTTGCAACAAGACACCAGATTCCTCTGCTTCCTAGGGCATCCTGCCAGGCACTCATACCACTCCGCACTCCTGCACCCCTGTCACCACTATCAGGGGCTCTCGAGTCGGAGGCGTAGGAGAGGCCATCCTCTGCAATTCGGGCTCACCCTTTAGGTACGTAACACCTTCTAACCTAAACACAGAACAGGCACGTGGCACAGGCACGTAGCTGAGCTACAGAGAAAAGGATGACGGCAATACCGGGAAGTTTCAGCTGCTAAATTTGAGGATGAATTACTCTATAGTAGCTGCAGCTTTGGGCCCATTAACACTTATGCACTGCGGCAAACATACTTTACTAAAGTCAATGTACAGCTCTATGTATGATGCACTGCGGGACCACGCATTGTGATTGGCACTCCAAATGCACAATGCAGCACACAAAAAAAAGTGTATATTGTGCTTTGCTGCATCAGGAAAAATATGCATGCAAGTTAATTGGCCTGTTGAGGATTGTTGACAACACATTCATATCAAACATATTGCCTTAACACAACATATTTTAGCATGCATGCATTAATGCACTGCAACAGACAGTATAAGCAAAGTTTTTTACTGCTTAGTAAAAATACGTAATTTATATAGTCTAATCACAGTTCTACTTTAAAGTGGTTGTAAACCCCAGACATGAAATATGAACAAAGCATATCCCTCTACAGTGTGTACTTGTCTCAATTCAAAGCACTAAGCATTACATCTGTGTGCTGCTTTCTCCCTCTGCTATTAGCATGAATCACTTCAGATTACTTTATTGATCCCAAAAGGGAAATTACTACTTCTGACAAGTTTTCCTCACACCAAGAGAAAAATGGTGACAGGGGAGGGTCCTCCAACTGACTGACAGCCTCGTCTCTGTTCTCGTGTACTGCGTGAAGGAAGGTGTGTCCTTTCCCTTCAATCGGCTCTTAGAGCTCTCCTCACTGAGCTCTGCAAAGTAACTTCAGCTCTCTGCCTCCTTTTTACTGAACTCTCAGACAAGCTTATAATTTCAGCACTTTGAAGGGCTGTACATCAGACTGCAGATAAACAGGTACAACTTATGTAGAAAGATTTGTTTCATCTCCGTGTATCACCCAAGGATAGTCACTTCACTGGGTATATGTAAGTTTTTACAACCACTTTAGGTTAAAGTGGGTATAAAGTCCAAACGTTTTTCACTATAATACATTCTTTGCATTAAAGTGGGGGGTAAACTCTGTAAAGAAATTTGTAAGTTATGTATATAATTTTATTCTATTTTGTATGTATTGCATAATGCCCTCACTGTGCACACGGCACTAATAATGTTTTCATTACATGTTTGCATTCTTTCAAGTTCTGATTAGAATTAGTCTGCCTATGTTACGCCTCTTGTTACCATAAACGTACAATTGTAATATTAATGTGATACCTACATAATCATGTGTATAAAAACCCTCAATTGCATCATAATAAAGCAGAACAGTTACTTGGAAAGATGCAGAGTGTATCTTTTGTGTCTGTCCCCTACTGCAGTAGTTATTGATTTGGAACCACTAATCAATATGAGGATAGGAGTTGCCCATCTATAAAATTCCATGTAAACTCCCATGTATGATTTTTACCTGTAGATAAGTCTATAATAAGGCTTACTTATAGGTACTGTAAATATCTCCTAAACGTGCATCATTCAGGAAATATTTACTTTACTTTTGCGCTCTGAAGGAACGGCATACCCCTCCCATTCCTTCAGAGCAATGCCGTAAATAGCGACTTCCGCAAAAAAAAACTAAAGGCAGCAGAGCCATAGGGTCCTGCTGCTGTCAAACTGTGAGGAAGGAACAGGGGCATGGCTTACCGGTGTTCTGCCGAGAAAGTTCCTCTCGGCGGATAAGGACCCCCCTCTACTGCGCAGGCGCAGCGCTTGCGCAGTAGGAGCCGGCGGAAATAGCCGAAGGCGAATAGAAGAGAAATCAGCTGTACACGGTGCCTGTAAGAGGGCCTCTCGGGGGCTTGCTTCGCTCGGCACTTTTTTATCCCCCCTCTAGGTCCACTTGGATGGTGGGGCTTCAGCCTGGACCCAGAGCGTAGGCGCCGTGTACAGCTGATTGAAGTTTTTCATCTTCGGCTATTTTCGGCGGCTCCTAGTCATTGGTACTGCGCAAGCGCTGCGCCTGCGCAGTAAAAGGGGGACCTTATCCGCCGGGGGAACTTTTTCGGCAAGACACCAGCATTGTGTGTCTATAGACGCACAAAGCCCGTCTTCGGAGCAAGCATGCACGGGTGTCTCCTTGCGACCTGCGTGCTACAAGAGGCATCTGAAGGAGGGAGGACTATACACTGTACAGTGCAACTGCAAGAAGAGGGAGGCAAGTGAAATTTCTATGCAATACTGTTGCACAGAGTAAGTGAGTAAAACCTTTTTTTTTATTAAAAAAGGCTTTAGTATAACTTTAACATTTCAGCATAGTCTCTAATAAATCCCAAAAGAACCTTTGTGACCTTACTCGTTTACTGAGCCCATTATATAAGACGGCAGCTAAGAGAGTAATTCTGGTTCTAAAAGGGTCACTGCATTGCTCTGTGTGCTGCTTTTACTGAATGAGCCTTAATACATTACAGACAAGAAGTAGTGTGAAGATTATTTTATGTATCCAAAAGTGAAACGCAGATCTGTTCCCCGCCGCCTGAGTTATATTCACTTTCAGCCTCATTCTGTAATTTAATCTGTTGTCTATTGTTATGGAAACAGCTTGTTTTATCACAATTCACACAGATGTTTTCCATTACTCAGATACATGTAAGGTTTACTGACATTATTGAAAAGTTGCCAGAACCTAGATGAAGAAGGAATAAATTACCACTAAAAGCAGTTGGTGCTCACGGGAAGTATGTTTGTTATGCTGTATGAGTAATTAAGATATGAATAATTCATCAATGCTGTTGATTCCAATGAAAACACTTAACTCATTACCTCCTCTACTATACAGATTACAGATGCAAGTAACTCTTTCTTGCATGTAGGGGTGGAGCCAGCACGCACCATGTGAGGACTGCAGGGACAGAGCTCTCTCTGCAGGTTGTGGATTCTGCCATGATCCTGTGAGCAAAACGCTCAAATTTTAACCTGGACTGCTGGGGTATGTGTGCAGGATCCTCACAGGCACCTCCAGGGATGGTGAAATACACCCTGGCCCAAAACGCCAGGAGAATGGCTGGCCCGATTTGCCTGGGGCTCCCAAGATGGCGCCGGTGCATGGGAGGAGGAGGAATGGGCACCACTGCAGAGACATGTGGAGGCTGCTCAGCCAGTGTCTCCCCCACCAGATCGGGTGAGTCCCAGACCACAGAGGAATCACCTCAAACACAGTGGGAGATCTTTAGATAGGCTGGATGCCTGAATGCACAGAGCTGGCAGGGAGGTGGAAGAGGAACCATCCCTTACACAGATTATGGCGGCCATACAGGGCTACCAGAACAAGTTAATAGATCACTTTGGGGAACTGAAATTGGAATTCTCATTCATGAAACATGACATACAGAAGCTCAGAGAAAAGGCCCAGGCTGCAGACCACCGTATTGCTTCTCTGGAGGACACTGTCAGACCTATGAACACTGCTGTTCAGGTGGCAAAGAAAACCCTCTCTGAGCATACTTTAAAGATGGCTGATATGAAAGATCGCATGAGAAGGAATATTATAAGGTTGGTGGGGTTCCCTGAGGGAGCGGAGGGGAAACACCCTGAGAAATTCTTAGAGGGGTGGCTCAAAGAGCACCTGGCGCTTGGTACTTTTACTAACATGTTCGCCATAGAAAGGGCACATCACATCCCAGGTCAAGCACCACTGAAGGGAGCAATCCCCAGACCTATGATTGCAAAGATCCTGCATTTCTGTGACCGGGAGAATATTTTGAAAGGGGCCAGGACGGGGCCTGAATTGGAGTTCAATGGCTACCGGATTTCTATATATCCTGACTTCTCCGCTGCCACCCAGAAACAAAGAGCCTCATCAAAACTGATATTAAGGGTAGATATGTTATTCTTGTGGTGAAAGTGCCGAAAAAGTTCCTGACATGTGTTAACCTGTACATACCTCCTCCCTTCTCGATGTCTCATTTAGATGACATGCTACAGGCTACTTATGAGATAGCGGAAGGGAGGATTTTCCTTTTGGGGGATCTGAATGCAGTGGCGGACTCAGCCATGGATAGGCTGGGTGCGCCACCTGGAGCTCCGGCCCCCCTGGGGGGATGGCTGTCTACATATAGATTTTGTGATGTTTGGCATTTTAAATATCCGGCTGTTAAGGAATATTCCTGCTACTCTGAAACGCATAAAACGCTATCCAGAATAGACGCCATCCTTTCTGAGAGGAAGGGCCTGGAAATGGTCAGGGAGGTGACATATCTCCCTAGAGCACATTCTGACCATTTTCCTGTTACGGGATCTTAGGGCCAAAACCAGGAATCCGTCATTGGTGGATGGAAGCTAGATGGTTACAGGAGGAATACATTAAAATTAAGTGTACTTTACAGGAAAAAACTAGGGCGTACTGTGTTGCACTGACAGACCAGACCACTAAGCTCCAACTTGCACAGCGGACGCGCATCTTTGAGTTTGGTGACAAAAACAGCAGACTTCTGGCGTACTTAGCAAAACCAGAATATGTACCTGTATACATGAGTCAGCTGACATTCTGCAAGTCTTTACCCACTTTTACAAGGAGCTCTATATGCCGTGCGCCCCTGCTGAGGGGGATGCACTGGCTAGCTATCTAGACAATATTGATTTACCTGTGATAACAAATGAAGACAGTGCTGCTTTAGAAGCAGATATCACATTGGAGGAAGTAGAGGGGGCAATCTCTTTTGCTCCTCGGAAGTCAACAGGTCTGGATGGTCTCCCTTCGGAGTGGTATCACACATATGGGAGTAGTCTGGCACATCGCCTGCTACGAGTGTTCGTTGGGGCCAGATAGGATGGTAGGCTGCCACCCTTTATGAGAGAAGCCCTGGTGGTTTTGATTCACAAAGGGGGAAAAGATCCTCAGGAATGTGACTTCTACCGTCCGATCTTGCTGATGAACGTAGACACAAAAATTCTAGCAAAAATTATTGCAGAGAGACTGCAAACGGTTATTTTAAAGTTAGTTATTGAGGATCACACGGGTTTTATCCAGGGGAAGTGTGCTCAGATGAATGTCAGAAGACTATTTGTGAACCTACAAACTAACCATGACAACGCTGGGACAAGAGTGGTGGCCTCTTTGGACACCAAGAAGGCTTTTGATTCGGTCGAGTGGAATTAATTGTTTCGCCTTCTGGAAACGTTTGGCTTTGGGCCCGTATTTATTTAAATCGGTGAGATTACTGTATACAGAGCCACTAGTTTGACTGCGGGTTAACCGAATTATATCAGATCCCTTTCCTATTTTCCGTGGGACTAGACAGGGATGCCCGCCATCTCCCCTCCTGTTCGCCTTGACCATAGAACCCCTGGTTGCCGCACACATACAAAAATGACATTTAACTCCTGCAAGGCTATTTAAAAACCCCTGAGCATATTCAGAAAATATGGGGATTTAGTTACACCATATGGCCATATAGTGCTAAGTCCACTACTACGTCAAAGTACCCCAATATCAGTGGGTCCTACGCTATCCATAGAATGGAAGATCCTGCTTCTCTGAACCATGGGAGAAATGCACTCCTCTATATGGGAGAACTAAAAGGACTCCTCCTAAAAACACAGGTGGACACTAATAAGAGGCAATGATGGGGGGGTGGGGTGTTCCAGCCCAAAGGGATTTGGTCAGAATCAATACACTAGACAAAGATTTGGGGGGGGGGGGGCACACTCTAAAAAAATGCATCAAAAGATGGTGCAGTCATAAGACCATACAGACAGAAAAAAAAAAAAAGACTACAGCGCACACATACAAAAATGGAGTGCTCAACTATAATCACACACATAGGTTGGACTTGATGGATTTGTGTCTATGTAACTATGCACGGAGGTATTGTTGGGATTCAGGAATGTATATTAACAGAATGCTGGCGTTGATATCTTTGATTGAATCACTGTCAATTTATTGATACCGATATGTATTACCTACCCAATGTAACAATTTTGTTATGCCAAATAAAAAGAAACAAAACTCTTTCGTGCATTTGAACTAAAGCCTAGGCAAAGATTATACAACACAAGTAACATTGTGGGTGTCCATTTTTTTTTTTTTTTTTTTTTTACACATACCCTACCAGACTTGCAATGAGATACGAGGAAGTACAAGGCACAGGAAACAGAGCTTGCATATGTGATAAATAATTATGGCTTCCCCCATGTACTTATACAATTACAAATTATAAGCAGTAACAAGGTTTTTTTTTAACATTTACATACACTAATGCCGCGTACACACGAGCGAACTTTACGGCAGACTTTGTCCTGCGGACTTTTCGAATGAACGGACTTGCCTACACACGATCAACCAAAGTCCAACGGATTCGTACGTGATGACGTACGACCGGACTAAAACAAGGAAGTTCTTAGCCAGTAGCCAATAGCTGCCCTAGCATCGGTTTTTGTCTGTCGGACTAGCATACAGACGAGCGGACTTTTCGACCGGACTCAAGTCCGTCGGAAAGATTTGAAACATGTTCCATTTCTAGGTCCGTCGAACTTTTGGGGAAAAAAAGTCAGCTGGAGCCCACACATGATTGAATTATGCGACGGACTCCGGTCCGCCGGGCAAAGTATGCCGTAAAGTTCGGTCGTGTGTACGCGGCATTATATGATTATTCATATTAAAAACTGAACTCTTCCATGTATGCCTCCCTTTAAAAAAAAAAAAAAAAAAGACACTGACACCTTGGCCATGCAGAGCAAAGTGACAGTGTCTCTGCAACTGGCTCCCCTTGACCCCCCTATACTCACCTTGATAAGCACTTCTGTGCCAATCATACCTCTGTTGCTCATGGCAACACTATCTGGCAATTCTGGGTATATCTCCTCTCCGTGACAGTGCTTTATCCTAAGCAGTCAATTGCCAGGCCCAAGCACTGTCACAGGACCAAGAAAATGACAGCACCGCTCCCCCTGGTCACTGGTATTTCAGCGTTGGCTGCTATGGGGGTAGGAACTGTGAGGGATCACAGGCAAGGCGAGTATAAAAGGGATGGGGGTCTTTGCAGAGACACTGTCACTTTTCCCTACATAGGCAATGTGACAGTATCACTTTAATGTCTTAGAGTGGCGTTAACATCAAAATCAGGCTTTTGGGTTTAATAAATGGTAATTGCTCAAATGACTGCGACTGCTAGTGAACTCTACTTACACAGTGGCTAAGTGGTTAGCACTTTCGCCTAGCAGCGCTTGGGTTGTTGGTTCAATTCCCAACCATGGAACTACTTTCCTGGAGTTTGCATATTCCCCCTGTGCCTGCATGAGTTTCCTCTGGGTACTCCGGTTTCCTCCCACACAATTGGCTCCTGTCTAAATTGGCCCCAGTATATGTAGAAATGTGAGTTAGGGACCTTAGATTGTAAACTCCCTGAGGGCAGGGACTGATGTGAATGTACAATATATGTGTAAAGCGCTGAGTGGTGCTATACAAGTACCTGTAATAAATAAATAATAACACACACCACATTGAAAATAATAGGAATTTTGCAATCATAAACTGGTGCTAGGTTTCCTGGAATATGAGCACTGCAGATGGAATTGGAGCAATGGGTGACAAAGTGTTAGGTCCTGTTTACACCTAAGCGATTTTCTGCTTGAAGCTCTAAAACGCTCAGCAAGCAAAATCCCCTTCATTTCAATGGCCCCTGTTCACATATGAGCATTCTGTCACCTAAAGCGAAACGCCTGTCGCTCAAAAAAGTACATGAGCTTCTTTTTGGCAGATTAAAAGCCTTTTTTGGCCCCATAGACTTCAACAGAAAAGCCTGAAAACATGTGACACCGTTTTCTGCTTAAACAGCAGCTCTCTGCCCTTAATTTCCTCCCCCTCTCCTCCTACTAGTGCTTTCTATTGGCTAAACAAAAACGCCTGAAGCTGTAAAATGCTTGTAAAAAGCTGCAAAAACGCCTAGTAAATCGCTAAGCTCAGGTTTGAATGGAGCCTTAGGGAACAAGTTTTTAATAATGAAAGCTAAAAATTTCTTGCTAGACAGTTGCTTGTTGTGGACAATAACCATTTGTAGTATGAGCAGCCTTCAACGTCTAAAACGAAGCTCATTCTGAAACCTAATAATTCTCAAGAACCGGTTTCCATCACAGCACTCTAGATCTGATAGAACATTTTTCTTATGTTATCAACCAGCATGCAAATCTCCCATCACTATGACCATAACATATGCCTCGTTCAGTTTGCTACGGAATTAAACCATCCTATGTACACAGTATTATTAAGCCCAATCCCACGAATCCCTGCATTTTTTTAGATGATCAGAGTTATGACAAAGTAATGAATGGCGTCTCATATCCCTACCTGTATGTCAGGCTGGACAGGGCTGGGGGTAGGAGGCACAAATTCCGCACTCGGTGTTCTTTCGCTTGTGCTTGGGCTGTCACTGGCTATACTATCAATGTCAACACAAGGCAAAACCTAGAAAAGGAACAAGCATGTTATCACAGATGTCAGAGAAACACAAGATCAACAACTAATCTAACCCGAAAATGAAAATATTAAGAGCTTCTAAAGTTTTTTTTTTTTTTTAAAGGCAACTTTATTGTACAAAGAAATTGTACATACAATTTGCAAATGCAAAATGAAAAGAATACAAAAAGGATAGAGAAAACGGTGCTCAAGTATCACAGTACAGAATATATAGAATGTCCATTCACTACACTTGGATCAAGGACTGAAGGAACAGTTATGCAACACAAATTAATTTACAGACATAAAATGTAGAATGTCAATATAACAGTGTATACAAATACAACAGTCAAGGAAAAGCGAAATAGGGGTTCAACAAAAGACCCTAGGCTCTAGTCAGTACTTGGAGTATTAGGTTGTATAGTGTGTTCCGAGTTCACCCATAAGTCCCAGATCCTATGGAATTTACAAGGTTAATCTCTGGCTTCATATATCAGTTTGTACGAGAGTGCCTGATTAATATGGTAATAGCCAATAAGCCATAGTAGTGGGAGAAGAGCTCCTAAAGTGCTTGTTACCCTAAAAAAAAAAAAAAAATAAAAAGATCCTTTTCCTTTAAAGCATGAATAACAGCACAGTGCTTGTGCTGTGTAATTTGGCCCTTTATATCTCCTAAAATACCTGGCTGATCCTAACTGGCTCTGCCCCCCCCCCCCCCCCTGTAAACTGACCATGGTTTTATCATGGCTGCTGAGCCCTGACACTGTGGTCAGTTTACATGCCTCCGTCATCCGCTCTCTCCTCTGCCCTCCTCTCCCTCTGCCCTACTCTCCCTCTCCCCCATCCTCTCTCCCCTCCCCTCCCTGTCAGCTCTGTGTGTGAGCCGCCCATCCCCTTCTAGCACCGTTCAGAGCAGTGCAAAAATTACTGCTCACATTCACTGCCAGCCCCTCTGCTACGATAACATGTAGTATATAGTGTATGTCGTTTTTTAAAATTCATCTTCTAAATACAGTACCTTACTTCTTCTTGCTGATCAGCGGTCACGTGACTGCCTGTCACTCTCAATTTATGTACTACAGAGGGAGGTCATGTGACCGCCCGGCAGACGTCAGAGGGAGATCTCGGCCCCACCCTCCGTAGTACACACATACATCGGAGAAAGAGAGCGACGAGCGGTCACGTGACCGCTGATCGGGGAGAAGAAATAAAGGTATTTAGAAGATGAATTTTAAAAAAAACTACATACACTGTATAGTACATGTTATCCTAGAAGAGGGGCTGGCAGTGATTGTGAGCACTGCCTTAACAACCCCTTTAAATGTAAAGGTTTGCTTATCCCCCTTGAGGCTGTAATTACCAAAAGGTCCCCACCCACCCCAGGTCTTTAGCTCTGTTCACAGGGTTCCCAACAATAGCTACAAAAAATGAACCTAAATCCAAGAGCCAAAATTTAATAGATGTAGATAATCAGTGTCCTTAGATGTGGTGGCTGCATAGTTTTCTTTTGTCTAGCTTTTTTTTCCCCTTTATTGGTACCTGGGGATCCAGCCAGTAACACACTTCCTGCGTTAGGGTGACAACACTCATTCACTGTACTGTATCTATGGAACAGCGAGATTGTCCCCCCATGATTTGAAGTTTGCAAGAACTACAGAACACCCCCTCCTCTCATCTCCAAAACATACTGGGGAAGTGTTCTGAAGTCCACAGGGAGAGCTGGGAATAATGCGAATTGATAACTGGGTTACCATGGCAGAGTGCACAGGAAGTTAACAGCTCAAAGGATTCCTGGCAGGATCAACAGGCGATTTGTTTGCATTTATCAAACCGAATGTAGCAAAATGCCTTTGATGGTAAATTTAATAGACCAAAAAGGGAGCAAATAACATAATTTAATTGTTAGGGTTTACATACACTTTAAAGTCTTGATTCCTCTGTTAGCCAGGGTATACTGTAGGACCAGGCCCGATTGGCTGTTTCTGCCTGAACTGCCTATCAGGACCTCTATCCTATACAGTCGGAATGATATTAAAGTAGAGTCATGGCTTCCCATAAAGAAAAAACCAACACACACACACATACCTGGTATAAATGCCACACCTAATTATAAAAGTGTACAGTTTTCTTTGTACCCCTGCAAAGTCCCACAAATACCTGTTGAGGCTGCCAGTGAAGTCCACCTAATGCAGCTTCCTGTGATGGGGTGGCAATGATGTTGCACTGATCCTGAATTCAGAGCAGAGTTGACATTCATGTAGGCGGAGTCTGCTTACACTTCAGTTCAGCTATTAGAATTGTCACTGCCGATTCACAATCCTGCAGATTGCCCATCATTACCTGGCCACTACTTTGTGAATTAGCAGCACAGCCTTCATGGCTGAAACTCTCCTCACTATAAGCTGCAGTGTCTGGGAGGGGGAGCATGTGAGACACAAATGAAGGATGTGGCTCAGCCAGGTTTGGTAAAAAAAAGTTTATTTACTTTATGAGCACGTGCTTTGCATAGTAACTGGAGATGGTGCTTGTTTATACTGTAATATACGAGCCTTTAATTGTACTTTAAGGGAACAAAAATGTTATAATATGGGTAAAAACCTAATCTGCCTTCTCAGTTACCAGAATTTTAATTCCTACAGTAAATATATCAATAAACAGCCGTCATTAAAGCCTGGCAAAAGTTTTTATTTCTGATTTGGATAGGGGGGGGGGGATTTTCTCTCCCTGTGATTTTGTATTGACTACCAATGTAAAGAGACACTTTTAGGACACTATTATTTGTTTTGTTACATAATTATTACTAAAAGTCATAAGGAGAAGAAAAAGGTTTGCCTAGCTTAAAAAAAGTAGATATTTTTATTTCTTAAAAACAATTCAGAAAACTTACATTAAAATGGTGTCACCAACGACACTAGTAAAACCGCACAAGGCGTCTCCGGACACATATTCAGCCCGCGTCTAATCCCCCGGGGGAGACGATACGTCTAAATGTAAGTGTGCTGAATTGTTTTTAAGAAATAAAAGTATCAACGGTTTTATGCTATGCATACAATTTTCTTCTGCTTGGGATTGGATTGGTATTCAGTGGATGGTGTAGTGTCAATGGTTAAAGTTCCAAAGAGGGAGGCTGAGTCTGGATAACCGGTGGTTTCCTGGCTATACAACTAAATGTGTTTTTGCTGGCCACATTCATTTGCTAGCATATTGATCTTGTGAGTGTTTTGACATAATTGGTGGTGAACTATGAAAAATAGTGGATGATTGACATCACAGAAATAAGGATCATCCTTGCATGGGCACCATTTTGTGCGGGACACTTTATTGATAAAATAATATTTAGAATTTTGTATTTACAGCACTGGACACTTTCATAAGAGTTTTTGAGCTTTATGATAGCACTATACACTTGATTTTTTTTTTTTTTTGTGAAAAGAACATGTTTATTGTTGACAAAAAACATCATACAAATAATAGAAGCATGTCATGTCATCAGCAACAGTGGTTATGAGTAGGGTTGTCCCGATACCACTTTTTTAGGACCGAGTACAAGTACCGATACTTTTTTTCAAGTACTCGCCGATACCGATTACCGATACTTTTTTTTTAATGTCACGTGACAGTTTTTTTTTTTTCATTTTTTTTTTGTTTTTTTAACAGTGCTTGTTTTTTTTGGGGGGGGGGGGGGGTGAACGTTGTATGTGTGTGTTATATTTTTTTTTTTTTTTTTTACAATTTTTATTTTTTACAATAATATTTCTTTTATTCTTAATTGTTTTTTTTTTTTTTTTTTCATCAGTCCTTTTGGGGGGCTTTGGTGAGATATCAGGGGTCTTAACAGACCTCTGATATCTCCCCCTTGAGACAGAGAAAGAGACCGAGGATAGAGATTCCCCAGTCCCTTTCTCTGCAGCGTCAGCTGCACTGACAATGAATGGAGAGAAGACCGCAGCTTCTCTCCATTCATAAACTGACACATCGTAATCACAGAAGATTACAATGTTTCAGTTATGTGAATGGACAGAGTCAGCTGACTCTATCCATACACAAAGGAAGGAGGAGGGGGAGGACGGAGGAACTGAGGGGGAGAACGGAGGGGACAGATAAGAGCAGAACGGAGGGGACAGCTGAGAGGGAGAGATAAGAGCAGAACAGAGGGGACAGCTGAGAGGGACAGAGGAAAGGAGGGGGCATGGAGGAGGATGCAGTGACAGTCAGCTGTGAGCGATCACCGCTGTATGTCACTAAAGCAGCTGAAAGCCGCGGGGGGGAATCTTGTAACTCCCCCACGCGCCGATCACAGCTGACAGTCAAGGTATCGGGGGAGGCATCGGGAGCATTTGCCCGAGTACAAGTACTTGGGCAAATGCTCGGTATCGGTGCCGATACCGATACTAGTATCGGTATCGGGACAACCCTAGTTATGAGCATTACAGATATTCTATCTTGCTTTTCCATCATTGTTTACATCGGATTAAGGAGGTACTAGTGCGTGCATATTTCGGACATTATAACTTGGTTAGCCATTTACATTGTAGTGTTCATATTAAATTAGGCATTTCCCCAGAATATCGATCTAGGATAAAGAAAGTCATAGCCTCTATATTCTTGCAGGTATATCTTGGTGATTATGTAGTACAGGTATTATCGTTGGTTAGCCATGCGCTCCATATTTTATGGTACTTTTTGGGACAACCCCTATGTATGTAGAGTACTTTTTTATATGGCAGGGAAGCATTCACCTCTTTCAACCAGTCCTGGATAGAAGGAGAAGTTGTTCTCAACCAGTGTTTGGCAATTAGTTTCCTAGCACTAAAGAGTGTTTCACTGAGAAGTGTATCTAGGGGCCTGGACAAGGTGTCTGGGAATAGGCCCAGTAAGCATGGTCTTGGGTCTAGTTGTAGTGGTGAGCCCATATGGTCGTGGAGGAACTTTACAATCTGCGTCCAGTATTCACTTATTACTGGGCATGACCAGATCAAGTGAAAAAAGGAGCATGGGGTGCCTAGGCATCTTGGGCAATTTAGATTCTGGCTTGATGAGAATTTGGCTATTCTGGCAGGTGTGAGATAGGACCTATGAATAATGTACAGTTGGGTCAGGCGTTCGGGTAGTTTAGGTGAGGTTTTCCGTACATTTTCCAATATATTTTCCCAGTCAGTGTTGTCTATTTGGCCGAGGTCTGCCTCCCACTTGAATTTTGCTATGTTTACTATTCTGGACGTGGTGTCAGTGCGTAGTGCGGTGTATAGGTTGGATATTAGTTTTTCTGGAGAGGAGCCTATGATGATGTCCACCAGTGGGAGCGTTTGCGGGTTGGGAAAGCCGTTTGTAAATTGCGCCTGAAGCGCGTGTTTTAGTTGTAGATAGCTAAATTGCATGGTAGAGGGAAGGTCAAACTCTTCACAGAGCGTTTGGAAGTGTCTGACCCCAAATATAGTGATAACCTGGAAGAGGAACACTATGCCCTTTGCAGCCCACCTGTTAGCCCCCTGTAGGGTCAGTAGTTCCCTCATGAGGGGGTTGTGCCATAGGGGTGTGTGTGAGTGGAAAAAAATCGATGCTGGACATTTTGACCGCTTTTCCCCAGACATAACAATGCTGGTGTAACAACGGGTGCCGTACCTTATTTGTTCGTCTCCTGCTCTCGTTTCTAAATAGGACTTGTAGTGGGGAGTGCATATCATCATTCGGTCTTTCACATACCAAGGTTTGATATCTGAGTTCGTCGCTCTTGTGAATATGATAGAAATGAGAGAGCTGTGCAGCTATATAGTAGGTGTGTAGATCTGGTATGGCCGCTCCGCCTGACGAGGTTGGATTTTTAAGCGTGTTCCAAGCCAGTTTGTGCCTACTGGACCCCCATATGAAAGTGTTGATGATTTGATCCATCTTTTTAAAGATTTCTAGTGGGATTAGCACTGGGGAGTTCCAAAATATATACAAGAGTTTTGGCAGGAGTATCATTTTAAATAAGTTGATTCTCCCCATTACTCCCAAAGGGAGTCTGGCCCAGGATTGAGTGCGAGATTTCAGGAGGGGGAAGAGTGGTTCGATGTTGTTTGCTATGAATTCACTGAGATCTCTTGTAATAGTCACGCCCAGATATTTAATTGAGGCCACTCTTTGTAGTGGCAGGGAGGCCGCATGATGGGGGGGGGGGTGAGTGGTCAAGGGGGAGAATCTGTGATTTGGACAAGGTTCATGGTCAGCCCCGAATGCTTCCCGAACGCCCCGATGATATCGAGAACTTTTCGGAGAGAAGGGCCAGTGTCCTCTAGATATAGAAGCATATCGTCGGCGTATAAACGCAGTTTTTCTGTTAGGGGTCCCTTGGTCAGTCCTCGTACATTTGGGCTTAATCTGAGTGAAATGGCCAGGGGTTCCACAGCCAGGGCGTAGAGTAGCGGGGACAGCGGGCATCCCTGTCTGGTTCCACGTCCCAGGGGGAAAGGGTCGGATGTGTGCCCATTAACTACCACTCTAGCCAGGGGGGAGTAGTATAGTAATTTAACCCACTTGATAAACTTGGGCCCAAATCCGAACCCCTTGAGGCATTCCCACAGGTACCCCCATTCCACCGAATCAAAAGCTTTAGCGGCGTCTAACGCCACCACCGCCCTGTCTCCTACATTCTCGTGATCAGCTTGAATGTTCATGTATAAGCGTCGTAAGTTCATGGCTGTATTCATGCCAGGCATGAACCCCGTTTGATCCGAATTTATTAAGGAGAGAATGTTTTGGTTAAGACGCATAGACAAAATTTTGGCTAGGATTTTAATATCTGCTTGGAGGAGCGAGATTGGGCGGTAGGATTCTAGGTGGTGGGGGTCCTTGCCTGGTTTGGGAATCACTATGATCACTGCTTGGCGAAGGGATTCAGGTAGGGTCCCGGTTTCAAATATATGGTTAAACAATAGTAATAATTCGGGGATGAGAATTTCCGAGTAGGCTGCGTAGAAGTCGAGTGGCAGACCATCGCCTCCAGGGGCTTTTGCTGGTGCCAGGGATGCTATGGCAAGTGCTATCTCGTCCAATTTAAGGGGGGCTTCTAGCTCAGTGACCTGAGATTCTGTCAGTTGGGGAAAGGGGATGTCCTTGAGAAAGGCCTGGGTCTCTTGTGTAGTGACTTGGACTTTCGAGGAGTATAGATCCATAAAATATGTTTGAAAGGCTTTTGCCACTGATGGAGGGTCTGAGTATGTGACAGAGTTTGGCCCATGGAGTGTAACCACCACTGGTGGACTCATGTCCTGACGCGCAAGGTATGCTAATAATTTGCCCGCTCATTCGCCTTGTTCAAAAATCCGTCGCTTCACAAAGAAAAGTTTTTGTTTAGCTTTTTCAAAGTGTAGCTGGTCTACAAGACGGGTTTGGAGCTTTAGTGCTGACGCTCTTTCCTGTGAGGGATCATTTTGGAACTCCCCAGTGATCAAGTCTAATCTAGCAGAGGCCTGGCACAAGATAGCTTTGGAGGAGGTTTTGGCTCTATTTATTCGGGAAGACAATATAGTGCGTGCATGGAGTTTAAATGCTTCCCATACCATACCCACAGGGGCTGTGTTCCTGTTAGTATTAAAGTAATATTTCCATTCACTGTGAATGTCCTCTTGGTCCTTTAGTGTAGCTAGCCAGAAGGGGTGTAGGCGCCAAGTACGGGGGCCACTATTTGGGGCCAGTTTTAACGTGGCCCAGCATGGGGCGTGGTCTGAAAGGGATCTAGTGTGGTATCCTGAGTCAGTCAGTAGGGGAATTAGGGTATCTGATATTAGGATAAGATCGATCCGGGACATAGTAGAGTGTGTCGCCGAGAAACAGGAGTATATCTTGGTATTGGGATATTTGTATCTCCAAGTGTCAGTTAGTGAAAATTCCGTTAGTGTGCGCCCAAATCTAGTGGTGTCCGGGGGGTGGGGAGTTGAGTGTGTTTGTAGTCTGTCTTTGCGGGGGTTGAGTACCATATTGAAGTCCCCTAACCAGATGCTTTGGATGTTGGGGTGCAGTGTCATATATAATAATCCCTCTGTGATTAAGGTGGAGCTGTATGGGGGGGGAATATAGAATGCCATTATTAAGTACTGTATTCCGTTGAGTGTACAGTGTAAGAATATATACCTGCCTTGTGGGTCTGTACGAACCGAAATTATTGCAAATGGGGTGGTTTTTGCTATAAGAATTGAAATTCCCCGGGAGTGCGGAGTGTGGGTGGAGTGGAAAGCCCAGCCAATCCAGGGGCGCTTCAACGCTCGTTGAAGTTGTCCTGTGGCATGTGTTTCTGCGAGGACTATAATGTCCGCTCTATAAGATTTAAGTATATTGAATATCGCCGTGCGTTTGATTTTGTCTCGGAGCCCCCGGACGTTCCAGGAGAGAAATTTTACATTAGCCATAGTATCTTATTGGCAAATATTGGAGGGATGAACATGAAATGTTATGGGGGCGTGCACCCCAACACACTCCGCACTCCGGCAGACAACCCAACGTCCCTCTCATTGCAGGGAAATGACTGTGCATTGACATTCTGAGACATGAAATAACGCTAAACATGTTTCTTAACTTAACATTGCCCTTTAACCCCCTCCCTACCCTCAGCCTCCCAAACTTGGCTGGGGTATACATCCCAAAACTAGTGCAATGGCAAAAAATTGAGCGCATATAGCTATCGGGGATCAAAAAGAAAAAAAAAAGAAAAGGGTATTGCACTTTTGAACGTACCCCCACCAGCAGGAGCCTATTTGGCAACACCGGTGGCAGTATAACCAGCAACCTTTGGGTGCGAACAGATTCTGGATAGAAATCCAGCAATGGAGAACGTGTAACCTTTGCGGCCCACTACCGTGGGTGTGTCGCATTAACCTGAGCCTATGCTCCGCTGTGGCATCAGAGCTTAAGGTATTGTCACCAAAAAGGAAAAGCAAAAGAAATAAGAAAAAAAAAGGGGGAAAAGGGGGAAAAAAATGAGGATAGGTGTCCAGGGTTATGGAGTGGTCTTGAAGTATCCCCCGTGTCTGGGTGTGATGATTTAGCAATGGGGGGAGACGAGCAGTTCCATGTTCCAGATTGTGTGTTGTCGCCAATTGCAGCATGTCCACTGTGGAAACTGTCTATTGGGATTAGTTTAACAGTTCTGAAGTAGGGCTAGTGGACGTTCTGAATGTTGGAAAGACATGGTGGCGGAAGTCCCATCAGAACTACTTTGGGCCAGGGAACCGGGTAGTGTGTAGATGTTGGGCTTGAGTCATTGTAGAATCATAGTATTCCTGATCATCAATAGAAGAAGGCACTTACTTCAGGGTTAGGGCAATAGTGCTGTTATGCTGGGCGATTTCTTGCAGCATCTTGTTGATCTATCCAATCCGAGGCCATAGCAGGATCCTCAAAAAAGTGCACTCGATCTTCTCCAACCACGCGGAGACGAGCTGGGAACAGCATTGCATATTTAATGTGGTGCACACGTAGGCGGCGTTTGACCTCTGTGAAGCGTGCTCGCTGCCTCTGCACCTCAGCAGAGAAATCCGGGAATGCTGATATGAATCCAGATTGAAAGGGAATGTTGCCCTTGAGCCTAGCCATTCGCAGTACAGCGTCGCGATCTTTAAAGTTCAGTAATTTTGCAATAAAGGTGCGGGGTGGTGCTCCTTCAGGTGGACGGCGTGCCGGCATGCGATGAGCGCGCTCCACCACAAAAGTAGTAGAGAAGGTATCTCTGCCGTATGCGTTTATCAGGATTTTCTCAAGGAAGGCGGCAGGGTCTGTACCCTCCGCGCCCTCAGGCAGGCCGATAAATCGCAGATTGGACCTGCGAGACCGGTTCTCAAGGTCATCATGCTTCTGTGCTAGTTGCTGCATCTGTCTCTGCAGATCTTCATAAGAGTGCTGCAAGGGATGTAAAATGTCCTCCGCCCGCCCTATCCTGGTCTCAGCTTCAGTGACCCTCTCCCTTATTTTAGTCATATCGTGTCTAATAAGGGATATGTCCACCTTAACTTCCTCAATTTTAGACGTTAGGGTAGTCTGGCATAGTGAGATAGCTTCCAGTACCTTAGCCGTTCCGTCTGTTGTTGGATCTGAGGGGGGTGCCGCGTGTGTTGCTGGCGCGGCGCCATCTTGCTCCTCTGTGTCCCGCTCCGTTCTTCGGTATCTGTCCAGGGAAGAGGAGCCAGCGGTGTTTCTCTTTGGAGGGGACATGATCCGGAGTGTCTGCTCCGCCGATACACAGGGTCTTGGGTGGGTTTCAGGCCGGTTTTTAGGTGCAGGATGAGGGTAGAAGGATCGCCACGAGCAGAGCTCCGGTCACACACGTCCTCTCACATTGCTGTCCAGGCCACGCCCCACTATACACTTGATTTTTAATTTGGTTTTAATCACTGTATCAATAGGGTAGCAGCTACATAAGATTATTTTTTTCACTCATAAGATCTGTGGCGCAGTTCTAAGTTAGTTAATCCAGCACTATAAACTCAAAAATGGCCTAGAAAGGGGGTGTACCATGTTGATATTGAGGTGGATAAACGACCCCTAAATAAATCAAAGGCCAAAATGAAAAACATCAAGCTAAAACACAAAAATGTGTGATTTTAAAAAGACACAATACAAGCCATACCTGGACACTGAGCTGTGGTGGTTCCTTCTTCTCAGACTTCACCTCCACTACTGCTATGTTGGGCTTCACCACTTTTGGCTGTGCCTTAGGGGATTGCGGTGGAACAGACACATTGACAATAACTGGATGTGGTCTAGTGCGAGTTAAAGCTGAAGGAAAAGCAGCTGTAGTACAAATCCGTGGCTTTCCTGAAATCAGAGTAATAAATGACATATAACAAGTTGCCTTTTATGCATGTGGACTCATTTTTTTTATACAATAAAATACATAATACGCACGTTATGACTTTGGTACTGTGAAGTCATTGGAAACGCATACATTTTCGTCTTTCACCACTGAGCATTTTGTGAGCTCGAAGCTCAAAGCTCCATAATGCTTTACAACAAAAATCCCATGCTTTTACATTGTCTCTGTTCACACTTCAGTGTTCAGCTGCTTTTACGTCAACATCTGAAGCTCAGAAAGGTACATTAGCTACTTTTGAAGCAGAATGGGGCATTTTTGGCCCCACTAATTTCAATAGGAGTCAAAAAATTCCCTACATACACCACGTTCAAGTATCAATTGAGGGAAAAGCCAACATGCGGATTGGCTTTAAATGGAATATGTACTTCATGTATGCAAACTGTCATTTTTTTTTTTTTTTTACGACATTATCTAAGTTTAATAATAAAGTAAGCAGATTTAGGGTCACTCAGAAGATACCATCAACAAAAAACTAGCTAGCTGGGCAACCAGATGCAAAGAAGCAACCTTTATAGTACCTGGAAGAACCTTTAAAGTATTCAGTAACTAAACTGTCCTGGAAAAATGAAGACTTGCAATTTGACATTGGCAAGTCTTCCTAAAGTTTTAGATAAATCAGGTCCAGAGGGCAGTAATTCTGACTCTGTAAAATGAAAAAAAAATAAAAATAAAAAAAAAGGGTCAGAAAACAGATTTCTAAAATATGGAAATCCTAGCTAACATCTTGAAGACTTTTAAGTTTTGACATGACCCTTTAATTGTGTCACCTAGAATAACCGTAGGTCAAACAGTAGACTCATATGCCATCAGTTCTAAGACACCATATCTTTGTCTGTAAAGCCCGTAAAAGAAAATACTATTTTAATACATATATGTGTGATATGCTTTATGTTAAGCTATAGGCGTTGACAAGATGTAATGAACATCTGTGCTATATGAAGGGATACGTGAATGCATTTATACTAATCAGTGATTTGCCTGTTGAGGCTGTTTTGAACAAGGAATATAATCAGTATTGTTTGAGTGTACTTTTTTCATTTTTTTTTTTTTTTCTGTGAAAATCGACAAAACCATAATAAAAAAGCAAAAAATGATTAAAAAAAGGTGTCTTGTAAGTCAAACGTAAGGTAATAGGTAAATGTAGGGCCTGTTGCTAATTCCCATTCTCCAACAGCAACAATAAAAATACTTTCCTTTAGTTCAGGCTAGAACCCATCAGGTTTTTATTTCGGTCTGTGTACCTATTGTCAGCAGGACAGTAAAGGTAAATCTCTCCAATGGAGCCCCGAATAGTATTAAAAACTCAACTCTAATCCTTTCTCACTCTACTCAACACTAGCAAAAACTTTTAGTTAATGGGGTTAGGTTTGAAGAGCTGTATTCTGTAACAAAGTTTGAAATTTGTACCCCCACATATCGAAATTCTGAGACCACTTTTATTTGTGATAGAGGACAGACAGTGGGACCAGGAGGGGGAAATAAATCTATTTTATATAGATTATGTGCAAACTATAGAAGCAGACAAATTGTTCTATAAGGAACCTGGCATTTGTAGCTGGAGGCAGCAGTATGTGAGAGAAAAAGCAGAGTGTCATTAGCATACATTGCTATTTTCCTCTTAACCTCCCCTTACTATTAGAGAAGAATGTCTGGTCAGTATTACTTACATCTCGAGGGCACAGGAAAATTTTAGAGATAAAAGACATCCCTTACAGAAGCTTCTTTGCAGAGCAAAAGAGGGTGAGCGTGTGTTGCTCACGTTTACTAAGAAAGCCGCGTACAGAAGTTTCAACAGCTTCATAAAACAGGTAAATCCCGAAATGCAGCCCATACATCTTTCCATTCAATGCTGTTGAATGGAAATGTAGATGTCTTTACAGTATCTAACAACAGCAGGGTTCTACTACTGGGGCCAACAAATCTAAAAGCATACTTAAGAAAATGTAGAGCCTGTAGTCAATATTAACAAAACACAATTAAATAAACCTTGACAGACATTTCGAGAGCTAGCCTTGTGGACTAATTTTCAAAGTCCAATTCCAGGCACAGTGATTTTTACCATTTTTAAACCTTTACTATTTTGTAAAACTCCAGTATGAACAGTAATAAATGTCTTACTGAAATAAGGGTGTATAAGCCCCACTGCGCGGCTGCCAGAACACAGAATAGCAGCAATGCTTTCAGCTCTCAGCAACATAGGAACATTGTCTATTACAGGTAACAGTTCTGGCATGGTGCTTCCTTCCATTCCCTCTGCTTATCCATTCCTGAAGCACAGCCTGTAATGATGCCGTGGCTGTGCATTTTTAAATGGAGAGAGGGGGTTGAAGCACAACACGGGAACGATTATCTGTAACAGACATTGTTCCACTTAACCAGGAGTTTAGCTACGGCTGTATGTTCTCAAAAAAGGTCTCAGCTCCTGTCCTGCAGGTTGGTTCCAGGTGATGCAAGTGAATCTATGATCAGGATTGCATCACTGGTACCTGCACCTGTATATACATGTCACAATAGAAACCCCCATAATTTTAAATTCATGATTTCGCACCAACTACTAAGATACATATTGGCATTTTCAGATCTTAGTTTCAGAACAACAGCACTACCTCATTACAAGTGCTTTAGGCTTTACACATTTTAAGGGTCATATACTGGACGGTATTAGCACTCCTGTGCTGCATGGCTTTGTGCTAAAGGTCACCAGAACATATTAACCAGAACATTTATTTTATTGTCATGATAGACTATTTATTTCCCTATTTATTATAACCCATGCAAATAACTGCATACAGTAAACCCTGTAGTAATCTTTATATGCTAAACCACATGAAAATCAGTGCATTTTTCCATCTATCATGACAGCTGAAATCCACACACAAAAACTTTCATTGAAATATACTGCTCAATGGCCTCAAACGATATTTTGTGAATCACTTTGTGGGTTCCAATTGCCTTAGCAAACCCAGGGTTGGTGGTGACGGGACTATTGACCTGTAAAGCGGAGTTCCGGCCGAAATATGACTTTTAAGATAAAAATAACTATGCCCATGTAGCGACTCATCACATTTGGCTACCCGCCGAACTGGGCATGCGCAACGCCACCATATGCGTTCCAACACTGTGACGATCTGCGCTTGAGCAGAATTTTGTGGCCACACCCCTGATCAGGTCCAGGTTCAAGCCCCACCATCCAAGTGGACGTAGAGTTAGATTATAATTATGCCGAGCGAAGCGAGGCTGTGCCCGAAGCGTGGCAAGCGAAGCGAGCCCGCGAGGGGCCCTGTGGCAAAGTGGTCTTACAACAGTGTTGGAACGCATATAGCGGCGCACTCCAGCGGGTAGCAAAATGTGATGGGTAGCCGAATGTGATGTGACACCCAGTTTTATATTTGTACAGCATTGTTTTCTTACTTTGTGAAGTTCCTGCACAGTGCGGCCATCTCCAGTGTGGGCATCTGAAGCCACAGTGCCCCCCTTCCTGGATTCCATGCATGCTGGCTACTCAGCATGCACCTGCCGATCACGCGCATGTGCAGTGTGGTGCAATCTTGGTCAGCTTGACATGGCACAGCCATGCCAAGCCGACCAAGATTTTCCATAGACGCCAATGTTAAATGTTTCGGGAGCAGTGTCATGCCAAACTGACCAAGAGTTTTCATAGACGCCAGCGTTAATGGAAGCGGGCCATGTCAAGCTGACCAAGATTTTCCATAGACACCAACGTTAAATGTTATGGGAGCAGTGCCATGCCAAGCAGGAGGAAGTGAAATTAGATATAGGCATAAATCAGGTAAGTGAACAGAAAAAATACATTTCCAATTCATTTTAAGGATGCACATTAGTGCTGTATGGTGAGGAGTGAAAAATGTGGGTGGAACTCCACTTTAAGCCCCATATTCACTGTGCATACAAGGATGTGGATTGCCTGTGTTTGGGGAGGCTCCTACAGCCATGTATGCATGTAGTCACTCAGACTTGCGCAACAGCGCAAGTCTGATGCCCCATACACACGGTCGGATTTTCCGATGGAAAATGTCCGATCGGAGCGTGTTGTCGGAAATTCCGACCGTGTGTGGGCTCCATCGGACATTCTCCATCGGATTTTCCGACACACAAAGTTTGAGAGCAGGAGATCCGTTGTCGGAAATTCCGATCGTGTACACAAATCCGACGGACAAAGTGCCACGCATGCTCAGAATAAATAAAGAGATGAAAGCTATTGGCCACTGCCCCTTTTATAGTCCCGACGTACGTGTTTTACGTCACCGTGTTCAGAACGATCGGATTTTCCGACAACTTTGTTTAACCGTGTGTATGCAAGACAAGTTTGAGCCAACATCTGTCGGAAAAAATCCTAGGATTTTGTTGTCGGAATGTCCGAACAAAGTCCGACCATGTGTACGGGGCATGAGTCTGCACACCCCTGTTAAAATGTCAGGTTTCTGTGATGTGAAAAAAAGGAGACAAAGATAAATCATTTCAGAACTTTTTCCGTCTTTAATGAAACTTGACATTTTAACATTTTTAACAGGGGTGTGTAGACTTTTTATAGTGTGTGTGTATATATATATATATATATATATATATATATATATATATATATATATATATATATATATATAAAAATATATATATATATCTCTATATCCATATCCACGCACACACACTACCTGCAATTAATTTGTATAGAATGACTGGCAGCTGTACGCTGCACTGGTCATTCCTGGCACAGAAAATTCAGCCACATTGTATGCTATGTTTGTGGCCATGTGCACGAAGCATTAAAGCATTATTCATTTGCAGACCTCGCCTATAACAACCAAAGAGATAGAGGATATTACATTCTGCTAGTTTATATGTGTAACTTCTTCACTTTTCCTTGTGATTATAATGAGACCCTGCATCTGGACAGCTGCGTGGTGGACTCTTTTATACATAAATACATTTAAAAAAAAAAAAATAATATTTCAAAGAGTACTTTACCTAGAGGAATCGCAACTTGGATAAGCTGTCCCTCCATAGGAACAGATGATGTATTGGCTTCATCATAGGGAATGAACAAATACTGAGGTCTATATTCCTTTGCCACAGAAAATTCAGGTGCTTTCGCCCTGGCAATTGCTATCTCAGTCTCAGGAGAATTTGTCTGCATCTTGGTTGACTTTAACTTCACACCTGTAAAATACATACAGAGAACACTATGATACTTTAGTTTTAAGAACGTGTATAGAAAATGATCTGTAGTCACCCATATAAAAAAAAAAACATAAAGTCTTGGGTATTTAGAATATAAAATAATTTTCAATTGCTAAAGATTACTACATTAAACACATTTTGCTTTACACTAAATATATATATATACATACATACACACACACAAAAAAGAATGGTCATAAACCATTGACAAGCGATGGCATTTTTGTGCTCACTGTAAAATCCTTTTCTGGAGCCCAGTGGGGGACACATGAAGTCATATGTAAAACAGTAGTTTAATGAAAAGACAGTTAATAGGTGATTAATGAGTCATAATGGCTCTAATGATTTCACAACAGCAGCAGAAGTTTAAAAATTAAAAATCCTTTCTACATTGAAGTGAATGCCAGGCAGATATAAAACACCACTGAACACAGCTGCATATTTCCTAGATGTACATTTTTAAATACAGCTAGCAGAACTGCCTGAATCTGTCCCAATATCAGCCTTCTGCCATCTCCTGCACAGCAGAAATTAGACTGGAGAGAAGGGCAGTACTAGTAGTCAATGGAGCTCTGCTGCACGTAAATGTGGTAATGATAAACATGCTAACAAGAGGGCAGACCACAGTGGGCAAAGCTGATAACCTATTGTTGCTGCCTCTCCATTGTCCAATCAGCAGACTGCGGGCAGAGGTAAGATCACTGTTATCCTTAACTGTTCCACGGAAAGCAGTGTCACCCTTTTGACTGTGTTGCCTGGCACATATGTATGAATTACAAATCATTTGGCAGAGAAGGTGGTTCACATATGTGTATTTCAAATGGGTATTTTGTTTTAGGTCAGGTACCCAAGAAGTTAATGCCAGTTCGTGTACTCACAAAACTCAATTGTAATACCCTTGAGAAAAAAAAAAAAGAAAAAAGAAAAAAAAAGGAAGAATACTAGCAGTTACAAGCACATAATTCTTTTTTGGGCAGATATGGCATACAGAAGACAGATCTTTTTTTTTTAATATATGACTGGAAGCCACTTACCTTTTACAGTCTCTACAACCTTAGGCCGCCTTGGTTTGGATTTGGGAGAGGGAGAGTTAAATCTAAGGTATGGTCCTTTCTTGAGGGTGCTGCGGTGTCCTTGATACACTGGAGTCCCATAAACTCTGTTCAAGGCTTCTTCATCATTCGGGAAGGATTCATCAACCTTCTGAGGTGCCTAAAAACAAACATGGTCACAGTGAGTTACTACTACTGTGTATTGTGCAGTAAATAGAAAAATGGCTTATCTAGGAACATCTCAGACCTTTCTTATTTAAAAAGAAAAATGTAGAGTGCAATGATCTCTAGATATACCATATACAGGAGGTCAGCTGAATATAAATAATGGCATGTTGATATTTTAAAAACAGTGTTTCTGTATATTGATTGTAACAAAATCTGTATATAGAGGTAGCCGTTTTTATTCATTATATATGCAGGCCCTGCTTCCTGCTTTGCAGGGCAACACAATGGTTCCAACTAAAGCAGGCCATAGATGGACCCAAATTTGTCCGGTTTAACAAGGACTGGACACATTTTGATCCATCTATGGCCATTCCTGTTTGAGAGGAGTCCACCTAATGATCTCTCAACCACTCGAGAATTACCACAGGACTGTTGGTATATTTGAATTCATTCAATCGGCTGCAGCACTAATCAGTGTATTCTGACAGCAGAGGAGTTACACTGTCAGACTACAATAGCTCAGCTTGTGTCAATGGGGGAATCTGCTCGCTCATAGTCTATAGTCATCTTTAGAAAAAGTGTGTAGCGCCAAAATTAAATGAACAGCAAATGAAATGTGAATACTGTGGTATAAATGGGCAGCACATTAAATATAAAGTCCACAAAAAGTGCTAAAATGAAAAAAAAAAAAAAAATTATATATACAAGTCCAATCTTAAATGAGAATCAACAATAAAAAACCTATAGTGAAAAATGTATTAGATTTAAATGCACAGATTTAACATTTAAATGCACAGTCCCATGATAGGATCAGCAATATAAACATATTGGTGAAATAAGAAATGAAAAAGGCATTGGTGTAAATAGGAATAAAAATGGCCACACCAAATCTTTCTTGCCCTTTTATCACCAGCTTCTCCATGCAACATTGTCAGGTTAAGAGAATCATCAAGCTTCACTGGGATATCCTTAAGCAGGATTCTCCCATTGAACAAATCCTCCCAGACAAACCTTAATGGTTTTTAGGAGGGCTCTGAATCTGAGGGAGAAGATTGCACCTAACATCATTAACCCCCCACAAAAAGTTGAATTCTTTGGCAACATGAAAGGCTTTTACCCAAGTGCGTCATGTGTAGTTAGTGGACAAAGACATAGGAAGCAGACAAAATTTACCTCCACCATAACAGGTAGACAATAGGAGATTGATCAGTTTATTTTGATTCTACCCATGTTGTGTACCTTTTAGAATGTACCTGTGGGAAACAATACATGGGTAAAACTACAAGACATTTAAGGGACAGGTTGAGAGAGCACGTCTACAATATCAGACGTGGATATAAACATCATAGTCTCTCATCACACTTCAGAAAGTACCATGCCAGAAACCCTAAAGATTTAAAATTTGCTTGTATTGCTAAAGCAAAATTACAATGGAGAGATTCTAACAAAAAACGAGAGGTATCCAAGTTAGAAGTTTGGTGGATACATGCATTACACTGTCATTCCCCTTCAGGACATAATATTGAGTGGGATATCAACAGCTTCATTGAGAACAAATAGATCTGTTTGCCTGTTGCTGTCTATTCCTAGATATATTTGCCCGTCAAATGTGTATGTTTTTATATATTTTTATGTATTCTTATGCAATAATATACTTTTCTTTGGTGGATCATTGCTGCTCATTGGCTGCGATTTCTGATTTTAGATATAATTTTTTTTAGATAGTTTTATTCCTATTTGTAATTTATTTTTGAGGTTCTCTGAGAATTTTTCAGACAGGATATACACTTTTTCCTGCATTAGGGGACCCCAACACTCTTATCTTTTGGTGGTTGTTCCACTGAATAACTTTGGTTACTTCCTGCAAACAAATCTGTGTTTTTGGTATTTCCTGTGCCTTTGAGCATAGATATAATGGTGGCCGTGTCACTGCCAATCATTGGCAAAATGGCCGACGGATCACTTCCTGTTTGCAATTTCTCCAAGGAGACTCTGTGATCTGAGCAGTTGTAAGAGGCTATATAAACTAGTTTGTCACCTGATACTAAAGGGACCCCTTGATAATGTCCTATTGGACGAAACGCGTCAGTGAGGAGACACTGGTGCTGACGTCGGGCCACTGTCCGATACTGGGTCAGCAGTGGCACCTATTGTTATATGTTTTTATGATTCATTTTAAGTTGGCTTTTAAAATACAAATTCAATAAATACTACACTATGGAGACTTCATCTGGCTCCCAGAGAGCTTTATTTACCACAGTTACATCTAGATGGTGCGAGTTGCTGAACAGCCTTCCACACAACAGATGGCGGATCTACACCGAGTACCTGTTTGCTGCTCTAAGGACAGTCAGCTTTTCCGATGAGTGTCCATTTCACAAAGCATTTAAATATATATTTTTCACAATATAGGTTTTTTTATTGTCGATTTTCATTTACGATTGGACTTCCATTTATACATATTTTTTCACTTTTTTGGACTTTATATTTAAAATGCTGTCTATTTATAACAGTATTCACATCTCATTGCCGTTCATTTACTTTTGGCGCTACACACTTTTTCTTAAGATTTATACGTTTGGTATATTACTTAATTACCTATTAGAACGACAGGTCTATGCTTTCTAAATTTTGCAATATGCAGTCAATGGCACAAAAAAATCACTGTCATTTCCCCTAACTCATGATGGAAGCCTCACCCTTACTGTTATCATCCGGTTACAGCACAAGGGGCAGTGAGGCGTATGTAAGATCTGATCACAAATCTTACTGTTGCAGGCAGAGATATACAAAATGTTCCAACATGTTGGATTTCCACTTCTGCTGTATTCTGATTTTTGGTTTAAACCAAATTGGAGTTTTTCTAAACGTGCTTCCCAGGGGTCTTCTAGAGTACCATCTGCTATAATTCTCTTACCTGGACTGAGTTAACCCTGCGCTGGGTGAATTGATCCTCTATGCCTTCCAAATCATCTGGCAGACCGAAAAGGCGGTAAGCGACTCAGTTTTCCCCCCTGTGTGCCTGTGCCTGACAGCCGTACACTGCGCGTGGCAGGAAGGCCGGGAAGGTGTTCCAACATGGCCAACCAGATGACACCAGTGGAGGACGCCTCTCCTTCTCTCCCTGGTATACCTGAGGTTATGGTGGCGATAAAGGCCTGCCAGACTGTTCTGACTGGGAAGTTGGAGGCGGTACAGTTGGATACCGGTCTGATCAGGCAGGATCTTGATAAGATCCGTGCTTGGCTCGACGTTGCAGAACAGCGGGTCAGCTGCGTGGAGGATATTGCGGAGGGGCACACTACAGTGCGCCGTACCTTAACAACCAAAGTGAAGGTCCTTGAGTATCGTGGTGAGGACGCAGAGAATCGTAGCAGACGAAACAACCTGCGCATAGTGGGTCTGGTGGAGGGAGCAGAGGGACCGAATCCATCTACCTGCAAATCAATCTACCAAACTGCTCCTGTTCCCAGATTACATTGTGGAAACATAGAAGCAACGCAGATCGTTCGATGCGGTCAAGGCGGCCAAAAAGGCATCAAGTATAGCATCCTCTTCTCGGCGAAGCTGCGGTTGGTCGATGGTGAAAGGGACCGGTTTTTCACCAATCCACGGGATGCCACCTCGTGGCTGGAGTCACTGCCACCTTTAAGATGGCCTACTTATCTGCCGGTGGATCATACCCCGCTTTTGTTTGTGGCTCCTGGAGACCATGGCTGAGTTTATATGCCTGCTCGGTGTCCCTCGTTAGCCCTGGAGGGTCGGTACTGCCCCGTGAGGCATGGTGGAGTTCCAGTACCAATATCTTTTATATGTTATATAAACTTTCTGTTCCTTGCTTCGGTAAGTGACTGTGCCCATATTCGGCTCAGGGATCTGCCTTCCTGAACTTTATGCAGCAGACTCCTAAGTTTATGCCCCCTGGCTAGGCCAGGTGAACTGCACTTGTATAACATGCTTTTTTACTGCCAGAACTCTAGCATCTCCTGCTGGGAATGATGATGCATGCTCCCTTTCAATAGGGGTTGCAGTCCCCCCTCTGAGTCAGATGGAGAGGGGGGGTGATTTGCTATCCCCTGCTGATTGGCACAAATCTACCAGGTTTGGTTACTCTAAGAGACTGGGGCAGATATCTGGAAAGATATATGTGTGAGGTGCCTTTTTCAGGCAACTTCAGCTGTCAAAGCTTTTAGCCATAAGATTCTGCGCATGTGAATGGAGATTAGAGCCATTCTGGAGATTTGTCTCATGGCATGTTCTAGGGTATCTACAGAGAAAAGCAGAGAAGGCGGCATTTACTGTAATTGCTGTGTAACAGCAGGATCCTCAAATACAGGGTCATGTTGGTTGTTCATTGTCCTAGTGAAGTTAGCTGCAGTTTGACATACTAAGATTGCAGCAGGAGTTTGTTGCAGGGCTGGGCCTGCAAGATTATATGTTCTATCTGCAGAATCTTTAAAAGAAGGAACATCTTCAATAGGAACAGTGAGATGCTTGTTTAGGACAGAGACAGCAGGGTCAACTACAGAAATAATCCACTTTTTGGTGAGCTATTTTTCCACTAGATAGAGTTCAATAAAAAGTTTGAGGGGTGTGAAAATTATTTCAGGAGTGACCCAGTTGTCATAGACTGCACATTCTATCTATCTGTTCATGAACAGGCAACATTTTGCAGGATTTTGCAGGTCTCTTTGTACCCAAAGGGGCATGGCAAGACGGAGGAGAGCCAGCTTGCACAATACCAAAGCTTTTGCGGACAGAGGCAATGAAATTTACAACGTTAGCAAGCATATTATGTGAAACTCCCTCTTCACTATAGTGACAACCTGGGGGAGGAAAATCTTCAACAGCTTCCTCCAATACTGTCTTAGTATCTTTTTACCTTTTGTCTCTGTTATCTAGGACTGGCATATTGGAATTCGACTCCAGTTGCAAAATGGGAGTAGGAGAAGAGGAATGGTGTTTCTGGGCCTTAAACAAAGATGGCTGTATAAAGGCCATAGTCAAACAGGCTGCTTGTTGAGTGCCCGAAAAAAAGCTAGAATCGGATGCCGAGACCGACGTTGGAGACCTTCTTGCTCTGATGCAAGGAACACATTGTTACTCTGAGGTTGAGTGGGCTGTGCGGGTCTTCGGCAGAGTAAATGTTTGAAAAAAAGAAAAAAATACTTTGTGGTGCTTACAACCCCTGAATTTATTGAAGGGTGAACGTTCGCCTGTGATACTGCATTGAATCCCTTTCACCTGGTCTCCGCCATATCTAAAAGTGAGGGTATTCCCCTGTGGGGTACCCATGGAATAGGGTGTGGAGTATACGATAAGGAGTACACAGTGTAGACCATCCTGTAATAAATCTTTATGGCAAAAAGGTGGGAGGAAATGCCTATGCAAATTATAAGGGCTCCCAGCATTCACCGCTCAGTGTTAATGGAGCGGAGTGCCGTAAACTTCCAGGTTGCCATCACAACGGGCGGCATTGTCGGAAGTTCCTGCCCCGTTGTGATGGCAACAAAAACAATACCGCTTTGAGATCTCACGAGATTTTGCGGCGGCGATCCGCACTGACTCCTGGGAATGCTGACGCTTAGCTCCCAGGAGACAGTGCGCCCCCGGGGAAGAATAAGATACAAGCCTACTCCCGCGGGGGTCAGAGACAGGAAGTACCCCTATAAAGACTGCTAGCAAGGTAAACAAACAAAAAAAAAAATTTTTTTTTTTGTTCATTTGAACATCTGGTCAGAGCAAAGAAGGGATTAAGATGAATTTATTAATTTGTGTGGACCTCCGCTTTAAGAATAATAAACTAGTTAAACTGAGGGCGATTTTCTCCATGAAAGGAGAAAAGGTTCATCACCTTCAGACCATAGCACAAAACTGACAAATCACTGTGTGGTGTAGGGTTATAGGGGATGGGCCCAGAGGCGTGTCCTCTAAAGCTTTGCCTAGGGTCCAATTACTTGAAGGTACAGACCTATAACCCATGGTGTATAAATAATCTAAATATAGAAGAACAAAGTGAAATAAAATCGGTTTAAATCATATGCATCATGTGTAAACACCATAACAATCTATGAATATTAAAAAAATGTGATGTGTCAAAAATAGCATTCACTATAGGGACCAAATTGTCTCGCATAACAGTGGATGCTAAGACTAATATAATCTAAACAGGACTATATAAAGTGCAAAATACAGTGTCTTGTAAATGTAGTCTCACAGAACTCTCACCTTCAGGTTGTAGTATAAAGGCATTGAGGGTTGTAGATAAGATGTTGCAATAACTGGCACAGCGCTATCAGTAAGGTCCGTGGATCTTTCCCTTGTATTCCTCCATCGCTATTACCTATATGACTCCGTTATTGCCACCCCAGTGGCAGGGGAAAAACAAATAGGAGGGGAAAGAAAGAGGCTCCACTAGTGTGATAACGTTTAAAAACTGGGGGGATATTTATTAAGTGTCTAGGTAGGTCTCTTACATTGTGACAGGTAAAATAGGCAGAGTAGTAAAAAATGACAATCTGGCGTTATCAGCGCCCTCTCACTTGTATTCCTAGTATGCGTGTCGCTCCGGCCACTCCCTACGCGTTACGACACAGTCACGTGACTTCATCTGGGGACCCTGAGGAATTCCACATGAGGAATTCCCCAGATGAAGACACGTGACTGTGTCGTAACGCGTAGGGAGTGGCCAGAGCCATGGAGGAATACAAGGGAAAGATCCACGGACCTTACTGATAGCGCTGTGCCAGTTATTGCAACATCTTATCTACAACCCTCCATGCCTTTATACTACAACCTGAAGGTGAGAGTTCTGTGAGACTACATTTACAAGACACTGCCAGGAGAGCTAATAGGCCATCACACTCCATTTCAACACCAGCCAGTGATTGATCAGAGGATCTCCCATTCACCATATCCCACATCCAAGAGACTCTCCTATTTTCTATTTTTTTATTTTTTCCATTTGCTTTATTGATTTTTCATTAACATTGATGGTGTTTATCACTTTTTAATCTTTACACTGTGCTCTCAGCACTAATGTGTATTCATTTCACTTATTTTATTTATTTCTCACTGCACATATTGCGGTATTGTCACAATATTTTGATTGCACTATTTTGCACTTTATATAGTCCTGTTTAGATTATATTAGTCTCAGCATCCACTGTCATGAGAGACAATTTGGTCCCTATAGTGAATGCAATTTTTGACACATCACATTTTATTAATATTCATAGATTGTTATGGTGTTTACACATTACACCATTTAAACCTATTTTATTTCACTTTATCCTTTTATATATTGCGCAAAATTCTTCTATATTTACATTATCAGGATTGCTGTGAGCATTCATATTTTGCTGCAATATAGTTTTTATACGTGTATGATTTTTTCTCGCATATTTAATTTAATTTATATAAGCTTGCACCATATTTTTCACTGTATTTCTCACCACACCATCCCACAAGCGCGAAGGACACTTCTTTACTGTATAAATAATCTGCCTGTGTCCTGTACAGTACAATAATGACAGTATTTTATATTAACTTTATATTAACTTTTAAGATAAAATAAAATACTTTTTTGACTTCAAAACCATGTTGTGAGGTTTTCTACCTTTTGGATTTCTTCAAAGACACTCCCTAAAGGTTCTATGAGAACTTCACGGTACATCAAAGGTAGAAATTTTTACAGAAAGTGCTAGTGCAAAAAAAGATTACCCGGTGCTGCACCTGTAGCTGGGGCCCAGATAGCGTTTTTTTAGGCAAATATATGTGGAAACTGTACGAGTGCATACAACTCTGTTATCTGCAGTCCTACCCAAGTATTAAACCTCAACAGCAACCCAGATAAAAATAATAGATTGAGGGTTGGCCATCCTGGGAGCACAGCCACACGTTTTACCATAAGTTGCTGGTAAAACCCTCATAGTCCTCATTTTCTGCTGCCTCTCAACTAATACTTTAATCAGAATGGTAATTTAGTGTAAATTATAATTCCTGTATTTTGACAAAGTGAAAAGTATAATAGTTTGGAGTCAATTTTATTTTTTGTTCTTTATGTTTTTAAATGGTTATTTCTCTTTTTACTCTAGGTATAAAAAATATACAAATATTTCACAAATAAATATTCAACACATGTAAAAGGATTTCCAAAGTACTAAGGGTTATCTAAAGATCTTGCATCTCTCAGTAAAACTTGACTAAGCTTTCTGATAACGGATAAGTCACTGCAAAAAACATTTAGTTTGAGGTTTTGGATTCCGTAAACAATGCGCTTGCTTCCTTTAAATAAGTGGTGAATAAACATGTGAAAACGAGTTTAAAGCACCACCTGCTGTCTCAATGTGAAAATATAAAAATGCAATATATATATATATATATATATATATATATATATATATATATATATATATATATATATATATATATATAGTGACAGTAGGAGATGCTGTCAAGGTAAAATTGACACAGGGCAGAGCATAAATGTGGACTGGAGAAAACTGCTTTCGCAGCTTTCTCCAGGTTTTGGTATTCGGTCATGGGGCTCTGTAGTTTGGAGATTCCATAGTGTCTTGGGTGGGACGGGATCTCCAACCCTGTGTCCAGACTTTGTAGATTACCAGCAGGGTGTGTGCTCAGGTGAGCACAGCACTTATAATGAGGGTATGGGAAGACCTCATGGCTCCCAGTTGGAGTCTGCTCCACACCCAGAGAGACAGGAGGTCTTCAGGTGTCAGAGGGGCTGCAGGAGGCAGCCAGAACGTGTGACTGCAAGAGGCAGCTGTGTGCGCTAAAGTGAAGCCATCCACATTGAGGAATCCTGTGGTCTGTGTGATCAGGATAAAGAGCAGAGGTACTGCTAAAGAGAGCCAGGTGGGCTAGCATTTTCTATTGTGTTTATTTGCTGGAGATTAACCCCTGCATGGGAACCTTTTATGTTACGGACTTTTATTTGCCTTTTTAATAAAAAATGGGCTACCATGGCCTTAAATATAGTTCCTGACTGGCTTGAATCACTGAGAAACGCATCTGCCACGAGAGCTAATGGTCCCCAATATTACTATATATATATATATATATATATATATATATATATATATATATATATATATATATATATATATATATATATATATATATATATATATATATATATATATATGCACACACATACACACACATATTGCCAAAAGTATTGGGATGCCGGTCTTTACACGCACATGAACTTTAATGGCATCCCAGTCTTAGTCTGTAAGGTTCAATATTGAGTTGGTCCACCCTTTGCAGCAATAACAGCTTCAACTCTTCTGGGAAGGCTGTCCACAAGGTTTAGGGGTGTGTCTATAGGAATGTTTGGACATTTTCCAGAAGCGCATTTGTGAGGTCAGGCACTGATGTTGGACGAAAAGGCCTGGCTCGCAGTCTCCACCCTAATTCATCACAAAGGTGTTCTATCGGGTTGAGGTCAGGACTCCGTGCAGGCCGGTCAAGTTCCTCCAACCCAAACTCGCTTATCCACGCCTTTATGGACCTTGCTTTGTGCACTGGTGCGCAGTTATGTTGGAATAGGAAGAGGCCATCCCCAAATTGTCCCACAAAGTTGGGAGCATAAAATTATCCAAAACGTCTTGGTGTGCTGATGCCTTAAGTATTCCCTTTACTGGAACTAAGAGGCCAAGCCCAACCCCTCAAAAACAACCCCACACCAGAATACCCCCTCCACCAAATTATTTGGACCAGTGAACAAAGCAAGGTCCATAAAGACAAGAATAAGTAAGTTTGGGGTGGAGGAACTTGACTGGCCTGCACCTCAACCCAACAGAACACCTTTGGGATGAATTAGAGTGCAGACTGCGAGCCAGGCCTTCTCATTCAACATCAGTGCCTGACCTCACAAATGGGCTTCTGGAAGAATGGTCAAACATTCTCATAGACACACTCCTAAACCTTGTGGACAGCCTTCCCAGAAGAGTTGAAGCTGTTATAACTGCAAAGGGTTGACCAACTCAATAAAGACTAGGAAGCAATTAAAGTTCATGTGCGTGTAAAGGCAGGCATCCCAATACTTTTGGCAATATAGTGTATATATATATATATATATATATATATATATATATATATATTCTATATATAGATATATATATCTATATAGATATATCCCTGCCTATGATGAAACATTTAAAAATAAGGTGTCCTTTTAACTCTAAAAGCAACCTCTGCTGTGAAAAGGGTAGATCTACAGACATAGAGTAAGTAATGTGACGCATAACGGGGTTAACAGTGCACATAATCAACTCTTATGATACATCAGCACTAGGGCCCCATAGATCTCCCCAAGTAATACCGCTGACAATGATTTACTGGCTACCTGCTACAGGTCTCTACCAGCTCAGGCTTTATCCAAACATCTCCAGCACTGTGGGGGTCTTCTGTGTTGAAGTGTTGGATGGATTAGGGATGATGGATGGCCCATGTGTCATGCTAGGGCAGTGTTTACCTAATTCTAATGTATTTTGCAGTCATTTCCACCATACAGGATCTTTAAGAGGCAGCAACACTTCTTGGTGCTATGTCAAAGAACTATCATGCAGAAATAAGAAATAAAATGGAATCTCAGGTTCATTCATATTTACTATGTTAATTATGGAATTGTATTAAAGGAAAACCATAAACATGATACAGTATCCTTTTTAGGTTTTTGAATGAGATTAGTTTAAAAAAGATGGATTACTATGATTTTTAAAGCATGTTGAATTCCCCAGGGGACCTAGTGCTTGGATCTGGTGCCTTGATTGTTGGGCTAGCTTTGCCAATTACCTCAGCTAAATGGGTAGCGTTCGGCAGGTAGTACTGCCCACCAAATGTGACAGGGGGATACACCCCTATTAACTGCCTTTACAGCTCTGGGGGAGCGGTTGGGGGGTGGTAAAACCTGGCTCAACTGCAAGTGCTCATTTAGCCTTAGTAAGGCACAATTACACTGAATTATCCTTTTTCACCACTGGGTGTCACTGTGAGTCATGAAACAAGTAAGTGCACTTTCTAAAGCTTTTGAGAAAGAATGTTCATTGATAAGAGCAACTGAGTAAATACAATTAGCAAAGCCCTAGCTGCTTAAAGCGGAGTTCCACTCACAAAATTAACTTTACATTAATCAACTGCAAAAAGCATCAGAAACAATATTTTATATATATATATATATATATATATATATATATATATATATATATATATATATATACACACACATATACATATACACACACACATACATATACACACACACACACACATATATATTTTTTTTACATACTTGTTTAGGGCTGTTGCTATGGGGTCCCTTGTAATCTGCCCCCTTCCTCTCCGCAGTGCATGATGTTATTTCCCTCAGCGCCTGTGTTCACTAGTGCTCCTGGGAGATGTGCGTCATCATTTTCCAGGAGTCAGTGGGCAGCACCAAGGGCTAGAATCTCTACTAAATGAGCATACTGCGCATGCGCGAGAACGGGCGGTGCATGCTGGTTATTCAGCAGCACCGAATCCCAGAAGTTTATGCTTGAGGGATTCGTCTGCCCACAAGCAAGATGGGAAAGCCCAAGCATAAGGAATAGAAGGTGAAATTTTAAATAAAACAGTAACTAAAGCGGCACTATTTACTACACAATCCAATGCAAAAACAACATCATATGATAGTAAAAGATATAATTAAAAAAAACGAAATTTGTGGGTGGAACTCCGCTTTAAGACCCGATATCCATAAACTGTAAAAGGAACGACAAAGAACTTAAAAGCATTGTGCATTATGAAAGAAAACCTGGTGAAGGCAGAGCAGATGTTTGCAGGAGAAGAACCACTTTAGTAGTGAATCCCCAATGGACCTCACCTTCGACTTTCCACCTTTGTTCAGAGAGGCTCTGCTCTGCTGTCCTGTGAGCTTCCCAGCACCAAGTTTTGGCTGAACCTTGGCCGAGACCCCAGTTGAGGGCTTTGTACTTCTTAGTGCATCTCTTGCTGGGCCTTTGATCTCCCGATCTCTATTATTCTTTAGGTCTTTGCCGCTTCCTGCATTCCGTCTAAGTGAAGGTTCCTGAACTCGGTCTTCAGGTTTCTTTTTCCGAATATCCTCGCTTGCCAGTTTATCCTGAAGAACAAAGTCTGTTGACTTTTCTGGCTAAACATCCTTTATAACTAATAACTGAATACATAAGATCACACAAACAATTTGATAAATCCTACAGCTGAACTGCAGGCAAACAGCTAAACACATAAGTGGAATACTTATATTGTATGGGAGATTTTTTTACCCACCAAAGCATTTGTATGTTTGTTAATCTAGTGCAAAGATTTACACATCTCTGCCACACAGCACAGCCCTGACTGATGGGGCAGGAGATCTGAGTCTGATGGAGCAGGAGGTCTGAGTCTGATGGAGCAGGAGGTCTGAGTCTGATGGAGCAGGAGGTCTGAGTCTGATGGGGCAGGAGATCTGAGTCTGATGGGGCAGGAGATCTGAGTCTGATGGGGCAGGAGATCTGAGTCTGATGGAGCAGGAGATCTGAGTCTGATGGAGCAGGAGATCTGAGTCTGATGGAGCAGGAGATCTGAGTCTGATGGAGCAGGAGGTCTGAGTCTGATGGAGCAGGAGGTCTGAGTCTGATGGAGCAGGAGGTCTGAGTCTGATGGGGCAGGAGATCTGAGTCTGATGGGGCAGGAGATCTGAGTCTGATGGAGCAGGAGATCTGAGTCTGATGGAGCAGGAGTCCCATGACGACGTCCAATAGGACGAAACGTACGTCGGAAGGTCGACGCGCTGACGTCATCGTTTCCATCCTGATCTCGTGAACGGGTGTATGCAAGCCGGCCGGCTGTTCTTTTGTATTTTATACTACAGATTTTATGTAAGTGCAATTATCCATTTTTTAAATAAATTACTTTGCGGATTCACACTATGGAGGATATTTTATATTTTTTTGGGTCCCCCTGGTATGCTGTTTGTGGTCCGCTGTGAGAAAGTCCCTGCTTATCCTTTCCTTGGGAGGAGATCCTGGGAGTTGTGTCCCTCAAGTGGATATCCATTGATAAGCTGTTATCTAGCTTACCTCTGGTAAGCGTACATCTACTATGGTGGTGGATTACTCACTGGGTGCTGAGTGCTTACCGTAGAATCACGTATTTTTTCTGCATAATCTCCAAGGATATATTTACCTTGAACATTTTTATTATTTTCTTTGGACATTAACCTGCCATAAGACTCATTTTGCTTTTCAATTTTTGTCATTTTAAGTCGTAACCATTTTATGTTATATATATTTTTTTCTCTTTATTTTTTATCTTTATTGTTTACATATAATTATCTGGTTTGATCACCAGACTGAGCATATTTTCAAATTTTTGAATTATTCACATAGTCATATATGTTGTAAAATATGGTCTTTAGTTTTAGCGCAGTCTTTTGTTGATTTTCTTTTGTATACATGTGTGCATGCCTCACTTTAGGACTGCAGCTTGCAATATTTCACTTTTCACAGTAGCGCGGTAGTTTTTTGTGTTATATTCTGATGGAGCAGGAGGTCTGAGTCTGATGGAGCAGGAGATCTGAGTCTGATGGAGCAGGAGGTCTGAGTCTGATGGAGCAGGAGGTCTGAGTCTGATGGAGCAGGAGGTCTGAGTCTGATGGAGCAGGAGGTCTGAGTCTGATGGAGCAGGAGGTCTGAGTCTGATGGAGCAGGAGGTCTGAGTCTGATGGAGCAGGAGGTCTGAGTCTGATGGAGCAGGAGGTCTGAGTCTGATGGAGCAGGAGATCTGAGTCTGATGGAGCAGGAGGTCTGAGTCTGATGGAGCAGGAGATCTGAGTCTGATGGAGCAGGAGATCTGAGTCTGATGGAGCAGGAGATCTGAGTCTGATGGAGCAGGAGATCTGAGTCTGATGGAGCAGGAGATCCGAGTCTGATGGGGCAGGAGATCCGAGTCTGATGGGGCAGGAGATCCGAGTCTGATGGAGCAGGAGATCCGAGTCTGATGGAGCAGGAGATCCGAGTCTGATGGAGCAGGAGATCCGAGTCTGATGGGGCAGGAGATCCGAGTCTGATGGGGCAGGAGATCTGAGTCTGATGGAGCAGGAGATCTGAGTCTGATGGAGCAGGAGATCTGAGTCTGATGGAGCAGGAGATCTGAGTCTGATGGAGCAGGAGATCTGAGTCTGATGGAGCAGGAGATCTGAGTCTGATGGAGCAGGAGATCTGAGTCTGATGGAGCAGGAGATCTGAGTCTGATGGGGCAGGAGATCTGAGTCTGATGGGGCAGGAGATCTGAGTCTGATGGGGCAGGAGATCTGAGTCTGATGGGGCAGGAGATCTGAGTCTGATGGGGCAGGAGATCTGAGTCTGATGGGGCAGGAGATCTGAGTCTGATGGAGCAGGAGATCCGAGTCTGATGGAGCAGGAGATCTGATTTTCTCTGCTGCAGTTAAGTAACACTTATAGGAGAGTGGAAGGAGAAGCAGCAGAATGATCAACTCCTGTCTTTGTCAGTCTGTTCTCTCCTCCTATCAGCATGTCCCTTTTTAACACTGCAGCACGACTTACTGGCTTCCTGTGATGTATCTCCCTTCTCCCAGACTGAGATTTGTTGTACAGACCCGGCAAGAGGCTGATACCAAGTCAAACATTTGCATTTAAAAATACACTTGGGCCCCTTTCACACTGGGGCGGTGGGGGCGTCGGCGGTAAAACGGCGCTATTTTTAGCGCCGCTTTACCGTCGTTTTAGCGGCGGTATTCGGCCGCTAGCAGTGCGGTTTTAACCCCCGCTGGTGGCCGAAAAAGGGTTAAAACCGCTCGCATACCGCCCCTACAGCGGCGGCATAGCCGCGCTGCCCCATTGATTTTAATGGGCAGGAGCGGTGAATACACCACTCCAAAGATGCTGTTTGCAGGAGTTTTTTTTCTCTCCTGCCAGCGCACCGCTTCAGTGTGAAAGCCCTCAGGCTTTCACACTGGAGAAACAGCAGCGGCAGTTTTAGGTCAGTTTGCAGGCGCTATTTTTAGCGCAATAACGCCTGCAAACCGCCCCAGTGTGAAAGGGGCCTTATTGACATATTAATGAATACAGAGCTGCCTTCATCTGTGCCTTTTAGATTTGCCTAGAGTTTAGTTTTAAAGGATAAATTAATCTTTGGGAACATGTAACATGTTCTCATTCCTGCAGAGTCTCCCCAATCTGCCGCTTCTAGTGACAGCAAGCGGGCATCTTCTGCGGGTGCTTGCTGTCATTGTATTATTATACAGGATTTATATAGCGCCAACAGTTTGCGCAGCGCTTTACAACAGTAGTTGTCATGGGCATCTTTTCCATCCGCCCATGTCATGCATTTACAGAGTTCTGCGAAATAGGAAACTACAAGGACAGATAGCCTTTGGGGCTGTCAGCTTGTAGTTCTAAATGAACTACCAGGGCACTGTTGGTAGTTCATTATCTCTTCTTGTCAGTATGTAACTGCCTGCTCATACGAAGTACGAGCAGACAAATACCCTGACAAGACTGCAGGAGTCCTGCATGGCACCCGTGATCTGCTGATGCTGGGTGCATTGCTTTGCAGGCTCCTAATAAATAAAAAATAATAATGCACATTTTTTTTACCTGTAAAAATATGTGATTTTTTTTTTGTTTTAAAGGTGAACTTATCCTTTAAAAAGGAAAAAAACTACAACTGTTCTAGGACAACTTTTGTTTACGTTTTTTTCCCTAAACCAATGACTATCAAGAGCATCCTTACTCAGAAACCATGCCAATCATTTTTAAAAGGTGAAGCTGCACAGTTCTGAGGCAACCACCACATAGGATTTTTTCAGTGACAACAGTCTGGCCTTAAACAGCAATAGATTTGTGAGTATTGGATGCCACAGAAGACTCAACAGCCCTGTTTAGACAAGATTTCCATAATGCAAACATTTGGTGAAATTACACACCACTGCTACGTTGCCTACTTTTCTGCCTTAAAAGTGGATTGCTTGCCCTTACTGAACTTTGATCCTCCTCTATAGAACAGATCAAATGGCTGGTAATGTAATCCTGGTTTATAAACGTCCTGTGAGCCTCCACTAACTGTAAACAGCCTCAATAACACCGTAGGACAGCTGCGTGTATTGACTAGGCTTAAGTGCATAGTCGCACGCTTTGAGGTGAGCGTTTATTACCTAGGGGGGAGCACCTGAGTGGGTACACTGCAGCTTACTTTGGATCACCCACACAGGAGTTTCCGAATTGCATGGACCTTAAAGCACTTTTGGACTGACACATTTTAGATGTCACAAATGCACACAGGAGCACTTTCTATGTTAAACTATTAGTGGATAAGTGATAGTATATATGATCCTATGGACACTGATGCAATTGGTATAATTATTTACGTGGATGCACGCTAGCACTTTATGAAATATACTTGTTTTATATAGGTTTATTTTATTATAAGAGGATATATAGATAGATAGATAGAGAGAGAGAAATATATCTATATATCGAGAGAGAGAGAGAGAGAGAGAGAGAGAGAGAGAGAGAGAGAGAGAGAGAGAGAGAGAGAGAGAGAGAGAGAGAGAGAGAGAGAGAGAGAGAGAGAGAGAGAGAGAGAGAGAGAGAGAGAGAGAGAGAGAGAGAGAGAGAGAGAGAGAGAGAGAGAGAGAGAGAGAGAGAGAGAGAGAGAGAGAGAGAAATATATCTATCTCTATATATATATATATATATATATCTCTATCTATCTATCTATCTCTATATATATATATATATATATATATATATATATATATAAAAATTTTTTTTTTTCTTCATATTTTCTATTAATATTTGTTGCACTATTGTCACGTTCACAGTAGACTGAAACCGAGTTTACTACTGTATGATTTTCACATGCGTTTATGCACTTATGCACTTTGGGTATCACAAATATTTAGTGTATAGCCCCCTTTTTTTTTTTTATCTCTGGTAGCGCAGCATATAAATGTAATCCTGGTACAATGTGTACAGGGTAGCAGTGGCATATTTTATTAAAAGTGAAGTAGCAGCTACAATTAGCCACTTTACCTTCCCTTTCTGCCCATTAGAGCATTTATTGTCAACTCTGTTGAAAGAGGACTCCAGGTGGGGTCCCTGGCATCACCAAAGGGCCACATCTAATATTTAGTGAATGTATTGCTAAAGAAAGCTGTTGGAGGGGACAGACATGCAATAGGAGATGGTCAAAGACTACCCGACTATTACAACAAATGGTGAGACTGTAAATATGCTATAGGAGTTGTTGGAGACTGGGGAGAAGCTTGTGATAATTTAGGAGTTTATTTACTAAAGGCAAATACATTGTTCACTTTGCAAGTGAAGTTGCACTCTGCAAGGGAATTTTCACCAGAGCTTAACTTGAATGTAGTGACCATTTGCAAAGAAAATTTAAAATATACACATAATTTTTGCTTGCACATGATTGAGTGATAGAAGTCAGCAGAGCTTCACCTCATTCACTAAGCTCTGGGGATAATTACCTTGCAGAGTGCCACTGCACTTGCAAATTAAACAGCCTATTCGTCCTTAGTAAATCAACCCCATATAATGTGAATACATGAGACTGCTAGAAATCACTGCTATTACATGGCAATAGGGAAAACCAGATTACTGTCTGCAGGGGCCCAGAGACTAGCACAGAAAGTGCCAAAGAGCCGCAGGTTGGGCACCAGGGACTTATAATGCCAGTCCTTGCATTATAAATGCTATATTATTGATGAAAGAAAGAACAAAATATTATTCTAGCTTTTTTACAAAGATGACAGTTTTCCCAAAGTTTCCCACACCGCTCATTGCCAAAATGATATAAAAAGTGAAACATATTAAGGGTATAAAGCATCAAGTAATTCAAAACACAAGAACCTAAGGAAAAATGTATTTATTCAAGAAAATTGGTCTAAGATAAGCACAACTCTGCCATCAATGATAGTGTACAACCCTGTAGCCCAACCGGTGACCCTATGATTTGCTTGGCCTTTGGACCCTAAAAGTCTGCAGTGTTAGTGGGAGCATTGATCTGTAAAGGAGAAATGGTAAGATCTCTACAGGCCTCATGCAATAGGTTTTTAGTCTCTCCCTGTTTTCTGCAGCACGTCTCCAGTCTCCAACCAAACCTATAACATGCCCACAGTTTCCTACCACCATTTTTTCTAGCACATCTGCAGTCTCTGACAATCCTTTCTAGCATTACTTATACTAACCATTAGGTGTGGCCTTTTGGTGATGTCAGGGGCTGCAGCTGAGATCCTTATACACTGAGTAGAAGCACTTATTTTTTGTGAACAGATACCATGCCTCCCATTTTGAGAAGGAAATAAGGGACACCTACTAGCAAATGTATGTAGGCATAGGACACGCTCCCTGCCACACCCCTTTAAAAGGAGAATAAACCAATAAAAAAAGGTTAATGAAATCCACAAGTGCTTTTTTTACCACTACTATTCATTTATATTGGCTTTTAAATTTTAGAAATGCAGCAATTTAAAAATTGGATGAAAGGTTTAGCACTGGGAATCACTTTTTGAAGGATAAAAAGTGCATTTTATATACAACTATATAGATCAGACCAAAACGAGGGACAAATGAGGGGGAAAGAAGGACAGAGGGACATTGCTTAAAATCATGGACAGTCCCTCGAAATCAGGGACAGTTGGAAGCTATGAGATACTACTTCTATGATTGTTAATGGTTTAGTATATTACTGACCTGAATTTCAGAATCCATTTTACTAATCCAACAATCCACAGTTCTCTGAATTCGCATTTTCTCTGAAATATCACTGGAAAAATAAGAAGTTATAAGTGACAGGTTAGATTACATATATGTCTTTTCATATGTTTTCCTTTAACCACTTGCAGACCAGCTACGTTTTGCGACCTGCTTCTGGGGTGTCATTAACTTTTAAAATGACACCCGCAGCAGATTGCATAAACGCAGTGCGATTGCTATGCAGTGTGGATAATGCACAGGAATCGCTGAAGTTCCCGCACCACATCAGCGTGAACCAGGGCTCAATCCCTGTCCCAAAGACGCTACAGGAAGCAGATCGAAATCTCTCCAAAGTGAAGGTAATGCCTTTAACATACAGTTGTTAATGGAACAAGCACCCCTTTGAAAAGTTTCCAATCTACCCACTGTTCTGGAGTGGCCCTAACCTTCAGTCCCAGTGACAATAGTCACCCAGACAAAACAGAGCTAGTCAATATTGCTAGGGTCACACTGGAGGCAGCCTCTACCGCTCCTCTTAAAAGTAAGAAAAGGATTCGCAGTTGCTTTTCAGAAGGCAAGTAGAGTCAGAGATCGTAATGTCATTGTGACAGACCTAGCCGGGACAGAGGCTTTTGGAGGGGACTGAATGCTAGCCTCTTGCCGACCGATTATGGGCCCTGGCATTTGGGGGAACGGTACTCTTTGTGAGCTGTATGCCTGGGGACCCTTGAGGTGGCGTTACTTTAGATTCAGGTCCTTGTCCCCCAAGACACACAGACTCTGGGGACCCTGGATATGCCATATTAGAAATAATGACTGATTCCTACTGTTGGGACACATATTGTTAGATGCTAAGGTCATCAACTCCAGCCACCTGTTTGTTGTCTTCCATGATGTAAATGAGTCAGCTTCTCTTTCAGCCATTGTTGTCTGGGCTAATTACCATGCAATTGTATGAAGGAGTCCTGTGTTTAAAGTGGAGGGCCACCCTGAAAAAAAAAAATTCACCAAAAATCCTAAAAAAAAAAAAATTTAAAAAAAATATATATTTTTTTAAACTTACCTAAACCCTTGTTGCTAGGTAGTCTTCCTAATCTGCCTCTTCCTTTTCCGCGGCGTGTTCTGCTCCTCGGTGAGCGGCCCCCCTGGGTCTTCTGGGAACTGTATGTGTTCCCAGAACACCACGGGGCCATTCACAGAGTGTCGTGCCGCTCGCGTGTGCGCAGTAGGAAACTGGCAGTGAAGCCGCTAAGGCTCCACTGCCTGTTTCCCTTACCTAGGATGGCAGTGCCGGGACCCGAGAGCCGAGGGACGGCTCGGCCTCGGGCGTCCGACATCGCGGGCACCCAAGACAGGTAAGTACTTAAAGTTAGCAGCTACAGTGTTTGTAGCTGCTGACTTTAAATTTTTTTTTTTTTACCACCGGAATCTGCTTTAAACTTATGATAATGTATCATCTACTGTGTGAAGCTCGTGACAACAAGTCTGACCTGTAGTGAAATCCTGATTTATCATAACAATGACCAGGCTGGTTAAAGGGATTAGTTAATAAGCTCATGTTAATTAGGTTTCTGGTCACAGGTGTATTTTCAGGGTAATATTAGCATGAGGTATACACCTCCTCTTTTTACTGTATATAATACTTGTATTCCTTTCAATAAAGGTTCATTCCTGTTTGACCCTCAACACAGAGCCTCGTCTCGTACTTGGGGAGAGGATTACTTGTATGGGTTTCTTGTTCGGCTGGTTGGAGTGTTCGGTAGCTACCTTTGTGTTCGGGAATGGAATGTCCTAAACGACTTTAACCCCTTTCATACTCGGGGTGTCGTTACAGTCATCACCAGACCGCCTCTCTGCCTCAGCTATTCAAAGGAAGCTTTGTATTCATTTATAGAAAGCTTCCTTTAAATGGCTGAGCATTGCACAGCCAGAACCCAGCACTGTGTACTGTATGTAGCTCAAGCTACATACAGTGCCGAGAGCCCCAGCAGCAGTTAGTGACGGAAATCGTTTGTTTGAACCAGCTTGATAGAAACTATTTAAAGTGACAGGAAACCTGGAGATCAGCTTTAAGTTTGCCGTGGCCACGAAACAAAGCATCATGGCCGCAGCATGTGTACAATCCCCTTTAACTGCTTGTAATGCCCCATACACACGATGAGATTATCGGACGAATGATTGTCCGTTTTTTATTGCATGCTGATCTCAGATCGAATCTGAGTTTACTAAAGTCACGAAAATTCCAGCACGACAGAAATAAAATTCGGAAGTGATGTCATGTGTTGTAATGCATTTGTATTGCATTTTCGAAACGATAGCTGTACTGATTAAAAGAAAATCGTACGATCTGGCATCGTACGAAAAATTTTTTTCCTGCATGTCCGATAGAATACTATCAGATGAACTGTCCTGATCGGCTCTCGAAAGCTCTGTACTAACGATCCGATTATCGTACGATCGCTTCGAAAGCGGTATTTTCCGTACGATTTTCTGATCGTGTGTATGGGGCATTAGGCTTTCAGTAGCCGATTAAGGGGGAGGAAAGGGGTGGTAAGAACGCACCTGGATCATCCATTTTACCACCCATGTGAACAGCAATAAAAACTTACACATGAATAAATGACAGATACGGCTTACAAACTTTGACCTGTGTCCCATGAGATCCGGGTGATGATGTCACTGTCATAGAGCTCTATGATTAAGCCCAGTAAGGATCTGAAATGCATTTGAGTGGGAGGATCCAGATGGAGTTCTTTGGGCTATCTTGATTAATAAAGTTTATTAAAATGCTGAGTTATACATTATGTGGTCATGTTTTGTTTGAATGGACGGCAATGAAAACCTGACCGAGGATCTATAATTTAACTCCTGCTAATTATATCTGTATACCCTTTCAAAGGCTATATACCAATTTTAAGCAAAATCATTTTTTCATCTACTGTTACTGACCTTCCAGGGTTCTTCTGCAACCCTCTTGCAAGCAACAGATGCCCTCTGCTGTCTACAGTATCCAGTACACTGAAATCTGTTTGTTAAAATGGAGCTCCAACCCAAACATTTGTTAAGGGAAACAGTTAGAACCTCAGTAAGGTTTGCGTTTCCATCTGTGTTCCCACTGGGGAGATTTATCCTCACTTTTTGTCTCTAGTCCGGTCTGAGTAAAAATCCCTCCAAGGCAGCAATAAAATTCAAACACGATTCTAATCCTAGACACTGTATGCAAAGCTGAAGTACAGTATAAAAAATATAAAAATAAATAAATTTTAAAAAGCGCATAATTGAGAATAATGTAAATATTACCCATCTGTGGTCAAAGCACTGATGAGGGAGTGCCAAGCAGTGCCATCCCTGGCCCGGTTAATGGCTTCCAAGTTGTCTTCAAAGATTTTCTTCTTATTCTGCACTTCTCTCAAGATGCGCTTTGCATCCTCAAACCTTGACTTTGGTAGATTCACAGCTGATTGAGGAAAGGAATGTGGTGCAAATACAGGTGCAGAGGTCATGATGGACGATACTCTTGGCTAAAAGGCAAAAGAGATGTTGGCATTACATATATTTTTCATCATATTTTCACATGATCCCTTTAGACTATCTTAGAATGACTGTTTCTCTTATCCATAGATGATCAACACGGTATTGCTCCTGACGAGTAGGCCTCTAAACGCGTAGAGCTAAGAACTACTGAGTTGTGTATATATTCACAAATTTTTTTTATAGCCGTTCCTACTCATGTCCTTTATTTTCTTTTACCTGTTTTAAGCTACGCTTTAGTGCGTCAATAACCTGTAACAGGTATTTTCTATTTTGTATATAATGATTTTTTCCTTTACCTGTTTTAAGCTATGCTTTAGCGTGTCAATGACCTGTAACAGGTATTCTTTACTATGTGTATAATCATGTATCAATTATTGTGTGTTTTTGCATAACATGTAATAACTCCTTGCTGAACAAATATGTATTGTGTGGTTCTAATGAACTGTATATACTTTTATATTTGGCATAATGCAATGAGTTAAATAAAAAATCCTTTGGAAATTTGGAATCAAATTAAAAATTGTTTTTATGTTAAAATAATTTTTCTTGCCTCCGTGTGCTTCATGCAAAGTCCCGTTTCTTGTTCTCCCATTTTCTATGTGTTGAATTGGGATGGAGGATGGGGATTTGAACGACCCCGGTTACCTCATATAAAGTCCCACTAACTCCTTCTCTTCTTCTTTCTTTATTCAATATATTTTTCATCATGGTTAAAAAATGTAAAACCCAATATGTGGATAGCTTGTACAGACTATAAAGCAAGGGTTTTCAAACTATGGCCCTACAGTTGTTAAAGAACTACAATTCCCATCATGCCTAGCCATGTCTGTGAATGTCAGAGTTTTACAATGCCTGGGCCATAGTTTGAGGATCCCTGCTATAAAGCATTGGAGAGCATAATTTAAAGACAGCAGATTTCCATTGTTTAATTTTTCACAACATTTTCTTATTACCGCCTACAAGAAGAAAATATTATAAAATACAGACAGAACACCAATGACCAAAGACTACATATATAAAAGCTGTTTCTGGTTCCTCCCATGATGCAAGAAGTAAAATGACAGTGCAATACAAATCTCCCCACATCACCAAGGTTTGTGGGAGTATGGGGAAGTCATTAAATTACAAAAAGAACATAAAATTACAATATCACAGAATGCTCTAATAAAAAAAGGGCAAATTCTGCAAAAAGTTTGCTAAAATCCCTGTAGTGTATATAGTTTACCTTAAAGTATATGTAAGCCCTCAGCTTTTAAAGCCACTCATTCAGTTTAAAATAAAAATGAAAAGCAAAACATTTGTGTAAAGATATAAAAATAACCCATTATAAAGTGATCAGATTCCCTCTGTACTCAGCTACATAAGAGCTAGGGGAGGAGAAACAGCAGCACACTGATCCTCTCGGTGAAAAGCTGTGCAGAGTGGGTGTGTCAGGACAAGTCTGATCATTGGAGGAGCCCAAGCTGAGTTTCCAGCATAGCTAGAGAACGGACCACAGCGTGTTCTCCTGCTTAGTGTGGACAGTTTTTAATAAGAAAGCAGAGGGACTGGCAGGAACACCAGAAATTTCACACAAAAGCAATACCAAGAGAACAAGGTACTTTTTCACACAAGTAAATGGTACAGCAGACACATCAGGAATATGAAATGTTGGGTTTACATACTTTCTTACATATTCTTTACCAATAATCAAAATACACGGACGTTCTAAACCAAGCACATAAAATAGTTTGTCTTTCCCTAGTTCTTAAATGTGGCGGTTGTACTAATTCTCTTTTTTCAGGTGATTTTTTCCTTTTTACTTATTGATCCTGCCAGGAAAAGGGTAACCCTTTAAACCAGAAAGGCTAGGAAACAAAGTCCTGCAGGAGTCCCAGCAGGTGACAACGAAGAACCGTCTTCAGCTGAAAGTTGCACAGGAGGTACAAGGTCTCAGAAGATATGAAAAGGAATTACAAAGTCAACCAGGACTTACAGGGTATGAAGTGACATACTGTAAGCATAAGGCAGAAGAACGTACAGAATGAAGAATGAGTAGAAAAGTTCCCTCTTACCAGAAACTACAGAGCAAGCGGAAATTTACCTGCATGAAAGAAGATGTAAGGGATGTGCATTTCTGCTCATTTTTTTTCTGCTCGTCATTCACTTGAATGGGCTGCCCTATGTGTGAATAGGTGCGACAAAAGAAGCTCCCAAACCTTTTTAGGTGTGAAGCGCCACTTGTTTTTTCAGTGCACGTTTTTGGGGCATTTGTAGCGCTGCAAAACGTGCATCTACTAACTGTGCTTGGGGGCCATTAAGACTGAATAGCACTCTAATGCGTGTACACACGGTCAGACTTGCCAATGGGATAACCTCCATCGGCATTTCCGACGGAAAAATTCCATCGGAAATGCCGTCAGAAAAAGTCAGATGGGGCATACACACGGTCGGAATATACGACCAAAAGCTCCCATCTGACTTTTTCTGTCGGAAATTCCGACCGTGTGTATGGGGCATAGGTGCTCTGTGCATGCTGCCCTGATTTTAGTGCAATCTTCATCATTTAAATGTGGACGGAGCCTAAAAAAAACAGAAAACAAAAATCAGTAATGAAATAGCCCACTACCAGGGTCAAGACCTAAGGAAGAGAAGGCAGGATAGTCACCCTAGCCAAAAAGCGTGCAAGTTGGCCTTCTGCATCTGTGGAAAGGGTAGGCAAGACATGCCAGGGCAAGATGGAGTAGCAGGGCCTGAAAGCAATAAAGTATCCCTAGGCAGTCTCAGACAAACAATATAAGATATAAAATATAAGAAAAAAAAACAGACTCATGTGGGTCAACTGAATAGCACTGATTTTTTTTTTTGATAGTTTGGCTAAGGCACAGACAAGAATATTGTGCTGAAGGAGGGTGTCAAGAAGGGACCTTGGCACGTAGACAATAAAAGGTCAAGGGAAAAAATTCCTGGAAGGATGTAGGCACAGCCTCACGGAGTGGGCTGGGTTATATGGGGACACTAGGAGGCAGACCCAGAGAAGCTTTTGCTAGCGTCCAATCACCTGAAGGTAGCATTATACAGTATAACCCAATATAATGGTCTAAGAAACAACTTCTGTGTACTGTACGATATGATAAAAAATAATGAAAATGAACGCACAACAGACATACCTTCAAATCTTCAGCTTGCGATGTCCATTGCTTTGCATCCTTAATAAACAAAAAAAAATTTTAAGTGGCAAGAAGAAAACAATTTTGCCTTTACAGATTAAAGACACAGTTTTTTAGTTAGTGAACATTATTATATACAGTGCCTTACAAAAGTATTCGGCCCCCTTGAACTTTTCAACCTTTTGCCACATTTCAGGCTTCCAACATAAAGATATAAAATTTAAATTTTTTGTGAAGAATCACCAACAAGTGGGACACAATTGTGAAGTGGAACAAAATCTATTGGATATTTTATAAAATTTTAGCAAATAAAAAACTGAAAAGTGGTGCATGCAAAATTATTCGGCCCCTTTACTTTCAGTGCAGAAAACTCACTCCAGAAGTTCAGCGAGGATCTCTGAATGATCCAATGTTGTCCTAAATGACTGATGGTGATAAATAGAATCCACCTGTGTGTAATCAAGTCTCTGTATAAATGCACCTGCTCTGTGATAGTCTCAGGGTTCTGTTGAAAGCGCAGAGAGCATCATGAAGACCAAGGAACACACCAGGCAGGTCCGTAATACTGTTGTGGAGAAGTTTAAAGCCGGATTTGGATACAAAAAGATTTCCCAAGCTTTAAACATCCCAAGGAGTACTGTGCAAGTGATCATTTTGAAATGGAAGGAGTATCAGACCACTGCAAATCTGGCTGTCCCTCTAAACTTTCAGCTCAGACAAGGAGAAGACTGATCAGAGATGCAGCCAAGAGGCCCATGATCACTCTGGATGAACTGCAGAGAACTACAGCTGAGGTGGGAGAGTCTGTCCATAGGACAACAATCAGTCGTACACTGCACAAATCTTTCCTTTATGGAAGAGTGGCAAGAAGAAAGCCATTTCTCAAAGATATCCATAAAAAGTCTGGTCTAAAGTTTGCCACAAGCCACCTGGGAGACACACCAAACATGTGGAAGAAGGTGCTCTGGTCCGATGAAACCAAAATCGAACTTTTTGGCCACAATGCAAAACGATATGTTTGGCGTAAAAGCAACACAGCTCACACTCAACACACCATCCCCACCGTAAAACATGGTGGTGGCAGCATCATGGTTTGGGCCTGCTTTTCTTCAGCAGGGACAGGGAAGATGGTTAAAATTGAGGGGAAGATGGATGCAGCCAAATACAGGACCATTCTGGATGAAAACCTGTTGGAGTCTGCAAAAGACCTGGAACTGGGACGGAGATTTATCTTCCAACAAGACAATGATCCCAAACATACAGCAAAATCTACAAAGGAATGGTTCACAAATAAACGTATCCAGGTGTTAGAATGGCCAAGTCAAAGTCCAGACCTGAATCCAATCGAGAATCTGTGGAAAGAGCTGAAAACTGCTGTTCACAAACGCTCTCCATCCAACCTCACTGAGCTCGAGCTGTTTTGCAAGGAAGAATGGGCAAGAATTTCAGTCTCTCGATGTGCAAAACTGATAGAGACATACCCCAAGCGACTTGCAGCTGTAATCGCAGCAAAAGGTGGCTCTACAAAGTATTACCGTAAGGGGGCCGAATAATTTTGCACGCCCCACTTTTCATTTTTTTATTAGTTAAAAAAGTTTCAACAATCCAATAGATTTCGTTCCACTTCACAATTGTGTCCCACTTGTTGGTGATTCTTCACAAAAAATAAAAATTTTATATCTTTATGTTTGAAGCCTGAAATGTGGTAAAAGGTTGAAAAGTTCAAGGGGGCCGAATACTTTCGCAAGGCACTGTAATGACACCAAACTTTAAAACTGACACTAAACACCTTTTTAAAAATATATAATGTAAATATTCATTCACAGATGTATTGTAAACTCAAAAAGTCAATTCTATTACTCTCAGCTTCCTCCAAATTCCTTCAATTTGCTGCTGTGATCCGACTTCCTGTTAAAGGGTGGCTACGTTCGCTCTCCACTGTCCCACTGTTTTCAAAGTGATTGTAAAGTCTGGTTTTTTTTTTTTATAGGAAAAAAAAAACCTCAGGTCCCTCTTCTACAATCCTGGCCCCTCCCTTCTGTTCAGTGCCCCCACAGCAAGCAGCTTGCTATGGGGGCAACCGAGCCAAGTCACAGCTCTGCGTGTCCATTCAGACACGTATTCCCGCCCTGGCCCCTCTCTCCCCTGATTGGCTAGCCGACTTTGATCGACAGCAGCGGCAGCCAATGGCACAGCTGCTGTGTCTCAGCCAAGGAGGGAGAATCCGGGATGGCCGAGACACTTGTGGACATCGCTGGACAGAGAGGGACCTCAGGTAAGTAAAAGGGTGCTGGGGAGGGTGCTACACACAGAAGGTTTTTTATCCTAATGTATAGAATGCATTAAGATAAAAAAACCTTCTGCCTTTACAACCACTTTAAGAATGTAGCCACACTCTTTTGCTCACTCTGGAAATGGGCTATGGACTATCGGATTTGTAGTGTGCATAGAGCAGTGCAAATAACTGCAATTAGCATGCACAGCCTACTCCAAACAAACAGAAGAGAAAGCAAAAGAGAGGTTTGGGAGCCAATGAAGGATGTTACAAGGAGAAGTAAAACACGGTCAAAAAAAGTTTGATGAAAAATAGTTTTTAGGGTAGTGGATGTGAATGGATTATTTTTGAAGAACAAGGATATCATTCAACTTTTGGACACTTTGGTTTAATTGCAGAGCTGCACCAGATTTTGCACTCTCCAGTTTTTGTAAATCAACCCCAATCAGCTTCCAGGTTTTTTGGTCAAAGCTTAATTGAACAAGCTGAAGATACAAGCTGATTGGCCACCATGCACAGCTGCACCAGATTTTGCATGCCTCAGTTTTAGTAAATCAATCCCTTTTTTTTGGGGAGGGGGAGCGGGTATCTGGTTTTGACAGGTACCCACTCCCACTTCCGTCTGGATTACTTAAGACGGATCACTCAGACAAGAGAGTAACAATACTGGAAGATGGACCTTCACTACCTCACCTTTACCAGTTTCTGCATCTCCTGCTTTAGCGTATTCAGGTCCTGCAACACATCATCAGCTTTCTGGACTGCAGTGCTAGAGGTGACATTGGTTCTTGTAGTGACACCATCCCTCTGGAAAAAGCTGGAATAGAAACATTGGCATTACTAGGAGAAAAGAGCAAATTTAAAATGAACTGTAATTTTTCAATTATTGTCTTTTTATAGTGTTTGGAGATCAAAGATGTGTTATGTATAAAAAATGTCTATTGCACAAGTGTGTCCCAACTGCATGCAAGCGTTTGTGTGTGTGTGTCTGTGTATGTGCCTATGCACACGTGAGGAGGATCTTTTTAATGATCTTATTATATGTAAGTTACCTTTTTTGAAAAAACATTTAATGTAGCGAATAGGTCCCAGTAGGTTAAAAAAAAAAAGTGCAGCTTCGAAAAATGTTGATTAAATGCAATGCCATACCTGTTGCCACAGGGAGAGAGAAAGTGCACCGCACATGCATGGGTTTTAAATGAAGGAGAGTGCTCAATCCTGTCATACGGAGGGTGAACAGCTGGAGCATCCTAGCAACAAGCCAGGACAGGGAAATTCTAACTATGGTAGTATTTCTGGGAGGGCACAAACGGCCAACAGGTATGCCAATTACATTAATCAACATTTTTCAAAGCTTTGCTGTTTTTTTTAATACTACTGGGGCTCTTTGTCTGCATAGTGATTAGATAGAGATAATCTGGATGTATGCAAAACTAATTAGGGCAGAACTCAAAACAAAAATAAAAACAAAATGAATAGCCCAAACCAGCTTTTGCTGAACTATTCACCTTCACTGGAAAGATTTCCCCAGCAGAACTGATTTCTGCCGCTAGATGTCATACCAAGCAAAGTCAAACATACTGAACTTTTACCAACATGTTTGACTATGGTAGATAGATAGCTAGATAGTCACACAGCGATCAGCCTTTACATTCTGACCACCCACCATAACATGACGACCTAATCAATATTGGAATAGGTCCCCCCTTTTGCCACCAAAACAGCCCCGACCTGTAGAGGCATGAAATCCACTAGACCTCTGAAGGTATGCTGTGGTATCTGGCACTAAGACAGGGCACAGATGATACAATTTTCTTTCCTGCAACCAGGAAATCTATCCATAATTTAAAACTAATGGCTACAGTTGCTTTAATTCGATTTTCATTTGAAAAGGGGACAGGTAAAAAAACTTTTGGCTAATGCTTCACTAAAGAATGTTGAACATCCAGAGTTGCTTTTTAAATCGAGAAGATCAGTTTCACGGTTGTCTGTTTGACATCATCTTTACCACCAGTCATTTTGTTCATTATAAGATCAGGGTGTGTTGGTCTGTATTTCCTTATTTTGGATTCTGAACTGTTGTATCCCACAAACTACATCAAGGCTTTCCATTAACTTGTCCAATATTAGTAAAATGTGTGTTTTGATGTTGGCCCCTCCGAGTGCGTGCTGGGGACCAGTCAGTGTTGCCGTGAAAACCTCAGACAGGGGTCGGGTATGAGAGAAAGCACATGTACTTTACTGCCACATTTATTCCTGGTAGCCGAATCCCTCAGCAGTGAAACAGAATCTTATTATACCACAAGGGAAAGAACTGAGACTAACAAGCCTTATAAGAAGACGGTCAGGGCTGAGACTCCTTGGTTTTGTGAGCAGCTGATCAGGACTGATCACTGAAATCTGGGCTCTGGTCTGTGTTTACTGGAAACAGCAGAAGAATCCCAAACCGCATTAGCGTCACTCACTTTTAATATATACCGGATATGATATGCAAAAATTTCAAATCGGGGTGTTAAAGATTAGCATCCATGCAAAACTATGGTGCTCACATTCTATTTCACACTATACATACAATACCATATAACAATAAGATAACTGCCCACATAAACATACATATCAAGCGCAAGTAAAATGGACAAAAATCACAGCTCTGCATGCCAGCAGCTAATCTCCACACCTGCTCCAACAAAGGCCCCTAGAATACTTGATATGGATAGAAGGAGTACTGTACATGGCGTGGTATCTGATTACAAAGAATGGCCTCTTCTAGCTCCAGCGTGGGTCTTGGATGCGCTCCAGTTGGAAGCCGGCACAAGGCGATCCAAGCAGACACTATAAACAGTAAGTAGTCCAGACAACTTTAAACCATGCCAATAACTCTGTGCTTTTCCTGTGAAACGGCTTGGAGTGCTGCCAGCTACTCGCCTCTCTTGTTAACTCATTAAAAGTAAATCGGATCATAGCCCCGGGTTGTTATGGATACTAAAGTCACAGAATTACTTCCTTGTATAACTTTGAACACCTTGGTGTGTAAATGGGAAACAAGGGGTAAATAAATTACATTTGTAAGAAGCAGCTGGAGAAGTGGCAGGGATACAGAGACAGCTTACATTGGGCTACTGGGATTTCAAATCTTTTATTTAATCAAAAGACAAGATCCATAGTGTCAAAGCAGTAAAGGTAAAAGGACTTATAATACAACATAGTACAACGTCATCATATAGAAAACTGAATCAATATGTACAACTAGTACGCAGACTGCACCATGTATTCCTGGCCGCCATACATTCAAAACATAACGTTATATCTTTTTACGGGTGAGAAAAAGCCAATATGAAAGAATTAAACAAAGCAAGTCCATGGAACTTGCCTAGACAATTTTTTTTCTTTTTTTTCCCCCCAGAGTAGATGCTACTGGGATTTCAGCATGTACATTTGTATCTATATATCAGCTTGTGAAAAACTGGAGCAACTGGCACCTAAATTCTTATGCCGCGTACACACGAGCGGACTTTACGGCGGACTTTGCCCGGCGGATTTTTCGACGTACTTTACGACGGACTTTCTGAATGAACGGACTTGCCTACACACAATCCACCAAAGTCCGTCGAATTCGTACGTGATGACGTATGACCGGACTAAAACAAGGAAGTTCATAGCCAGTAGCCAATAGCTGCCCTAGCGTGGCTTTTTAGTCCGTCGAACTAGCATACAGACGGCGGAACTTTTCGACCGGACTCGATTTCAACGGATAAATTTTAAACAAGTTTCAAATCTAAGTCCGTCCAACTTTTGAGCAAACAAAGTCCGCTGGAGCCCACACACATCGAATTGTCCGACGAAATCCAGTCCGCCGGGCAAAGTCCGCCGTAAAGTCCGCTCGTGTGTACGCGGCATTAGACGACTTCTAAGAATCCATGTTAAAGCCGAGTTACACTTGGGCGGCTTTGCGATCTCTTTTGTGTTTTGTCTAAATCCTTGATTTATAGTTTTAAAATTAAAATAAATAAAAAATCAAGTGAAAAGGCATTAATCAATTCATACTGAATTTTTTAGAATTCCGACATGCCTCCGCGCAACAAAATGTTGGTTCGGATCACACAATCTACCTATTGTAAACAAGTACATGAATCTGGGCATGCACTACACGCAGAGGTACACGGAGACCAGAGTGTTCATGTAGACACGCCATCCTCAGTGCAGCTGAGGTTCTTTCTGAAGCTGCAGCTGTCACAGACAGAGCAGCAGCCGTCACATAAACAGTGCAGCAGCCGAGGGGCTGGATGGGCAGAGCCTGATGGGGATTCACAGACACTAGTTACCCATATCAGGCCCCCTCTCCCCTTTGGTTGGCAGCAGGCAGTGGGTTGTTCCATAGCCAATAGACAGCTTGCTAATGGCTATAGAATCTACCCACTGCCTTTTGTTATTCACAAGGAAAAAGCGAAGCTGATGGGGAACTAATGCTTCAGCTTCACCACTAGACTGCTCACACTGTCAGCACCACTGGTTGCTAGGAGGCTGTCAGCTGTGAAGCCGATGATGTCCTGAAAGTGGAATTTAAGTCAGGAAATTTAATCCTGCTAGATCACTTCAGGCTGGCCCCACTTGCAGGTATCGCCATGTAAAACAATTAAAAATACTGTAAGTGACTATACTGTTTAAAAAACAGTAATACACTGTCTCACCCTGCTCTGCACATGCTCAGTTGCTCCCTATTCTTAGGCACTGCTGAATTTGTAGAAGACGATCTGCTGACAGCCTTAAAGAGGAATTAAACTCTCCTATCCTTTACAGCCAAGCAAGCAGCTTCTGTTTAATCTGCAACTGTCATGGTGCTGCACATGTGAATAGCAGAGCTGGCTGCCTACCACATTGGCTGAAAAATGAAAGGAGCCCAGTGGAAAACTGTTGACAGAACAGCACCAGTATTTATTCAGATGCAGGCGCTGTTTGGGTATTTTGACAGCTGGCAGAGCCAGAATACTATAGCCGCAATGGGAGATTCCTCCATCTGCGGTGTGCAGCGTGATGCAGGAATGTTAGCTGTAGGCGAAGGGAAAACAATCTATATTGGTTTGGCCAACATAACACTTCCTGTAATTCCTAATACTTGCATAAAGCACTGCAGTGTGAGGAAGGAAGCAGCATTTTCACAGAGAGAATTTTTTTTTTGCAAAGCATTTCTGAGCTAAATCAGTCAAAATTTATATGAGGGGTATTGACACAGTACACAGCAGCAAACATCACCCTATAAACACAAATTTAATGTATGATGCAGTAGAAATCGGATTACCTGCTACTAAATGGCTGGCTGTCAATCTTTGAGAGGTTTAAGGGATTGTGAGTTGTGTATGATGATTTTGACAAGGGAGTGCCATCGTGTCCAAGAATCTGCTGCAAGAAGTGAATTTTACCTGTTAAAAAAAAAACAAAAAAAAAAAAAACACACATTTAAAGTTTTTGGTCCGTAAAATAGGAACTCCAAACTAAAAAAGCAGGACAGTCTTTCAGTACAAGAAGCTGATAAATTTACTAAAAATACCCATAAGCACATACAGCCTATGCACATATGGTAAATATGAAAAATATAAATGTTTAGCCATGAGCTGAACTATATGACAGCACAGGAAAACAGGAGCAATCATACAATTGTTAAAAAAACATTTTGTACATAGTCACCATAGAAAATTACATACAAAAAGAACCAAGATATGGAAATTTTAAAAGGTGTCAAAACACGAAAACACATAATATATTAAAAAATATCAAAATTTTATTAGAAACCTTTAAAAATCAATATTTGTTGTCAGAAATAATCATACAATGCATGGAACAGATGCAACTGATTGGATCTCTACATGTTTCGCCATAACGATGGCTTCCTCAAGAGAACTTTTATCAGGCACTGCATGTATGATCACTGGATGTTGATCTACATCCAGTGATCATACATGCAGTGCCTGATAAAAGATCTCCTGAGGAAGCCATCATTATGGCGAAACATGTAGAGATCCAATCAGTTGCATCTGTTCCATGTATTGTATGATTCTTTCTGACAACAAATATTGATTTTTAAAGGTTTCTAATAACATTTTGATATATTTTTTTTAAAAATATTATATGTTTTCGTGTTTTGGCACCTTTAAAATTCCCATATCTTGTTTCATTTTTTATGTAATTTTCAATCAAGGGTTGTGGTGCTGATGATTCTCAGACATTAATCAATTTTATTATCCATCACCTATATAATATACAAATGAATATACTGATTACAAAAGTTGTTTTCACTCATAGCCAGCAAAGTCTATGTCCTGAACACAGATCATATTAGCATAAAAATATGCATGCTTATATTGTAGATGTAGTCTGATTGCTTTCAGGAACTTGGATGCATCACAGTCCCCCTAAAGATGTCCACCGACAATAGAAACTTTGGATTGTCTCAGAGTAAACAATAATTGTAGGGAAAAATCTATTCTGGTCGTCAGGGCTTTTTTTCCTCAGAAAATAGGTGCAGGAACTCAACCATGACCCCCTAAAACCCCCCCTCCCCCACACACACTTTCCAAACCCTGTCAAATTTCACTAACAGTGGGAGGGTATTAAAGGGGCATTAAATACCCTCCTTAAGAGCTTTACCATCTTCCATATGTCTTACTTTTGTTGCGTTATAAAATTGAAGCATGCAGCCGGCTCTAGTATCTCTCCGCACATTGTAGGTGGCTCCTTCTCTCTAACTTGCAGGGAGATCATCCAGTGGAGGTGTCGGCATACGCAATGCACCCCGGAACCTGCATCTCCCTTGTCCCCATCCTGCACTCAGTGGGAGCCGCCCAGGTGATCAAATCTGTCTGAGCTGCTGGGAGACCAGCTTCCACTGCTAAACACAGAAGCCGGACCTCTGTGTTTACCAGTGATAGTGCTGGGCAGGGAGCAAATTCAGAGGTGGTGGAACTGAGTTTCACCAAGTTCCAGTTGAAAAAAAGCCCTGCTGGTCGTTTAACTTTTCCTCAAGCAGGCTTAACCAGGGAGGTTGCCCTATTTAAGCACAAACGGCTTGAATCAACAAGTATTCTGTAATGTGTGCACCATGAAGAGAACTTGCGCTTTTGCCATGTAAAATACAAAGAATCTCACCTGCATTTGAGACATTTTCAGACTCTTTGACATTTTCCTTCCCCAGTACAGTTTTTGGTGGAGGCTGCACATCCATAGTTATTGGCTGTGGAGCAAACCTGCGGGGAGCTGGAGTCTCTAAGGGTGACTTTCCTGAATCGCTGGTCTCTGCCACAAGGGAAACAGCAGCTTTAATGGAATGAAAGCAAAAACAATGTTAAAAAAGGGAATAAATAACGTGGTCCACTTTTTTTTTTTTTTTATGCACCATGTTAATGAGTAAAGACAAATACATACAGTATATATTTTCTACAGCCTGCAGGTGGCAAGTTCAAGTTTGGTACTGCAAAGTGTTAGATGGCCGGTTTACTGCTGAACTATGATTATAGACCCAATAGCAGGATCTTGAGTTACATCCAACAGGAAGGGACATATCCCTCTCTCCTCTGCAAGAGAGACAGGGATCCCTAGTTCCTCTGTCTGCAGAGCTACTGCTGGGCTTTTTTATCAGACATGTTAGCATGCACTGAATCATAGAAACGCCCTGTATTAAATTAGTATTTCTAAAATAAGCCTTTTATATATTGTACATAATAAAAAAAATTATAAGGGAAATATGGGGGCTTGCTAGGTGTTGTCTCTGGCTTCAGCAGTCTCTGAGGCACTAACACAGAAAAAGCATGCAACAAGTGTCAGAGTGATGACAGAATTCTTTGTTGCGCATACTAGTTCCAAGTCAGAAACTCAAAAAGGAGAGAGAGAGAGAGAGAGAGAGAGAGAGAGAGAGAGAGAGAGAGAGAGAGAGAGAGAGAGAGAGAGAGAGAGAGAGAGAGAGAGAGAGAGAGAGAGAGAGAGAGAGAGAGAGAGAGAGAGAGAGAGAGAGAGAGAGAGAGAGAGAGAGAGAGAGAGAGAGAGAGAGAGAGAGAGAGAGAGAGAGAGAGAGAGAGAGAGAGAGAGACTGGCCACATATTTATCTCAGTGGAAGTAGCCCAAAAGTCTATATAACCTTTACAAGTTAACGTTTGGGCTCGGTTCACACTCCAGCAACTTAGGATCCGACATTGAGACCCAAAGTCGCAGGACATGTCAAATGCCATGTATCTCTATTGGAGACATTCCAATTGACACTACTGAAGTCACCGCTACTTCAGAAAAAGGTTCCTGTGCTACTTTGACATGGCTTCAGTGCCAGAGAGTGTGAGGCTCCTTTCACACTAGCCGACTCTAAAGTTGCGCGATTTTCAGTGCAACTGAAGATGCATAGCATTTCATATGTCCAGCCACTGGGGGTCTCACAAGTTGTGAAAGGAGCCTAAAAGTCGTATCAAAGTCACTTCAAAGTTGTATCAAATTTAGACTCCAAAGTTGCACTGAAAATCACGCAACTTTGGATTCGGCTAGTGTGAACCAAGCTTTGACTTTGCTAAGTGTTATCTGAAAATGACACTAGCATAAACTCCTCTGTCTCCAATGCTTTCCGAGTCCCAGAGTGGTACAAATATACAGATCAAGAGCTCTGACATCACTTTAACTTCCCATGCTTGGTCTGTATCAGTGGGTCAGAAAGAACTGAAGCCAGACAGCTAGGAAACTAGCATTACCAGGAGGTAACCAGCAATTATAGCGGCCATATTTGACAAGCTTCACATCTATGCACTGCCGTTTAGAGTGAAAGGTTAACTACATGGGCTCATTTACATCCATATGTGTTCTTTACCTCGCACAGTGCATGCACATGGAACAAAGTAAATCCACCCTTAGTGTCATGTTTATAATGGAAGCATCGAGCAAGTGACAGTTTAAAGAAATAGGTGCTAGAACTGTGCAGTATCGCTTGCTAAAATCCAATCTATCAAAGCGTTAAATAATAGAAGTATGACATCTGACCTTGGTTGCTGTTCCTGGGAGGCGCGATGTTCAATGGCTGGTAGAGGGATTGAGGTTTAGGGACTGCACTGGAAACATGAGTACACACAGGAGAAGGTTCAGGAGGGTTTGCACTGGCCTTGACTGTAGTTCTAATAAAGTGGGACTGATAATTGAGCACAGTTAAAAAGTATTTTAGACTGACAAATAATAAATAAAAAATTGATACATTGCCATCAACTGAAGACCAACAATTATTAAACAAAACACCAGATAAATGATAAAAAATGCCTTTAAATCAAATTTAAAGTAGACCTTCACCCTGAAAATGGGACTTTAAGTTCCTACTTTGGCCTTCCCCTCTGCTATCTAAACAACAGTTTATTTCTTTTTGGGAGTTTGTTCTATTTTTTTACTGTGGCCCCACCACCTCCACCCACCTCGCTACCAGTCTCACCTAGGTGAGAATGACAAGTCCTAATCCTCTAGAGCCCCAAGTTATCCCCTTTCACATATCCCAAAAGGCTGCAAGAGTCCATTCACTGAGCAGTAGGTAGCTGGAGCAGGCTTACGTTATTGGGAGCCTGGTTGCCCGAACCCAAAAGAGGCAGCCAGGCTCCTGATGACTTTAGTGTTCCAAGTTGATGGCAGACAGTGACACCCGATCAGCAAATCACAGCAGGACAATGCTCAATCAGATGGGCAGGCAAGTATGCTTTTTGATGGAAGCCCAGCATCACGGGGATGGGTGGGAGATCAAAGCAAGGTGAGTGAAGTTCCTCTTTAATACCAAATCATTAACAATATGTTTTAAATTACCTTGAATGTAATTACTTGAACTCATATCAACTTCCCATAATCCTCAGCATGACAGACATCAAAATCTAATGCACTCTGTGATGCTATCCTCCTAAAGTATATGTCAGTGCAAAATTTAAAAAAAATAAAAGGTTTTAAAAACTCTGCCCCATTAAAAACCCAATGCACCACCTTAAGTGTGGAAGATATAAACTTAAATCATATTATCCTACTGGAAAATGTATAAACACAGTCATTAACCAAAAGAACTCTGAGCACAAAATCTTGCAGTGGAAAGTCTGGAATCACGGCAACTGACAGCCTGAAAGAGAAGGAATGCAACGCTTGTGCCAGGTCGAGACAACATGACAGGTATCTGGCAAGCTGTTAAAGGATTTAGGCAGGAAGAGGAAGGTTAGCAATTAAGAATGATTGTTTCTGGAAGGTTGCACAAGCCAAGAAAAACAAGCACCCTCTGAGATCCTCAAACCATTACACTGCGATAAGAGTTATCAACTCACTACAATTAATTACCTTTTACAGCAACACTCGACTTGTCATTGAGCTAGAATTAGTTTTATCATAGAAGTGTAAATATTTGAAATTATAAAGATGCAGACACTTTTTTTTCCACAGAAGGCCGAGTGACATAAGACATCAGAAAAAGAAGGAATTGAGTACCTACCACCAGATCTGCCTAATTCTAGACATGATAGCAAACGGATAGGGAATTGGAAATGTTCTCTATTGCAATTCATCTGCACATAATCCAAGGTTTAGCCTTTGTAAGATTTATTATGTTGTGAACACTGGGATACCTCCTGAAGCATGATATATTATAGAGCTGAGGGAAATGATGGTTATATTTTAGCATGCAAGAGCAACGTTGTCAGCACACAACAGGAACTTACAAGCTGAGTAAAAGAGGGAAAAGCAGGAGCAGTTTGCTTTTAGATGGTCTCTCGCTAATTTAACCAATAGCAGAAAAAGGCATGTGTATTGTGCGTAATAATATTTGCAGCCCCCAAAAAGGAGAGAAGTAAGCAAAAATTGAATAAGGGCGTTCTAGGATGGACCACCAGTATTTAAATTAAAATGTCAAATCGGTCAAATGTGTACAAAAAAAAAAAAATTATTTACATAAAGATTTTTATTACAAAGATTAAAAAAACAAAAACAAAAAAACAAAAAACAAAACAAAAAACATAAAAAAAAGAATACATAGAATCATCTTTCCCACGGCGGTGTATAGACTATGGACCCTTGATAATGGCTTGTTTTTGGCTGCATTGAATGGGAACATTGGGACTGACGATATTTTCTGGATAATATCAACCCAGACCAGCTTCACTGGGTTGTGTGTCCCAAGTTATTATGAGTAGTGCAGTTGGAACCGGGACCATTTCATTTCTCATTTTTGACCGTGTGCTTTATGGAGACCTAGCACATCAGGGACATACAAGACCATGTGGATTGGTCTATTTCCTCCCCATTATAGGTTCCCTCTATACCTCCCCGCAGCCTGGGAAGATGTCACTGCTGTTTCTGCATACAAATGTTGCGTTTATCTAAGATGTTTTATGTTGGATATCTGTAAAGTATGAATATAAAAAGTATTAAAGAAGCAGCAGGAAGCATTCTCTTGGGATTTCGAGCGCTCAGCTATCCCAGGAGGCAGCAGCGAGGAGAGGTGACATCAGAGCCCAGGCAGAGGCAAGTTATTTTTATCCTTTTGTATGGGTGATCTGTTTGTTTAAAGATGGCTTTTTAACCACTTAAGGAACGGGCCTATTTTTCAGACTCGGTGTTTACAAGTTAAAATATTTTTTTTTTTTTGCTAGAAAATTACTTAGAACTCTCAAACATTATATATTTTTTTTTCTAGCACCCTAGAGAATAAAATGGCGGTTGTTGCAATACTTTCTCATATCGTATTTGCACAGCGGTCTTTCAAGCGCACTTTTTTTTTTTGGGACAAAATACACTTTTTTGAATTAAAAAAATAAGACAACAGTAAAGTTAGCCCAATTTTTTCTATATTGTGAAAGATAATGTTACGCCGAGTAAATTGATACCCAACATGTCACGATTCAAAATTGCGCCCACTCATGGAATGGCAACAAACTTTTACCCTTAAAAATCTCCATAGGTGACGTTCAAAAATTTCTACAGGTTACCAGTTTTGAGTTACAGAGGAAGTCTAGGGCTAGAATCATTGCTCTAACAATCGCGGCGATACCTCATGCGTGGTTTGAACAGAGTTTTCATATGCCGGCACTACTCACGTAAGTTTTTTTTTTTTTTTCTTATTTAATTTTATTTTGACACTGGGTCACTTTTATTCCTTATACAAGTAATGTAAACATCTCTTGTAATAGAAAAAAGCATGACAGGACCTCTTAACTATGAGATCTGGGGTCAAAAAGATCTCAGATCTTATATTTACACTAAACTGCAATAAAAAAAATATAAAATGTCATTAGAAAAAAAATAAAATAATAATAATAATTCTCCTTTAAGAGCATTGGGCGAAAGTGACGACAACGATATTCCTTTTCAAAGTGCCGCCATATTGTGACAGCGGGCGGTCCGTAAGTGGTTAAAGGCCATGTGTGTTGGGAGTTGGGGGCTGCAGGCTTGCACAAAAGAGGACCTTCCATTTGGTACAGATGATGTGTTTTAAGGCCTGTTTCACACGCGCTTCACCTTGTACAAGAGCAGTGTGAACATCTTGGGCCTGTTTCAAACAGGGCTAAAGCTTGTATAGGAATAATGTGAACAGCAAGCTTTGACAAAGCATTTGCAGAGCTTTCAGCAAGCTTTGATGAAGCTTTTAAAGTACCATACAGCTCAATTTTATACATGTTGAACACAGATCCTAATGCGAGTGTTGATTGCCACTTTAAGCACCTCTTGAAGCTTGTTGAAAGCCTGCTAGCAGCTCGCTTAAAGAATATGTAAACCCAACATTTCATATTCCTGTATGTGCCTGCTGTACCATGTACTTGTATGAAAAAGTATTCAGTTATTTTTGTATTGCTTCCTTTGTGTGAAATCCCTGGGCTTCCTGCCAGTCCCTCTGCTTTCCTATTAAAAACTGATCGCACTAAGCAGGAGAACACAGTGGTCAGTTCTCTATCTATGCTGGGATCTCAGTATGCTCTCTTCCAATGATAACACTTGTCCTGACACCCCCCCCCCCCCCCACAGCCATTCACTGGGAAGCTCGGTGTCCTGCCGCTTCTCCTCCCCCAGCTCTTATGCAGCTGAGAACAGAGGGAATGTGATCACTTATAAAAATAAAAAAATAAAAGACAAAAAAGGTACTGTATATACTCGAGTATAAGTCGAATTTTTCAGCACATTTTTTTGTGCTGAAAGTGCCCCCCTCGACTTATACTCGAGTCAAGCACTTTTCTGCAGCAAAAAAAATAATTTTCTGAACCGACTTTGGGGCCCCGTATCTCAGGGCCACTTCGTGCTAGGAACCCCAAATTTGGTGTGCATACCCAGTTGAACTGGTATCATAACATATCCAAAGCTGAAGTTCCTAGCTCTAAGTGGCCCCGAGATACGGGGCCCCGAAATCTGTTCAGAAAATGTCATTCTCTGCTGCAGAAAAGTGCTTGACATTTTCTGAACCGAATTTGGGGCCCCATATCTCAGGGCTACTTGGTGCTAGGAACCCTAAATTTGGTGTGCAAACCAAGTGGAACTGGTACCATAACATATCCAATGTCATTCTCTGCTGCAGAAAAGTGCTTGACATTTTCTGAACTGATTTTTGGGGCCCTGTATCTCGGGTTCACTTGGTGCTAGAAACCCCAGCTTTGGAAATTTTATGGTACTAGTTCCACTGGGTTTGCACACCAAATTTGGGGTTCTTAGCCCTAAGTGGCCCCGAGGTACGGGGCCCCAAATTCGGTCAACTGTGTCCATCTGCAGCAATGTCATTTCGGGACACTTTGGGTTCAGAGACACCAAATTTTGGCTGCAGCTAGGGGGCACCTAGGAACCCGCAACTACCGAGTTTGAAGTTCAGGGGACCTATGGCTGCAAATGGGCACAGTGAGGCATGCAAATGGGCAAAGTGATGCTGCAAATGGGCATTTTTGACCCTCTTTTCCATTTACAGTAGCTGTGCATTTCTCACCCTCGTCTTATACTCGGGTCAATAAATTTTTCAATTTTTTTGTGGTAAATTAGGGCCTCGACTTATACTCGAAACGACTTATACTCGAGTATATACTTAATTGCGCTAGCAATAAAATGAAAACCAAAAAGTGCTAAGACAACACCATACATGTGATGACAGTGAGTGTGTACATCTTATCTCAAAATATGAACGAATTAAAAGTCCATAATCATAAGCAACAAAAAAACATCCGTGATCAATCCATAATAATATGAATCTCATTAAGGCAAGTTAAAGAAAAGTCCGCTCCATATGTTTCATCACCAACACGCCAGGGATATGGTAGGCCAAAATACTTCTGTTCAGGTATACAGTGACAACGATGAGAGAAGTAATAGATGTGCGCTTACCCCCAGTGTTGGACCTCCCCTGTGGCAAGGTCATACGAGCTTGCAGATTTCACCCTCTGCAGGGATAAGTTGTTGATCTCCTGGTCCTGGCAGCATGTAACGCCGACTTCCGTGTGGCCGGGACGAACCAACTCTCCAAACCTCGGAGGGGGGACTCGGGAATGCAAAAAGTCCAAGAACAGGAGAGGGAGGCAAACGGAGAAAAAACTCCAATAGAGTGATATCGTTTTTAGGGTATTTATTAGTTAAAACATACCACAAGAAATCATTTTAAAATTCAAGTAAAAAATTCCTAAAAAAAGCCGGCATATTCAAAGGCAGAACGCCCGTGCAAACAAATAATTCCAAACACGTGATGGCTAGCACTGCGAGGCCACGCCCTACATGTTTCGTCATACGTGACTTCTACGGGGGCACGGGCGACGCAATGAGCCATCACTTTATATATCGAAAAACGAAACAGTAACCACGCCCACATCTCCACCCATGTCCGTCATTCGACCACGTCATTCGACAGGGCATGTGTGGAGATTCGACGGAGCCGTCAATAAAGACCGCCCACAGGGCGGAACGAACATGAATAGTACACAGGGAAGCATTAACCAAGCCTCATTCTGGCGGACGCCTAACGCGCTTGTAGGCATGCGCAAGGACGAGCCAAGCCTCGATCTGGCTGGCGATAAAAAACGTTCATATAGAGGCTAAACGGAAACCGGAAGGAGTCAAGTGTGTACCCCAGATGAATTCTGGAGATACACATCCGTGTTGAATACGGAACTTCCGGTTCTAAGTGACTGAGACTATCGCTCAAAAAACATTAATATTGAGTTAAAAAATTCTTTTATATTACAAAACCACTCCAACAGTGCGAAAATTATATAATATATATACGTGGCCATTGACCGCAAATTATCCTAATCACCTTAAAAAAATTTTTTATTTTTCCTTTCCGTTTAGAAATAACCTAGACAGCATATGTGTCTAGAGGGGAACAGTGTTCAACCAATATCGTATAGGAGCACAAATCAATTGATTTAGACTCTGTGTGAGCAAAAAATACAGATAATTGGGAATACAGTCTTGTTTCTCAACTGCACAAAAACAGTACCAAGCAAATTATTTTATATGTACCGATAGCCAGAACAAGACTCAGCTCCTCCCCTTACAATATCAAAATTCCGAAACAAATAAAAGAGGAAATAAAAAGAAAAGAAAAAAGGAAAAAAGGAAAAAAAAGGCAAGGAAATAAACAATGAGCATAAAAGTGAAGCAATCCAAATATCCCTAGACCTTCCTGCCAGAAAATAGGGGGAGGGGGGAAGGGGGGGAGGGGAGGGGGGAAGGGTCATTTAAGTCAGCCACCAGGGGTAGTTATTATAACTCGGGGCTCATCCAATCCTATAACGCCCATTCTATCATGCGTTATCAATAAATGCGTTAATCTCAATATCTACATTAAGCCCTTTTGGTTTGAGACACCCCATCTTAAATATCCACCCCATTTCCAGTTTGGATATAGCTCTTCTCTTAGGTCCCCCTCTCCATGGAATACTCAACCTATCAATACCAATAAACTGTGTCCCTCTTGGATCCTTGTCATGTACATTCAAATAATGCTTAGACACTGGATGTCCTATGAATCCTCTCCTGATGTTGCTGATGTGCTCGTTTAACCTGACCTGAAGAGGGCGAACAGTGCGTCCCACGTACTGAAACCCACATGGACAGGTTAAAAGATATACTACATGAGTAGTAGAACACGTAATAAATGATTTTATTGTAAAAGTTTGTGAGGTACTGGTCGCATGGAAATGTGTTACCTTCCGGTCCTTGATGGTATTGACCGTACAAACCGCACATTTCCTACATCTATAATACCCCACTAAGTTCTGGAAAAACATTGGTTTCCTTATTGGAGGATCGCATACACTAGGGGCTATTGCTGCTCTAATAGACGGTAATCCCTTGAAGACTACCTGAGGTCTCTCCGGAAGGAGTGGGCCCAGTACATTATCATTTTTGATTATGTGCCAATATTTATGTATCAGTTTCCTTATTACAAAATGTTGATGAGAGTAGTTAGTTACAAAAGGGCAAGTAAAGTCCTTCTTTGTGGTATTCCCTATCTCTGGACGATCAATTAATAGAGATTCCCTATCCAATCTCTCAACCTCCTCTACTCGCTCCCTCAAAAAGGATGCATCATAGCCCTTTTCTAGAAATCGCTCCGTAAGGACTTGGGACTGAGTCCTAAAATCATTAATAGAAGAACAATTACGTCTGATTCTTACGTACTGGCTTTTAGGGACTGAGTCAAGCCACGCTTTATGATGGCAACTATCTCGCGATATAAATGCATTACGGTCTGTAGATTTGAAATATGTGGAAGTCATTATCTTATCTCCTTCCCCCCTTACTACAAGGTCTAAAAAATTAATCGAACTCTGACTGGATTCATAATTAAAATGGATCCCTCTATCATTTACATTTAAGCCTTCCATAAACTGGTGCAGGGAGTCATGGGTACCATTCCATAGGAGGAGGACGTCATCAATGTATCTTGCCCATAAGACCAATTCTGGTCTACGTTGGGCGTAGATGACGTCCTCCTCCCATTTACCCATAAATAAGTTAGCCAAACTGGGGGCAAATTTTGCCCCCATGGCTACTCCCTTTTTCTGTAGAAAGAAAATGTTCTTATGCCAGAAAAAATTATGAGTTGTGGTGTACTCCAACAGGTCCATAATAAATTTCTTTTGTTTTCTTGGCAGTGTCACGTCCTTGTACAGATAATGCTTGACTGAGGATATACCCCAAGTATGGGGGATCGCCATTCTTTCTACAGATCGGGATTCTTTCTACAGAAAAAGGGAGTAGCCATGGGGGCAAAATTTGCCCCCAGTTTGGCTAACTTATTTATGGGTAAATGGGAGGAGGACGTCATCTACGCCCAACGTAGACCAGAATTGGTCTTATGGGCAAGATACATTGATGACGTCCTCCTCCTATGGAATGGTACCCATGACTCCCTGCACCAGTTTATGGAAGGCTTAAATGTAAATGATAGAGGGATCCATTTTAATTATGAATCCAGTCAGAGTTCGATTAATTTTTTAGACCTTGTAGTAAGGGGGGAAGGAGATAAGATAATGACTTCCACATATTTCAAATCTACAGACCGTAATGCATTTATATCGCGAGATAGTTGCCATCATAAAGCGTGGCTTGACTCAGTCCCTAAAAGCCAGTACGTAAGAATCAGACGTAATTGTTCTTCTATTAATGATTTTAGGACTCAGTCCCAAGTCCTTACGGAGCGATTTCTAGAAAAGGGCTATGATGCATCCTTTTTGAGGGAGCGAGTAGAGGAGGTTGAGAGATTGGATAGGGAATCTCTATTAATTGATCGTCCAGAGATAGGGAATACCACAAAGAAGGACTTTACTTGCCCTTTTGTAACTAACTACTCTCATCAACATTTTGTAATAAGGAAACTGATACATAAATATTGGCACATAATCAAAAATGATAATGTACTGGGCCCACTCCTTCCGGAGAGACCTCAGGTAGTCTTCAAGGGATTACCGTCTATTAGAGCAGCAATAGCCCCTAGTGTATGCGATCCTCCAATAAGGAAACCAATGTTTTTCCAGAACTTAGTGGGGTATTATAGATGTAGGAAATGTGCGGTTTGTACGGTCAATACCATCAAGGACCGGAAGGTAACACATTTCCATGCGACCAGTACCTCACAAACTTTTACAATAAAATCATTTATTACGTGTTCTACTACTCATGTAGTATATCTTTTAACCTGTCCATGTGGGTTTCAGTACGTGGGACGCACTGTTCGCCCTCTTCAGGTCAGGTTAAACGAGCACATCAGCAACATCAGGAGAGGATTCATAGGACATCCAGTGTCTAAGCATTATTTGAATGTACATGACAAGGATCCAAGAGGGACACAGTTTATTGGTATTGATAGGTTGAGTATTCCATGGAGAGGGGGACCTAAGAGAAGAGCTATATCCAAACTGGAAATGGGGTGGATATTTAAGATGGGGTGTCTCAAACCAAAAGGGCTTAATGTAGATATTGAGATTAACGCATTTATTGATAACGCATGATAGAATGGGCGTTATAGGATTGGATGAGCCCCGAGTTATAATAACTACCCCTGGTGGCTGACTTAAATGACCCTTCCCCCCTCCCCTCCCCCCCTTCCCCCCTCCCCCTATTTTCTGGCAGGAAGGTCTAGGGATATTTGGATTGCTTCACTTTTATGCTCATTGTTTATTTCCTTGCCTTTTTTTTCCTTTTTTCCTTTTTTCTTTTCTTTTTATTTCCTCTTTTATTTGTTTCGGAATTTTGATATTGTAAGGGGAGGAGCTGAGTCTTGTTCTGGCTATCGGTACATATAAAATAATTTGCTTGGTACTGTTTTTGTGCAGTTGAGAAACAAGACTGTATTCCCAATTATCTGTATTTTTTGCTCACACAGAGTCTAAATCAATTGATTTGTGCTCCTATACGATATTGGTTGAACACTGTTCCCCTCTAGACACATATGCTGTCTAGGTTATTTCTAAACGGAAAGGAAAAATAAAAAAATTTTTTAAGGTGATTAGGATAATTTGCGGTCAATGGCCACGTATATATATTATATAATTTTCGCACTGTTGGAGTGGTTTTGTAATATAAAAGAATTTTTTAACTCAATATTAATGTTTTTTGAGCGATAGTCTCAGTCACTTAGAACCGGAAGTTCCGTATTCAACACGGATGTGTATCTCCAGAATTCATCTGGGGTACACACTTGACTCCTTCCGGTTTCCGTTTAGCCTCTATATGAACGTTTTTTATCGCCAGCCAGATCGAGGCATGGCTCGTCCTTGCGCATGCCTACGAGCGCGTTAGGCGTCCGCCAGAATGAGGCTTGGTTAATGCTTCCCTGTGTACTATTCATGTTCGTTCCGCCCTGTGGGCGGTCTTTATTGACGGCTCCGTCGAATCTCCACACATGCCCTGTCGAATGACGTGGTCGAATGACGGACATGGGTGGAGATGTGGGCGTGGTTACTGTTTCGTTTTTCGATATATAAAGTGATGGCTCATTGCGTCGCCCGTGCCCCCGTAGAAGTCACGTATGACGAAACATGTAGGGCGTGGCCTCGCAGTGCTAGCCATCACGTGTTTGGAATTATTTGTTTGCACGGGCGTTCTGCCTTTGAATATGCCGGCTTTTTTTAGGAATTTTTTACTTGAATTTTAAAATGATTTCTTGTGGTATGTTTTAACTAATAAATACCCTAAAAACGATATCACTCTATTGGAGTTTTTTCTCCGTTTGCCTCCCTCTCCTGTTCTTGGACTTTTTGCATTCCCGAGTCCCCCCTCCGAGGTTTGGAGAGTTGGTTCGTCCCGGCCACACGGAAGTCGGCGTTACATGCTGCCAGGACCAGGAGATCAACAACTTATCCCTGCAGAGGGTGAAATCTGCAAGCTCGTATGACCTTGCCACAGGGGAGGTCCAACACTGGGGGTAAGCGCACATCTATTACTTCTCTCATCGTTGTCACTGTATACCTGAACAGAAGTATTTTGGCCTACCATATCCCTGGCGTGTTGGTGATGAAACATATGGAGCGGACTTTTCTTTAACTTGCCTTAATGAGATTCATATTATTATGGATTGATCACGGATGTTTTTTTGTTGCTTATGATTATGGACTTTTAATTCGTTCATATTTTGAGATAAGATGTACACACTCACTGTCATCACATGTATGGTGTTGTCTTAGCACTTTTTGGTTTTCATTTTATTGCTAGCGCAATTAAGTTTATTTTTACGTTTGTCACTCTATAGATATTTGGAGTTTTATTTGCAGCTGCACCTGTTCGTTTAGATGCTCACTAGCGCAGGTTGATTCTACAATTTTTACTCGAGTATATACGGTATTTATATTGTTTTTTATGTCTATACACAAGTTTTGCCTTTCAATTCTAATTTAAACTGAATGGGTTGTTTTACAAGGCGATGGTTTACAATCACTTTAAAGTGGCAATTAATACTCCGATTAGGATCTGTGTTCAATATTTACAAAATGGAACTGTATGGTAGTTTAGAAGCTTCAACAAAGCTCGCTAAAAGCTCTGCAAATGCTTTGTCAAAGCTTGCTGTTCACATACAAGCTTCAGCCCCGTTTGAAACAGGCCCAAGATTAGCCTAGTAAATGTGTGAAATTGAGCCTGCTGGCTCTACCTGCTGGCCGGAAATCGGTAAATCGGAAATATTCATTCTGTCCAAAAAAACAAACAGATAAATATTTTTGAAAGTTTTGTTTTAAAAATTCTAAATGAAATAAAGAAAATGCATTACACAATATACATTTTCTTTAATCGAGAAGCCAACAGACAACTATAAAAAGAGTTATGGAAATAGTCGCTCTACTGACACCAACAGACGAGGGTCAGAAACGGTAAGCCCAGCTGTATATTTTTTAAAGGCTTTCATGTCCTGGTTCTAAAGAGTCTTCTAGCCCTGTGTGAATTATTGGTCTGTCTACTGGGCAGGCTGCCAATACATTTTACCCAATGATTTCTGACAGGTGGCTAGAAGACCCAGATTGTGTGCAGAATTCCCAATGAAAAGGACTGTGTTAATAAGTGTCCCAGTGGAAAGAATGTGGAAATTGCCATTTTATCATCCATTTCTTTTGAAGCACAAGCAGAATTCTCAAGGTACATACCTGCATCTCCAGCTGCTGCTGCTGGAGTTTCTCCAGATGCTGAAGGCGCTGTTCTGTCAGTTGGCCCAGCTGCTTCTCCAGCTCACTCACTCTTTCCTGATGATACAATCTTTCCGATGGTTGACTTTGGATCTTGATCGGCTGCTCTGTAAGCTTTGTCAGCTGCCTGTCTGCCTCCTGCAGTTTGTTAAGCAGTTGTGAAACAGAGTTCACCTGGACTTCCAGATCACTCTGAGCCTGCAGGAAACAATGATGACAGATGACCTCAACGTTCACACCAACGCTCAGCTAATACATCAGATCTGTTATCCCAGCACCGATGGGCTGCTATATCCCACTCATATTTTTTATGCCCCATTACCTCTTCTGCCATGTGTTTACATTGTACAGTTCTGCTGCCATGCCTCAGGCCTTCCGTTTCTAAAAAGACTGAATTTTCTTAAAGTCTCCTACATACCCTGCCAGCAGTAAAGTTTCCATTTGCAGACTGGATAAAATACGAACAGCACTGAAATCTATACAGCAGCAACAAAGGCAGCTGAGTTTGGCAAGCAAATATTATACTAAATTTTACATGGCCAGTTCAACAAAACTGACATTTCAATAATTGGCAGACACAAGTAAGCCGATTCATTTTCTAATAATTCTTACACATTTTAGGGAGCTAAGAGACAAAATTGCAATTTTTCAGCAATAATTTTACGGGTGAAAGATACTTACAAAGCCAATGTGTGAATAAACTCACAAATCTACCCAAAAACACAAATCTTGGATGCTGAGAGTGGTGTACGCTTAGATAGGGTTAAGTCACCCATAGAGGGTTCAAATCTCAGCTGGTTCAGCAGGAACTGGCCGAGATTCGAACCCTGTATGGGCAGGCTGAATGTACCAAAGTTGATTGATCAATCAACTTGGGTACAACCAGCCTGTCAAATTTCTGCTATTATTGCCAGCGGTTATTATAGCTGCTAGCACTAGTCATTGTGTTCTCCCAGCGGGGGGCGGCTAAATGGCTCCACGGGAGGGATTCCTCCTTCAACACTGACTGACCCGTGGTTGCAGGAATGAAAATGACTCCGTTTATGGCCAGCTTTAATGTTGAATGCCAGGAGGGATGTGCTGTAAGCACAGGGTGGGGAATTGAGTAAAGAGGCTGGGAAGGTATTCATTGTGACTGAGAGGGAAAAGGGAGGAGATGTTGAAAAGGAGACAAGCACTATCAGTAGAGGTGAGGGGGTCGGGAAGGGATGGGCTGTCGAGCAAGGGGTATGGAGTAATGCACTGTTATTGGGATGTGATGTGGATGGCGAGGGGTGCACTGTGACCAGGAGGGTGAAGTGACTGTGGAGGGATGTACTATGACTGGAATAGGACGGGGGGAGGGGGGTCGTGCGAGTATCCAGAGAGAGGTGGGCTGTAAGCAGGAGGTAGGAAGAAACAAACTGATTGGATTTCAAGGCAGGTGGTGAGGGGAGACCTGTGATCAGAGGGTGCAGAGGGATGCACCGTGACTGGGGAATGAGGTTAATGGGGAGGGATGCATTGTGACCAGGAGGGTGAGGTGACTGAGATAGGATGCACTGCGACTGTGATTTGGGGTTTAAAAAAAAAAAAAAAAAAAGAAGATGCACTGTGAACAGGGGGTTTGAGGAAAGATTCTCTGTAATCTGGGGGTGCTGTGACTTGGAAATAATGCAGTAGAAGAGGTAAGGATGTAGTGAAAGCAGAGGGAGAGATGGCAATGAGAAAGTGTGTAATGGACAGGGAGGAATAAATAAAGAGTAAGCAGGGGCTGGGGTGGACAGAGAGTGTTGCCGTATAAATGGAGTGTGAGGTGAGGTGGCTGGGAAGGGATGCACTGTGGAAGAAGTCAAATTCTTGAATTAGAAATAATATGCAGTACTTCCTGTGTGGCTTAGACCATTTTTGATTTTCTCTGAGCATTCATTTAGCAAAGATGGTGACTACTGTTCTAACTTAAAAATGGCCACTGAAGGGAGTACCTACAAATCTGCACATTGAATATCAGCATGACAATATAGCAAATATAAGTAAAAATGGGAAATGACATCAAGCGATCATTACATTAATAACTCAAAATGTACACTTACTAAGATTAAGTATTAGAAATTCTGTTTACAGTTAGTTTCAATGTAACTACTGTTTCATGCAACACTGGCCACAAGTAGAATGTACAGGATAAATATAGTGATAGTGATACTTATGTATTACCTTCAGGACTGGGGCAGTGGCAGCAATAGCAGCAGCAGTGACAGCAGCAATAGTGGCTGATTGGACTTCAATGTGCCCAGCCTTCTCATCTGCTGAGCCTGTAGACTTCTTACTGCTGGTCACAGCATCCTTAAGCAACTGAACACGCACTTCTTTAGTCACAGGGCCGCTCTGTACTCTGTAGATTAAAAATACATTCAGCACAAACATTCACACAAATAAATAAAAAAATTAAAATAAAAATAAAAATAAAACAGATAAAATTTAAAAAATAACATTCTGGGGGGCATGGTCTAGGCATGCAAGGGTGAATAAGTGCGGCGCTTGGACTCCGCTCTACCTGCTTCAAGTAACAGCTTTTACAGTGGCTCCCCTTGGGGTTTGAGAGCCCCCAAAATTGGCACGCAAGTGGCAGATGTTTCTACAGCCACAACGTACACTGAGGCAGTGCACCAGCTCCATGGACACCCTTTTCCCAGACGGCCGCAAGGAGCCGGCCACTTCGTCCAAGGTGGCGCCAGAGCAGGATCCATGAGACAACTAGCGGCAGCCAGAGTGCTCTGACTCTCCGATCCCCTCACCAAGGTCAGTGACTGCCTCTTTTCTTCGTTCTGTTTCCCCTTATCCATCAGATTGCAAAAGACAGGAGCTCCGATATGGGGGATATTGTAGGGGATCGAGGCCTCTCCCCACTAGCGATGACTTGGGGAGGTTCATCAGCAGAATAGAGAGAGCCTTTAAAACAGGACATTGAAAATTTGCAGGCTGAAACTACACAGTTGGGTGGCAGAGTAGAATCTCTTGAAACCAAATTAGAAGAGATAATTCCTTTCCCCACACTGCTTAGAGATAAATGCACTGCACAGATTATGAAAACAGGAGCAGAAGAGCTAATGTTCAAATACAGGGTCTCCCTGAGGCTACAGCACCTAAAGATATCATCCCAACTTTACAAGGAATCTTTAAGAAGATCTATTGAAATCGACAGCTACCATAGGGTGCTACGACCTCCGGCTCAAGACCCTGACAAATGAAGGGACATTGTGAAAGAGAGCATCATGTACTACATGCACACCAAGCCTTACTTTGATTTTGATGGTGCCCAGCTCTCTTTCTACCCAGACTTGTTCAGACATACCCTAATGCAAAGCAGAGCTCTATGGTCTCTTGGCCACTCCATACTGCTGAACTGCCTTACTGATGGGGATTTCCCTTTTCTTAATGTGTAAAAGAATGGCAGGCTGTATACTCTTATGCCGCGTACACACGGTCGGACTTTTCAGCTACAAAAGTCCGACAGCCTGTCCGACAGCCTGTCCGACAGACTTTTGTCAGACTTTTGGCGGACTTTTGTCAGACTTTTGGCGGACTTTTGTCAGACTTTTGGCGGACTTGCGGCAGACTTTTGGCGGACTTGCGGCAGACTTTTGGCGGACTTGCGGCAGACTTTTGGCGGACTTTTGGCGGACTTGCGGCAGACTTGCGGCAGACTTGCGGCAGACTTTTGGCGGACTTGCGGCAGACTTTTGGCGGACTTGCGGCAGACTTTCTTACGAACGGACTTGCCTACATACGATCACACAAGAGTCCGACGGATTCGTACGTGATGACGTACACCGGACTAAAATAAGGAAGTTGATAGCCAGTAGCCAATAGCTGCCCTAGCGTGGGTTTTTGTCCGTCGGACTAGCACACAGACGAGCGGATTTCTGGGCCCGGCGTAGTTACGACGTAAAGATTTGAAGCATGTTTCAAATCTAAAGTCCGTCAGATTTGCGGCTGGAAAAGTCTGCTGAAAGTCCGCTGAAAGTCCGGGGAAGCCCACACACAATCAAATTGTCAGCCAGCTTCCGTCGGACTTTTGTAGACGAAAAGTCCGACCGTGTGTACGCGGCATTAGAGATAAGGAAAATCTGCCTCAATTCCTTTCTCAACTGAACCTACCCACAAGCCAACATACCAGACTGGCAACACCACCAATATTCCGATACCAGACCTTTCTCAACTATGGCAGCAGGTTCATGGGAAAGTCCAGAATGGAATTCGTTCTGGCACACCTTAACCCATGGCCCAATCGGCATCGTCTTGGCCTGTATCCAAAGTTCCTGCTGGCCTTCTCAGTTCCTGCTGGCCTTCTCAACGCTTGTTGCTGGTCTCGAACATGACTGGAAGCTGGCCATAGTCTGTTATCATTCTGTTTTTTGGTTAAGAGAGACTTCCCTGAAATATCTTTATGACCCTTGTGCTTTGGTTGGGGCATTTGCGTTTACCACCAATTTTTCCTTCCTACCCCCCCCCCCCTCCCTTACCTTACCTTACACACTCCCTCTTTTGTAATCTCTCTGTACCTGTGATAATCTTTTTCTTCATAAAAACTACACGTGATTAGAATACATGTCCACACTCTATGTCCTATATACCCCCAATAGGTTTAACTCTATTTAGTTAAGTAGAGTACACCGCACTCCCAGTCAGGCTCCCCACCTCCTTGGGGTATCCTTGCTAGGGACTAGTATATCTGTATTTGCTTGTATCATTGTTTACCGATTATGGTTTTGAGGGTTTCTAAGTTTGTTTTTAGGACGCAGATCCAATGGCTGAAATTTCTTTCCCATTCAGACACGAGAAGCTTCAACAGATCCAGGAAAGACTCATTATGGCGGCATTAAAGGTGGTCCCTTATAATGTTTGTGGTCTATGTTCACCTAACAAGTGTAGCAAACTCTGGCTTGAACTCTGTAGCTACACAAAAACAGTATGAATACATTGTTATTATAAGGCCATTGTGCTTCCGAGGATCCTTGATTGACATCATCATGTCACTGATAAACTCTGGGTCCTTGTTAAGAAATTTAGGGCAGGAAGGAATCTGTCTCACGCTTCGTGGGTCAAGAGTGAATTTAGGGGACTGGCCGAGCATGCCTCTCCCACTACGGTACATAACCTGCTCTTCTGGGAAAGCAGGGCTGGTGCCCCATCTCCCCCTTGGCACCACTTAGAGGTTTCTCCTTGTTTTTACCAGGTGAACATCTCTCCTTTTTTTTTTAGGACGTGGGCCAGGGATGGGGAGGTGCACTGCAGCCAGTTCCTGCTAAATGACAATACTACCACTGGAAACTCTAAAAAGGGGAATATGGGAGATTCCCACTGGATGCCTGGCATTATATATAACTCCATCATTTCTTCTATAGTCAATCTCCTAATATTTGCTCAGTATCCATACTTATGTCCCATATGACCTTTGAGAAGCCCAGATCTTAAGCTCTATCTTGATCTTATACAAGTTAGTTTCATCGGTAGACCCTCAAGTGAAACTTATGCTGGCCATACACTATACGAAAAATCGGCCGAAAAATCGTTCGTATAGACACTTCGTTCGTTTTTCGGCAAGTTAATGGGCACAAATCGATAATCGTTTGTGACGTTTTTGTGGTAAAAAAACGAACGGGAAGTTTGGTAAATTCCTGCCGAACGTACGATAAATTGCAAGGTTAATGTGTTTCCCGTCCGAACTGTCTGCACTAGGTATATGTAAAAAAACGAACAAAAAATTATTTATTCATGTCCACTGAACAATTTATCGGTCATTATATGATGGCACGATCGTTTGCGGTCACGGTCGAACGTTCGTTTTTCGAAAATGGGTTCGGCCGATTTTCTGTATAGTGTATGGCCAGCATTACTCTTGGTAAAAAAAAGGATCCCAATAACCCTAACCTAATACTTAAGGGATCCATACATGCAAAACTTTCTTCTGACACCAACATAAGCTTTGTGTTGGGAACAAATTCTGCTTACACATCAAATGGCATTTTCCAACCAAAACGTGGTGCTGTATTTTCAGGTAAGTGTTCAAAATTCCAAATCAGTAGCATGTTCAACATGTGCCATAGCTCTTGTATTTAAACAAACTTGGGGCACACTTTAAGAGTGCTAAATGACTCTTATTTCTTTCACCTGGCATCTACCTCTTGCACCTAATTGGCCTGCTTTCTAAATCCAAATGGCTGGAGTGGTCATACGCTGATGCGGTTACCTTGAATCAAAGCCTGAGAAAATGCAGGCCAGCATGTTGTCTGTTTCCAAGTGCAACCCTCATTCTGTGCCCATTACAGCCTGCCCCTTTTAGAGCATAGTATAAATAAAAGGTAGCAGGGGTTTCTAAGGTTTTTTTTTTTTTCTGACTAGACTCCAAATGGATTACCCTATAGGTCCACATACCGCCTTCATCAGACCATCAAAATTATCATAATCACAAGCTTGCTACAGCTAGTGAGGTTTTTGTGTACTCAAAATATGGGCACATTGCAGTGCTACTCCACATCACAGCCTGAATTTTACAGCCTATTCAAAGGCTACCAAAGGCCGTGGTGTGGAGCCTGCCGTGTCCTATGGAGTTCTCTCTACCCAACACTTTGGAAAGAACTCCATAACTGAGAGGAGGGGCCAATCACATGAGTTTGATAGACTATTTTTTCCCTTTCGTTGTTATCAATACTCTCTGCTTGCTTTGAAGTCCAGAAGCAAGCAAGGCACAAGGCATATTTGTAACACATGTTGGTACGGTTTATAAATGTACATTTTTAAAGCAGCAGTATGGCTATGGTAAGGCCATACCTCTGCTTTATAACTAGGGCCCATAGTGTTGAGGTACAGTTAGAGACAATGTTGCCCAAGTGTCATCTGACACATCGAGTGGATTTATCCACTTTGATTTGAGGTTCATTAATGCAGAAAATAAGGTTTCTATTCTTTAAATATTTTTTTAAAGATCCAGGCCTATACCACCATCATTTGGCTCCCATATCCCCAAAAAGGGTAATGACACCTCTGGTTCAAAACACTTGATCTACAAGAAACAAAAAACTGCGCAAGTTTTAAATGGCTAGAACTAACAAACATAAATCTTTTTTTTTACAGCGCAATTAACTAGCTAACTGCACAAGCAATGTTATTCATACACCAGTGAACAAGGCTATAAGAGAAAGAGAAAAATGATGAATGTATTGCCTACCTTGTGTTTAAAGCTGCCAAGAGAGATTTCTTTTGACCAGTAGTAAACTGTGAAATCTGGACTTCTTTGTCTTAAAAAAAAAAACACATTTATAACTCACAAAAAAAGAAATGACAACAGCTCAGTCAACTTTAACTGGAAAGGGGGGGTGCAATGGCAGTAGTTTTCCATTAAGTACAAACTAACCTGCCCAACACTTATTACTAACCAGCAAAGACGCCCTGTCAAGGGTGTTTCCAATTTACAATACAAACAGTAGTCTCAATATGTTTGTGGAAATTGCCATACTTATCAAGCTGCCCTTGTGTTGTATTTTTAACGATATACCATAGTAATATTTTATTTTTCCAGACAGTAGATGGAGCTGTAGGCTCTGTTATCTTGTAATTGCAAAACTTGACAGGGAAACATTTCCTCTGTGCTCTGTCAAAAAGCAGATAGATTGAGAGGGGCTGAGAAACTCCATTGTGTTGCTGGTAAATTTCCAGCAGTTTCTAATATGGATTGCTGGGTGACAAGAGCACAGAGATTTTAAACATGGTGCTATGCATTTACCAAGGTATAATGTTATATTTGGTTGTTTAATGTTCATAGAGAAATTCTAGGGTAAACTTCTTTAAAAAAACATTGAGGGCCCGTTCACACCACGTGCAGTGCAGTGCTTTTTTTTTTTCATCAAAAATGCATGGAAAGTAGGTCATATGGGTTCTAACGACACCAGTGCAGTACATTCCAGCAAAAAAAAAAAAAAAAAAAATACAACATGCTGCTTTTTCCCTGGACAGAACTGTACTGGAACACGGTAAAAAGCATAAAAAAAAAAAAAAAAAATGCATCAAAAACGCACCGGACCCCAGTACAGTAAAAAAAAAAAATAAAATATATGTGATTGCATCAAAAAAACATACCGGAGCACATCAAAAACGTGTTAACGCGCATGCAGAAATGTATCCGGAACGGTTCTGGAGGACGTTTTTGTAGTGTGAGCGGGCACTAAACCATTGACCCAAAACTATTAATGCTGAATTCAAGTTATGGATATTTTTTCACAGTTACATTGATCCAGTGTGGATTAATGCAAATATTCATATTCCAAACCCGACTGGTCCCTGTGGAAGCAGAGATTCACTGCAGTATCCACAGCTATTACAGTGACCACAGGAGGTTGCTTGCTCTGCATGGGTGCTATTCAGACAACGTCTTACCTTTTCCTCAATAGATGCAAAAGGTGCTTTATTTGGACAAGCTAGAGAGGCGAGGCGGCGACACCTCGATCTTCACCTCGTTCAATCATAGAACGAATTCTAGTATATAGTGTTCACTATACAGCAAGGCAGCCACTTGGCATGGGACCCAGTAGATAGCGAGGATCACTGTAATAGGGGCAGCTACTAAAGTGATTCTCCGCTTCACCAGGAATCAGCCAGATATGGAATTTGCTAAATTATTTGTACAAGGTGGACCAATGTAACTATGCAAAAATAGTCCATAGCTATAGCTAGTTATATAGCCTATATACAGCAATATCACATTTAGCAAAGGGTTACTCACTTTTCTGCCTGATGCTCTCATGTGTCTTCTTCTTGATCACATGGCCATTTGTATCATCTTGAAAATGTTTTGTCACAAGAACCTTTCAAACAATAAAAGAAGAAAAAAAAAACAATCAAATTACTTTTAACGGGGGGCGTGGCCTAGCAGGGCATGTGAACAGTCGTGTTCGACGGAGCTCCCGCTGTTGATCCTACAGAGAATCCTATCCTCGCCACACACAGCGCCCGCAAAAGCACGGTACTGACCCCCAACAGTCACTAGAAGCCGGCGGACCCGAAAACGGCAACTAAAACGGGTATGATGACTCGGGGGAACCGAGGAGACGCCGCAGCTTCGGCCTCCCAGGAATTCCAAGATGGCGCCGGACACCCTCAGCCGCAGAGGACTCCACGAGGCCAGGAGAAGAAACCGGAGCAAGGGGGTAAGCTACCTAAACCCCCTAAAACGAAAGACCAGCCCAAAGACATGGTATATTATGCTCAGAAAATGGCAGGAACCCTAGAAGCTACACTGGCTGATTCACAGCATACAACAGTGTCAGCGATGCAAGCAGACAGAGACACTGCAGACAGGCTAGAAGACACTGAATCTATGGAATCTGTTCCTGACCCTATGCCTGCCTTGTTTGATATGCAGACAGAGGACAGTCCCCAACCATCACTGAGTGATATCCTGCAGGCTGTTCATAAATGCACAGCATCGGTGGATGATCTTAAAGAGAAATTTGGGGGGCTGCGGGAAACGGTCTCTTTATTACGCCATGATTTGCAAAAGATCAGAGAGAGAACCACTGCAGTAGAAGGGAGAGTGAGTGACATGGAAGATCACATGCCCCATCTGAACAGAGAAGTGAGGGTGGCAGCTCAGCAGGCCCACCAGGCGTTTGATAAAACAGATGACATCGAGAACCGCCTGAGACGCAACAATGTTCGCATTGTGGGGCTCCCCGAGAAGGTGGAGGGAAGGGACCCCACTAATTTTGTTGAAGGCTGGCTGCAGGAAATCTTTGGGAAAGAGGCGTTCTCACCCCTATACGCGATAGAAAGGGCACATCGGGTGCCGCCGCGACCTCTTCCACCTGGCAGTCCCCCGAGGTCAGTGCTTGCCAGACTCCTGAACTACAGGGACCGTGAGGTGGTGCTTCGATTGGCCAGAGAAAAGGGAGCAATACACTTTAATGGAGCTAAAATATCCTTCTACCCGGACTTTTCCGCAGAAGTGCAGCGAAAAAGGTCTAAATTCATGGAGGTTAAGAAAAGATTACAACGTCTACAGTTAAAGTACGCCATGCTTTTTCCGGCTAAGCTGCGCATCACAGCAGGAGATCAAAATCACTTTTTTGAAAACGCCCAAGATGCAGCGGAGTGGCTAGACCGTAATGAGCAGGGCCTCCGAAGACCACAAAGGGAAAATGGAGACGGATGACGTAATCAAATCCACACTAATTGGGCATAGAAGGGCGCCCTATCACTTGTGCAGTCCTACAGAGTTCAAAGAGGACTTATGATCAAAATTTCACCACCAGCGAATGGCAGTTTAATTGCAACATGTGTTTCAACAATCATAAGTTTACCCGCCTATTTGGCGTGCATGTCAGTGCAAAGTGCGCACTAGACCTACTGTTCAGGTTGCTGTGGCACAGATATCTTTGCCCTGTTGGCAAAAAGTTGAAGGTTAACGATCAAAGCCTGTGGATGCTGGGAATCTTCTATTACGCCAAGTTAGAAATCACAAGATCACTGACTATAATTCACTTATTGATTCAACAGCATAATCGCAGGAAAGCGCAGTGGCGCAGAAGTTTGTTTTTCAGTTTTTTTCTACATCTCCGGTGTACGGGTCTTTTTCACATGGCCCATAAGGTGCTAAGTCAGGTGACGCTCACGTCTGAACTCAATACAGCCCACATCAGGGGCGTTAAGGGAAATGTAAATGAGGATGCAGGAATGTTTTATATGCATAGATTAACTCACAATGTATTGGTATGGCTAGTACACCTATAATGTCTTGGAATGTGCGGGGGGTAAATGATCCTTTGAAGAGAACAATGATATCTACAGTCATGCATAGGATCCACCCAGCCATAATTGGCCTGCAGGAAACTCACCTGCAGAACAATACGGTTAGTTTTCTGCAGTATGCATGGGTGGGAAAAGCTTATCATTCCACATACTCCGCTTTTTCCCATGGAGTAAGTGTACTGATACACAAGGCCATAGCATACCAAGAGCTAGACTCTTTGATAGATATATCCGGTAGATTTATATTTCTCCATTGCAAAGTATATACAGTTACTATGATTTTGGCATTTGTATATATACCACCCCCGTTTTCGCGAGAAGTGTTGCAGCTACTGGTTTCATATGTGACTAATAAACCTGACATTCAAATACTAATTATGGGGGACTTTAACTGTTGCCTAGACCCAAGAATAGACAGACATCCGCCTATGGTCCCACCTAGGGGAAGTAGGGGAACTGCCCTTAGCCGTCTCTTAATGGAAATAGGATGGACTGACTTATGGCGGGTTCGCTACCCAAATCATAAGCAGTTTTCATGCTTCTCCAAGACACATGGTTCTCGGTCCCGTATCGACCTCTGTATCGGCACCCAAGACATGGTAGGATACACCTCGAGGGTGGAATACTACCCACGGGGGGTATCGGATCATTCCCCTCTAGTCATTTGGCTGAATGCGCAACCCTCCAGTCTACGGTCTAAGGCCCCATGGAAACTAAACGCCTTCTGGCTTAAACTATTCACTTCACATGAACGGATAGAGGCTCAGATCCATAAATTTCTTAGAATACATAGACAGCACACAGATATCCTGCACAAATGGGAACAGCCTAAAGCATACTGTAAAGGACTATTTATTCAGGAAATAAATATGGTTAAACAAAATACCTCGGTCCTGCTAGAGCAGGCGGAGGACTTGGTGAGTCGACTGGAGTTGGCATTTGTGAATGATCCCACTGACTCTGCAAGGGAGGCATGGATCGCGGCTCAGGATTCCTTAGACCGCGTGCGATCCTCCGCTGCAGAACGTAAGAGATTTTTTTCGAAACTGGCGTTTTATGAGGAGGGAGAAAAAACAGGCCGCCTATTAGCAAAAATTGCAAAATCACAACAACAATCACCGGCTATAGGAGCCATACGAGCTACCAATGGCAGAATAGTTAATGCTCCTGATGATATCATCTCTGAGCTGGCAAATTTCTACAGGGATCTATACAAATCTAGAGAGACATACTCTGATGATGATCTTAATGCTTTTATGGCTAACATAAATCTACCCACACTATCTGTTGAGGCGAGACGACACCTGGACGCTCCAATAACTATTGAGGAGCTCCAGGTGGCGGTGAGTTCTTTCCCTACCTGTAAGGCGCCAGGGGAGGATGGTCTCCCAATGGAGGTATACTCTCAGTATGGAGAGGAACTGTTGCCTGAACTCCTAAAGGTCTTCAATACCAGCTTGGATAGGGGTAGATTGCCAGATTCCATGACCAAGGCAAATGTGATTTTACTGCTTAAGCCAGGGAAGGATCCTGTTGACCCGGGCTCATATAGGCCCATATCCTTACTTCAAAGTGATGTAAAAATCCTTGCTAAGGTCCTAGCAATTCGGGTCAATGGGATAATATCCTCAATCATACACCCAGACCAGGCTGGCTTTATGCCGCAGAAGTCCACAGCTACAAATCTTCGACGGCTATATATGAATATGCAAATACAGGCTGACAATGAGGGACACAGAGTTTTTCTATCCTTAGACGCCAATAAGGCATTTGACAGCGTTAGCTGGAGATAGTTATGGGCGACGCTGGACAAATTTGGTTTTGGGCGGCGGTTTATAGCATGGGCAAAACTATTGTATGCGGCTCCTCAAGCCAACATTAGAATAGCGAATAGGATGTCAGAAGCTTTTGCTCTGGGTAGGGGGGACGAGGCAGGGATGCCCGCTGTCCCCCCTGCTCTTTGCGATCGCAATAGAACCTCTGGCGGCTCAAATAAGGGACAGTCCACGGATAGAAGGATTCAGGTATGGTGACTTGCACGAAAAGCTCATGTTATACGCGGATGACATGTTGCTATTCCTGGGAGACACTAGTCAATCACTACTGGGGGTAATGGATATAATAGAGCAATTTGGACATTTCTCGGGCCTGACTATAAATTGGTCTAAATCGGCTCTGATGATGCTGGATGAGAGCCGGGATGTGAGTCTGCCTGACTCTTGGCCCATTCCAACCACCACTGGATTTAAATACATGGGCGTCCAGATATCCCCTTGTGTTGGGGACTTCTGCTCTTTAAATATATTCCCATTACTATCTCGCTTTCGTGACAAAATAAATACAGTGAACAACTTAATGATGTCACTAGCGGGCAAGGCAAATCTCATTAAAATGATTTTAATGCCCCAGCTATTATATTTCCTTCACAACTCACCAGTAGTGATACACTTAAAAATTTTCAGAGTAGTCAATACCCTTTTTCGAAAACTGTTATGGCACAACAAAGCTCCCAGAGTCCGGATAGAGCAGTTGCAGTGTCCAAAGGATGGCGGAGGGTTGGCGGTCCCCAACCCTTGGCTATACTATATTGCGGCGCAGCTGCAACATCTTGTGGGATCTATGACGCATGAACCAATGGGCTCAGCAGCACGACTGATGCTTTTTGCTACGGGCGCTGAGACCATTCCTCTGGGTCTAGAGGCTCAAATATTTGCAAAGTCAAACAAAAAAAATCCGACACTATCCCTGGTACAGAAAATATGGAACAAGAGTAGACAATTACAAGGGGTGCAGGGATTTACAGAATACAGCCCAATATGGGGAAACCGCACCTATGTGGAATTGGCTAAGTTACAGTGTGAGCCCAGATGGAAGGCCCACGGGGTGACCATGCTCTCTCACATATTTAAAAATGGTAAACTGATGTCCTTCATGGAACTGCAGAAAACATTTGGGCTCCCAGACACTATGTACTACCCCTATTTACAGCTTAGGCACGCAGTTGCGGCACAGGGAGACGCAGGGGAGTGGGAACTTTGTCCCACGCCGGTGTTCCATGTGTTGCAATCATCCAGTGTAACTAAAGGGATCATTTCCACGTGTTACCAGATGCTACTTGCCAAGTACCTGGATGCCTACCCATGCAAGGCAATCGATGCATGGAGAAGGGACCTGGGTCAGGTAACTGAGGATCAATGGGAGGAAGCGTTACAGGCCATACCCACGTGTTCCCTCAATGTTGCACAAAAAGTGTCCCAACTTTATATAATACTTAGAGTGCATTACACTCCATCCAAGTTGCACAGAATGGGCAGAGTTTCGGACCCCATATGCTGCCGATGTCGGCAGCACAATGCGGATCTTATCCATCTTCTGTGGCGATGTCCGAAGCTCCATCGGTACTGGCATGAGGTGATTGGTACAATAAATGGAGTGTTCCAGACGACAGTACCGGTGGATCCTGTGCAATGTTTGTTGGGGGTATTGGATGAGGTAATCCCAGAGGAACAAACTAAAGTGGCTGTATCCAGGGCTTTATTCCAAGCTAGAAAACTTATACTAATGGCATGGAAATCTGCAGTACCGCCCTCTGTCAAAATGTGGATAACACATATGGGTAAAACTCTAATTATGGAAAAATACATATATCAACACAGAGGCTGCCCACATAGGTTTGAACGCATTTGGTCAAGTTGGTTGGACACGCCTGGACTTAGTCCGAGAGAACTAGTCATGACGAGGCTCCTACAGGGTCCTTAGATAAATAAAATAAATGTGAAAAGAAAGGAGGTACAATACATGCGAACTGGAAGGAGGATGGGTGTTAACTATACTTCTTAATATGGAATAATGAAAATCAGTGGGCTATATAGTAAAACTATAAGAACCTATGCTTTACATTGTATGAATATGACACTGAAATGTAGAAAATTGTACACCGGAAGATGTATTTATGTAAAATGTTCAATAAAAACCTTTCTGATTTTAAAAAATTACTTTTAACATTATCCATTTTTTCCCTTTACTTGAGAAATACCATCTAGAGAAAGAATAAACCTAAACATACAGTTTAGGCAAACATGAAACCTTTGCATGCAAACTGGCTCATCATTTCTAAATTGCTTAAAGGCTCCTAAAGCGGACCTTCAGTCATTTTTTCATCTTTCCATCTATTAAATCTTCTGCCCTTGTTGTTTCAACTTTGGATAGTAAAACATTTTTCTCTTCTACCAGTAAATACCTTATACAGCCCACTTCCTGTTTCTTGTCCGGTCATTAGCCTAGGCTTATGATATCATGAACAGCTCTCTCCCTCACTCTGGTGAGAGTTTGCCAGGAAGGGAGGGGAGGCGAGTCATAAGAGGGCCAATGAGAGCTGCAGAGCTGGAGGTGCACCTCTGTATGTCTGTGTAAATCCAGAAGTGAACAGGCAGCAGCTTCAGCTGCCCACAGTTAAAATGGTTGCAGCCAGACTCAGTGGAGGGAGATTTCTGCAGCATATTTGGCATATACAGAATCACAGTATATATAAAATAATATGCAAAGTGGTTGGAGGGAAGCTTCAGAATGGCAAAGATGTTTTTTATTACAAATTATGTGAGCAGACTGCAGTTCCTCTTTAAAGAGCATAACTTATTTTTTCCTCTGTCTGTCGGTCTTATAGCTGCACCATCTTTAATGTTAAGTATTTTTAGGGTGTGCCCCCCAAGTCTATCTTTGTTTTACTATTGTAAGGGTCCTGACCAGATCTTGGGCTGGAACACCCCCTCCCCCCGCCATTACCTCTTATTAGTGTCCACCTGAGTTATAGGAGGAGTCCTTTAGTTCTCCCACACAGAGGAGTGTATTTCTCCCATGGTTAAGAAGCAGGATCTTTCATTCTATGAATAGTGTAGGACCTACTGATATTGGGGTACTTTGACTTGAGCCAAAAATTAATGGGCTAAAATCGCACTGCACAGAATCGCATGTGATTTGCACAGGAGTGTGAATCACATTGCGATGTGACGGTGTGAACTGGGGCTTATGCAGAATTTACTGCAATATTTTTTTGTCAGGCGAAAACAAGGAGCCAAGTTATCAGGAGTTAGAAAGTTAATCCTTCTCACCTTTGGAGAGCGGGAGTTCTTGGATGTTCTATTTTTCTGTACTGATGAACCACTAACAGCATCTGAAAAACAATTATGCATAGATTTTAAGTCAGGTATAAATGCATGCAAATGCAACATATTCATATAATATAATAAAGGTTTGATGGTCCAGGATAAATCCCAATAATGCTGCAGCTTTCAGAACTGCTACAAAAAGGTGCCTGGAAACGTGTCATCAGACAAAACTGCATAGTTCATTTAAGCCTGTGATGATTGCTTGCTTCCTGCAAAGTCATACAAATTAACTGTGTTGGCTGATGACAGAAAGCAGGGTTCTCAGTGAAGAGCTTTAGAGCTATACAGAACCCGCAGATCCTGTACGCCAACCGCTCATAGCACTCTGCTTCTGGTCTTCTCTACTCCTTTTCCTGTCCATCACTTAGTGTCTCCTTGTCACCAGCTTTAGCTTAATGAGGGGGAACGTATAGTGCATTTTCAGGGAGCATATAGTTTCAGTCATCGCAGCATTCACCTTAGTGTAACATTTGATGTGACTTTATCATACATGCTTGTTCTAACAAATTTGTGTTTCTGTATTAACTTGAGATTTGTAGATTATTGGTGGTTAAAGTGTTACTAAACCCACAACAGTAAAATCAGTCTGTATATGCAGTAAAGCATGATTGTTATACTCACTGTGGAACCTAATGGGGATAATCCTCTGCATTGTGTAAAAAGGCTGTTTGATCCTGTCTTCTCTGATCTTCCCCTTCTTCCACAGTCCCCAATCTATCTGCTTATAGAACTGGGGATCGACCGATATCGTTTTTTCAGGGCCGATACCAAATTTTTCGGCTGCCTTTCAGGCCGATAGCTGCTACTAAGTGTCGATATTCTGTACATCACCATCACCTGCCATCTGATGCAGCATGTCACTTGCCACTGTCACCCAGATGCAGCTTGTCACTACATATACTACTTCTGGCAGCCTCTCCCCAGCGTCGTCCGAGCGGGTAAACGTCCTCATGCGGGCGGGCAGTGAGAGATGAGGTAAATATCTCTCTGCTCACCCATGGCTGCAGCTCTGTCAAGAGCAGCCTTCACGGCCCTGCTGTAGGGGCGGAACAGCGGCGATGCGAGGCGGGCAGTGAGAGATGATTTCATCTGTCGCACCGCTGACAGATTGGCAGAGACTGCAGCGTGCGATGCACGGGGACAGGGGGAGGAGGTCTGACCAATATCAGCAATATCAGTACGTTTCTGACCAATACCGATAATTTGAAAAATGTGAATATCGCACCCCCCTCGATAATCGGCCACTCAGATAATCAGTCGACCCCTAGATAGAACAGAGCCTTAGGGGCAAGCTGCACGTGCTCAGTTTTGTGTGTTTTGCTAGAGTTCGTTTTTTTTCTAGAGAGGGTGCATGTGATCAGTACAGGGCCAATCAGTACTATCCAGACAGGGGTCCTGCAGCCCCATAGGACAGTCAGAGTAGAACGAAAACTCATCCTACAAGCTTTAATCAGACACTGATAGAAGACACAAGACTGCTATATACTGCTGATGAGAAAAGGTATTTATATTGACTAAAATAATAGAATTTCCATGTTTTGTGTACCGTGAGACCAGATATAGTGAATGCAGGGTCCTGGGTTTAGTAACACTTTAAGTGTATGAAAAAGATTTTAAACCTTGTATATACATGCATTTCATTTTGTATACTTTGTCTACTGCAGCTAACATCCTTGGCATCGTACTAAAGCAGGCCATACATAATTCACTTTTTTCCCTTCAACCAGCAGGTTGTGACTTTGTTCTGCATGTACAAAGCATAGGTTTCCCTAAATCCCAACTCTAGGGCTGGGGTTCCCCCTTTCTTTTCTTGCCCCCCACCCCCCTTAAAAGCACCCCTGGCAAACTTTTTTCTAGGTATTTGCAGTCTAGACTGATGGTATCACAGTTCCTACTCGCCACCTTGTTCCTCCGACAGTGGACAGATCCTAAATGCTGCAGAGCAGAGCCACATCAGTCCTTTGCCGATCTCTCCAGGGCGGGCAGCAGAGCCTTGGTTGGCTGGGCTTACAGGAAGAGGAGTGAATGATGCTGGGCGTTGCTTGGCACCATGTTACAGCCTAACTATGGGTGTAACAGCTAACATGGTCTTAAAAAGGTCATCTTTTTTACTACTCTGTCTGACCCTGTAAATTTTTGCCAAGGTTGGTTAGCATTAAAAAAAAAAAAAAAAACAACAACAAAAAAAAAAAAAACCCATTAGTAACCATGAATGTATTATGCTCAATCTTGGTCAGGTCACTAGAGGGCGCTATTCTATTACTTTTAGGCTCACTGAAGATGAAAAGCAACAACACAAACATTTCAGGGTATTAGAACACAACACTATAATAAATAGCAGCATGTATATTTTTGTGTCATATACCACTTCAACAAAAAGGTAACAAAATCAGAAGTGCTATACCTAAAAAGGTATATTTTTAGAGCATATGCTCTCAGAGGTTTGCAATCACAAACGTCCTCTAGCGTTAAGACTCCTGGCATTTTCCCGCACCCAAACATACGTACATGGTAGAGATGCTTGTATTAATGTAATGTAAAAAAAGATGCTCCTTTGCATCAGTGTTTACCCATACATATGCCTAGAACATAGTTCCCAAGCCTAGAAAATACATCATAGGCCTCATGCACACCTGAATGTTTTGCTCCTGACAGGAGAAAAGCAGCGTAAAAAAAAAGCGCCTAATTTTTCAAATGTTTTTAGGTATGTTTAGATGCGTTCAGGTACGTCAAGCATTTGGGTATTCATATTCATGTATTTCGTTGGCCAGAATAGTCATTTATTTTGGACATTAAGTGCCAAACATGCCTAGCGTTTAGATTTTAGCGTTTTTCTGCTCAAATGTTCCTCTCCTAAATGTAATTTTATTGCGTGCAGATTTCTGTGATGGGACATAGACTAACAGAGGGGCATTTAGTGGCAGAAAAAAATAAATAAATAGGCACAAGCACCTCAGCCATGCACTTCTATGGCTGGTTGTACATGCCTGTGTGGGAAAATGCCGGGTGTTTTATGCCAAACCTCCCTTGTGTCTGAAAAATGTCCGTGTGCATGTATCCTTATAAGAATCATTTTATGTATTATAACAAAGATACCACTGCCTCTATGTAAAAAGAGTATTGTGAGCGTTTCTGCGCATTGCATTGTAGTTTTATAGCACGCAAGCTACAATCAAAATGTCAGCCTCCAGCGCCGATACGAAGGTGCTTGGGGCAATATCACATATCAGCCAATCAAAAACACACAGCAGACAAAATATGGACTTCAGTTGGCTGGAATGTCAGACTTTATACCCCACCACAAGTACCAGAAAAGTGCAGACCTGAACGAACAGGTGGGGGCCATTCTATTTATGTGAAGGAAAAGGGAGCTCTTCTAGAGAAGCACTCAAACCTTTCATGTACACTGCAGCTGGTAAACGGACGTTTAGGAGCAGTTGGGCATTTTTTTCAGCTGCCCCTGAACTCTCCTCTGTTATCTTATTAGTACATGTACACAGGGTCATTTATAGTCGTTTCTAGGCAATTAGAAGCATTTTTTGAGACACAAAAAAATAAATAAAAAAAAATGCGTTCAGGGCGGATGTTCAGAGGCATTTGAAATGGCAAATAAATGTAACAGCGTGTAAACGCGGTAACTCGCGTTTAGCCGCGTTTCGTTTACAGGTGTATTTCATTTTTGGCTATTTGAAAAAAAAAACGCTAATAAAACGCAAACGCGGCATGTAAACATGGCAAAACAGACGTTTTAATCGTCGGTTACTATCTGTCAAGTTAAATCATTCAGGAGAGGTTGTAAAAAATGTCCCGTGTACATTAAGCCTTAGATACAAAAAAAATAAAATGTCAAAATCTGTATTCTAAGGATTTTAGCAAACTTCTTTTTCAGATTTCAACTGTCTCCATTTTCAAGAAATTGTAGTTTATTGAACAATGACCTTTCTCAAGCAGATTTCTAAAACGTAAATACGTCTTCATTATTACCTGGTGCAATTCCGGTGTTGTAATGAAAAAAGTTACAATATCGGCATCCCATTAGGTGAGAGACCAGTGAACAACATTCTATTACAGGCATACCTTGTATCTCATTACTTGCGTCTGAGAAAAACAGAATAACCAAAGTGGTTGTAAACCTGAGACATGAAATATGAACAAAGCATATCCCTCTATAGTGTGTGCTTGTCTCAATTAGGAGCACCAAGTGTAATTTCTGTCTGCTGCTTCATTCCTCTATCAGCATAAATTGCTTCTGACCAGTTTTGCTGAAACCAAAAAAAAAAAAAAAAGGTGACGGGGAGGGATCTCCAGCTGATCAACAGCCTCAGCTTTGTCCCTATGTGAAGGGGGTAGCGTCTCTTCCCTACAAGCAGCTCTTAGACCTCTCCTCACGGAGCTCTGTAGAGTAACTTCAGCTCGTTGCCCCCTTTTTCCTGAACTCTCAGACAAGCTTTATAACTCAGCACTTTGAACTGATGAAGAGAAGACCGCAGATAAACATGTACAACTTAAAGTGGGGTTCCACCCAAAAAAAAAAAAAAACATTTGGATATATTTTTTTTTTAACTTACCTCTAAATGCCTGTTGCTAGGTGGTCCCTCGTAGTCTGCCTCTTCCAGTGCCTAGGCTGGTGACATCACTTCCCCCTCCACACAGGAAGGGCTCCGCTCTGCTCCCTCCCTCCTGTCAATCATCTGGGACCCGTTACAGGTCCCAGGTGACTGAGCGGCCAATCACGGCGCGCGGTGCCGCTCGCGCATGCGCAGTGGGTGCCGGGCTGTGAAACCACAGCCCGGTGCCCACAGTTGCAATGCCGGCGCCGCTCAACGGAGGGGGAGACGAGCGGGGGTTCGATCCCCCGCATCGCTGGACCCTGGGACAGGTAAGTGTCCAATTAAAAGTCAGCAGCTGCAGTATTTGTAGCTGCTGACATTTAATTTTTTTTTTTTTTTGACTGGACCTCGGGTGGAACTCCTCTTTAAGTAGGAGGTTTTGTTCCATCTCTGTGTATCACATGAGGCCAGTCACTTCACTGGATATGTAAGGGTTTACAACAACTTTAAATAGTTCATTTGGGCCAAACAAAATATTTCCATTGGGCTCGATCCACATACAGTGCTCAGCATATATGAGTACACCCCTTTTGAAAAGTTTTAGTCAATATCTCAATGAACACAAGAACAATTTCCAAAATTTTGACAAAAAACTGAGTTTTTTTTTAGAACATTTGTTTAGCGCATTACCTGAAAGTAAGGTTAAGAATATAAGTTGGATTACAAAATCTTTTACTCAAATTAGTTGATGCAAAAATGAATACACCCCACAACAAAAACTACTACAGCTAGTATTTTGTATGACCTCCATGCTTTGTAAGGACAGCACCAAGTCTTCTAGGCATGAAATGAACAAGTTGGGGACATATTGCAACATCTTGTTCCATTCTTCAAGAACAACCTCTTTTAGAGCCTGGATGCTGGATGGAGAGTGATGCTCAACTTGTCTCTTCAGAATTCCCCATAGGTGTTCCCCGATTGGGTTCAGATCAGGAGACATACTTGGCCACTGAATCACTTTCACCCTGTTTCTCTTCAGAAATGCAACAGTGGCCTTAGATGTGTGTTTTGGATCATTGTCATGTTGGAAAAGTGCACAACGACCAAGGACATGGAGTGATGGGCGCATCTTCTCTTTCAATATAGAGCAGTACATCTGTGAATTCATGATACCATCAATGAAATGCAGCTCCGGCACCAGCATCACTCATGCAGCCGCACAGAAGGACACTGCCACCACCATGTTTCACTGTAGGTACCGTGCATTTTTCTTTGCACTCCTCACCTTTGCAATACCATACAGTTTTGAAGCCATCAGTTCCAAAAACCTTTATCTTGGTCTCATCACACCAGAGTACAGAGTCCTAGTAGTCTTCTTTTTCACCATGGGCCCTGGTGAATTCTAGGAGGGCTTGTTGTGCATCGGCTTCAGGAGAGACTTCCTTCGTGGATGACACCCATGCATGCCATTCCTCTGCAGTGTACACCGTATTGTGTCACAGGAAACAATCACCCCAGTTTGGCTTTCTACTTCTTTAGCTAACTGCATTGAATTTGCATGGCGATTTTCTTCAACCCTTCTAATCAGAAGACACTCCTGTTGAGGTGTTAACTTCTGTGGACGGCCTGGAGGTCTCTGTGAGATGGTTGCAGGTCCATATTTGTTACATTTTTGTATCACTTTTGCTACAGTATTCTGACTGATGAGTAAGGGCTCTTTCACACGGACGATGAAAAACGGACATACATGTATCCCTATGGAATAGCGGATGTCACAGGTCCGTCGCTGCACACTGTCATCTTCCTGCTCAGCGGGGATCGGCGGAGCAATCCCCGCTGAGCAAGAGGGTGTTCACGGGGCGGATCATCACTGATCCGCCCCGTCTGAAAGAGCCCTAAAGCTTTGCTGATCTTCTTGTAGCCTTCACCTTTCTTGTGTAAAGAAATTATTTACTTCTCAGGCCTTGTGACATTTCTGACAGCATGAAATGGGAAGGGGTTTTCTTTGTTGAGTAATGCCCTTTTATAATCAACTGTCTGCTGGACACCTGTTTAATGAATAGAGTCCCCTGTAGTTGAATTCTTGTGAATTAGGAGTTTATTGTCTAAAATTTAGCTTTGCGATCACGATTAGATTTTCGGACGACCGAACATCCGTCTTTTGTTGAATGCTAGTCTCAGGTCGAAAGTGAAGAGGTTGCTCACCATATGAAAATTCTCGTACAACAAAATACAACTTCAGAAGTGACGCAATGTGTTGACTAGTTTTGTATGTATGCTTTCGTTTCTGAGCATGCGTAGTCTTCCGCTTACATTTTTTTTGTACGAAAACCGTACCAATTAAACAAAAATGAGAAAAAAAAAAAAAAAAAACGGAATCGGCTGTCAAAAGCACCATACTAATGCCCCGTACACACGGTTGGATTTTCCGATGGAAAATGTCCGATCGGAGCGTGTTGTCGGAAATTCCGACCGTGTGTGGGCTCCATCGGACATTTTCCATCGGATTTTCCGACACAAAGTTTGAGAGCAGGATATAAAATTTTCCGACAACAAAATCCGTTGTCGGAAATTCCAATCGTGTGTACACAAATCCGACGGACAAAGTGCCACGCATGCTCAGAATAAATAAAGAGATGAAAGCTTTTGGCCACTGCCCCGTTTATAGTCCCGACGTACGTGTTTTACGTCACCGCGTTCAGAATGATCGGATTTTCCGACAACTTTGTGTGACCGTGTGTATGCAAGACAAGTTTGAGCCAACATCCGTCGGAAAAAATCCTAGGATTTTGTTGTCGGAATGTCCGATCAATGTCCGACCGTGTGTACGGGGCATTACGATCCGAAAATCGGCAGATCGTTCGTCAGATGGAACTTTTCTTCCGATTTTTGTATGGTGTGTACAGGCCTTAAGACTTTCATTGGGGTATATTCATTTTTTCAACATGGTCTAGAATGAATTTGTTAGGAAAAATACTTTTTTTTTGTGTGTGCAAATTATCAAATTGTGGTTGCAATCAAATGACCTGCATTTGTGGGAGTATTTTGTAGTATAGTGTCCCATTCCGAATGGAATGTAAAGGTTTTCTGACAAATCTGTTGGGGTGTACTCATTTATGCTGAGCACTGTATAAGTGAATTAGATGCGTTTTTAACCTCATCCAATTTACATAACATGTGAACCAGCAGCCTTCTCAATGCAGCTGGTTCACACATGTACAGGGTGGCCGCGGTGTCCTGTGCGATTTTGGGTCCGGTTCAGGTGCGATTTCAGGTAAAAATTTGCACCTGAATCGCACCTGAACTGCTGAACAGAACTGCACCAAACTCCCGCACTGAAACTGAGGTCGGACATGTGTAAACCCAGCCTTAAGCCTTGTACATACGATCGGACTTTCTGCCAACAAAACCGTGGAATTTTGGCCGAAGGGTGTTGGCTCAAACTTGTCTTGCATACACACGGTCACACAAATGTTGGCCAACAATTATGAATGTAGTGACGTACTACGCGTTTTTCAGCTCTTTAGCGCCACCCTTTGGGCTCCTTCTGCTATTTTTGTGTTAGTAGAAGTATGGTGAGTGTTGATTCGCACTTTTCTTTTGACGCTTTTCATTTCGTGCTTTTCAGTTAGTTTCTGAACGGCCGTTCGTCAACCAGCCATGTTGGGGAATCGGAGGAGATAACGTGTTATTTATTATTGGCCTTGGAGTTATCACTTTAACATTATTTTTTTGGTTGAATAGTGATTTTGATTTGGTATATTTTCTATATTTTTGTATGCATAGAATGCACTTTTTGGTTATTTTCTATTGGCAGATAACATGTCTAATTTTATTTTTTAAATGCACAATAAAAAAATTGTGGAGAATAATACTTGGCTATGTGTTTTACTTCAAATGACAGTTTGGAAGTAGGCAGTTACATTTTAAAAAATACAATGTAAAATTGACAAGGGACACCAACATAGTTTTATCTTTATTCTTAAAAACTAGGGGATAATGGTGTTGTGGTAACTTGCACAAATAAAAACAAAAAACAAAAAACATAATAATATTATTCTTGATATCACTAGAAAAAAAAGCCTCCATCGGTATCACCAGCAAAGCAGCTTCATTATTATCCCATTAAAGTGGTTGTAAACCCTTAGACCCCTTTCACACTGGAGCGGTTTTCAGGCGGTATTGCGCTAAAAATACCGCCTGAAAACCGTCCCTAAACAGCTTCCGCTGTTTGTTCAGTGTGAAAGCCCGAGGGCTTTCACACTGAAGCGGTGCGCAGGCAGGGCGGTGAAAAAAGTCCTGCAAACCGCTTTTTTGGAGCGGGGAAGGAGCGGTGTATTCACCGCTCCTTCCCCGCTCCTGCCCATTGAAATCAATGGGACAGCGCGGCTATACCGCGGCAATACCGCGGCTATAGCCGCGCTGTACGAGGGATTTTAACCCTTTTTCGGCCGCCAGCGGGGGGTAAAACCGCACCGCTAGCGGCCGAATACCGCTGCAAGAACGACGGTACAGCAGCGCTAAAAATAGCGCTGTTGTACCGCCGACGCCCCCACCGCCCCAGTGTGAAAGGGGCCTTACAGTCCACTTTTACCAACAGGTAAGCCTAGATTAAGGCCTACCTGTAGGTGCAAGAAATATTTCCTAAACCTACATGGTCCCATGCGTGGGAGTGATGTCATCGCGGCTCCGGCCAATCAAAGGGCCGGAGCCGCGATACCCGGAGAGAAGATGGACGCTTCGTAGGAAAAGGAACAGCGGTGACATCGCAGGCTCCCTTGTCAGGTAAGTGACACATAATGGGCTACTATGCGATGCTTTACCTTTGCAGGAAAACAACATCAGGGTTTACCTCCTCTTAAAGACCCCTTTCACACTCGGGCGTTTTTCAGGCGCTTTAGCGTTAAAAAAAGCACCTGTAAAGCGCCTGAAAGAAGCCTCATCTGCAATCCCAATGTGAAACCCCAGTGCTTTCACACTGGGGCGCTGCGCTGGCAGGGCGTCAAAAAAAGTCCTGCAAGCAGCTTCTTTGCAGTGCTTTTGTGTTTTTTCCACTGGGCTGGGTGCGCTGATGGCCCGAGCCCTTTCACACTGCCAGCGCCCGAAAAACGCCCCAGTGTGAAAAGGGTCTTAAGCGGCATTTTACCGGCGTTTTTCAGGCATTGGCAGTGTGAAAGGGCTCAGGCTTTCACATTGGGATTGCAGATGAGGCTTCTTTCAGGCGCTTTACATGCACTTTTTTTAACGCTAAAGCGCCTGAAAAACGCCCCAGTGTGAAAGGGGTCTAAAAGAAGAGAATTGTGTGCTACATTTGGAGAGATTTCATAATTTGCGAATGTTAATTCTCCATTACGAACGCTAGTTTACAAGACCGACCGCTTCTGCTTCCGAGCATGCGTGTTTTTACTTTGGACTTTTGTCTGACGGACTTGTGTACACACGATCGGAAAATCCGACAACACACATTTGTTGGCGGAAAATTTGAAAACATGCTAGCCAACATTTGTTTGCGGAAAGTCCGACAACAATTGTCCGATGGAGCGTACACACGGTCAGATTGTCCGCCAACAACCTGACATCCAACATTTCCCATCGGAAAGTCCGATCGTGTGTACAGGGCTTTACAGTTATTTGGTGGCTGTGAGCACTAACTGTATTATGCTGTAGTGACATCAGCGACATACAGTATACAGTGCTGCCTCCTGCAGCAGTACAGGCAATTTCCCCATCTGCTGCCAAAACAAAATCCAGTTGGACCGAGTGCTGCTCACACATTCAGAGGACGTCTTGAATTTCTGTCAATGAATACAGGGCTTCCTCTGATTGGCTGAGGTGAAGATTGTGAGATCATCCACCAACCTCGTCAAATCATATGAATGCTTTTATTTATCGCTTAAAAAATAGGATTCCTTTGAATGGGTGAGAAGCACTTGATTGTGTTTCAGCAGCAGACAAGAAGTCACCTGTATGTCTGCAGAACACAGTGCTGCTTACTGTATGTAGCTAATGCTACTGTTCTGAATGGCTGAGACTCTGAGTGCTGATCGGCTGTTGGTTTTCCAGCATCCTCGGCCGGCTGCTGTCAGACCAGCTGAATGACAGTCGGTTTTTATTGAACCGGCCGATGTCTCCCAACATTTAGCCCGTTTGTACGGGGCGTAAATAATTAAAGAAGTTGTTTATTTCCTCAAACAAACTATTAAAGTGACATATAACCTGGACTTTGGTTTTAAACCACTTAAAAAAGCATATTCCCGATGGAATTACGTGTGCCAGTAGTGGAGAGTTCCTTTAAAAGAGAAGTATGGCCAAAGCTTTCTTTTGTCATACGTCTCTTGTAGGTCCCAGGAGTGCCCTTATGGCATAGCACAGGTGTGAACTTACAATTATAGTACAGATGACAGTTTACCGGCAGGATCACCCAGGTGGCTTCAGACTAGGATCCAAACACGCCTGTGCTCACCCCTAATTGTCAAAGAATCACAGCACTGAAATTTGAAAACCAGCCCAGACATAGATGGTGTATCTGGCTGGTATTGAGTTAGTTAAAGTAAAACTGAAGGCAATTTTTTCATTTTGAATAGAGTAAGGGAGGGTTATAACCCCTGTCAGGTTTATTTGCCATCTGTGTCCCATTGGAGAGATTTCTCTTTCACTTCCTTTCCCATACCTAAAAACAGGAAGTGAGAGGAAATCCCTTCAACCTGAGGGAATCCCTGGTTGTCACCATAGCCAGTGTCCCGACTGGAAGATTTCCTCTTTTTTCCTGTTCTGGCGACAACCCAAAATTTGGGATTTTTTAGTCACTCTTGGTGATAACATTTACCAGGAACAAAAAGAGGGGGTAAATCTCCTTAATGGGGACACAAACAGCAAAAAAACCTGACAGATGTTCTAACCCTTCTCCACTCTATACCAAACACAGTTGCTTGGTATAGAGTGGAGAAGGGTTAGAACATCTGTCAGGTTTTTATTGCTGTTTGTGTCCCCATTAGGGAGATTTACCCTCTCTTTTTGTTCCTGGTGAATGTTATCACCAAGAGTGACTAAAAAATCCCAAATTTTTGTATTCAGTTGTACTTGTTTGATGAAACAGCCTTCCTTTAAAAGGAAACTTAAGACAAAACTTTTTATTTTTTATTCTGGATAGAGTGGAGAGGGATGAAAACACCTGTCAGGTTTTATTGCTGTTTGTGTCCCCGTTGGGGAGATTCCGCCTCTATATTTGTTCTCTTTACTGTTATCATTGACAGTAAAAGAAAACCCCAAAATTTTCTGTTGTTCCCAGAAAAGTAATAGAGGGAATCTCTTCCAATGGGGATATTAGTTCCAGTGACCTGGAGGTCCACAAAGAATCCCCTTGACAATAAAGCCTTTTTTTATTATTAAAATAACAAACATGTCATAATTGCCTGTCTGTGTAATGGTTTTGCACAGAGCAGCCCCGATCTCCTGTTTTTCTGGGGTCCCTCCTCTTCAGCAGGTGCTTTCATGGAAAGCGGCTTTCCATGGAGGCACCTGTGTGTGCTCACTCCCGGGCCCTCCTGCTGCGTCCATCGACAAAGACAGTAAAACTAACCCCCCTCCCCCACACATCACAACATTTGATTGCCAATGGCTCCCGCTGCTATCAAACTGCCCAATAAGGAGGGAGACAGCGCTGCTCTCGTGCACGTCACTGGATCGAATCGGGCTCAGGTAAGAAAAGGGGGTCTGAGGGGGAGCTACAGCACAGAAGGTTTTTTACCTCAAAGGATAACTAAAGTTTTTTTTTTTTTAAACAAACCTGTCATACTTGCCTCCTCTGTTCAGTTGGTTTTGTACAGAGTGACCCCGATCCTCCTCTTCTGGGGTCCCTCAGCGGCGCTCCTGGCTCCTCCTCTTCTCAAGTGCCCCATTGGAGAGCCGATCTCCCTGGGGGCACTCATGCGGGCGCGCTCACATGTCCTGCTGCTGCGTCTATTGACACAGACAGCAGGACTTGGCCCCGCCCCCGCATCATTGGATTTGATTGACAGCAGAAGGGAGCTAGAGCTGCACAATTCTGGCCAAAATGAGAAACACTATTTTTTTTTGCTTAGAATAAAAAGATCACAATTATCATGGCGTAAAATCTCTTTCACATTATACAAAAAAATTGGGCAAACTTTACTGGTTAGATTTTTATTTTTTTTTTTTAATTCATCAAAGTGTTATTTTTTTCCAAAAAATTGCATTTGAACGTCTGCTGCGCAAATACAGTGCGACATAAAATATTGCAACCACCATTTTATTATCTAGGGTCTCTACCAAATATATATATATATATATATATATATATATATATATATATATATATATATATATATATATATATATATAATGTTTGGGGGTTTGAAGTAATTTTCTAGCAAAAAAAAAAATTTTTTAACTTGAAACCAACAAATGTCAGAAAAAGGTTTAGTGTTTAAGTGGTTAAACTTCCTTCATTTACACACCAAAGTGTATTCCTTTAATCTAAAGGACAAATTGTTACAATGTTTATACCCAAGTTCTACTGCTAAAGAATGTTGTGATTTTTGGCAGACTGCCCGTTTTTTTTTTTTTTTTCTTTTTTTGACAGCTGTTGGCTTCAGCAGAGCAGAGAGAATGCTCTGCGTAGAATCGGGAAAGAACGCAAGGGGGAAAAAAAAAAAAAAATTGCTCTAACGATTAATCGCGCAGCTCTAGCGGGAGCCCAATCAGGACCCGAGACACTGGCTGGAGCTGGTCTGATTGTCATTGTCACTGGAAAGACCGGGTTCAGGTAAGTAAAAGGGGGGCAGCTGCATCACAGGGGGTTTTTCACTTTAATGCATAGAATGCAACCCTTTTAATGCAGGTATTTCTTCTCACTTCCGTTTGGCTATGGGACAGGAGGTGAGGGTAAATCCCTGCAATGGGACACAGATGGTGAAAAAAATCTGACAGGGGTTATAACCCTGCTTGCTCTATCCTAAAATTAGAAAAAAAAAACTTTTGCCTATAGTTCTACTTTAAATAAATTTGTATGTATGATGCAGTTTTTACCTGGTGCCTCCTCCATGAAGGTAAATCTGACAGCGGGATACTTGTTAGCAGGAAGAGCTGGAGGGACGTAGGATGGGTCTCTCTTCTTTGCGGTGAAATCTGGTATTGGAGCAGGAATCTCCCGCACTCTCTTGGCTGACACACGGACTGTGCTCCTGTCAGCGTCCTCCTGGGACCATGCTGCCTCTCCATGGCTGCCCCTACTCATTGATCCCTGGAGGAAACCCTTGTGACTGGACACCTCAGACACATGGAGGATGTCTTTCTGTGCTGTGGAAGTATCTCTCTGTCTCTGTTCCCTGCACGCCCCAGATACAGCAGAACTGTCCGGATTCCTTGCAGCCACCATCCCAACATCCAGCAGATCCATCATCCCCTGGCTGGTGTCTTCACCACCCCCAGATGCCTCCTTCCTCAGGGAGCCTGTCCTATGGACACTGGTAGAACCAATCAACACATCACTGGCAGTAGTGCTGGCCACTGAATCCAGGCTGATATCTGATGCCTCTTCCTGCATCTTACTATGGCTGTACACGCACAGACACCCTGTCCTCCTAGAATTGATCCTACCTGTCCACTGCTGCTAAGCTGCACTAACAACAACTGGCAGGAAGCAGATACAAGAGCACAGGGCTGCTATGTTTACCAAAGGTGCCTGGCTTCCCTCACAAGAGAAAACATTAATTCATAAAATATGTAAAAAAAATGACTCCGGAGTAGTTAGCTGCACTTTACGCTTCAGCCATGTTTTCGAAGACCAAGGCGCTTTTGGAATATTCAAATTGTCTCACACAAAATGGACCCTGAAGTAGACTCAGAGTGGAATTAAACGTCGACCTCTGGTGGATGGAACATTGGTTGCTAGCCGCTTAGATTCAAGACGGTTAGCTGGTCCGCCTGACATTCGACTCCGTGCGGAAACAGCAATCTCATTCACCTGTCTAAACATTCGGTTCTTTGTATTAACTTTTTTTTTAATCAAGTGTTGTCATCCTGATACTAATAATATTTAATAACCTCAACGGTGCAAATAAAATTTAATTTTTACTGTAAAACCTGACAGGAGGGATTTGTTGCATGGGAAGACAAAGTTGAAAAAAAATCTCCCAACATTACTACATCTTGAAACTATTATAAGACTAAAGTAATTGAAACCATCACATATTTTTTATTTTTTTAAGTCAAAGTCAGTTTGTATGAGAAACCCTGGATTCGGAACTAAAAAGACGGGTACCGTTTATACCGGGTAGTTTACAGTGTAGCACACGAGTCGCCTAGAAACTCTAAGTAAATAAATAAGATGATTCGTGCTGTGTGATTCAACAGAAAGCAAAAAAAAAAAAAATGACGTAAATAGACTATAGGTAATTAATAAGCGAGAATTGTATGGTTGAATTCTTTTTTATTTCGCTTTCAGTTTACTTTCTCCCCGTCTGGAGCTGACATTTCTGACGAATGTGCGGTTGTGAATGGAGTTTTCTTTACTCACGTGTTCCTGCAGCGAGGAGAGCAGAGGTCTGCACAGAGCAGGTCGGTGTGTTTTGGGGTGACCTGACCTCTCATCTGCTGGGGGAGGGGTGACAGCAGTGGGCGCAAGGTTAGATTGTTTTATTTAAATTTTAACATAAAATCCGTGTGCAGATTAATTGTATCAAATAAAATCATCCCAATGTGTGATTTATACCCTTCATACAGAGGAGGGTCAGGCATCAGCTGAGGAACTACAGATCACATCATCCCTCATACTTCATGATGGGGGATCATAGTGGATGATCTGACATTGAGATAACAGCCTCATTATAATCTACAAATTGAGGGGTTACTTGACTGACCCTGATAATGATGTGCCATGTCAATCCATATTTAAATCTGCAGTATGGGATTTTTTTTTTAGTCAGTTATTTGAAATGAAGCTAATGATTTGTTTTGGTCACCATTAACAGAATATGTTATTACCGATAGCAATTCCCGATTAAGGATGAGCTCCGGCGTGTTGGCACAGCCCACGTGTAGAGCCCGCCAGGAAGTCGGCACTGAGCTAATCACAGGCGGTGAGACATTGTCCTGATGTGCGGCTGCAGAGATCAGGAAATGTCTCACCGCCTGTGATTAGCGCAGCACAGCGCCGACTTCCTGGCGGGCTCTACACGTGGGCTGTGCGAACACGCCGGAGCTCATCCTTATTCCCGATGTATTACCAAAGTGTGGATTTCATTGGTAACAACGTCCCCAGAATGTCTATAGAAGCAATATTCACAGGATAAAGAGACGACCTTGCAAGGTCATTATCATTTGTGTTTGCTCCCTTCTTTCACTGCAGAGGTCTCCAAACTTTCTAAACAAAGGGCCAGTTTACTGTGCTTCAGATTTGGGGGGGGGGGGGGGGGGGCTGTAGCCAGTGGGAGTTAACCATGTCCCATCTTTGGTATTAGGGTAATTATTAGTGCCCTATCATTTGTGTCAGTGGGAGGAATTGCATGCCACCATTGATGTCAGCGAGAGGAATAGTGCCCTATCAATGGTGTCAGTGGGAGGAATAGTGCCCCATCATCGCTATCAGTGAGAGGAATAGTGCCCCACCATTGGTGTAATTGGCAGGAATGGTGCCCCACCGTTGGTGTCAGTGGGAGAATAGTGCCCTATCAATGGTGTCAGTGGGAGGAATAGCGCCCCATCATTACTATCAGTGAGAGGGATAGTGCTCCACTGTTGGTGTCAGTGGGAGGAATAATGCCCCACTGTTGGTGTCTGTGGGAGGACTGGTGCCCCACCGTTGGTGTCAGTGGGAGGACTGGTGCCCCACCGTTGGTGTCAGTGGGAGGACTGGTGCCCCACCGTTGGTGTCAGTGGGAGGACTGGTGCCCCACCGTTGGTGTCAGTGGGAGGACTGGTGCCCCACCGTTGGTGTCAGTGGGAGGAAGGGTGCCCCACCGTTGGTGTCAGTGGGAGGAAGGGTGCCCCACCGTTGGTGTCAGTGGGAGGAAGGGTGCCCCACCGTCGGTGTCAGTGGGAGGAAGGGTGCCCCACCGTCGGTGTCAGTGGGAGGAAGGGTGCCCCACCGTCGGTGTCAGTGGGAGGAAGGGTGCCCCACCGTCGGTGTCAGTGGGAGGAAGGGTGCCCCACCGTCGGTGTCAGTGGGAGGAAGGGTGCCCCACCGTCGGTGTCAGTGGGAGGAAGGGTGCCCCACCGTCGGTGTCAGTGGGAGGAAGGGTGCCCCACCGTCGGTGTCAGTGGGAGGAAGGGTGCCCCACCGTCGGTGTCAGTGGGAGGAAGGGTGCCCCACCGTCGGTGTCAGTGGGAGGAAGGGTGCCCCACCGTCGGTGTCAGTGGGAGGAATGGTGCCCCACCGTCGGTGTAATTGGCAGGAATGGTGCCCCACCGTTGGTGTCAGTGGGAGAATAGTGCCCTATCAATGGTGTCAGTGGGAGGAATAGTGCCCCATCATTACTATCAGTGAGAGGGATAGTGCCCCACTGTTGGTGTCAGTGGGAGGAATAATGCCCCACCGTTGGTGTCTGTGGGAGGACTGGTGCCCCACCGTTGGTGTCAGTGGGAGGAATGGTGCCCCACCGTTGGTGTCAGTGGGAGGAATGGTGCCCCACCGTTGGTGTCAGTGGGAGAAATGGTGCCCACTGTTGGTGTCAGTGGGAGAAATGGTGCCCACCGTTGGTGTCAGTGGGAGGAATGGTGCCCCACCGTTGGTGTAATTGGCAGGAATGGTGCCCCACCGTTGGTGTCTGTGGGAAGAATAATGCCCCGTCGGTGTCTGTGCAGAAATTATTGCCCTATCGTTGGTGCCAGTGGGAGGAAGAGTGCCCCAAAGGCCAGATAAAGGCGAGTGAGGGGCCGAAGTTTTGGAGAGCACTGTTTTAGATATACATGTAAATGTAAAGTCTGATGAAGGTAAGCTCATCATTTTTTGTTAGGACCTATTCACACCCCATTTCTTACAGTAAGAAACTAATTTCACTGCATAAATCTCTGAATAACTAACCTTTGGCAGAAATGACAGTTCATGTATGTGTATATGAGCCGTGTATTTAGCTATGTGCCTGGAGCTTTAGGTAATGACGGATATGTCCTGTAAATAATTATTATGTTTTTAACAGGTCATTGGCTCTAAACCTTAGCAATAATGGCTGCTCAGATTTCAGAGGCGGATCAAATTAAACAGGTAATATCATTTTGTGAAAAATTTTCAATGCAATAACTAAATAGATCTATATAATTCAGGTGTGAATAGCTAAGTTTTAGATGACATGGCACTCTCTTATATCATTCTGGTGTTATTTTTACATAAAGGTTTGTACATTTTCCTATTTGATGACTTCTGGTTTCTTTAAAGTGTAAGTTCACCTTTACAGAAAATCTGTAAGGTGAACTTACACTGGACCCCCTGTCCCATTGTACCTGAGTCCCGCTGTATCTGAATCCCGCAATCACCCGCGGTGAGACACCGGGTTGCCGCTTTATCGGTCCGGAGATTTAAAATCCCCATGGCTTTTCTCTTCTCCAGCACTGACGGGATGGGCTAGGCGGGTTATGATTGAGCAACCAATTAGAATGCCTCCTCTACGTACCTGTAGTCTACGTAAACTGTTAGAGAAGAGATATACTGTACATACTATTAAAGGGTGAATCTGATAAATATTATTCGACTCAGAGATCAAATGTCTTCCTTCAAAAAAAAAATTTCATTTTAAGAACATTTGTTCGATTTTCTAATCATTAGTGGGGTCAAGTCGACGTTCATTTTCAACCACAGTGACGGGAAAATTTGGAAATAGAAAACTTCTTGGTCAAAGGAATTTTCACAGTGTATGTGGTTTTCGTTCAGAAATGACATTCATTTTAAAAACAGAATGTTAAAAACAAGTGAAAATTTCAAACCACATTCTTTCATTCAGCGAATTGTACAAAGATTTTTCGTATGAATATTCTCGTCTGAAAATTGATCCGGGTGGCCAGCATAAAGCTCGGTACACACCACCTAGGCAGTTTGCTTTTGATCTGTTTCTGCAGTGCTTTTTGCTGTGCGTTTTGATTTTTGCACACGTGATTTTGCAGCGATTTGCGTTTTTGCTTTTTTTTTGGCCAATTTGTTGTTGGGCAGATTAAAATACACAAATTGCTGCAAAAACGCATTACATGCTTTTCTGCAGCTTCTCCATTGAAGTATATTGAACCAAAAAAGCACAGTTTTTGCGTTAAAAAAAAAGTCCCTGACCCTTTCCAAATACGCAGCGGCTGAAAAAAGCAAAGATGTGAACGTGTCCAATGGGAAACCATGTTAATGAACTGCAGTGCGCTTCTGCAAAAAAAGCACCAAAAAACACATAGATGTGAACCAGGTCTAAGACATTTAGTAACATAATGGGGTTAAAAAACTAAATTTAGCCCTTTATAGTACAAAAAAAATAGCAGATAATCACTACTGTAAGGGGTTCATTTTTTACTGTAGAACTGTGAAAGTAACATCTAGAGTAGCAATTATTTGCTCTTTTTGTACTATAAGGCTCCTTTCACACTGGGCGGTAGGGGGCGTCGGCGGTAAAACAGCGCTATTTTTAGCACTGTTTTACCGCGGTATTGGGCCGCTAGCGGTGCGGTTTTAACCCCCCCGCTGGCAGGCAAAAAAGGGTTAAAACTCCTCGTATAGCGCGGCTATAGCCGCGGTATTACCGCGGTATGGCCGCGCTGTCCCATTGATTTCAATGGGCAGGAGCGGTTTAGGAGCGGTGAATACACCACTCCTTCACCGCTCCAAAGATGCGGCTGACAGGAGATTTTTACTTCTCCTGCCAGCGCACCACTTCAGTGTCGATTTAATCGATTAGTTTCAGCCCTAGTACTGTGCTTATATTTTCTGTGCTTTACTGTACATTCACCTCAGTCCCTGTCCTCTAGGAGCTTAGTCTAAGGTCTCTATTTCCCATGCAAGCATACTCATACTAAAGCCAATTTAGAAAGGAGCCAATTAACCTACCAACGTGGTATCAAAGTGTGGGAGGAAGCCCCCATGTAAGCAGTGGGAGAACATGCAAACTCCATCCAGATATGGTCCTGGATGGGATTGGAACTGGGAACCCCAGTGTTGCAAGAGAGACATTCTAACAACTAAGGCCCCTTTCACACAGCATAGATCTGTTTTTCTCAGTAGTGGATCTGTCTGCTGATCCCCTGCTGAGCTGAGTGGAACAGGCAGATGACAGGTCCGTGTCCGGTCCGCTTATGCAGAGTTGACACAGACACCCGCTCTGCTCTATGAGCAGTTGGATGTAAACGGGCTGCCTGTCTGTTTACACATGGCTGCCCTCCGATCCACCCAGACAGAGGGGAACTGATCCCCTTCCGTTTGCATTTGCCGGATATAATCGGATTGGAGGTAGGTGGGTGTAAACTGACACAAGTCTGTTTACATCCGCCCCTCCATAGAGGAGAATGAAGGGGCACATTGGGTCTGCCTGAAAAACGGACAGAGGGAGGCGTTCGGAATGCTCCTGTGACAGTGCCTGTGCTGCTCTAATTTTCCAGCACGTCAGCTATACCAAATATCAGGGCCTTTTATTTCCATTAAAAAGTTGCTCAATCATCTGTTGGTATCAAAAGAACAGCAGCAGCAGCTCCGCATTAGTAACATGTCTTACTAATCTCTGTTCTTGGTGATTTCCCGCTTGTATGGAGCTGACAGTAGCAGTAGATTAAAGCAGGGCTCGACAAAACCCGGGCGCCAGTTCGCATTTGCGACTAGAATTAGCGACCTGGCGCCTGGGGCAGCACAGCTGGGGGTATCCTGTCTCTGTGCGGACATAGACCCCCCCCCCCGTGCGATCGCGTCGGGCCGCGCCGGCCGGTAATTGAGGCCCCGGCTTTGCGGCCTTCTTCGGTAGCTCTGGAGTCCTTCTGAAATCTGGCGCCATCTTGTGGTGGCCGTTGGTATTGCAACCAGCAATGCTAATGCAATGCTAATGCGAAATACCTGCCTGTTTTCACTGCCCATCTCCTTCCCAAAGTGGAGAAGAGAAGGAAGTGAATGTGGGGATAGCCTTTTTTTTTTTTTTCGTAATAGATTTTATTTATTTATATTTATATAAAAACTGTTTATTTATTTTTTTCCTAATTAAAATTAATTTATTTGTTATCTCCCTGCTTGGCCCCTTTCACACGGGCTGTCTGATCAGGTTCGCCTGTCTGTTTTTCAGGCGGACCTGATCGGACCCTTAGAGCCCTTTCACACCGAGCCGCGGGGGGGCGTTGGCGGTAAAGCGGCGCTATTTTTAGCGCCGCTTTACCGTAGTTTTAGTGACGCTATTCGGGCCTCTAGCGGGGCGGTCTTTTTCTGTGTAAATTTAAGATTAGTTATTTTTTATATTGAAAATAAAGCTTTGTCGGTCGTTTAAAAAAAACCTGGCTCCTAACTTTTTTAGCTGGCTCCTAGATTCCAAGCAAATTTGTCAAGCCCTGGATTAAAGAGATGGCTAAAGTGGCAGTCGTTCTTTAGAAGTGGTATTGCATAATCGCTAGTATTGGCTAAATGTGCATGTTTATACACCAAGCACATGTTATCAATACTGGCCTTATCGTTGAGAAACAGCTTTGATTGGCCTGTGAAAATCCAATCAGGCCAGTAGGTTCTTTCCCCAGGTTGCTGTGACTTCAGGGGTTGCAGATCACCCCAAGACATACAACTCTATTCTGATCTGACCATAATCAGCAGTGATCATATACCTACGGGCACCCAAGGTTGCTTTCAAAGCTCATAATTATGCAAAGTCCAATTGTTCATTCCACTGTACCATTAATAATTTTACCTCCTCCTCAACCCTATTGGCTTACTTCTCCTCTCCATAGAATAAAATGGCAGTTCAGCGTAGCCTCCCTGGCGGTATGATGTCAGATTTTTTTCATCTCAAAGCGGTACATTGTTTCACGTAGTAATTTGGCGTTTTATATTTTAGGCCTGTAATTCTTAATAATAACACTTAAATCTGTCCAAACAAGAGTCTAGTAAACATCCCCGGTAGGATAAAGTTTGAAACACAAAATTATAATATAATAAATAATTATAAAAAATAATAATAAAATGAATTTCCCCACTTCGGTCAATTCTGCAAGTGTTCTAATTTACTATCGCTGTTTTCTAGCGGGTCTAAAGCCGCTTTTGACGTAAAGGGACACTTTTTGGTTGCCATGGACAATCTCAAGTTTCCAGGCAGAAAGAACAGTATACATACTATAAAAGTGCAGGCTGGGCATTGGACAAAGCACTAGGGGGAAAAAAGGGATGTGAAATGATTTGATACAGTACACTGTAATCTTACAGATTACATTACTGTATGTGTTATGTTTTTTGTACTTTTTAAATTTGCCGCCCTGCTCTGCCTCCATGTGTCGCAATGCTTGCAGGGAACGTAGCCCGGAACACAGCATCAGGCAGATGATCCGGTGGGGGGACATCGCAGGATCCTGGTGACAAGGTGAGTACGCTGGACCACGATTCTGCAATGCAATCCCGATTGTGGCTCGGGGTTACCGCTAATGGTACTGAAATTTAACACTCGGGAATACCGCCAGGAAGGTTAAAGGAAATGTATAGTTTGGACGAAGGATTAAACAAATTAATATTATAAGAAAATAATTTTGTTGTTGCGGTTGGTCCCTTTTTTTTTTTTTTTTTTTTTTTTTTTTTGCATGTTCTGTTTCTTCTCAATCAACAAGTCATTTGCAGTGCACCCCAGTGATGACCACCATGCCAGTTTTTGCCAAGACATCTGCCTGTTTATGGTCATGCATAGCCTGCACAGCTAGGGTCCCTTAAGGTTAGGATAAATACAGAAATAATATGGGGTAAGGGGAGACAGTCAAAACCCTGTATGTGTTCTCATACAGTGGGGACGGAAAATATTCAGACCCCCTTAAATTTTTCACTCTTTGTTATATTGCAGCCATTTGCTGAAACCATTTAAGTTCATTTTTTTCCTCATTAATGTACACACAGCACCCCATATTGACAGAAAAACACAGAATTGTTGACATTTTTGCAGATTTATTAAAAAAGAAAAACTGAATTATCACATGGTCCTAAGTATTCAGACCCTTTGCTGTGACACTCCTATATTTAACTCAGGTGCTGTCCATTTCTTCTGATCATCGTTGAGATGGTTCTACACCTTCATTTGAGTCCAGCTGTGTTTGATTATACTGATTGGACTTGATTAGGAAAGCCACACACCTGTCTATATAAGACCTTACAGCTCACAGTGCATGTCAGAGCAAATGAGAATCATGAGGTCAAAGGAACTGCCTGAAGAGCTCAGAGACAGAATTGTGGCAAGGCACAGATCTGGCCAAGGTTACAAAAAAATTTCTGCTGCACTTAAGGTTCCTAAGAGCACAGTGGCCTCCATAATCCTTAAATGGAAGACGTTTGGGACGACCAGAACCCTTCCTAGAGCTGGCCGTCCGGCCAAACTGAGCTATCGGGGGGGGGGAAGAGCCTTGGTGAGAGAGGTAAAGAAGAACCCAAAGATCACTGTGGCTGAGCTCCAGAGATGCAGTCATGGCTGGGCCATTCAAGAACAGTCACGGAGTTGTTGTGAAGCCACTCCTTCGTTATTTTAGCTGTGTGCTTAGGGTCATTGTCTTGTTGGAAGGTAAACCTTCGCCCCAGTCTGAGGTCCTGAGCACTCTGGAGAAGGTTTTCGTCCAGGATATCCCTGTACTTGGCCGCATTTATCTTTCCCTCAATTGCAACCAGTCGTCCTGTCCCTGCAGCTGAAAAACACCCCCACAGCATGATGCTGCCACCACCATGCTTCACTGTTGGGACTGTATTGGACAGGTGATGAGTAGTGCCTGGTTTTCTCTACATATACCGCTTAGAATTAAGGCCAAAAAGTTCTATCTTGGTCTCATCAGACCAGAAAATCTTATTTCTCACCATCTTGGAGTCCTTCAGGTGTTTTTTAGCAAACTCCATGCAGGCTTTCATGTGTCTTGCACTGAGGAGAGGCTTCCGTCGGGCCACTCTGCCATAAAGCCCCAACTGGTGGAGGGCTGCAGTGATGGTTGACTTTCTACAACTTTTTTCCATCTCCCGACTACATCTCTGGAGCTCAGCCGCAGTGATCTTTGGGTTCTTCTTTACCTCTCTCACCAAGGCTCTTCTCCCCCGATAGCTCAGTTTGGCCAGACGGCCAGCTCTAGGAAGGGTTCTGGTCGTCCCAAACGTCTTCCATTTAAGGATTATGGAGGCCACTGTGCTCTTAGGAACCTTAAGTGCAGCAGAAATATTTTTGTAACCTTGGCCAGATCTGTACCTTGCCACAATTCTGTCTCTGAGCTCTTCAGGCAGTTCCTTTGACCTCATGATTCTCATTTGCACTGACATGCACTGTGAGCTGTAAGGTCTTATATAGACAGGTATGTGGCTTTCCTAATCAAGTCCAATCAGTATAATCAAACACAGCTGGACTCAAATGAAGGTGTAGAACCATCTCAAGGATGATCAGAAGAAATGGACAGCACCTGAGTTAAATATATGAGTGTCACAGCAAAGGGTCTGAATACTTAGGACCATGTGATATTTCAGTTTTTCTTTTTTAATTAATCTGCAAAAATGTCAACAATTCTGTGTTTTTCTGTCAATATGGGGTGCTGTGTGTACATTAATGAGGAAAAAATTAACTTAAATGATTTTAGCAAATGGCTGCAATTAGGGCTGAAACAACTAATCGATTAATCAACAACTAATCGATTATGAAATTAATCGATTACTATTTTCATAGTCGATTAATCGGAAAGTAACATAATGGGGTTAAAAAAACTAAAATGAGCCGTTTATGGCACAAAAAGAGCAAATAATTGTTACTGTAAATATAACTTTCACAGTTCTACAGTAAAAAAATGAACCCCTTACAGTAGTGATTATCTAAAGGGCTCATTTTATTTTTTTTAACCCCATTATGTTACTAAACATCTTAGACCTGCTTCACATCTTTGTGTTTTTTGGTGCTTTTTTGCAGAAACACACTACAGTTCATTTACATGGTTTCCTATGGGACACGTTCACATCTATGCTTTTTTCAGCCGCTGCGTATTTGGAAAGGGTCAGGGACTTTTTTTTTTTTTTTCTTAATGCAAACCGGCGCTTTTTTGGTTCAATATACTTAAATGGATAAGCTGCTAAAAATCACGTAATGTGTTTTTGCAGCAATTTGTGTTTTTAAATTTGCCCAACAACAAATTGTCCAAAAAAATGCAAAAACGCAAATCGCAGCAAAATCACGTGTGCAAAAATCAAAACGCACAGCAAAAAGCACTGCAGAAACGGATCAAAAGCAAACTGCATAGGTGTGTACTGAGCCTTATGCTGGCCACACGGTCAATTTTCAGACAAGAATATTCAGACGAAAAATCTTTGTAAATTCGCTGAATGAAAGAAAGAATGAAAAAAATTGATCTCTGAGCCTGATGATATTTACCAGATTCACCCTTTAATAGTATATATCCTCTAATAGTATATACAGTATATCTCTTCTAATTGTATATACAGTAGATCTCCTCTAATAGTATATACAGTATATCTCTTCTAACTGTATATACAGTATATCTCCTCTGTCTTATTCTCAGAGTGGATTAGAGCTTTTGCTCCCTAACCATAAAGTTGGTAATTTATATTTACCACTGCATTGAGATATTTAGGAATAAATTTCCTTTTTTTTTTTTTTTTAACTTTACATACTAAACTAAATTATACACCACACTTTTTTTTTTTAAGGTTATTAACCGAATAATCGATTAATCGAAACCATAATCGGTCAACTAATCGATCATGAAAATAATCGTTAGTTGTAGCCCTAGCTGCAATATAACAAAGTGAAAAATTTAAGGGGGTCTGAATACTTTTCTGACCACACTGTAGATTATTTACAAGGCTAATGACGTTACTTCAAAAACACATGCAAGCAGCGCATAGTTTTAAGGTTAGTCCCCCCTTTAAAATATATTTGCTATCCCTAAAAATTATTCAGGAGTCCATCTAAGTATTTGTGTTCAGTGAAGCGCACTGTGAAAACTGTTATAAATTAATGGAAGTAATATTTTTGTTTATCCGCAGTTTAAAGAGTTTCTTGGGACGTATAATAAATTAACAGAGAACTGCTTCTTGGATTGTGTTAAGGATTTTACAACCCGAGAAGTGAAAGCTGAAGAGGTATGTGTGCATTTTGTATCCACCATATGTTGGAGATTCATGCCACTGGAAAACCTGAATGTTTTAGTGGAATTTTGCTTCAAATGACAATTTTACTTTTCGTGAAGTTGTCCTTAAGTGCATCTATAGCCAGTTCTTGCGTTCTAGTTTGGGATGGAGTGAGGGAAATTAGGTGCCCTGTCAAGTTTTCCTGCTATTGGAAACACCATTAGAGATATTTACCCTCACTTCCTTTCCTGGTGACAACTTTTTTAATAGACAGAAGAGTGGGGAAAAATCTGCAGCAGGAAAGCAGACCACAGAGGAGGGGGAGAGGAGCGAGGCTTCCTGCACCCGCATCGCTGGACCGTGGGACAGGTGAGTGTCTGATTATTAAAAGTCAGCAGCTACACTTTTTGTAGCTGCTGACTTTTAAATGGGTGGAACTCCACTTTAAGTGGTTGTAAAGTCAGAAGGTTTTTTTTTTTAACTTAATGCATTCTATGCATTAACCACTTAAGGACCAGGCCTTTTTTTTCAAACTTGTTTACAAGTTAAAATCCTTTTTTTTTTTTTTTTTTTTTTTTTTTTTTTTTTTTTTTTTTTTTTTTTTGGCTAGAAAATTATTTAGAATCCCCAAACATTATATATATTTTTTTCAGACACCCTAAAGAATAAAATGGCAGTCGTGGCAATACTTTATCGCACCGTATTTGCACAGCGGTCTTACAAGCGCAATTTTTTAGATGAATAAAAAAAAAAAGAAAACAGTAAAGTTAGCCCAATTTTTTTTTATATTGTGAAAGATAATGTTACACCGAGTAAATTGATACCCAAAATACCATTCTTCAAACTTACGCCCACTCATGGAATGGCAACAAACTTTGACACTTAAAAATCCCCATAGGCGAAGTTTAAAAATGTCTACAGGTTACCACTTTTGAGTTACAGAGGAGGTCTTGTGGTAGAATTATAACGATCGCGGCGATACCTCACATTAGTGGTTTGAACATTGTTTACGTATGCGTTCATTTCTGCACGTGAGCACAGAGGGATAGGACACTTTAATTTATTTATTTATTATTATTATTTATTTTATTTTTTATTTGTACACTGTCCCTTTAAAAAAAAATTTTGTAACACTTTTATTCCTATTACATGGAATTTAAAACATCCCTTGTAATATAAAATAAGCATGACAGAACCTCTTTAATGTGAGACCTGGGTCAAAAAGACCTCAGATCTCACATTTGCACTTAAATGCAATAATAAAAAAAAAAATGTCCCTTTTAAAGTGGGGTTCCACCCAAAAAAAAAAAACTACATGAAAAATTTTAAAAAAATACAAAAAAAATTTGGATATTTTTTTTTTTTTAACTTACCTCTAAATGCCTGTTGCTAGGTGGTCCCTCGTAGTCTGCCTCTTCCAGTGCCTGGGCTGGTGACATCACTTCCCCTCGGCACAGGAAGGGCTCAGCTCTGCTCCCTCCCTCCTGTCAATCATCTGGGACCCATTACAGGTCCCAGGTGGCATGCGCAGTGGGTGCCAGGCTGTGAAGCCACAGCCCGGCGCCCACAGTTGCAATGCCGGCGCCACTGAATGGAGGGGGAGACGAGCAGGGCTTCGATCCGCCGCATCGCTGGACCCTGGGACAGGTAAGTGTCCAATTAAAAGTCAGCAGCTGCAGTATTTGTAGCTGCTGACTTTTAATTTTTTTTTTTTTTTTTTTACTGGACCTCGGGTGGAACTCCTCTTTAAGCTTGTTGGGCAGAAGTGACGTTTGATGTCGCTTCCATCATCAACAGCATTGAGTCGAGTGGAGGCCATCATTCCCTCACTTGTACCAATCAGGGGAAAGGATAGGATCGTCTCTGCCGCTACCAACGGCTCCACTAAGCAGCGGAGATGACCGGAACATGATGGGAGGGGGGCAGGCACCTCTCCTGCCGCCGATAAAAGTGATCTTGCGGCGAATACCCTGTGCAGACCACTTTTATCCTAAAGCGGACCGCCTGCCCTTTAAGAAAATACCAGGGTTATGGCGCCTATCTGCTGCCATAACCCCAGTATTTAATGTCAAAATACCGCGTATAATGACTCATCTCTATCCAGCGAAGTTGCAGGAGTGTCTCAGCTGCCCGAGACTCTCCCTCTTCATTGACTGAGAAGGCAGTGCAGCGCCATTGGCTCCTGCTGCTGTCAATCAAATTCAGTGAGCCAATGAGGAAGGGGGGGCGGGCCGCGGCTCATGTCTGAATGGAAACAGGGAGCTTTGGCCCAGGTGCCCTCATAGCAAGCTGCTTGCTGTGGGGGCACTCAACAGGAAGGAGGGGCCAGGAGCGCCGGCGAGGGACCCGAGAAGAGGAGGATCTGGGCTGATCTGTGCAACACCACTACACAGAGCAGGTATGTATAACATGTTTGTTATTTTTAACAAAAAAAAACATGACTTTACAATAACTTTAAAGTGTTCCTAAACCTTCAACTGTAAAATCAGTCTGTATATGCAGCATTGCATGCTTGTAATACTCACTGTGGAACCTAAGGGCTTAATCCTCTGCATTGTGTAAAAGACAGTTTGATCCTGTATGCACAGATCCTCCTCTTCTTGCATTGTCCCCATAACATGTCCGCATAAGACAGAGTTACTGGAGTCAGGCTGCACATGCTCAGTTTGGTCTGTATTGCTAGAGAGAGTTTTTTTTTTTCTTGGGAGAGTGCATGTGATCAGTACAGGGCCAATCAGCACTGTCCAGACAGAGGGTCAGGGGTCCTGCAGCCTTATAGGACAGTCAAAGGAGAATGAAAACTCCTCCAAGCTTTAACCAGACACTTATAGAAGTCTCAAGACTGCTATATACTGCTGATGAGAAAAGGTATTTAATAGTTTATAAGATAATTGCATTTCCATGTTCTTTGTACTGTGGGAGACCAGATATAGTGAATGCAGGGTCCTGGGTTTAGTAACACTTTAACAACTTCCAGCCCAAGGACGTCATATGACATCTTTGACTTTGAGTGGGGATAACTGAATGATGCCTGCAGCTGCAGGCATAATTCAGATATCATCTTTTACAGCTGGCGATTCTGTGCATTGTAAGAACAATCATAGCAGCAGTTCAGTCCTCTCCCGCCGCCCTCCGGTGCTTCTCCCGGCTCGCCCGTTTAATCAGCGAGCCGGAGAAGGAATCCGCCACTGCCGGATGTTAATCATAGAGTTTTTCAGTGACCAGATGGTCTCCAGTCATCTCTATGACCGTCGGAGGCCCAGGCGCGACGTTATGACGTTATGACGTCACGTCCGGCCGGCGGAAGTAAACAATGCCGAGGACTCGGCTGGAAAGAGAGATATTTAAAGCGCCCCCGTCCCTGCGTGCTTGTGTACTGAAGCAAACACATACGTAAGTCACGCCCGCATATGTAAACGGCGTTCAAATCACACATGTGAGGTATCGCCACATGCGTTAGAGCGAGCACAACAATTCTAGCACTAGACCTTCTCTGTAACTCTAAACTGGTAACCTGTAAAAAAAATATAAGCGTCGCCTATGGAGATTTTTTAGTACCAAGGTTTGGCGTCATTCCACAAGTGTGCGCAGTTTTAAAGTGTGACATGTTGGATATCTATTAACTCGGCGTTTCATCATCTTTCGCATTAAAGAAAAAATTGGGCTAATGTTACTGTGTTCTTTTTTAAATTAATTCATTTGCCCCCCCCCCCAAAAAAAGCGTTTGAAAAATTGTTGCGCAAATACCGTGTGACATAAAAAGTTGCAACGACCACCATTTTATTCCCTAGGGTTTTTGCTAAAAAAAATATATATATAATGTTTGGGGGTTTTGAGTAATTTTCTAGCAAAAAATACTAATTTTAAACTTGTAAACAAAAAGTTCCAGGAAAAATAGCATCTCTCTCCCTCTCTATCTATCTATCTATCTATCTATCTATCTATCGATCGATCGATCGATCGATCGATCGATCGATCGATATAGATATATATATATATATATTATAGTATTTAGTCAGCCACCAATTGTGCAAGTTTTCCCACTTAAAAAGATGAGAGAGGCCTGTAAAAATGTGGAAACAAATCCAGACAATCACATTGTCTGTCTGATTTTTGAAAGAATTTATTTGCAAATTATGGTGGAAAATAAGTATTTGGTCAATATCAAAAGTTCATCTCAATACTTTGTTATATATTCTTTGTTGGCAATGACAGAGGTCAAATGTTTTCTGTAAGTCTTCACAAGGTTGTCACACACTGTTGCTGGTATGTTGGCCCATTCCTCCATGCAGATCTCCTCTAGAGCAGTGATGTTTTGGGCTGTCGCTGGGCAACACGGATTTTCAACTCCCTCCAAAGGTTTTCTATGGGGTTGAGATCTGGAGACTGGCTAGGCAACTCCAGGACCTTGAACTTCTTCTTACGAAGCCACTTCTTAGTTGCCCAAGCGATGTGTTTGGGATCATTGTCATGCTGAAAGACCCAGCCACGTTTCATCTTCAATGCCCTTGCTGATGGGAGGAGGTTTGCTCTCAAAATCTCACGATACATGGCCCCATTCATTCTTTCATGTACACGGATCAGTCGTCCTGTTCCCTTTGCAGAGAAACAGCCCCAAAGCATGATGTTGTACGTCTTCCATTTTCTAATTATTGCTCCCACAGTTGATTTCTTCACACCAAGCTGCTTGCCTATTGCAGATTGTCTTCCCAGCCTGGTGCAGGTCTACAATTTTGTTTCTGGTGTCCTTCGACAGCTCTTTGGTCTTCACCATAGTGGAGTTTGGAGTGCGACTGTTTGAGGTTGTGGACAGGTGTCTTTTATACTGATAACAAGTTCAAACAGGTGCCATTAATACAGTTAATGAGTGGAGGACAGAGGAGCCTCTTAAAGAAGAAGATACAGGTCTGTGAGAGCCAGAAATCTTGCTTGTTTGTAGGTGACCAAATACTTATTTTCCACCATAATTTGCAAATAAATTCTTTCAAAAATCAGACAATGTGATTGTCTGGATTTGTTTCCACATTTTGTCTCTCATAGTTGAGGTATACCTATAATGACAATTACAGGCCTCTCTCATCTTTTTAAGCGGGAGAACATGCACAATTGGTGGCTGACTAAATACTTTTTTGGCCCACTGTATAATGGATTATCTCTTGTATCATGTCCCCAGCCTCTAACCATCTCTTGTATCATGTCCCCAGCCTCTAACCATCTCTTGTATTATGTCTGCAATCTCTTCCTTAAACCCTTCCTGCCGGGCGTACGCAGATATGCGTACTCGGCTTTCCGGGGTTATACCGGGATGATGCCCGCAGCTGCAGGCATCATCCCGGTACCGTTGTTTAGAGCCGGTGATAGGCTATACAGATATAACAACCGATGCGTCTAAAAGCTGCCCGGCTGTTATACCGGAGCAGCGGGAGGGGACGTCCCCCCCCCTCCGGCAGCTGGGGGCGGGCTGGAACGAAGCTGTGAGCGGCTTCGTTCCAGCCTTCTCATTGTAAACGCGGAAGCGACGTCATGCCAATGGCGCCGGTTTTAAAAAGATACACAGTATTCAGAATCGCCGTTTTCGGCAATCTAAATACTGTGAAGTGCAAAGGAGGGATCGGGTTTTTTTTTTTTTAAAAAACACATTTTATAACAATAAAAATAAGAAAAAAAATAAAATTTTAAAGCGCCCCCGTCCCCGTGAGCTCGCGTAGCAAAGAAAACGCATACGAAAGTCGTGCCCGCATATGTAAACAGTGTTCAAATCACACATCTGAGGTATCGCCGCGATCGTCAGAGCGAGAGCAATAATTCTAGCACTAAACCTCCTCTGTAACTCTAACCTGGTAACCATAAAAAAAAATTAAAGCGTCGCCTATGGAAATTCTTAGGTACTGTAGTTTGTCGCCATTCCACGAGTGCGTGCAATTATAAAGCGTGACATGTTTTGATATCTATATACTCGGCGTAACATCATTATTCACATTATACAAAAAGATTGGGGTAACTTTACTGTTTGGATTTTTTAAAATTCATGAAAGTGTCCCTTTTTCCCAAAAATTAACATTTAAAACACTGCTGCACAAATACCGTGTGATATAAAATATTGCAACAATCGCCATTTTATCCTCTAGAGTCTCTGCTAAAATATATATATATATATATATATATATATATATATATATATATATATATATATATATATACAGTGGCTTGCGAAAGTATTCGGCCCCCTTGAACTTTTCAACCTTTTGCCACATTTCAGGCTTCAAACATAAAGATATAAAATTTTTATTTTTTGTGAAGAATCACCAACAAGTGGGACACAATTGTGAAGTGGAACGAAATCTTTTGGATTTTTGAAACTTTTTTAACTAATAAAAAAATGAAAAGTGGGGCGTGCAAAATTATTCGACCCCCTTGCGTTAATACTTTGTAGAGCCACCTTTTGCTGCGATTACAGCTGCAAGTCGCTTGGGGTATGTCTCTATCAGTTTTGCACATCGAGAGACTGAAATTCTTGCCCATTCTTCCTTGCAAAACAGCTCGAGCTCAGTGAGGTTGGATGGGGAGCGTTTGTGAACAGCAGTTTTCAGCTCCTTCCACAGATTCTCGATTGGATTCAGGTCTGGACTTTGACTTGGCCATTCTAACACCTGGATACGTTTATTTGTGAACCATTCCTTTGTAGATTTTGCTGTATGTTTGGGATCATTGTCTTGTTGGAAGATAAATCTCCGTCCCAGTTTCAGGTCTTTTGCAGACTCCAACAGGTTTTCATCCAGAATGGTCCTGTATTTGGCTGCATCCATCTTCCCCTCAATTTTAACCATCTTCCCTGTCCCTGCTGAAGAAAAGCAGGCCCAAACCATGATGCTGCCACCACCATGTTTGACAGTGGGGATGGTGTGTTGAGTGTGATGAGCTGTGTTGCTTTTACGCCAAACATATCGTTTTGCATTGTGGCCAAAAAGTTCGATTTTGGTTTCATCGGACCAGAGCACCTTCTTCCACATGTTTGGTGTGTCTCCCAGGTGGCTTGTGGCAAACTTTAGACCACTTTTTATGGATATCTTTGAGAAATGGCTTTCTTCTTGCCACTCTTCCATAAAGGCCAGATTTGTGCAGTGTACGACTGATTGTTGTCCTATGGACAGACTCTCCCACCTCAGCTGTAGTTCTCTGCAGTTCATCCAGAGTGATCATGGGCCTCTTGGCTGCATCTCTGATCAGTCTTCTCCTTGTCTGAGCTGAAAGCTTAGAGGGACAGCCAGGTCTTGGTAGATTTGCAGTGGTCTGATACTCCTTCCATTTCAAAATGATCGCTTGCACAGTGCTCCTTGGGAAATCTTTTTGTATCCAAATCCGGCTTTAAACTTCTCCACAACAGTATTAGGGACCTGCCTGGTGTGTTCCTTGGTCTTCATGATGCTCTCTGCGCTTTCAACAGAACCCTGAGACTATCACAGAGCAGGTGCATTTATACAGAGACTTGATTACACACAGGTGGATTCTATTTATCACCATCAGTCATTTAGGACAACATTGGATCATTCAGAGATCCTCGCTGAACTTCTGGAGTGAGTTTGCTGCATTGAAAGTAAAGGGGCCGAATAATTTTGCACGCACCACTTTTCAGTTTTTTAATTGCTAAAAAGTTTAAAATATCCAATAGATTTCGTTCCACTTCACAATTGTGTCCCACTTGTTGGTGATTCTTCACAAAAAATTAAAATTTTATATCTTTATGTTTGAAGCCTGAAATGTGGCAAAAGGTTGAAAAGTTCAAGGGGGCCGAATACTTTCGCAAGCCACTGTGTGTGTGTATATATATATATATATATATATATATATATATATATATATATATATATATATATATATATATATATATATATATATATATATATATGTGTGTGTGTGTTTGGGGGTTCTAAGTAATTTTCTAGCAAAAAATACGGATTTTAACTTGTAAACACCAAATTTCAAAAATCGGCTTAGTCATGAAAGGAATATTATACACACTGCTAATAGTACTAGCAAAATTTCCATTCGGTGCACCTCTAGCAGACATGATACAGGAGACGGTCAGAGACTGCAGACATAGTACAAGAGATCAATGCAGCCTCACCAGTGCCTGTCAGATGCAGCCTACCAGTCAGGTGCATGAGCCTGCCTGCGCCCATCATATGCAGCAGCCTGCCTGTGCCTGTCATGCAGCCTCACCAGTGCCTGTGCCCATCAGATGCAACAGCCTGCCTCTGTCTGGATCAGAGCGGCGATCTCCGTGTGTCACAGAGCTGGATTTGAATTGCCTGGGCCGCAGTAACAATGTCCCGCCTCCTGTGATCACATCACACTGATTCAATTTCCCGCCATTGGATAAGTGTGCCGTCTATCACAGGAGGCGTGACATTGTTACTACGGCCCAGGCAATTCAGCTCCCTGACACAGGGAGATTGCTGCTCTGTAATGAGAGGAGGAGGACAGAAGAGCACAGGACCCTGGCCAGGATTACACTCCGCATTGGACGGCACCCGACGGCGCGGCCACTGCTACTGCGCATGCATGATTATCGGCGCAATTATCTGCATTTTTTTTTTCTTTTGGCAACATGCCGAAAACACCATTTTTGGCAGGTTTTTTTTCAGCTGCCGCAATTTTGGTTCATCACTAGTATACAGTATTGGTTTCTTCAAAACATACATTTTCAATAAAGTTTGCAAGAGTCGTGTACTGTATTTCGTTCAGTTGGAGGAAATTTTTTCTTCTCAACAAACCCTTATGAAATATTTCATTCTCATTTTATTTTCAGGTTACCTGCTCTGAGCACTGTCTTCAGAAGTATTTGAAAATGACACAGAGGATATCCATGAGATTTCAGGAGTACCATATACAACAGAACGAGGCTCTGGCAGCTAAAGCAGGACTTATTGGCCAACCTCGATAGCGGTGGAAAAAATCTGCTGATCAGAGTTCTGCCGTCCCAGCAAAGAGTGCTATGTGGTGCTCAAAAAAGCTGCATTTGAGAGTTACGAATGTGCCAGTCTTCTACCAGCCGCGCGGAAAATCAGAGAATCAAAATGCAGATGAAGACCGAAAACAGCATAGACTTTTTCACTTTTTGTCTTTTTCACTAAGAGATTATATTATGTGAACTGCAGTCCCAAATATGATATTACTAGTTCTTTACAAATAAATATTATTTCATGTGACAGAGATAGAAATTAATGTGTATCTATGGGCAAAAAAAAAAAAAATATTCAGTATATCTCTCCACTACATGCATATTCCTCCTTGATTTGTCTCTTTAACCACCTCAATACTAGGCACTTTCGCCCCCTTCCTTCCCAGACCAATTTTCAGCTTTCAGCGCTCTCGCACTTTTAATGACAATTACTCGGTCATGCTACACTGTACCCAAATAAAATTTTTATCATTTTGTTCGCACAAATAGAGCTTTCTTTTGGTGGTATTTATTCACGACTCCATTTTTTTTTTTTTGCGATATAAGCGCAAAAATAGTGGAAATTTGGAAAAAAAACAATATTTTCTTTTTTCTGTTTTAAAAGAAATCCAGTAAAATCGAATTTTGTCATAAATTTAAGCCAAAATGTATTCTGCTACATGTTTTTGATAAAAAAAATCCTGTTAAGTGTATAATAATTGGTTTGTGTGATCACGGACATATGTACGCAAATGATCATGCACAGATGTGTGCAGGTGATCACGTACATATGTGTGCAGATTACCATTGGGACATGTGATTTTAGTGTGACATATGTGGGGGACAGCTTTTTTTATTATTTGGGGACATGTGTTTTGGGGACATGTGTGTTTTACATTATGTGGGGACATGTGTGTGTGTTTTACATTATGTGGGGACATGTGTGTGTTTTACATGTATGTATTTACATGTGTGTTGACACTAGACTGGTGATCAGTGAGTAAAAAGCTGTAAAAAACAGCTCATACTCACTGATCATCAGCCGGCTGCAGCGATCCCCTCTCCTCTCCTCCTCAGCGACAACTTCCGTGTGAGGAGAGGAGAGCTGATCGCCTAGCAACCGGCTGTGTTTACATCACATGACGGCTGTGATTGGACACGGCCGTCATGTGATCAGGAGGGCCAATCACAGAGCCCTCCTGCCGATCCGAGATGCGCCGTGTCCGGGGGACACGAGCGCATCGGGATCGCGCCGCTGCGCGGGCACGCGCGCGCGCGATCCCGCTCCTTCTGAGGGACGTTCCTGAACGTCCACTCAGAAGGAGAGAGCGCCCACCCGGCCGTTTATGTACATTGGCCGGGTGGGAAGTAGTTAAGGACACCGCAGGTACAGAAAGTTAAAGTGTTACTAAACCCAGGTCCCTGCATTCACTGGTGTCCCATGGTACACAGAACATGGAAATGCAATTATTTTAGTAAATATAAACTGCTAAATACCTTTTCTCATCAGCAGTTAGAGCAGTCTTTTGACTTCTTATGCCCCGTACACACGGTCGGATTTTCCGATGGAAAATGTCCGATCGGAGCGTGTTGTCGGAAATTCCGACCGTGTGTAGGCTCCATCGGATATTTTCCATCGGATTTTCCGACACACAAAGTTTGAGAGCAGGATATAAAATTTTCCGACAACAAAATCCGTTGTCGGAAATTCCGATCGTGTGTACACAAATCCGACGGACAAAGTGCCACGCATGCTCAGAATAAATAAAGAGATGAAAGCTATTGGCCACTGTCCCGTTTATAGTCCCGACGTACGTGTTTTACGTCACCGCGTTCAGAATGATCACATTTTCCGACAACTTTGTGTGACCGTGTGTATGCAAGACAAGTTTGAGCCAACATCTGTCAGAAAAAATCCTAGGATTTTGTTGTCGGAATGTCCGATCAATGTCCGACCGTGTGTACGGGGCATAACAGTGTCTGGTTAAAGCTTGTAGGAGTTTTCATTCTCCTCTGGCTGTCCTATGAGGCTGCAGGACCCCGACTCAATAGCAATACACACCAAACTGAGTATGTGCAGAGAGCCCCCAAGGCTTTGTTCTAGACCTGATCAAACAGCCTTTTTACACAATGCACAGGATTAACCTCTTAGGTTCCGCAGTAAGTATAACACTGATGCTTTACTTCATTTACAGACTGATTTTACTATTGTGGGTTTAGTAACACTTTAAAGAGGAACTGCAGTCTGCTCAAATTTATAATAAAAACATCTTTGCCATTCTGAAGCTTCCCTCCAACCACTTTGCATATTATTTTATAGATACTGTAATTCTGTACTTGCCAAATATGCTGCAGAAATCTCCCTCCACTGAGTCTGGCTGCATCCATTTTAAGTATGGGCTGCTGCCTGGATTTACACAGAGGCACACACTCCAGCTCTGCAGCTCTCATTGGCCCTCTTATGACATATCCCCCTCTTCCCTTCCTGGCAAACTCTCACAAGAGTGAGAGCGAGAGCTGTGCATGATGTCAAAGCCTAGGCTTTTTACCAGACAAGTAAGAGGAAGTGGGCTGTATAAGGTATTTACTAGCAGAAAAAAAAATGTTTTACTATCCAAAGTTAGAGCAACAAGGGCAGAAGATTTAATAGCTGGAAAGATGAAAAAATTACTGATGTTCCACTTTAAAGGCATAGTCCACCTTTTGCACTTGCATGTTTTATGCTACAACTACATAAAGTGGTTGTAAAATCTCAGATATGAAATATGAGCAAAGCGTATCCTTCTATGGTGTGTACTTGTCTCCAATTAACCACTTCAGTCCTGGAAGGTTTTACCCCCTTCCTGACCAGAGCACTTTTTACAATTTGGCACTGCGTCGCTTCAACTGGTAATTGTGCGGTTATGCAATGCTGTACCCAAACTCAATTTAAGAAATGACCACCAACCACACATTGTAGTAATGGTAGCCACTGGTGAAGCTGACAACTTAGTTCAGGGACTGTTGCTTGCTGTTCAAGATGGCTGCCATCATTTTTCTGCGGTAATGGCTGCCATATGGGTGAGACTGACAACTCACTCTAAGATTGTTACCGATTACTGAAGATGGCGTCCTCTCTTGGTAACCACAGATGAAACTGACAGCTTTGTTGACAGTTAACCACTTGCCGACCGCCTCACGCCTATATACGTGAGCAGAGCGGCACGGGCAGGCAAAATCACGTACCTGAAACGTGATTGCCTTCCCGCGGGTGGGGGGTCCGATCGGACCCCCCCCCGGTGCCAGCTGCGGTCGGCATTTGGTTGGAAGCGATGGGAGACGAGGGGGAGGCCATCCGATCGTGGCCCCCCCCTCGCGATCGCTCCCAGCCAATGACAAACATCCCCTGCCTCTGTATAGTACACAGAGGCAGAGGATGTGATGTCATCTCTCCTCGGCTCGGGAGTTTCCGTTCCAGCGCCGAGGGGAGATGACATGTAAGTGCACCAACACTCACACACACACAGTAGAACATGCCAGGCATACATTACACCCCCGATCGCCCCCCGATCCCCCCCCAATCACCCCCCCCCCCCTGTCACAAACTGACACCAAGCAGGTTTTTTTTTTTTTTGTTTTTTTTTTCCTGATTACTGCATAGTGTCAGTTTGTGACAGTTAGCAGTTAGGGTAGTGACTGTTACCCCCCTGTAGGTCTAGGGTACCCCCCTTACCCCCCCCTAATAAAGTTTTAACCCCTTGATCACCCCCTGTCGCCAGTGTCGCTAAGCGATCATTTTTCTGATCGCTGTATTAGTGTCGCTGGTGACGCTAGTTAGGGACGTAAATATTTAGGTTCGCCGTCAGTGTCTTATAGCGACAGGGACCCCCATATACTATCTAATAAATGTTTTAACCCCTTGATGGCCCCCTAGTTAACCCTTTTACCACTGATCACCGTATAACCGTTACGGGTGACGCTGGTTAGTTTGTTTATTTTTTATAGTGTCAGGGCACCCGCCGTTTATTACCGAAAAAAGGTTTAGCCCCCTGATCGCCCGGCGGTGATATGCGTCGCCCTAGGCAGCGTCAGATTAGCACCAGTACCGCGAACACCCATGCACGCACCGTACACCTCCCTTAGTGGTATAGTATCTGAACGCATCAATATCTGATCCGATCAGATCTATACTGGCGTCCCCAGCAGTTTAGGGTTCCCAAAAACGCAGTGTTAGCGGGATCAGCCCAGATACCTGCTAGCACCTGCGTTTTGCCCCTCCGCCCGGCCCAGCCCAGTCCAGCCCACCCAAGTGCAGTATCGATCGATCACTGTCACTTTTTTTTGTAGCGTTTTGGTGAACTGGCAAGCACCAGCGCCCTAGTACACCCCGGTCGTAGTCAAACCAGCACTGCAGTAACACTTGGTGACGTGGCGAGTCCCATAAGTGCAGTTCAAGCTGGTGAGGTGGCAAGCACAAGTAGTGTCCCGCTGCCACCAAAAAGACAAACACAGGCCCATCGTGCCCATAGTGCCCTTCCTACTGCATTCGCCAATCCTAATTGGGAACCCACCGCTTCTGCAGCGCCCGTACTTCCCCCATTCACATCCCCAACCAAATGCAGTCGGCTGCATGAGAGGCATTTTCTTTATGTCCTCCCGAGTACCCCTACCCAACGAACCCCCCCAAAAAAGATGTGTCTGCAGCAAGCGCGGATATAGGCGTGACACTCACTATTATTGTCCCTCCTGTCCTGACAATCCTGGTCTTTGCATTGGTGAATGTTTTGAACGCTACCATTCACTAGTTGAGTATTAGCGTAGGGTGCAGCATTGCACAGACTAGGCACACTTTCACAGGGTCTCCCAAGATGCCATCGCATTTTGAGAGACCCGAACCTGGAAGCGGTTACAGTTATAAAAGTTACAGTTACAAAAAAAAAGTGTAAAAAAAAAAAAAAAACACAAACAAAAATAAAAAAAAATAGTTGTCGTTTTATTGTTCTCTCTCTCTATTCTCTCTCTCTATTGTTCTGCTCTTTTTTACTGTATTCTATTCTGCAATGTTTTATTGTTATTATGTTTTATCATGTTTGCTTTTCAGGTATGCAATTTTTTATACTTTACCGTTTACTGTGCTTTATTGTTAACCATTTTTTTGTCTTCAGGTACGCCATTCACGACTTTGAGTGGTTATACCAGAATGATGCCTGCAGGTTTAGGTATCATCTTGGTATCATTCTTTTTAGCCAGCGGTCGGCTTTCATGTAAAAGCAATCCTAGCGGCTAATTAGCCTCTAGACTGCTTTTACAAGCAGTGGGAGGGAATGCCCCCCCCCCCACCGTCTTCCGTGTTTTTCTCTGGCTCTCCTGTCTCAACAGGGAACCTGAGAATGCAGCCGGTGATTCAGCCAGCTGACCATAGAGCTGATCAGAGACCAGAGTGGCTCCAAACATCTCTATGGCCTAAGAAACCAGAAGCTACGAGCATTTTATGACTTAGATTTCGCCGGATGTAAATAGCGCCATTGGGAAATTGGGGGAGCATTTTATCACACCGATCTTGGTGTGGTCAGATGCTTTGAGGGCAGAGGAGAGATATAGGGTCTAATAGACCCCAATTTTTTCAAAAAAGAGTACCTGTCACTACCTATTGCTATCATAGGGGATATTTACATTCCCTGAGATAACAATAAAAATGATTTTAAAAAAAAAAAAATGAAAGGAACAGTTTAAAAATAAGATAAAAAAGCAAAAAAATAATAAAGAAAAAAAATAAATAAATAAAAAGCACCCCTGTCCCCCCTGCTCTCGCGCTAAGGCGAACGCAAGCGGCGGTCTGGCGTCAAATGTAAACAGCAATTGCACCATGCATGTGAGGTATCACCGCGAAGGTCAGATCGAGGGCAGTAATTTTAGCAGTAGACCTCCTCTGTAAATCTAAAGTGGTAACCTGTAAAGGCTTTTAAAGGCTTTTAAAAATGTATTAATTTTGTTGCCACTGCACGTTTGTGCGCAATTTTAAAGCATGTCATGTTTGGTATCCATGTACTCGGCCTAAGATCATCTTTTTTATTTCATCAAACATTTGGGCAATATAGTGTGTTTTAGTGCATTAAAATTTAAAAAAGTGTGTTTTTTCCCCAAAAAATGCGTTTGAAAATCGCTGCGCAAATACTGTGTGAAAAAAAAAAAATGAAACACCCACCATTTTAATCTGTAGGGCATTTGCTTTAAAATAATATATAATGTTTGGGGGTTCAAAGTAATTTTCTTGCAAAAAAAAATAATTTTTTCATGTAATCAAAAAGTGTCAGAAAGGGCTTTGTCTTCAAGTGGTTAGAAGAGTGGGTGATGTGTGACATAAGCTTCTAAATGTTGTGCATAAAATGCCAGGACAGTTCAAACCCCCCCCCCCAAATGACCCCATTTTGGAAAGTAGACACCCCAAGCTATTTGCTGAGAGGCATGTCGAGTCCATGGAATATTTTATATTGTGACACAAGTAGCGGGAAAGAGACAAATTTTTTTTTTTTTTTTTTTTTTTTTTGCACAAAGTTGTCACTAAATGTTATATTGCTCAAACATGCCATGGGAATATGTGAAATTACACCCCAAAATAAATTCTGTTGCTTCTCCTGAGTACGGGGATACCACATGTGTGGGACTTTTTGGGAGCCTAGCCGCGTACGGGACCCCGAAAACCAAGCACCGCCTTCAGGCTTTCTAAGGCCGTAAATTTTTGATTTCACTCTTCACTGCCTATCACAGTTTCAGAGGCCATGGAATGCCCAGGTGGCACAAACCCCCCCCAAATTACCCCATTTTGGAAAGTAGACACCCCAAGCTATTTGCTGAGAGGTATAGTGAGTATTTTGCAGACCTCACTTTTTGTCACAAAGTTTTGAAAATTGAAAAAAGAAAAAAAAAATTTTTTTTTCTGGTCTTTCTTCATTTTCAAAAACAAATGAGAGCTGCAAAATACTCACCATGCCTCTCAGCAAATAGCTTGGGGTGTCTACTTTCCAAAATGGGGTAATTTGGGGGGGGTTTGTGCCATCTTGGCATTTTATGGCCTTCAAAACTGTGATAGGTAGTGAGGAGTAAAATCAAAAATGTATGCCCTTAGAAATCCTGAAGGTGGTGCTGGGTTTTCGGGGCCCCGTACGCGGCTAGGCTCCCAAAAAGTGCCACACATGTGGTATCCCCGTACTCAGGAGAAGCAGCTGAATGTATTTTGGGGTGCAATTCCACATATGCCCATGGCCTGTGTGAGCAATATATCATTTAGTGACAACTTTTTGTAAATTTTTTTTTTTTTTTTTTTTTTTGTCATTATTCAATCACTTGGGACAAAAAAAAAAAATATTCAATGGGTTCAACATGCCTCTCAGCAATTTCCTTGGGGTGTCTACTTTCCAAAATGGGGTCATTTGGGGGGGTTTTGTACTGCCCTGCCATTTTAGCACCTCAAGAAATGACATAGTCAGTCATAAACTAAAAGCTGTGTAAATTCCAGAAAATGTACCCTAGTTTGTAGACGCTATAACTTTTGCGCAAACCAATAAATATACGCTTATTGACATTTTTTTTACCAAAGACATGTGGCCGAATACATTTTGGCCTAAATGTATGACTAAAATTTAGTTTATTGGATTTTTTTTATAACAAAAAGTAGAAAATATCATTTTTTTTCAAAATTTTCAGTCTTTTTCCGTTTATAGCGCAAAAAATAAAAACGGCAGAGGTGATCAAATACCATCAAAAGAAAGCTCTATTTGTGGGAAGAAAAGGACGCAAATTTCGTTTGGGTAGAGCATTGCATGACCGCGCAATTAGCAGTTAAAGCGACGCAGTGCCGAATTGTAAAAAGTGCTCTGGTCAGGAAGGGGGTAAATCCTTCCGGGGCTGAAGTGGTTAAACATGGCTGCCATCCTCTCTCTGAAGTAATGGTGGCCACAGGTGAAAACTGACAGTTTCTCTGAGATGTTGCTGTTGACTATTAAAGATTGCTGCTGTTCGCTCTCTCTCTCTCTCTCTCTCTCTCTCTCTCTCTCTCTGAGGACTCTCTCTATCAGGGCAGGAAAATCTACCAGGCTTGGTGTTCAGATCCCTGCATCCTTCCTCTTCTTCGATCCGACACAAATTCCAACTTGCTTCTAGCTATAGACACGTGCAGTTCTTTTCATTCCACAATGTTCTTTATTCAGAGATTTGGACATAACTGAAGTTTCAAATTACAATAGTAACAAATTTAAATGAATCTGAAATAATGAAGCAAAATTTGGTCTAAAATTCAAATCAAATTCAAATTAAAAACAAAATCCAATTTGAAAACAGAAATCGAATAGAAAATAAAGGAATAGAAAAGAAAAAAATAGAAAATAAAAGAATAGAATATAGCCACCTTCCAAATTTGGAAACTCAAAGAATAAAATATAAAAGAATAAAGTAAAACAGAAAATATAATAGAGAATAAAATAATAGAATAGAAAAGAATAGAAAAAATATAACTGTCTTCTGAAATTCAAATTTCAAATACAATAGAAAAGAATAGAATAGAAAAAACAATAGAATAAAATAACAGAATATAACCATCTTCTGAAATTTGAATAGAATAGAGGATAAAAGAATAAAAAATAATAGAATAGAAAAAAACAGTAGAATACAATAGAACTGTTTTACGAAATTCAAGTTTCGAATAGAATAAATTTGAATTAGAATAGAACAGCCCTTCCTTCTCTGAGCTGGCCACTCAGCTGTCGGCTGGTTTCCAGCTACTATCTCTCCACAGTGACTCACCTGTTGATGATATCCTGCTCGTCAGTCCTGCTTACTTAACCACTTAAGGACCGAGCCTCTTTCTGAGATTTGTTGCTTACAAGTTAAAAACTGTTTTGTTTTTTTTTGCTAGAAAATTACTTAGAACCCCCAAACACTATTCATTTTTTTTTCTAACACCTTAGAGAATAAAATGGCGGTCGTTGCAATACTTTTTGTCACACCGTATTTGCACAACGGTCTTACAAGAGCACTTTTTTTGGAAAAAAATACACTTTTTTAAATTAAAAAATAAGACAACAGTAAAGTTACCCATTTTTTTTTATATTGTGAAAGATAATGTTATGCTGAGTAAATTGATACCCGACATGTCGCGCTTCAAAATTGCGCCCGCTCGTGGAATGGCGACAAACATTTACTCTTAAAAATCTCCATAGGCGACATTGAAAAAATTCTACAGGTTGCATGTTTTGAGTTACAGAGGAGTTCTAGCTAACTACTGCCATAATAAAGATATCCCTCTTCAAAGTTAGGACGTATATCTGCGTGCGGCGGTCCGGAAGTGGTTAAGCCGTCCAGTCCAGATGATCTCTGCCGTCGCCTTGGTCACATCTCTAGAGACGCTCTCCTATGTTCTTGTTAAAGACTTGCTTGGCTGACATTCCTTTTGGCTCCAGATCCTGCTTACTGTTCTACTACGCTGTTCTCTGGCTCCCTGACGTTTTGGCTTGTCTGACTATTCGTTCTGGTTCCTGAACTCTGGCTATGTTTTGACTACCTTTACTCTGTTTACCTTTTTTTATTATTATTAAACAAGTGTGATTTAACTGTACTTCTGTCTCAGTCTGATTAATGGTTTCTGACAAGAATAGAATTTGGAAATTCGAAATGAATAGAATAGAAAAGAATGGAATAGAGTAAAATAGAATAGAAGGGGGGCGTGGCCGACCGGCGAACGAGCAGGACGTGCTCCAGAGGAGCTCCGCTTGGCTGGCTGCCATCCACAGCCATCCGGAGGGTTCTAGAGACAGGAGAGCTTGGAAACTCTCCCCAGCCATCCCCAGGAGACACCTGCTCGATTCCCAGAGGGGATTATTGCAGCTGACGAGCCGCTTTGGAGTCCGCAGGCCCGCGGCCGGACCTAACACTGCTACAGGCCGCCGCCATCTTGAGGCCTACTGTGCCTCCTACATCCCCGACCTCCGGTACCGTGATCCGCGGGCGGAGAGGAAACGGATCGCCGCACGGGGGAAGCCGGACATCCTGGGGAAGGTGCTGCAAGGGGAGGGGGCCTAAATAGCTGCAAGGAGGCTCACAGAAGCCGGGCCTGGAGGCCGCGGCCGCCGCCATCTTGGGGCCTACTGTTCTTTTTGCATCCCCGACCTCCGGTTCCGCGATCTGCGGACGGAGAGACAGTGGACCGCTACATAAAGAGGCCGGGCATCCCTGGGAGGGTACTACAGGGTGAGGGGGCCTGAACAGACATCAGATAGAACACAGAGGCCGCTCCTCGAGGCCTGCCGCCGCAATCTTGAGGCCTACTAGCCCAAACAGAGCCTCCAGACCCAGGTACTTTACCCCCCTACAACAGAGCCGCTCTCCCTGTGCCATAATCTGGGTCCTGAGGGTCTCTCACTACCCTCCTGGAGACATTACCTGGGCTTCTGCCTCTCCCCTCCAGCCCCCTCCCTCACCCCCCTGGAAGTTTGGCCCAGTTAGTGAGATCCAAAGTATGGATGGCTGAGGACTCCTGTCCCTGAGCACCGTGCCACCCCGACAGCGACAGGCTATGTTTACAGCATAGCGCACTCAAGACATACATGGCGACAACTGGCTCACACTCCTCAGAACTCACTGACCCTCATCAAGGCACCATACAAAGATATCTTCTTAGAATGGCGCCTAATGACCCTCGGACCCCCAAAGACAAGATGGCGCCTGGCCGTACCACAGGAAAGACCAAACCTCCACCTACCACTTCAGCAGGCATGGTGGAAGATAACAATACGAGACTCAAAGACCCCGGGGGTGAACCCTCGGCCTCATCTGTGAGCTCAGTCGCACCACTAGACGCAGGCGCTAGGGAATCTCAGTCAGTCTCACAGCCCCTGTCAGGAGAGCCCATCAGAACGGAAGCTACAGCCCTCCTTTCTGCCTTCAGAATGGATTTTGAATCATGGGCAAGCAAAATGGAAGAATCCCTTCACGTGGAGCTAAATGCTCTTAGACAACAAGTCACAGCAAATGAGGAAGCAGTGTCAGTCTTAACCACTGCTCAAGATGACCATGAAGCACATATAACAGCACTTGAAACCTCCAACGCGACACACCTCCGTCGCCTACGCCATCAGCAACTCCGCATAGAAGACAGCGAAAATCGCAGTCGCCGAAATAACATTAGGCTGCAAGGCATACCGGAGGCAACATCTGGAACAGAGCTGAAACCCACTGTCATAGCTATCCTCAATAAAGTACTAGGGAGGGAGGCAACATCACCAATTGAAATAGATCGTGTTCACAGAGTGGGAGGTCCGGAGGGGGCACGAGATGGTCGCCCCCGAGATGTTCTTTGTCGGGTCCACTACTTCACATTGAAGGAAGAGGTCATGCGAAAGGCTTGGAGCCTGGGTTCATTAGACTTTTTTGGAGCCCCTATACACCTATACCCGGACCTGTCTCGCAATACGCTGTACATGCGTCGTGTGGTGCGTCCTCTCCTCGACCTTATACGACAAGCCGGAGCTTCATACACATGGGGACACCCCTTCAGCATCAAGGTGACCAGAGGAATCAGCAGGTTCACGCTATCAGACCCAGATCAACTGCCGGACTTTTTCCTCTTTATGGAGCAAGAACCGGTAGATATCCTAAACTGGCTGGATCCTCCGGACGATCGAGTACGACAGATGGGACTTGGCTCACTCCCACAGCGCCATAGACGTCTTAGGTCTAGATCAGCCTCCTCCGGCCCGGGGATAAGGGGACCTACCTCCCCAGAAGATTGATACAACAGCTTGCTGGGGACTGATGTCTTGTACCGCCTCGACCTGTCTTCCATTCTACAGAGAGGTCCTGGTGGTCTTGCCATATTTCTGGAGTCATGTTTTATATATGGCCCTCAGACTGTGGCTTTCCTCTTCTTTAAAATCGGAGCTCTCTAGTAGTCTTGGAGGGAGGTTTTGTAAGTATAAGACTTGGAAATACTAGCTCTTTCCCTGCTCTTTGCCGATTTAATAACTGGCTGGGGTTCGGGAGAGAGCATAGGCAATAGTCACTCTGTGACCCTCACTGTGACGGGCGCCAGGTAATGCCACTTTGCTTTTATGTTCCATTTCAAATTGTTCTCTCTCACCCCCCCTTTGTTGTATGTGCTGGGGGGTTGGTGGTGGGGGTGTGGGATACCGCTCTGGGGGGCTCTGACCACCGGTTTTACTTAATCTCTGCTTCGCGAGATACAGGTCTTGGGGTGCCACCCGCGGGTGGTTGGTGGCGTCTGTGGGCGGATCCTCCGCTCCCCCCCCCTGCCCTATATATATATATATATACAGGTAAAAGCCAGTAAATTAGAATATTTTGAAAAACTTGATTTATTTAAGTAATTGCATTCAAAAGGTGTAACTTGTACATTATATTTATTCATTGCACACAGACTGATGCATTCAAATGTTTATTTCATTTAATTTTGATGATTTGAAGTGGCAACAAATGAAAATCCAAAATTCCGTGTGTCACAAAATTAGAATATTACTTAAGGCTAATACAAAAAAGGGATTTTTTAGAAATGTTGGCCAACTGAAAAGTATGAAAATGAAAAATATGAGCATGTACAATACTCAATACTTGGTTGGAGCTCCTTTTGCCTCAATTACTGCATTAATGCGGCGTGGCATGGAGTCGATGAGTTTCTGGCACTGCTCAGGTGTTATGAGAGCCCAGGTTGCTCTGATAGTGGCCTTCAACTCTTCTGCGTTGTTGGGTCTGGCATTCTGCATCTTCCTTTTCACAATACCCCACAGATTTTCTATGGGGCTAAGGTCAGGGGAGTTGGCTGGCCAATTTAGAACAGAAATACCATGGTCCGTAAACCAGGCACGGGTAGATTTTGCGCTGTGTGCAGGCGCCAAGTCCTGTTGGAACCTGAAATCTCCATCTCCATAGAGCAGGTCAGCAGCAGGAAGCATGAAGTGCTCTAAAACTTGCTGGTAGACGGCTGCGTTGACCCTGGATCTCAGGAAACAGAGTGGACCGACACCAGCAGATGACATGGCACCCCAAACCATCACTGATGGTGGAAACTTTACACTAGACTTCAGGCAACGTGGATCCTGTGCCTCTCCTGTCTTCCTCCAGACTCTGGGACCTCGATTTCCAAAGGAAATGCAAAATTTGCTTTCGTCAGAAAACATGACTTTGGACCACTCAGCAGCAGTCCAGCTCTTTTTTTCCTTAGCCCAGGTGAGACGCTTTTCGCGCTGTTTCTTGGTCAACAGTGGCTTGACACGAGGTATGCGGCAGTTGAAACCCATGTCTTTCAAGCGTCTCTTGGTGGTGGATCTTGAAGCACTGACTCCAGCAGCTGTCCACTCCTTGTGAATCTCCCCCACATTTTTGAAGGGGTTTTTTTTCACAATCTTGACTAGGGCGCGGTGATCCCTATCGCTTGTACACTTTTTCTGACCACAGTTTTTCCTTCCCTTTGCCTCTCTATTAATGTGTTTGGACACAGAGCTCTGAGAACAGCCAGCCTCTTCAGCAATAACCTTTTGTGTCTTTCCCTCCTTGTGCAATGTGTCGATGGTCGCCTTTTGGACAGCTGTCAAATCTGAAGTCTTCCCCATGTTTGTGTATGCTTCAGAACTGGACTGAGAGACCATTTAAAGCCCTTTGCAGGTGTTTTGAGTTAATCAGCTGATTAGTTTGTGGCACCAGGTGTCTTCAAAATTTAACCCTTACACAATATTCTAATTTTGTGACACACGGAATTTTGGATTTTCATTTGTTGCCACTTCAAATCAGCAAAATTAAATGAAATAAACATTTGAATGCATCAGTCTGTGTGCAATGAATAAATATAATGTACAAGTTACACCTTTTGAATGCAATTACTGAAATAAATCAAGTTTTTCAAAATATTCTAATTTACTGGCTTTTACCTGTATATATATATATATGGTGGGTTTAGCTGAATAATCTTTCTACACACAGGAACTAATATAAGTGTTATAGTTATGTGCCCTTAGGCTAAAAACCTGAATCTTATCCACAAATTTAGTTGGATGTTCCCAACTGTTATTATCAAAAGTAGTTCATAGGAATGGGTTTCTATTATTTTGATAAATAGGTAAAGACAAACACATTCACGAGTATGAACCAACTGGCCTTATATATCTGATGAGATTTAGGAATAGAGGCTATGTACCAGAAGGGGAATAACAAACATAGCAAGGTTTAGTTCACAGTCCCTCACCCCACCCATGTACTTCTGTGTTGCGGTGGGAGTCATTTCAATCCCACCCAGAAGATACTATCCTTATTCTTATATGAAAAAGTTGTCGCTTGCTTCACAAGCGGATCAAATGTTCAGTGTGCGACATATAATTTTTATTTGCCTGATTCGCTGTCGGGACCACGGCTCAGGTCCATTCGTCTCGACCTCCCCCCCACGATAGGACGGGCACTGTTTGTGCCTAGCACGTGATATTTCACGCAGTGTTCTGCGTTAGCAGACACACTAGTATCTCAGACACATATTATTAGGTGTCTTTTCCTTTACACCTTACTTTTTCCCTTTTTTTGTTTTTGTTTTGTGTTTACCTTCTCTTATCTTTATTCTTACCAAATTGCCCTATTCCTTTCTCCCCCTCCCCACACTTGCGTATTCACTTTTTTATTATTTTGCTCAGTACTGCTCTCCACTCTGCAAACTTTCCTCTTTTTTTTTTCTATAACCTATAGCACCCCAGCATGGCTCACACGGTGACCTCACACCCGCAGGTGAAATTGTGTTCATATAATGTAAATGGGCTTAACATTGCCTCCAAACGTGGGCAAATTCTATATCAGATGCACAAAAGACAGGTTAACGTGCTCTTACTGCAGGAGACCCACTTCCAATCTGACTCCACTCCTTCCTGCTCCAACAGATACTTTAATAAGTGCTTCCACAGTACCAACCCGACACAAAAATCTAAGGGAGTATCTTGAATTGCTTGACTATATGACAGACCCCAAGGGCAGATACGTCTTTGTAAAGATATCCCTTTGGGGGACTAAATTTACAATAGCCAATATTTATTTACCTAACACACATCAAGTCCCTTCAGCCTTGCAGTATTTAAAGATTCTGGCAGATTTTGCTGAGGGTAAACTCATACTTGGAGGGGACTTCAATACTCCCCTGGATCCATTATTGGATTCCTCAACATCCCGTTCCTCTGTTTCCTTTCCTAAACTGCGGGTTCTAAAAGGTGCCATATAAAACATGCATCTTGTTGATGTATGGCGGATACTATAACCAGAATATCGAAACTACACACACTTCTCCAGCGTGCATCATTCCTACAGCCGTCTAGATTAATTTTTAATAGACCACGGCTGCTTAGACTGGTCCCCAAAATGTGAAATAGATCCTATGGTTTGGTCCGACCACTCACCAATATCCCTGACGCTTGCGGTCCCTTCTACCCCAATAAAAGAATGGACCTGGAGGTTAAATGATTCATTACTAACTGAACCAGGCTTCGACGCACAGATAGCAGAGACTATAACTAACTTTTTTGCGGACCACAGTTCTGACGACACTTCACCACCGATTCAATGGGAGGCATTAAAGGCGGTCCTGCGGGGTAGATTTATCCAATTGGGCGCTCGCCTGAAAAAAGAACGCTCAGCGGCAATAACTGCGGCGGTACATAAACTTAAAACGCTTGAGATTACTCATAAGCGTTCCCCCGCGGCGGAGGTGCTTGCGGAGGTTTCTACCGCTCGCACTCAGCTTAAGGAACTAAACGAAGCGTCAGCACGTACATTTGCGAACAAACTAGCCTTTCACCAATACAAATTTAAAGATAAATGTGGTAGATCGCTAGCTCGCACCCTACATTCCTGTCATGAAAGACGTCCTGTTAGTTCAGCCGTCGGCGGAAGATCGGTTAACAGAATTATTGTCAGTAGAGCCAGAGGACGCATTCGGAGACGCGTTGACGCGAACGGACGCATGCGGGTGCACGCTAATACGAGCGGGTGTACGCGGGTACACGATGAGACGAACGGGCACGTACGATCGGTACTCGGGCGTGCACGTGTGCACGCGGCGGCGCGCAGACGTGCGGTGTGACAGCTCTTGGCGCCATTAGGCCTATTTAAGCGTACCTGTCAGCATGCTTCCTTGCTGTCTGGTCTACAGCGTTCCCTGTGACCCTAAGCTTCCAGTATACCTGTTTACCTGATTCCTGTTACCCGGCTTGTTCCTGACTTCTCCTGTTTGCTGCCAGTCCCCGACCTCGGCTTGTCTGACGATTCTCCTGCCTCATCCTTCAGTTATTACCTGCCTGTCTGTTGCCGACCCGGTCCGTGCCCTGACTACTCTCCTGGTTCCGTTTGTACCTGCTCTGCTTACCTGTGTTTGACCCGGCCTGTCTGACTTTGCTAGTGCTTCCAGTGGGACTACAGAACACCTCCCTGCTGCCTGCTGGTTCGTGGGTGTCTGCTAGCTTCAGTGCTTCCCTATCCAGTCAACAGTTCCAGTGTTCCTGCCAAGAGTTCCGGTTCATCTACCAGTTGTTCCAGTGCTTCAGTTGTGCTACAGAACACCTCCCAGTTGCCTGTTGTTCCTGAGTTCCTGCTAGTGGATCCAGTGTTCCTGACAGTCCTCCTGCCGCTGCACCAGAGGTCCGGATTAACTCCATACCTGCCACTTACCAAGCACTTGTGGCCCCCTGCGCTCTTGAGTCCCTGTCTTCTCTATCAGGGGCTCTCGAACCAGAGGCACACGAGAGGCTACTCCTTGCATTCTGGGCTCCACCACCAGGTACGTGACAGTACCAGACAGCCATGTCTGAGCCCACGCAGGGAGCCTCTCCCATGGATGAACTCTGCCGCCATCTTGCTGGACTTACCCAGGCAGTAAAGAGCCTACAAGAAGGCTACACCCAGCTGGAAGGCCAAGTCCAGGCCCTAGCAGCTTCTACACCTCCAGTTTCCGGGACTTCTGCTTCACCATCAGTGGTCATGTTGCCGCCTGAACCCAGGGTCCCCACGCCTGAAAGATTTTCGGGTAACCGGAGCAAATTCAGGTCCTTCCGCAACTCGTGTGAGCTCTTTTTTGCCCTTCAACCAAGGACTTTCTCCCTGGAAGCCACCAAGGTGGGGTTCGTGATCGCGCTACTGACCGGCGAGCCCCAGTCCTGGGCCCATCGCTTGTTAGAAAAGAAAGATACCTCACTTGATACCCTGGATACCTTCTCTCGGGCTATGTCATACCTATATGAAGACCCACAGCTGACCGCCACGGCAGAGGCAGCCTTACACACCTTACAGCAAGGCCGCAGACCTGTTGAGGACTATGTATCAGAATTCAGACGCTGGGGTTCCGACACTAACTGGAACAATGCCGCCCTACGGTATCAGTTCCGTATGGGCCTTTCAGAATCCCTGAAGGATGAACTAGCCCGAGTGGGCCTTCCCGAGACTTTAGAGGACCTCATAGACCTTTCCATCCAAATAGACAGACGCTTGAGAGAACGACGTACAGAGCGATCTTCTGGCCCTGCTCGTCCTGTCTGAATGCTGCCCCGGGTACCTAGTTCTCCCCACTCCGCTCCTCCAGCTTCTACTACCATGACCTCAGATACACCGGAACCAATGCAGCTGGGACTCTTACGGCCATCCCTCACTCCTGAAGAGCGTCAACGCCGTCGGGCTGGTAACCTGTGCCTATATTGCAGGGAACCCGGACACTTTGTACGGACATGCCCAGCCAAGCTTTGTAAGTGCCTCTCTGTCTCTCCTGCTCTTACCCCAGCTTCACTGAATAATATGTCTCACCTGGCTGTCCCGCTTCTTTTACAGCTCCCAGGAGGGAATATACCAGCCAGTGCAATCATTGATTCCGGGTCCTGCAGTGGCTTTATAGACTTGTCCTTCGCTTCCAGACATCACATTCCCATCCGGCCCAGGGCGAAAGGACTTTCAGTATATCTGGCCGATGGTTCTACCCTCAGATCAGGACCAGTAACCCAGGAAACAGTACTCATGCTCACCACCATTGCTGGCACTCATCAAGAGCTACTTTGTCTGGACGTCATAGAATCTCCTCTATTCCCCATCATATTGGGCATGCCTTGGCTCAAGGCCCATAACCCACAAGTTGACTGGGCCTCAGGGAAAATTGAGTTTCCTTCCTCTTATTGCCACCAACACTGTCTACCAGAAGTTACTCAAGCTCCCTCTGCCCTGTTGTGCATGGAAACTGATGCCGAGACCCGTCAAGCTGTACCCGAAGTCTACCATAGCTTTCTGGACGTTTTCAGTCAAAAAGGGGCCGAGACCCTTCCTCCCCACCGGCCATATGACTGTCCGATTGAGCTTCTCCCAGGGGCAGAGATTCCTTTTGGGAGAATATTTCCTTTGTCAGAATTAGAACTAGGAGTATTAAAAACTTACATTGACGATAATCTAAAGAAAGGCTTCATCCAACCCTCCACGTCCCCGGCAGGAGCAGGAATCTTTTTTGTGGAAAAGAAAGACCATTCTTTGCGCCCTTGTGTGGATTATCGGGCACTCAATAAGATTACAATCAAGAACCGTTATCCCTTACCATTAGTGCCAGAACTTTTTCAGAGGCTGGGGTCTGCAGTAGTGTTTTCTAAGTTAGATCTTCGTGGTGCCTACAACCTTGTCCGCATTCGCAAGGGAGACGAATGGAAGACTGCTTTCCGTACCCGGTTTGGGCACTTCGAATATTTAGTCATGCCTTTCGGACTATGTAATGCTCCTGCCACATTTCAGCATTTTGTAAATAACATTTTCAGAGACTACCTTGACCTGTTTGTTGTTATTTATCTAGATGACATTCTAATCTTCTCTTCTTCCCTAGTTGAACACCGTGAACATGTCAGAAACGTTTTGACCCGACTTCGCCTGCACGGCCTTTACGCCAAGCCTGAGAAATGTGTCTTCGAGCAGGAGAGTATTCAGTTCTTTGGTCTTATTATCTCTGTGGAAGGCATCAAAATGGACCCTCAGAAGGTCTCCGCCATTCTAGACTGGCCCGCTCCTACTGACAAAAAAGGGATTCAACGTTTCGTGGGATTTGCGAATTTTTATAGAAAATTCATCAAGGGATTCTCCACCATCATTGCTCCCATTACAAGATTAACCCAACAGGGCCTCAAGTTCCACTGGTCTACGGAAGCTCGGATGGCCTTTACTACACTGAAGGATCTGTTTGTCTCGGCCTCAGTTTTAAAACATCCTGATTCCACGTTACCCTACATCCTGGAGGTGGACGCCTCGGAGATAGCGGTCGGTGCAGTACTCTCCCAAAGACAGGGGCCTAGGGCTCTTCTGCACCCAGTCGCTTTTTTTTCCCCTAAATTATCAGAAGCAGAAAAGAACTATGACGTGGGTGATCGAGAATTGTTAGCGATCAAAGCTGCGTTGGAGGAATGGCGATACCTGTTAGAGGGAGCAGCACACCCGATTCTTGTTTATACAGATCACAAGAATCTAGAATATTTAAAGACTGCCAAGAGGTTGAAACCACGACAGGCCAGATGGGCACTGTTCTTTACTAGATTCTCTTTCCATATTACCTACCGTCCCGGGTCAAAAAATATCAAGCCTGACGCTCTGTCACGAATGTACAGCGATTCGGAAGCACCTTCTCCGCCAGATACCATCTTGTCCGCAGGGAACTTTCTGTTACTCAAAGGGGATCTACTGTCTCAGATCAAGCAAGCCTCCAGGAACGTTTCCACTCCACCTGATACAACCCTACAGGCCAGAGATGATCTTCTATGGTTTAAGGATAGGATCTTCGTACCTCAGGAGGTGCGAACGGCAACTCTTAGTTCTTGCCATGACCATATGTTAGCCGGCCACTTCGGAGTACATAAAACATCTGAACTTCTTCAGAGCACGTTCTGGTGGCCATCATTAAGAAAGGACTGCAAGGACTACGTGGAAGCATGTGTCACCTGTATCCAAAATAAAGGAAGCAAGTCTAAGGCCTGGGGCCTGTTAAAACCACTATCTGACCCGGAGAAGCCATGGAGGATGATCTCCATGGATTTTATTGTCGAGTTGCCACCTTATGAAAGCTACACTACGATCTTCGTAATAGTGGATAGATTATCCAAGATGGCACATTTCTTACCAATGAAAGGTACCCCTACTGCTGCTGAAACTGCCAGGACATTTATTAAGGAGGTGGTGAGGCTTCATGGCATCCCTGCCAATATTACTTCCGATCGGGGGGTACAATTCACCTCTAGGTTTTGGAGAGCTCTTTGTGAATCCCTGAAAATTGATCTTGCCTTCTCTTCTGCCTATCACCCCCAAACAAATGGCCAGACGGAGAGAACGAATCAGACGCTAGACAAGTATCTGCGCTGCTTTTCTTCGTTCTCACAGGATGATTGGGCTCCGCTCCTTCCCCTTGCCGAATTTGCATACAAAAACTCTGTTCATTCCGCTACAAAACAAACACCATTTTTTGCAAATTATGGATTCCATCCTCTGTTCTTGTCCACTAACATTCCGGAGTGTCCAGTACCAGCTGTTCAAGAAAACCTAAACTTCTTTGAATCAAATAATAAGCTTCTGCAAGAGACTATGGCAAGGACCCAGAACTACAACAAAGAGGTGTTTGATAAGAAGAGAAGGGGGGAGCTTGATCTTAAACCTGGGGATTTGGTTTGACTATCTACCTTGAATCTAAGATTGGCCTGTCCTTCCAAAAAATTGGGTCCCAAGTTCGTGGGTCCTTTTCCAGTGACAAGAAAGATTAATAATGTGGCCTACGAACTAAAGCTACCAGAATCATTCCGGATTCACCCGGTCTTTCATGTTGCCCTACTCAAACCTGCAGTTCCTGATCCTTTTGTCAACCGGAGGGTCAATCCCCCTGAACCCGTGGTCATTGACGGAGAAACCGAATATGAGGTCGAGTCCATTCTGGATTGTAGGAAGAGACGTAATCAAGTCCAGTTCTTGGTAAAATGGAAGGGGTATGGGCCTGAGGAAAACTCCTGGGAGCCGGAGTCCAACATCCATGCTAGGAGGTTGATTCTTGCCTTTAAAAGATCTCATCCAAGTAAGATGGCACAGTTGGGCATCCGGAGGCTGCCCCTTGGGGGGGGCAATGTCATGAAAGACGTCCTGTTAGTTCAGCCGTCGGCGGAAGATCGGTTAACAGAATTATTGTCAGTAGAGCCAGAGGACGCGTTCGGAGACGCGTTGACGCGAACGGACGCATGCGGGTGCACGCTAATACGAGCGGGTGTACGCGGGTACACGATGAGACGAACGGGCACGTATGATCGGTACTCGGGCGTGCACGTGTGCACGCGGCGGCGCGCAGACGTGCGGTGTGACAGCTCTTGGTGCCATTAGGCCTATTTAAGCGTACCTGTCAGCATGCTTCCTTGCTGTCTGGTCTACAGCGTTCCCTGTGACCCTAAGCTTCCAGTATACCTGTTTACCTGATTCCTGTTACCCGGCTTGTTCCTGACTTCTCCTGTTTGCTGCCAGTCCCTGACCTCGGCTTGTCTGACGATTCTCCTGCCTCATCCTTCAGTTATTACCTGCCTGTCTGTTGCCGACCCGGTCCGTGCCCTGACTACTCTCCTGGTTCCGTTTGTACCTGCTCTGCTTACCTGTGTTTGACCCGGCCTGTCTGACTTTGCTAGTGCTTCCAGTGGGACTACAGAACACCTCCCTGCTGCCTGCTGGTTCGTGGGTGTCTGCTAGCTTCAGTGCTTCCCTATCCAGTCAACAGTTCCAGTGTTCCTGCCAAGAGTTCCGGTTCATCTACCAGTTGTTCCAGTGCTTCAGTTGTGCTACAGAACACCTCCCAGTTGCCTGTTGTTCCTGAGTTCCTGCTAGTGGATCCAGTGTTCCTGACAGTCCTCCTGCCGCTGCACCAGAGGTCCAGATTAACTCCATACCTGCCACTTACCAAGCACTTGTGGCCCCCCTGCGCTCTTGAGTCCCTGTCTTCTCTATCAGGGGCTCTCGAACCAGAGGCACACGAGAGGCTACTCCTTGCATTCTGGGCTCCACCACCAGGTACGTGACAATTCCAAACAACCTAACACCTTTATACCTCACATTCAAGACAGGACCGGGAAGACTGTCTCAGCGCCAGCCGAGATGGGACAGGTATTCCGAGACTTCTACCAATCCCTATATAGCATACCTTTGGCAAACCCCAATGAATCTACATCCGGTACAGCAGAAACACAGGCATCATATATTGCACATACTGCACTTCCTACTTTAGATGATGCAACGATAGAGGATCTTGAGGATCCAATATCGGAAGATGAGGTAGCCCGCGCAATTGCATCTACCCCATCTGGAAAAAGCCCAGGCCCTGATGGCTTCACCCCAAAATTCTACAAACAATTTGCCCCCCTCCTTACCCCCTTCTTAACAAAAGTGTTTAACTCCATATCTGAGAGCTCAGTATTCCCGCCGCAAACACTAGAGGCTCATATAACCCTCATTCCAAAACCAGACAAAGACCCGACTATTTGTGCCAATTACCGACCCATATCGCTGATAGGAGTAGATCTAAAGATATACGCGAAGGTGCTAGCTAATAGACTACAACCATTATTACCCCGCTTAATACACCTAGATCAGGTGGGCTTTGTAAGTGGAAGAGAGGCGAGGGATAACACCCTGAAAACACTTCTCATTACGGATTATGCTCGGACACATAATGTCCCATTGTGCCTCCTTACGGTTGACGCAGAGAAAGCGTTTGACCGTGTCGACTGGCAATTCCTTCGCCTCTCCCTACAGCAGTTAGGCCTAGGCCGGAACATGATCTCCAGAATAATGTCCCTCTATACAACGCCCTCCGCTAGGATCAGACTAAACGGTTCCCTATCTCCAAAATTTACTATCCACAATGGAACGAGACAGAGGTGCCCCTTGTCCCCCATTCTCTATGTTCTAGTTATGGAACATTTGGCCATTGCCATTAGAAACAATCCGGCTATCAATGGTATTAATATAGGCCCTATACATACCAAAATGGCTCTATTTGCAGATGACCTACTCATGTTTGTCACCCAACCGCAAGTTTCCCTGCCTGCTATTATGCAAGAATTTAGGAGATATGGAAATGTTAGTAACTTTAAAGTTAATCATAGCAAGTCAGAAATTCTAAACATCTCACTTCCAAAGGCGGCTCTCCAACAGCTCTCAGCCTCCTTCCCCTTTAAGACAAGCTCTACTACTATTCGGTATCTGGGAATCCATATTCCAACAGACGCATCCCAACTATTTTCCAGTAACTTTACCCCTCTACTTCTCAGAGCACAAGCAGATCTGACTTCATACGCGTCTAAACAGCTCTCTTGGTTGGGTAGGGTAAATGTCTTGAAGATGGATGTTCTCCCTAGATTTCTATATCTTTTTCAAACCATCCCCATATATATTCCCACCTCGTTCTTTCAAAAGCTTCGACAGATTTTTTCTAAATTCATATGGAAGGGAAACCACCCCAGGATAAAATATGACACAATGACCCTCCCGAAGATCGGGGGGGGAGCGGGGGTCCCGGATGCTTTTACGTATCATAAGGCGGCGGTACTCACACGTATCGTAGACTGGTTTCATCACTCCTCCTCCAAGCTATGGGTCCAATTGGAGGGGCATCTCAATGAGGGAGATCTTTGCGCCCTGCCATGGACTCCTACAGCGCAGAGTAAGGACAGTTCATTCTCTACGGCTCTTACTCGGCAAACCCTTCGGATTTGGGATCATCTGATTTTAACTGGTAAACTATCTAAACAACAGGGCCCAATGACACCTCTCTTTGGAACTCTGGCTTTCCCCCCGGCAGTTCACAGTAACAGATTTGGACCATGGAATAGGGATAGTCATAGACGCTTAGCACAGGTTTTTTACGAGCTGACCCATCTCTGAGAACAGACATACCCCCCCAGACGAACAGAGGGCCCCCAACAATGTGGATACAGAGGGGTCAATTAATGTCATATGTACGTACTTTCTCCTCCATCTCTGAGATCCTGGCTGACCCATCAGACTTTGACAAACTACTTTTACAATCAGACCCGCCCGCCCACGTAGTATCATTGCTATATCCCATACTACTAAACATATCTGCCCCAGACCTTCCAACATACACGCAGAAATGGGAAATGGATCTACAACACTCCATCTCCCCTGCTGATTGGCAAAAAAGCTTTATACTGACACATAGGATTCCTTAGTGACTAAGTCCCAAGAAAAAGGATTTAAGCTACTAACGAGGTGGTACAGATGCCCAGCGACTATCCAACGGTTCAACCCATCCTTGTCAGATACCTGCTGGCGGTGCATGTCCTCTAGAGGGACAATGCTCCACATCTGGTGGGAATGTCCTCCAATCAGGAAACTTTGGCAAAAGGTCTTTGATCTATACGGCAGGCTGATGGCGACCTCAATTAAACCTACTCCAGAGATAGCCCTACTATCTCTGCTTCCAGGCCCCCTCAAATCGATTTAAAAAGATATATTGCGCCACTTTTTAGCCGCAGTCAGGACAGTATTTCCCCGCCACTGGAGAACAACAGTGGTACCCTCTTTGGGCGACTGGGTTGTGGAGATGGATCAGATTAGAGATTTGGAATGTCTGTTGGCGCAGGAAATGGAGAAGGAGGAACAATTTTCCATCACCTGGACCGTGTGGGCAATGTTTCGTTATTCCGACGACTTTTCTATATGGGTCAGAGATGCCCCATTACCATCTACTGGCTAGCCATGCTGGGGTGCTCCTCACTTTTTTCATCATCCTTTGCCTTCTCTCGCAGTGATTCTCTCATCCCTTCTTTTATATATTTCTCTCTCTCTGTTTTGAACTAGGTTTTCTTAGTATGTGAACAAAGACCATATACCCAGATTAGTTTAACGACATAAATACTTTATATAAGTGAGCAAAAAAGGTCCCGACAGCTTATCATGTAGGGGGAGTTCCCTCCGTCATTACCAATACGCAAAACCACATGAGTAAACTTATATTGGATCCCACGCATATAACACACTGCCCATGTGTCTAAAGACCTTTGTTTACAATGTGATATTTTGTTGTTTAACCAGAGACTTTATGTCAAACTATATACAGATGCTCATATATGGTATAGATGTATATCATTATTTTCTTCTTTTATACACAATTCATGTATTCACGTGATGTAAGAATTCAATGTAGCAAACTTTTTCTCTCTGTTACATCTTTATTTGTATTATGTTTCTCTTTTTTCTCTGAAATAAACTAAGATTGAAAAGAAAAGAATAGAAAATACAGTATAACCGTCTTCTGAAATTCGAATTTCAAATAGAATAGAAAATAATAGAATAGAATAATATAGGAATATAACCATCTTCTTAAATTTGAATAGAAAAGAGTAGAAATACATAGAACACAATAGAATAGGAAATAAAAGAATAGAACCAACTAAAATAGGATAGAATAGAAAAAAACTGTGGAAATACAATAGAACTGTTTTACGAAATTTGAGTTTCAAATAGAATAATTTTGAATTTGAATAGAATAGAAAATAAAAGATTAGAATCAAATAGAATAGAAAAAAACAATAGGCTAAAATAGAATATAACTGTCTTCCAAAATGAAAATTTAGAATAGAATACATTTGAATAGAATAGAATAGAAAATAAAAGAATAGAATAGAAAAAAACAATAGACTAGAATAAAAAAGAAAATAATCATATTTCACATTTCAAATAGAATAGATTTGAAAAGAATATTATCATCTTCCCAAATTTGAATTTTGAATAGAATAAATTTTAATAGAATTTGAATAGAACAGAAAATAAAAGAATAGAATTGAATTTGAATAGAATAGAAAAAAAAACAATATAAAAGAATAGAATGGAAAATAATAGAATAGAAAAAATTAAATAGAAAAAAAACATTTCCCAAAATTTGAATTAGGAATAGAATAAATTCGAATTTGGTTCGAATTTGGTTTTCCAAATCCGGTCAAATTGAATTCAATTCGACCGTATTCAGAGAATTTGAATTGAATTTGATAACGAATAAATTAAACTAAACCAAACTAATTCCAAAAATGAATTAAAGAATATATAATGAATTTAACTAATTGAAATTATTTAAATGAAACTAAAATAAACATTTTTTTTTTGTTCTTCATGTGTCTATCTAGCTATAGACAGAGCCCAGCAACAGCACATTCCTTTGGGCGGGGCTCCTTTAGATGTGTCAGAGGCAGGCCTATAGAAGCAGCACACCCCCAGGGCTCCTTTAGATGTGACATAATCTTGGAGCAGCACATCTCCGGTGCTCCCTTTGATGTGACTTGAGCCTAGCTTTAGATAGTGTAGGGCCCCATATTCCATTCTTTGGTAGATATAAAATTGATTTGCAAAGATTGTACAGTCAGATTGTAATATGTATAATGAGCCTTAGGGTGTATCCACAGTGGATGAAGGCAAAGCCACCTTTGGACAGCAGCATTGTCAATCTGGGGAGAAGGTAATGTTAGATGAGCAGATTTAGATGGAATTGACTAACAAATGAAAGTCAAACTCCTGCTAGCACTTTATAAGTTGTTACAGTTTTTTTCATTTAAGCTAAAGTTTTTAAATAAATAATTAAAATCTGACCCCTGTAGATGGGAGAACCCTTCCAAATAATGTTTAGGTCTTGGGGAACCCCAGATGAAGCCTATTCATTGGTGGTCAGGAGGAAGAATGCGCTTTACATTGCTGGTGAGTGGGAAGAATGCTCCTTACATGGGAGGTCAGTGGGAAGAATGCTCCTTACATGGGAGGTCAGTGGGAAGAATGTTCCTTACATGGGAGGTCAGTGGGAAGAATGTTCCTTACATGGGAGGTGTAATGGAAATTTGTACGTTCTGTATATAATTGTATTGTATTTTGTATGTATTGCACACTGCCCTCACTGTGCACACAGCACTAATAATGTTTTCAGTAAATGTTTACATTCTTTCGAGTCCTGATTAGAATTAGCCTGCCTATGTAACGCCCCTTGTTACGATAAACGTACAATTGTAATATTAATGTGATACCTACGTAATCATGTGCATAAAAACCTTCAATTGCGTCATAATAAAGCAGAACAGTTATTTGGAAAGATGCTGAGTGTATCTTTTGTGTCTGTTCCCTACTGCAGTAGTTATTATTAATTTGGAACCACTAATCAATATGAGGATAGGAGTTGCCTATCATCAATTTAACCGAGTCAGCATGGCGAGCCAGCCAGGAGGGGATTCCAGGTGACCCTGAGTATCCGAAACGAGGAGCTTGAGACGATCTGGGAATTTCTGATAATCAGCCGGCTGAGGTAAGCCTTTTGCTTACATTTGAGTTATCAGACTTCCTTGATCGGTAAGGCATTTTCGGGACAAAGGGTACCTATTTTACTCCCCTTAATCGAACTGTATTGATTGGTGGTTATATGTTATGTTAGCTTCTAATCCACTCCCTGGTCATCTCCCGCCTTGACTACTGCAACTCCCTCCTCATTGGTTTACCTCTAAATAGGCTATCCCCACTTCAGTCCATCATGAACGCTGCGGCCAGGCTCATCCACCACACAAACCGCTCAGCGTCTGCTACACCCCTCTGCCAATCCCTCCATTGGCTGCCACTCAGTCACCGAATTAAATTCAAGATACTAACTATAACTTACAAAGCCATCCACAACTTGGCCCCTAGCTACATCTCTAACCTAGTCACAAAATACCAACCTAATCGTTCTCTTCGCTCCTCCCAAGACCTCCTGCTCTCAAACTCCCTTGTCACCTCATCCCATGCTCGCCTTCAGGACTTCTCCAGAGCCTCCCCCATCCTCTGGAATGCTCTACCCCAATCCGTCCGTTTTTCTCCTACTTTATCCACTTTCAGACGATCCCTGAAAACTCATCTCTTCAGAGAAGCCTATCTGGCCCCCACCTAACAACTGTACATTTATCTTCTCAATCAGCACATCACCCACAGTTATTACCTCTTGTATCTCTTGACCTCCCCTCTTAGATTGTAAGCTCTAAGGAGCAGGGCCCTCTGATTCCTAATGTATCAAATTGTATTGTATTTGTACTGTCTACCCTCAAGTTGTAAAGCGCTACGTAAACTGTTGGCGCTATATAAATACTGTATAATAATAATAAATAATAATAATCCCTATCTATTGTCCATTGGAGTGTTATAGATAAGAAAGGGAAGAATAGTGCTGTTCACAGGTATATGTAGTAAATCTGCTAAATAAAGTAGTTTAGAGGCAAGAGGGTATAGGCACATGTAGAGAAGAGAGAAGACTGGCCAGTCATTATGGGCATTGAATTAAGTAAGGGAATGAAGGGTAAGAGACCCTCAAAAATGCCCAGCGCAAGAGGAGCGCTATATATGAACCTAAGGTGCGGTTCCGCCTATACTGAGCCCCTAGATTAATTGTTAGAGTGGACAGGGATCCACAATGGGTAACTGGGTTACCAAGGTCCACAGGGACTAAGAATCATGCAGAGTAAACAGCTAGAGAAACAGCTATGTGAGCAGGATGGATCAAGGGTGACATTAACACTAGACAGAAAGGGACATTTTCATGTTAAGTTGTGGGATGAATTTGGGGTCAGGCACTACAACTATTAGAGTCAGAAACAGAGAAATGAGATATCTGAACAAAATAAGGAATGCAGAATTTAGGCAGGGAAATAGTAAAGTGTTAAAAGAAAGTGAGAGAATGATATGCATGTGTTGTGTACAAATGGGAAAAATGTAAGCGATTTTAGAGAGATATTGGCGTATGTGTGTGCGAATGCTGGGACCTTTAGTTCTATTGCTTGTGTGTGTCATGTACGCAGATGTGACCCCCCTCCTTTGTGCTCTCATGAACGAATGTGGCTGGGATGGGAGGTCAGTGATAAGCTGGAAGGACACCATGCCAATTTCTGTTTTTTAGACAAAACATTTATAACAAAATGTGCCGGGTTAACGAATCTAATGGTAAACAATGTGATCACAATTATTTTGAATCTGTTTTCCAAACATGGTAAAATGAAGGTTACATTTAACCGTGTATTACACAAATTGAATATCCTTTGATAGTGGAAACAGTGCATTTAAAAAAGGGAAATGAAGTAAAATTAAGTAATAATGAGTATTAATTTCTAATATGAGTTTAACAATTTTATTAATAATATAGATATATTGAAACTGGTTTAGACAACCTTTGGTTGGAAATGAAATCCAGGTTATTGGGGAAATTTGTAAAAATGGGATTAGTTTAGATTAAGATAACAATTTTTGTACTTTTACATTTATTCAATAAGCCCTTATTGAGAGAAAAAAAGATTAAGATGAGGTTGTTATTTGGAATACAGCTGCCATAATATTTAACAAAGCCAAGATGGATGGAATACATAAGAAGTTTTTCTACAAAAATTAAATTTCAAGGTTCTTGATAATAACTTGATGTGCGGTCCATGATGTGAGAGTAATAATAAATAAAATTTAAATATAACAGACCCATCACATCAAGTCCACACACCCTGTTAGGATAGATGTCACCTGCAGCCAGTTGTTTTATAGTTTTTGATGCTTTCTGGTCCATCATACAGATTGTTGGTCCTTTTATTTTTATTTATTTTTATTTTTGAAATCCAAAGCAGAATGTGTGGATTGTGAAATGATGTGCCCCTTTTTCTTGTAAGTACAGTGGTAGAAGCAGAAGAATATTTTGGATTTATGGGCATCTCTGCATGACCGCAGGGTATTGTTATCATTTATTATAATATTGCCAGGAAAAAGTTGTCTTTTGAAACATGAAACTGGAGTTCTTACACAAACAGCGTGATAGAAAACAAGCCATTGTAATATATTTATGCAAGCTGGACCCAGTAATAAATGATTCACCCCGATATATCAGAGCTGTAGCTTTTATGCAAAGGTGCTATTAGACAAAGTTAGATATTGTTTTGGTCAAACATTTAATTTTTAATGGTCCGACATTCTGTGCAGCAAATATACAGCTAACTAAATGTTTGTTTAATGAAAGGTTTAAAATATGAGTTTGTTTATGTACAAATCTAACAATGAAAAATGCGTACATTTATTCAAAAGAAAGGAAAAGACACATGTGTTAAATTGATGGTATAGGAATCAGCTGCTGTGAGCCCAGTGCGGGACACACTCCCTGAAGACCCAGATATTTAATTTTTTGTAGATTTGAGTATGCAGTTTATCACCCAGAAGGATACTCTGTATTCAAAGTCATTGGATCCTTTTTCCCCAGCTCAAGAAACAGAGCTCCATGTTTTAGCAAAGCCTGTGAGCTGTAAAAAGAGTGTATATTTATATAGATAGTCGAGATATAGAGAGCTTTTGGTTCCATTTAAAGGGCCAGAAGTTTGTTTTTACTTCGGCAGGTAAACCAATAAAGCATGCTAAGTTAATTTGATCGGCTGTTTTCAGCCTTCCAGGTTCTTGCTGAGGTAGCCATATTAACTTTCACACATGGAAGCAGACCAGGTGACTAAGGATGCTGCATTTACAGCCCCGGACACTTGATGGGTCTGTGCAACTCACAGATTCCACCCTAGTTCTGGCCCAGTATAGCTGGGATTAATAATTCAACTTTAAGGACCCAGAACGAGAAGAACAAGTGGTCCACAGGGGGCAACTTCTTATGAAACAGGACTTTGGAAAAGGTGATCATTTATGTCTGCCAGCCACTCTTTTCCCTCCAGCTTGACACATGGGCCGTGTCATCAGTCACAAGAAGTTATGGCTGCCTTAGTAAATGAGCGTGGGATAAAGCCAGGGTTCACCACAGTTGTTTTTATAACATACCACTTCTTGTTTTACCTGTTACCAAAGGTGTTACCAAAAGCTGAACATCCCTTCCAGAGATTACAAAAAGATATATCCAGATGCCCAAGTCAGGATCTTACAAGTATGCATTTTGTCTGTATGGACATGTTTTTTGGATGTCCAGTGGCAAATGCTACTGCAAAGGCCACAGTAAAAAGTGTTATCAGAAGTAGTTTGTAAGTACAGAGTGCCAGAAAGTACAGAGAGTAACAGAGGAAATCATTTTTTATAGGAGAGTCCTTACTAGAAGTTTTGAGGTTTTATTTTTACACCCCCTACTGTCTACAATGTATCAGACAAAGTAGAGTAAGAAACTAGAAAACTTTTGCCTGAATGTTTTCTTATATTTTATCAAGCCCCTAAGGGGGATGGTGGACTCTCTCCCTATGGGATTTGGTTTGGGAGTGTGTTACTCACTTGCTTATATTTTGTCTCAGCAGCTGGAGTCCTTCATTCGGATCTCATAGAGAATGTTGCTGATCTTTTAAGGTTTTTGACAAACTCATTTATGTGTTTTCTCCCCAATTCCAGATCCTAAAAGTTTGGAAGGATCTAAAACTAAAGCCAGGTGACTTGTGGATTTTTAAGAGACATTTATATATAAGGAAATGTTTGGAGACTCAATACAGCATCTATTTCATGTACAGTTTTTGCAAAACTTGAAGGAAAAGTCACCTGGATCCACCCCAGACACTGCAAAAATGACTAAATTAAAGAAATCTCTGAGTTTGATTTGTTTCCCTCTTGTGATCACAGTCTAGGGTACTTTTTGATTCAATTACTTTAATTGTAAGGGATATATATATTTGAAAAGTAGTTTAGCCATGTTGAAGTCATATTTGTCTTTTGTATGTCTTCCATTTTATGTAGAATTGTCTGTGTTTTCATATGCTGATAAGTCAGCATGCTCACAAATAAGCTAGAAGGCCATTCTGGCCACAGGAGTGTACAGCCAGTACTCTGTAAATATGTCTTATCAATCATTTGTTTTTCACAATGAAAAGTCATTTGGTAATGAAAAAGTTGCTCAGCTATTATTTTCTCCACAATGGAGTTTTTTGCCTCTTTGGCCAGGACTACCTCCACCTAAGAGTGTGAAGGTTCCAGTTTAAAGGTGATAGCAGGTGTAGTTAGTGATCAAAATATTTATCAAAAGAGGGGAGACTGTAATGGAAATTTGTACGTTCTGTATATAATTGTATTGTATTTTGTATGTATTGCACACTGCCCTCACTGTGCACACAGCACTAATAATGTTTTCAGTAAATGTTTACATTCTTTCGAGTCCTGATTAGAATTAGCCTGCCTATGTAACGCCCCTTGTTACGATAAACGTACAATTGTAATATTAATGTGATACCTACGTAATCATGTGCATAAAAACCTTCAATTGCGTCATAATAAAGCAGAACAGTTATTTGGAAAGATGCTGAGTGTATCTTTTGTGTCTGTTCCCTACTGCAGTAGTTATTATTAATTTGGAACCACTAATCAATATGAGGATAGGAGTTGCCTATCATCAATTTAACCGAGTCAGGAGGTAAGTGGGAAGAATGTTCCTTACATGGGAGGTCAGTGGGAAGAATGTTCCTCACATGGGAGGTCAGTGGGAAGAATGCTTCTTACATTGGAGGTCTGTGGGAAGAATGTTCCTTACATGGGAGGTCAGTGGGAAGAATGCTTCTTACATTGGAGGTCTGTGGGAAGAATGTTCCTTACATGGGAGGTCAGTGGGAAGAATGCTTCTTACGTTGGAGGTCAGTGGGACGAATGTTGCTTACATTGGAGGTCAGTGGGACGAATGTTCCTTACATGGGAGGTCAATGGGAAGAATGTTCCTCACATGGGAGGTCAGTGGGAAGAATGTTCCTTACATGGGAGGTCAGTGGGAAGAATGTTCCTTACATGGGAGGTCAGTGGGAAGAATGCTTCTTAAGTTGGAGGTCAGTGGGAAGAATGTTCCTTACGTGGGAGGTCAGTGGGAAAAATGTTCCTTACATGGAAGGTCAGTGGGAAGAATGCTTCTTACATTGGAGGTCAGTAGGAAGAATGTTCCTTACATGGGAGGTCCGTGGGAAGAATGCTTCTTATGTTGGAAGTCAGTGTGAAGAATGTGCCTTACATTTGTGGTCAGTGGGAAGAATGCTCCTTTTATTGGTGGTCTGAGGGTAGAATACCATTTACATTGATGGCATACCTCCCAACTTTTTGAGATGGGAATGAGAGATACCTATTAGCAAAAGGTACGTAGGCATAGAACACACCCCCTGCCACGCATTAAAGGAGAATTCTACAAAAAATTAATAGGTAAACCCAGAAGTGCTTTTTTTTACCACTACAATTACTTTATGTTGGCTGACTTACAAATGCAGAAATTTAGAAATTGGATGAAAGGTTTAGCACTGGGAAACACTTTTTGAAAGATAAAAAGTGCATTTTATATACAACTATAGAGATCACACCAAAATGAGGGACAAATGAGGAGGAAAGAGGGACAGAGGGACTTTGTTCCAAATCAGGGACAATCCCTCTAATCAGGGACAGTTGGCAGCTGTGTGATGGTCATTGGGAAAAACGCTTCTTATATTGGAGGTCAGTGGAAAGAACATACCTCCCAACTTTCTAAGATGGGAATGAGGGACGCCTATTAGCAAAAGTTTGTAGATATAGGACACACCACCTGCCACACACCCTGTCACGCCCCCTTAAAGGAGAATTATATAAACAATGATTGGTTAAACCCACAAGTGTTTTTTTTGTTTTGTTTTGTTTTTTACCACTACTATTCCTTTATATTGGCTTTTTGGAATTTACGGATGCAGAAATTCAGAAGTTCAATGAAAGGTTTAACACTGTAAAACACTTTTGATAGATAAATAGTGCATTTTATATACAACTATATAGATCAGACCAAAAATGAGGGACAAATGAAGAGGAAGGAGGGACATGTTGAAGATGAGGGACAGTCCCTCGAAATGAGGGACAGTTGGGAGCTATGGAAGAATGCTTTCTACATTAGTAATCGGGGGGGGGGGGGGGGGGGAAAGTCAGCTTATAGACAGCTAAAAAGGAAATTGGTGTCATGCTGCTGGAGTTGACCCCGGAGGCACCATCAAATGGCCTCAGCTCAAGGAGCCCCAGAAATCTCTGGAGGAACCCTAGTTGAGAACGGCTGGCTTAGACCAATGTCATCTGGGTGTTTTTGGGGGAAGGGTTAGAACATCTGTCGTTTCTCTTTGTGGCCCCCGTTGGAGAGATTTTCCCTTACTTCCTGTCTGGTGATATGTAGACAAACCACCAAGGGGGACACATATGCAGCAATAATACTTTCATCGGTCAGTTATCTATTCTATTATTATGATTAGAATGGTGATTTTAGTAGATCCAGGTGAATCAAATCCCCTATCAGATTTCTCTTGCTGTCTGGGTCCTTTGTGCAGCCTTCAATCCCTTTCTGCCTGGTTGTCACTAAAACAGGAAACGAGGGGGCTCTTCTTAGCAATAAAACCTGACATATGTCCCTGCCCTGTCCAAAAATAAAACTGAGTTTTGGCTGGAGCTGGGCTTTCACTGTAAACACTAGCAGATCATAGCACACAATTGATAATTCAAATATGAACTACAAGTTCCAGTGTGCTTTGCGGCCTGGAAGGCGACCAAATACAGCGCCTGTATAGAAATATTGCCTAAACGTAACAAAGCCACCGCTCTAATGCTCCCCGTTACTTGGAAATCTCTCTCTATAAAATAACATTTCATTTGAACGCCTTTCAATGCAGAAGAGGGAATGAATTGCGGACAGGCACTTAGGTGGACAGCCCGTTTTCCTGGAAGGACCTTTGCGTGTCTCCGGATCCTCCCCAGTCAGTGCGCATGAGCAGCCGGCCGGGCCCGGGGAGGAGAAGATGCCGCTGTACGAGGGGCTGGGGAGTGGGGGAGAGAAGACCGCGGTGGTCATAGACCTGGGAGAGGCATTTACTAAGTGAGTGTCCGGAGTCACGTGCTGAGATTGGAATTGGGGTGCAGGGGAGACATGAGATCTAATACTGGGGGACATGGGGCCTGTCATTACAGTGTATTGGACCTGTCAGTGCAGGGTACATGGGGGGTCTGCCTGCCCAGCTGGGGGTACATGGGATCTTTCATTGGGGTGCATGGGGTCTGTTATTAGGTTGCACAGGATCTGTCATTGGGGTGCATGGGGTCTGCCAGCTGGGAACACATGGGATCTGTCGTTGGGGTTCATGAGATTTGTTGTTGGGGTGCATGGAGTGTGCCAGCTGAGGATGCATGGGATCTGTTATTGGTAATATGGGGTCTTCCAGCTGGGAATACATGGGATCTGTCTTTGGGGTGCATGGCGTCTGCCAGCTAAGTTTATATAGAAACTGTCATTGGGGTACATGGACTATATCATTAGAGTGTATAGGGCCTGCCAGTGGGGAATATCTGAAATCTTTCATTGGTATACCTGTGGCTTGTCACTGGGGATACATGGGATCTGCCATAGGGGTGCATGGAGCCTGCCAGCTGGGAAGACATGGAAACTGTCATTCGGGTGCATGGGATCTTTCATTGGGGTGCATGGTGCCTGTTAGCTGGGGATACATGGGATCTGTCGTTGGGGATCCTGGGGTCTATCATTGGCATTCATGGTATTTTTTTATTGGGGGTGCATGGTGCCTGTTGGATGGGGATACATGGGATATATCATTAGGGTACGTGGTGATATATTAGCGTGTATAGAGCCTGACAATGGGGGATATACTGTACGACCTCTTTTATTGGCATACCTGGGGCCTGTCATCAGGGATACATGGGATCTGTCATAAAGGTGCATGGAGCCTGCCAGCTGGGGAGACATGGAAGCTGTCATTGGGGTGCATGAGGTCTATTAGCTGGGCATTCCTGTAGGGGCCACTTTATACATATATTTTCATTCAGTCAAACATGTGGACATACGTGCACTAATTTGATTGTTTTATTCGATTTTCTGTGAAATTTCTAAAGCTGCTTGGCAATCATGTTGAAGAAACTTAAGTGGATAATGGGATAGTTTTCTGTCAGATTGGGATTTAACTCGCTGCTTTTTATCTCCGTCTGCAAGCCTGTAAGGTCAATCAGAGTTTGCTGGTTGATTTGATTTATTAATAGGTTGCCTTACTTTAATCACTTTTAATTGTATCATATTAAAGCTGCTTGCAACCATTTTTAATCCTAAATATGGGTATAACTTGCAGCACGCTATACAAAGGGGCAATAAAAACCTGCCCATCAGCTGTGACCAGTTTGTGTGCAGCCAAAACTGTGAATGTAGGACTTATACTACATTTCTGGCAAGATCAATATGTACTTAGCCTGAGAAAAAAAAAAGGAAGAAAACTAATGCAGCCATCACATCTAAGCACTGATGAGCTGCAATAGATTACACTTTTGTTCTTGTGTTTAGATATATATGAGCATAAAAAAATGTGTTGGGTTTAATTTAGGTGAATAAATGAAGGATTTCATCTAATTATAATTTCTTTTTTTAGATGTGGATTTGCAGGTGAAACAGGACCAAGATGCATTATTCGAAGCGAAATTCGAAAACCTGGCCTTGCAAAGGTAGCCACAGGAGATCAGCTGGAAACAGAATCTGTTATGTCTTTTATTGATATCTACTTGGCTTGTTTTTATAGGATGCTCAGTTACTCCTCTTAAAGCGGATTTCCACCCAAAAATGGAACTTCCGCTTTAAATGCAGATGACCCCCAACATGCCACATTTGGCATGTCATTTTTTGGGGGGGTGGAGCGGGTAGCCTGTTTTTATGGGCACCCAGCTCCCACTTCCTCCCCTGGCTCTGCGGCACCGGAAGGAAGTTCACCTCTCCCCCTCCCTTCCTGCAATCTTCTGGGACACGTTACAGGACCCAGAAGATTGCACGGCCAATCACAGCGCAGCTCAGAGCCTCGGGGAGAGGAGCGGGGCTTTGTATGCCCACAGCGCTGGATCCTGGGACAGGTGAGTGTCTGATTATTAAAAGTCAGCAGCTACACTTTTGGTAGCTGCTGACTTTTAAATGGGTGGAACTCCACTTTAAAACCCAACTGAAGATTCATTTTTTTTTTTACTTTTTATACATGTAGACTGTGCAACTTGTAAACAATATAGCTTCTTTTTTTCCTATGATGTGCATGTTTACTGCTGTAACAGCTGCCCTGTTTTGGCAAAACTTTAGAAGGCTGGAGTGCTGCTGTTTCCTGTTCTTTTGGTGGTATTTAAAGTGGTTGTTAACCCTCTCATTTAACTTCATATAATTCTGTGTGTTTGCTAATGATAGGTGCTCCTGTCTCTGTGTTTTTATAAAAAAAATTGCCAGATATACCTAATTTCAGAGTGCTCATGTGACCAGCCGTCTCTGTTCTCCCCCCTTCTGGCAGCTGCAGCGGGCAGGGCCAAGATTCCCCGGCTGACGTCAGTCGGGACGAGAGGAGGAGAGAGCCAGCCGGTCACGTCTTTTTTCCATAAAACAGACAGGAGCACCTATCATAAGCAAACACACCGGGTTATATAAGATTTTAAAAGTAATTTCAGCAGCAGGAGGGGAGGGGGTGGGCACTTGACAAAGAGCAGACAGGCAGGGAGGGAGAGGGGAGAGAGAGGACAGGAGAGCTGCGGATGACAGAGGCACTGACAACAGTGTCAGGGCTCAGCAGCCATGATAAACTGTGGTCAGTTTTTACAGGGGGAGGGGAGAACCAGGCCAGATCAGCCAGGTATTTCAGGTGATACACTGTGCTGTATAACATGCTTTAAAGGAACAGGATCTTTTTTAGGGTAACAAACGCTTTAATTACCAATGTTTTTTTTTAGTTAAAAAAAAGTTAAAAAAAAAAAAAAGTTTTTCTTAGTTTGTTATAAAAAAAATCTATCCCATAGTTTGTAGACATAACTTTTGCGCAAACCAATTAATATATGCCTATTGCGTTTTTTTTTTTTACCAAAAATGTGTACAAGAATATAGATTGGCATGAACTGATGAATACATTTTTTTTTTTTTTTTTTTTTTTGGATATGTATTATAGCAGAAAGTAAAAAAAAAATATTCATTCTTTTTTCAAAATTGACTGTTTTTTTTTTTTTTTTTTTTTTAATAGCGCAAAAATAAAAAATCCAGAGGTGATCAAATACCAACAAAAGAAAGCTCTATTTGTGGGGAAAAAAGGACATCAATTTTGTTTGGGTACAACGTCGCATGACCGCCCAATTGTCAGTTAAAGCGATGCAGCGCTGTATCGCAAAAAATGGCCTGGTCATTAAGGGGGAAAATCCTTTCGGGGCTGAATTTCAAATAACAAAACTGCCATAAATCTGGTGCAGCTGTGCATAGTAGCCAATCAGCTTCTACCTGCAGCTTGTTCAATTAGGCATTGACAATAAAACCTGGAAGCTGATTGGTTACTATGCAGAGCTGCACAAGATTTTGCACTCTTGAGTTTTAGTAAATCAACCCCATAGGCTTCCTCCAGAGATGTATACAGCTGAAATGTTAAATGTCAGTTTTTCAGAAACAAAAAAAGTCAGAAATTGCTTACAGGCTTCTCTTTTATTACAAGATGTTTGCTGTGTGCTAAAGTTGAAATTTCCCCCATTTATTACAGCCAATCAAAGTTGTCCAGTACAATATCAACACAGAAGAACTCTATTCATATCTCATAGAATTTATTCACATGCTGTATTTCAGGTAAGTCTTTCTTGTCTTTTTTTGTTTTTTATGTTTATGGCCATACGAGTCATCTGGTTCTATGTATGTACAACCCAGCTGTGAATATATGACCATCACTGAGGAAGGCAACATCAGAGTGCAATGGTCTGGTTCTGATTTAGATTTTCATTATTGTTTTAAAGCAGTATTAAACCCAAAAGCAAACTTTTATTATATTGCAGCTTACCAACTCTTAGATATGATGACTGCAGGTGTTTTCCTTTTCAAGCTTTCTTTTTTCATATTTTCATCTGGTGATCCAGTCAGTATGTCTGTTGTTTCTCAAAAGAGCAAGCTCTCCAGCAGAATGTGTTGGTTACAGAGATGAGACAAACCACTGTCAGGGATGCATACAATGATCAGTTTTTATTTATGTAAAACCTTTATCCCAAAAGGGGAAAAAAAACCTGTTTGCTGTAACTGCTTATAAAGTGTAAGCTGAAGTTTCACTTTAATTTGTTAGTGTATTTTAAATCTGCTAGTCCATCTAACACTCCCCTCCCCCAAGACTGACAATGCTGCTGTTCAATTTTGCCCCCTGTGCTCATTAATCCAGAGTGGGGATGCTCTAATACAGGAGGTGTGTTACTAGTCAGATCACGAGGGGAAAAAAGCCTACAAAAAGGAAACTAATGTAGCCACCACATCTGATGATTTGTAAGCTGCAATATATTACATTTTTAGGTTTAAAACCACTTTAAGATGGCAACAGATTCTGCCAGGGAGTTTGAAGTAGTAGATAGACTTGCACTTAAGCCTGAACTCTGGACAGATATAAAAGACACAAATTAATACAGCTCTGTATTCAAATATAAATCATTAAATTGATATTAAAGGCAAAATTAAAAAAAAAAAAAAAAAAAGCAAACATGTCATACTTACTTGCTCTGTGTAATGGTTTTGGACAGAGCAGCCAAGATCCTCTTCTTCTCGGGTTTCTTTGCTGGCGCTTCTGGCCCCTCCTTCCTGTTGAGTGCCCCTGAGCAAGCAGCTTGCAACGGGTGCACTCAAGCAGGTGTGCTACCGAGCTGCTGCTCTGCATGTCCATTCAGACACTGAGCCACAGATCGCCCCCACTCCCCCTCTCTCTCTTCATTGGACGTCTGGCTGTGATTGACAGCAGCAGAAGCCTATGGGTCCCGCTGCTGTCACAGCCAATGAGGAGGTAGAGTCCCTGGAGAGCTGATGCTCTCGTGCACATTGCTGGATCACGAGGGAGCTCAGGTAAGTATTGGGCGAGTTGGGGGGGCTTCACACAAAGGGTTTTTATCTTCATGCATAGAACGCATGAAGGTAAAAAAAACTTCAACATTTAGAACCACTTTAAAGAAGAATTCTATTTTTTTTTTTTTTTTGGTTTTTACTGTGCTGACCAGCTGTCCTCCTTCGTTTTGAACACAAGGTCGATTACTTGGCATGAGCGCCAAAAGTTCTTTGCATGTGTTCTGATGTGACAGAATAATTAGTGCCACATGAAAACCAGCTCGGAGAATTTAATGGACGCTGCCACTGCTGAAAAACTTTGTACCCTGCTTGTCATTCATGCCTTTTGGCCTCTTTTCCTTTGGAGTTTCTGAATGCAGTAAGCAGTTTATGAGATTTGTTTTCTATAGCTGCAGATTTGTTTTATGTCTGTGAGAATGTTGAAAGCAGAAGGTTAGCATGCAAGCCAGACAGCAAGCATTTTTGGAGGTAGGTCAGCGGTGGTAGCTTCCATCATTTTCTCATGGTAGATTTCCTTTTTAAAAACACTTTTTTTTTTTTTTTTTTTTTTTTTTTTTTTTTTTTTTTTTTGCAAAAGAACTGAAAAATTAAAATGAAATGCCAGTATCTGGCTGGATATAGTGGTCAGCACTTGCAAATGTCAGCCCCTTTTTATACATGAGGATCAATGTAATGGAAACATCAGACTGAGCAAGAGGTGAATGTTTCCAGCTGTAACAGTGTAAGGATGCTATGCAGCCAAACTATTGTGTTCTTTGTGTTTTCTGTTACTTGGTCTCTTTATTTGCACTTATGTCCTTCTGTTTTACTTTGCAGGCACCTTCTGGTGAATCCCCGGGACCGCCGCGTTGTGATCATAGAATCTGTACTTTCTCCCTCTCATTTTAGAGAAACTCTCACCCGGGTTCTCTTCAAGTACTTTGAGGTACTGAATTTACAATGCAGTGGACACAAAATGTATGAAAACATTTTTGTCCATAAAGATGATCCGCACAACCGCTATTGCTCTAAAATCTTGCTTTTTTATTCGGGAAACCACAGTGTACAGTACGCAGATGCAGTTAATGAGTTTCAGCCTACACCACTTTAATCATAATTGTTGATTATGATTAAAGCCGTGTAGGCTGAAACGCGTCAACTGATTGCATATGCGCACTGTACACTGTGGTTTCCAGAATAATAAGCAAGATTTTAGAGCAATAGCGGCTGTGTGGATCATCTTTATGGACTATTACTCTCAGATGGGCGACTGTGGATCAGGCATCTGTGAGCTCTGCTGATGGCAGACTATATTGGTAGCAGCACTGAAATCTTTGTTTGCATTATTGTAAAAAAAAAATGTTGGCTGTTCCACAAGAGGTTTATTTGGTTGATTGAAAAGGGACGTTCATTTTTTTGGTGAAGGTCACATACTGGCTTGTTATGTAATGTACAATAGAAAAAGTCGACCCCTATATTGCTACAGGGATCAAATAGTGGCTACTTTGAGCAACAATGAGTCAACACCAGGGTATGTATATAAAAAAATAACTGTATTTATTTATTGTTTAATTTAACACTGCTTCAACACGCATCAATTGCATCCATATGCAGGGCATGTAGCTCATGCACATGATGTGCACCACCAGGTGCAGCGATAAGACACTGTCCTGGTGGGCACTATAGTTAGTGAATACACATCAAGCAAAAGAAAAAACACATGAACCTGAACATACAACAAGACAACAGACAAGGGATACATACATGACACAACCACAACACAGACAGTCCGGACGCCGGCTAGACGCCTTTCACAGTGAAGCCGGATACCATAACCATAGTATAACCTCCAAGACTACCCTGGGAATGGGTAGGAGACATAGGGGTACACCCCATATGTTATATTTAGGCTAGGGTATACCCAGTATCACTGTGAAGGCTCCCCCTGGGAAAACGCATGGCCATTGATGATACTGGTGAACTGGGGCTAATTGAACATGTATTGCTGGGTAAGGTGCTGTCGCCCAGGTATGACTGGGATCAATAGATTATTCCCAACTGGGAATTATCAGAGGCTCTCACCAAAATCCCTCACAAAGTGTAACATGCAGCGGCTGATAGCTGCAGTTGCCTCTTAGTCCACCAGCTTATTTATTCAGTCACGTAAGGCAGTCCAATCCCACAGCTGGAACATCAGTCAGTCCATTAATAAATTAATGCAATGAGGTGAACATGTGTTACTGGGCATAATATGCCCTTAGTGCTGGCATAGACTGAAGCTGCACCTGCAGGCACAGATGGACAAGTATCTACAGACAAAAATGGCAAGTGGAGGATGAGGGGGGTATAGAGGCAAGATCTACATTACCACTCAACCGGTCAGCATACACGGATCACTTTTCTCATGTCTTGATCCACTTCGCCACACATTGATGTTATCCTTGATACTTGTGTATGGTGGTATGGTCTTCACTCATAGCCGTATATTCGTTGGAGGCGCAGAATTAATGGGATTAGTCCGCCATGGCCCCAATATGGCAGTGGAGCAATAGGACCGGTGAGGGTGCTCGTCCCACTCGTTGTTATGTAATGTGCATGATATCAATTTTAACAAAATCTGAAGAATTTCCATTGACAAAACGGAAGCCTTAAAACGTAACTTAACTCATCTCCCTTCGCTCGCCACCAGTACCTTCACAATGTCTACTGCTGGGTTCAGGTTCTTCATTTGCCTGGACTAGCCAGAATTACTTAACTGCTGCACATGCTCATGGAAGTTTAGTCATTCCAGCGTCAAGGTGTTCGGAGAATATACACTGAACTGCCCATATGTGCATTCTAAAGTAGGCTAAGAACAGGCAGGTACATTTAGTTGCAGAAAAAACATGGCATGTCTGCTCATAATTTTATATTTGCTTTAAGTTGTCTTTCCTGTATGTTTCAAGGCTTAAAGTGGTTGTAAACCCTTACATTTACCCAGTGAAGTGACTGTCCTCAGGTGATACAGAGATTAAACAAATCACCCTACATAAGTTGTCCCTGTTTATCTGCAGTCTTCTCTTCATCTGTTCAAAGTGCTGAATTATAAAGCGTGTCTGAGAGCTCAGAAAAAAAGAGGGTGAAGGTCTGAAGTTACACTCTGCAGAGCTCAGTGAGGAGAGCTGATTGGAGGGAAGGGACCCCCCCCCCCCCCTCCACACAGCTTACAGGAATAGAGCTGAGGCTGTCAGTCAGCTGGAGGTCCTTCCCCTGTCACCATTTTGGTGTCAGGAAAGCTTGTCAGAAGTGATTCATGCTAATAGCAGAGGAACACAGCAGCAGACAGAAATGATACCTAATACTCTTAAGTGCACATTATAGAGGGATATGCTTTGTTCATATTTCATGTTTGAGATTTACAACCACTTTAAAGCAAACCTCTTGGTATTATAAAAGCACTAAACAAGATTCGGCATTACAGTGTAGCCACCAAGCAGTTCCCACAAATACCTTACAGGACTCTTGCAGTGTGGATGGTGTCCTGCTCCCTCCTGCAAAATGGTGGATCACTACTAGCCAGTGAGAATATGCTGGAGAGGACAGCCCAGCCCTGTAAGTTTTCAGTCTGTAAAACAAAAAGGTGGTGATTGTTATTCCTTTTAATGCTTACATTTATACAGCAGCAGCAGTAGTGCTTTACAGAGTACGTGGTACGTAGTTCCCATTAGTTCCTATCTTAGAGAAGATCACAGCATATTGTTCCTACCCTAGCCATACAGATACACACAGAGCCAATATGGCCTGAAGTTAACTAGCTGTATCCTTCTTTTTTTAATAAAAAAAAAAAAAAAAAGAAAGCTAAAGCTCCTAGTGGAAAACCAGTTAAACAGTAGATGTTTATCTGCTCTGCTGCACCCCAGTTCTGTTTATGGCAGGATTCTGTGTACCATGTGCTGTAATAGGGGCCAAGCATTCACATTATAGTGGATTGTAGGGTGGGTCAGGTAACCCGGTTCTTTGTTTTTGTTTTCACAGGTTCCCTCTGTCCTATTTGCTCCGGGTCACCTGATGTCTCTTTTGACACTTGGCATCAACTCTGCCATGGTGCTGGATTGTGGATATGCAGAAAGCCTTGTCCTACCTGTATCCTTTTCCGTTATATTATCATTCGTTAGGGATAAGAGGAAGTTTGTTCCTTCAGTTTTTATATATACACAGTGTAAAATGCATATAGAGTGCTTGTAGTCTATAGGCAACTCTGGCTGTTTTTTTTTTGTTTGTTTTGTATTATGTGGGGGGAAGTATTGAAGCTGTGTGTGGTGTGGTTTTTTTATTATTTATTTTAATCATTTTTTTAACTTGCGTATATAAACACAGGAAATCAAATTGCGGACAGCAACAAAATCTGGTTTAAACCTTTTCAATTTCAGCCAGAATTTGCAAATAAAGTTTTGTCTGGTGTTCAGGATCAACTTCTTCTGTCTACTTCCATTGGAAATTAGAGATGGTACAGTGGGTCTTAAAATATATATATATATATATATATATATATATATATATATATATATTATATGTCAAACCACAACTCGGGGGACACAGACAAATGTGCAACAGGGATTCTTCCCCTAAAAATAATATTGTCAGAGCGTTTCCCCCACATCCTGTTTGATAAAAGATTGTCGACAGGAAGTGATGGAAAATCTCTCTAATGGTACCCAAGATGGCATAAAAACAGGGGTTCCAAATTTCCCCTCTTTTACCCAAAACTAGAAAAAAATGTGGCTTGCCATACATAGTAAAGGATAACCATTTCCTACATTGCAGGCTTACTTTGCCGGGAGGACGTCATATGACGTCCTCCCGTGATAACGCTGCCCGTGCTCTGTGATCACTGAGTCCTCTGGACTCAGCTGCTCACAGATCCGGGTAAAGAGCCAATCTTAGCAGCTCTTTACCACGTGATCAGCTGTGTCCAATGACAGCTAATCACGTAGTAAAACACAAGCCGCTTATCGGCATTCCTTTCCTTTTCCCTCGCTTGAGGAGGGGAGAAGAGAGCCGATAAGGGCTTGTGTTAAAGGGACATCTGCACTGATAATCGGTGGCTCCTTGTCGCCTATCTGTGCCACCTCATCAGTGCCCATCAGTGAAGGAGAAAAATTACCTGTTTGCAAAATACTATAAAAAACTATGAAAAATGTGTTTTGTTTTTTTTTTTTTTTGTTTTTGTTTTTGTTTTTTTTTAATCTTTTTTTTCTTTTGTTTAGCAAAAAAAAAAAAGTGGCGATTAAATTCCACCAAAAAAAGCTCTATCTGTCTCAAAAAGATAATAAAACTTTCATTTGGGTACAGTGCTGCATGACCGCGCAATTGTCGTTCAAAGTGTGACAGCGCTGAAAATTGGCCTGGGCAGGAAGGGGATACAAGTGCCCAGTAGGCAAGTGGTTAAAATCATGTCCATTTGCCTTTTTTTTTGTTCCCTCCCCCTCTAAAGATGCATACTTATCTTGAGTTGACAGCCGAGGTTCCCCTGTGCAAATTCTTCAATGTTCTGGCTGCTCCAGCACATTTGTGGCCCATAGACTTCTATGGAACCTTCTTTGATCATCTCTGGCCTTGGGACACAGCCCCATAGTAGCTTATGAGGCACTAATGCACAGACACAGCCAGGGTGGTAAAGACTTGCTGGGCACTGCTAAACAAACAGCAGAACTGCGGTTGTTGGATCCAGATAGGTATACATCTGTGGAGGGGTAGAATGGATTAGGTTAGGCCAGGGATAGGCGACAGAAATGAATAAATTTGTTTTAAAGTGCATTTATCTTTTAAATGGGTTGTATATCTTATGATTATTATTATTATCATTATTACTTTCTTAACATTCAAAAGGTATATGAAGGTATTCCAATTCTCAGTTGCTGGGGAGCGCTTCCTCTGGGTGGAAAAGCCATTCACAAGTATGTGTTCCGTCATTGTGTTGTGTGTGTTTTTTTTTTTTTTTTTTTATATATAAATTATTTGGTTTTCAAGGAATCCACAATATAATATAAAACAGAATGGAGAGAATATGACAGCTCCAAATGATCAAGTAAGATCGGGCATTACAGAACTAATAATGCAAAGCATACACAAACAAAAGGGCAGGCTATGCAGCCCGTATAAATATCGCTAAAAGTTTAATCATTGTGGTTTTTAAAATTTTATAGTAAAAAGTTGGAGGTATAGGGTGCTCAGAGCTTAATGGTATCTACAGTGTCTCTATAAAAATAGTCCAAACATGGTGTGGAGATATCTTCAACACTAAGGGCTGCAGCTTGACAGACTAAAGCGTGATCTATAAAAACATAAACAAACAAAAGGCGCCTCTAAGTGTAGAAGAAAAGTTATTTTAATGTCCCAACTGAGTTTAAAAACACTTACAGGATAAAAGAATGAACCAGACACATCATAAAGGTGATGAACGGCTGCATTGGAAGGGGTCACGGTGGAGGAGAGTATTCAGAGAGATGGATATATGGCTCACTGGATCTGTCGCAGTCCACAGCAGGATGGAACGCTGTGGATGCCAGCGTCATAGGAGAGGAGACGGACCCGGAAGTGATGTCATATGCTGAGGGACTCTATAACCATCCTGGAGCACAGCGTAGAGCCGAAGAGGGGAAAAGACGTCACCTTACATACCTAAACTGTCCAATCACTTTGTATTCGGTCATGCAGGCCCTTGCACTACATACTTATTGGTGACCCCAAGGTTTTGCATTGTCTTCTCCAAAACCAAGTATTTGCACGACAAATAAAAAAGGGGGTGTATTCCTCATTTAGAGATAGATGCTAGGTGAAACTCTATAAATCAGTTTATTGCTCTTCAGTGGCCAACAGTGCATCCAGAACTGCTGGTATATAGCACAGATAATGCCTCATGTCATAGAACTTTTCCAGCTTTCATATAGCTGTTGTTAGTTCAATGTGAATAATGAAAATCTATTATGAATAGTGCTTGGAGAGCAACAAGACTGTAAAATCAAACCGGTTATGATGAAGTGGTCAAAAGGAACCAAGTAGTGACATGTAAACACCAGCTGCTTCATGTTTCCCTTTACAGTATTAAATATGGAGGATTTATTCATTCCTTTCAGCTCTATTTGCTGTAACTTGATAAATGATTCTACTCTATTGTGTTGACGTAAAAGAACTGGACAGCGTACTCTAGGTGAGGCCAGACCAGAGTCTTGTAGAGCGGGAGAATTATCACTTTATCTCTGGAGTTGATCCCCTTTTTAATGCATGCCAATATTCTGTTTGCTTTGTTAGCAGCAGCTTTGCATTGCATGCCATTGCTGAGCCTGTCATCTACTAGGACCCCCAGGTCCTTTTCCATCCTAGATTCCACCAGAGGTTCTCCCCCCAGTGTAAAGATTGCATTCATATTTTTTCTAGGCCAAGCCCCCTGACCCCATTGTTTGGTCTTGCATCCTTTCCCCAATGTTGACTAGTCCTAACTTCCTTTCATGGCAGAGGAGTGATAATCCTTTTAATGGGTGATAAATTGCGTGGGGGAACAATCTTGCCTCTCTCAAATTCTCGCGAGTTGCTATAACTTCCAGATAGCCTGGCTTGGGCACGAACAATTACATTACCTTAAACAGTTCTCCTCCTCGGACCTACTTACGAGGGATGCCACAGAGTATGATCACTGCTGTCTTGGTCCACCAGGCCTGATCACCCACCAGGCCTGATCTGCTGGATATACCAAATTTTGCTGCGGGGATCTAATCCAAACTCCCCTTCATTTCTTTCCAAGTGGGAGCGGAACTTGAATATACCAGGGGATGAAATGGAATGGGATAAAGTACTAGCATTGTCATACAAACTGTCGCTTTCCTCTTACACCCAACAATGCAACTACCAGATTCTCCCCCTGGTCTCATTGCCCAGTGACTCTTCATAAAATTGATCCCTCCGTTTCTGATATGTTCTGCTGTTGTTTGCGGGCCCCAGGCACCATGCTCCATATTTGGGCAACCTGCGTACTCATTGTCCCCTTTTGGAACAAAATACTGCAATTATATAATACCCTGGTGGGAGACATTTCCCTAATCAGCATCAGATTACAGTACACTCCATGCTGCCAGGCTCCTACAAACAAATCAAAAAAAGTTTGATTGGACACTTTTTGACAGCAGCTTGGTCTGTTATTGCCAGAAGCTGACACCAGCCTGGGCCACCATCACTCGCTGCCTTGGCTTGTGAAGTGAACAATAATGAATATATGGAAAATATGCTTGCTTGTAAGCAGGATAAATCTCAGGTCCACAACCTTACCTGGTCTATTTGGAACCATTATCTTTACTATTCCAGATTTGCCTCCTTCATCTCCACTAAGAGTGAAAATACCTCCAGGATCTGGACATGTGGAATAGGGGGTCCTATTTCCCCCCCCCCTTCTTTTTTCTCTCATTTCCTACCTCCATATGCTTTCAGAGCTCTCTACAAGTAATTTCAGGGAGCCCTGCTATCATCCACCTGGTTCAAATTAATTTACTTCCCTAGTGTGAATATATTTAAGCCTCGCATTATGGAATGTTGTTCCTCTCCTCCTCCTTTCTTCTTTTTTTTTTTTTTCTTACCTATGCTGTTGTCAGTTGCCTAATTGTACACTATTCACACGCGTTGGTATGTCTCTTAACTTTACAAGAACCTACTTTTGTCTCTCTATGGTCTCATGTATGATCTTTTTGTACTTTCTTAAACGTAATAAAACAAGATTAAATATAAAACATGACATGTAACTTATTAATTGATAGCTCTGTGCCAGTATCAGATGGGATGATGTTTTGGTCTACTCATTATTTAGAACTTGAGGGACAGGGAGGAAGGAGTAGGAGTTGCATTGTGAAATAGTGATTTTTTTTTTTTTATTGGTTAACATTCCCTTATGGTGTGTCGGTGTAGGGGAAGAGAGTTATGTCATTTTCTCCAAGCTAATTATTTCATTTCTATACAGTTAATGCTCATGGATAAGAAATAATACAGATAAGAGCAAGGCAGTGATATTCATGATGTTTATTGCCACCTGTTCCTATGCTTTAAGTGTATCTAAAGCCACGGCTTTCTTTTGTTTTTGGACAGAGAGCTGGAAGCACAGCTGTTGGAGCAATGCACAGCAGACACGGGGACAGCCAAGGATCAGAGCCTCCCATCTGTAATGAGTAAGACCATTTTAATTTCATAGCATAAGTCAGGGCTTGACAAATCACAGGTGCCAGGTCGCCATGGCGATAAGAAATTGCATCCTGGCGCTTAGGTTGCCGCCCATGTGCTACCCCCTCACTATGTATCCTGGGCTCTGCTTGCCCGTGTGTGTGTGTGTGTGTGTGTGTGTGTGTGTGTGTGTGTGTATATATATATATTTCAAAAGAAATTTGTCAAGCCCTGGCATAAGTCAACCTTTCTGAAAATGTTTTGTTTTATTGACAAAGTCCTTCTGTTTTATGTTTCCAGGCAGTGTACCAGAAGAAATAGTGGAAGACATTAAAGGTATTCTTTCGCTATATGCCCTGAAATTGGATTTTCAGTCTAACTGGAAACAGCTTGTCTGCTTGAGACCCCTTCATGTAGTGATACAGAGGGGTAACAACTACCCACATCCACCAGCTTGTTACTGAAAGAAGATTTTTTTCCTCTTGCCTCCTACACCTTACTTCCTTGTTCACTAGTCATGTTTGGACACATGTAAAAACAAGGTTTTGCTTTTCGCTCTGTCAGAATATGGATTCAGCTTCGTAGATTGCTTGTCAGTAAATAAAAGCAGTACCTTGCAGCTGGAATTGAAAGATGCTAACATTTCTTGGTTGCATTAGCCTTGTTCTACATTCTAGTGATGAGTATGTTTTTCATGGCTTTGATTTCATTCATTTTGTTGCAGTGCGTGTTTGCTTTGTAAGCGACCTGCAGAGAGGGCTAAAAATCCAGGCTGCCAAGTTTAACATCGATGGCAGCTCAGAGGTAGGAAGTCTCTGCCTGTGTGTCTCTAAATATGTGTGCTTTTTATTCACAATGAATTGTAAGTGTCTGTGTTCCTGATTGCTTGTTTTGATGTTTTTCAGCGCCCTGCTCCACCTCCCGATGTTGACTACCCACTAGATGGACAAAAGATTTTACACGTCAAGGGAGCAATCAGGTTTTTTTTTTTTTTGTAAATCCTTTATTTGTATAATGATTTATAGAAAACACAGACGTTAGAGATATGCATCTGAGTACATTGTCAATAGAAACTCCAACATATGAACGGCTAACGAAGAGCACTAAGACAACGATACCAGAGAAAGTATTCAATAGGACAATCCAATACCACGACTGAAGCATCTATAGTACTGCTCACCCATATTTCAGGGGAGCAAACATCAAAATATTTGCAGTAAAACAAAAAAAAGGCACTCGTGGTGGGGTCATGCGTGCCAGCAACTGAAAAACCTTGAGTGATCAAGAGGATTCCACTTATCTAGTAATCTGAAATTAGGAGGAACAGGGAGGAAAGACAAAGCGGAGTTAAGGAAGGGCAAACGGGACCAGAGAAGGGACACAAAAGAGATGAGGCGAAGGACCGACAAAGAGAAAAGGGGGGGGTAGGGTGGAAGGCAGAAAGGACACCCAGTCATCCCTCTCCCTGGCTAGAGCGAGGCATGCGGAAGTTCACTTGGGCAGGGGAGAGGTAGGCATTGGTATACACATAAATAATTCAATGGCCTCCAAGTTTCTTTAATCAGGTTTGGTTTAATTTGTTTACCAAAGCTGACTCTCTGCTCAAACATTAAAACCTCTAAAATAGCATACAAAGAAATTTAATGAATAAATCTACTTTGCACAAAAAACTTAGTTCAGTCCCTGCTTCCGACACTTCTGGAAAGTGATGGTGAACCTTAGCGTTTTTTTTTTCCCTTAAAGTGGTCATTAAGCCACTATGTTATGTATTTTACCATCCCTATTGTTAGATAACAGCTCCAGCGGGAGGAGCCGAGAACTCCCACTGACGTCAGCCAGAGAGGAGAGAGCCAAAGAGTCATGTGAGCGCTGGGCGGTGCTGTAAAATTGAATAGGAATTGGCTTTTTTTTAAAACAAAGACACTAGGACACATGTTATCTAACAATTGGGATGGTATAAACATAAGATCTTTTTAAGCAGCGAGGAGAGGAGCAAAGCGGCACTAGTGAGAGCTGACGGGCAGGGAGGGGGGAGGAGGACAGAGGGAGACACAGGAGAGCTGTAGATAGCAGCGGATGAAGGAGGCACGTTAACTGACCACGGTGTCAGGGCTCAGCAGCCATGATAAACCATGGTCAGTTTACAGGGTGGATGGCAGAACCAGGCAGGATCAGCCAGATATTTCAGGTGATACAGGGGACCAAATTACACAGCACAAGCACTGTATAACATGCTTTAAAGGAACAGGATCCATTTTTTTTTGGGGTAAAATCACTTTGGTTTGATTTTTTTTTTTGAATGACTTTGTAGGTGATTTTACTTTTTTTTTGGGGAGGGAGGATGCGTTTAATAGAGCAGGGATCACTAAATGTGGGGGGGGAGAACGCATAGGACATTGATGAAAAGAGGGGGCTATGATGTAAAAGGAGGGCCGAGGACAGTAATTTAAATAGGGGGACTGTGATGTGAAGGGGGGCTGAGGACACTGAAGTAAAGAGGAGACTGTGGTGGTTTTGTTTTTGTTTTGTTTTTTTGCTGTCAAAGTCCTAGATAGCAGTAAATACCCTACATAGGTTCTAATTCTTTGTTTTTATGTGCCAAAAATGTGTGAACTCTGCTGTTACCTTTTTAGGGATTCTGTTGTGGAGCTGCTTTTCGAGCAGGACAATGAAGAGAAGTCTGTTGCCACATTGATCCTAGACTCACTTGTGCAGGTAACAGCTGAAGAATTAATTTGTTAATATATAGTTTGTCTTCATTTCAGTGGTGTAGCCATTAAGAGGATCTGAATGAAATGCTCCCACAGTTAAGCAAAAGTATAGAACTTTTTTTTAATAATGCTCAAAGGACAACTCTACAAGAGTAGATGGTAATGGAAAATCTGAAAGTAAGACTTCGGCAGGTCATACACTGAGTGAATTACTTTCCTGCAGAAAAGAAATTTGCTCAATTTCCCCATCAACACAGATGGTGTTGACAGGGGAATCTCTCCTGTCGATCCATTGTAGAAGACAGTGATTATTGATGGTGGCTATACCAGCCACTAGTGATAATCGCATGCAAAATCTGGCAGGCTGATTGTACCGAAGTTGATTGATCAGCTTGGTACAATTCAGCCTTGCCCATACATGATTTGATTCAAACCATCTATGGCCAGCTTTAGAGTAAACCTGTCATGTTAAAATCCCTGCCATTGCCAATTTCCTTCTACAAAAGTATGTTCTGCTTACCCATTGGCTTCATTTATGTCTTGAATTTCTGAACTGCAAAAAATATGAAGATGAGGAAAATTAGAGAAAAAAAAGAAATTTGCCTATGTAATGCAGGTGAGGATCTCAGAGTATTAAAGCCAGAGAGTCAGCATGACAGCCATGGAGCTATTATTTTCAGGAAGAGAGGTCAGCAATGGCCTAAATTTCATGAAGGCCAGTGTTGCTTCAGAAGTGCTTTTCTTCTCATAAGAGTATGTGGAAATGTAAATCCACTTGAAACAGGTCAGTGAATGCTGAATAACCTCTTATGCATCTCAAACTGATGTCAAAAGCATTTACTGCGTTTTCCAATTGAAGCTCATTGAAATAGGCCCTTACTTCTGTTGCATGCCTCAGCCAATGTCCAACTAAACTAACTTTTTGTATTTGGCAGAAGTGGACATAATGCAACCAAAGTGGTGCTCTGGTCGAGTTTGATGCCATACTCTTCCTGCCTGATATCTACAAGGTTACCCTCACCTTGCAGTGGGCGGTGAATCCCCTGCTTGATCTCATTATGGAACATGGAGCACGCTATACTTGGGGCCATTCCTTTCATATTTTGGTGCCCAAGGAGCGGGCATCCTTCCAACTTCACTCCCCGGATCAGTTACTGGCCCTCTTCAGTTTTTTGGGAGCCAAACCCATTGAAGTACTTAATTGGTTGGCGTTTCCTGAGGAGGGCCCTCTCGCCCAACCCTGACAAGTCTACCACAGTGCCGAGGTTCATCAGAACATTGAGTATCAGAAAAGTAGAAATCAAGGGTGGCATTACCTTTTTAGGTATTATAACTTTATATATGACTGCTTGGTGGAGCTCCACATACAGTATGTTCCAAGGCTCTATGGCCACTGGCAGGCATCTATATGAGTAGCGGTACTGATATATTGAAGTTAGCTGGTTCCACGTGTAGGTTCGGTAACGTTTTCTACTCATCAGAAGTAAGCGGGGTGAGCCACTAGGATAGGTTTCAGTTCAATCAATAATATTCTAAGGAGGAAGCCTACCTATGTGTATTTCTTTTTACAGAAGATTAACAATCCTTGTTATGTCATATGAGATATACTGTAGCTGGAATTTGTGAGACATTAGGTTCAGTAACAATTTCCTTGTTTGCTGTTTTTCATGATTAGGTATCTGTGACATTGCATTGAGAATTATTTAAACTCCCAGTTGGATCCCCCTTCGTTTACCACTGATATCTGTTTCCTCTCTCTGTCAAACAGTGTCCAATAGACACCAGGAAACAACTTGCAGAAAACATTGTGGTCATGGGTGGCACGGCCATGCTGCCAGGATTTCTTCATCGGTTAATGGCGGAGATTCGTTACTTGGTCGAAAAACCAAAATATAAGGAAATTCTTGCATCTAAGACTTTCAAGGTTCACACTCCTCCTGCAAAGCCAAACTGCATCTCCTGGCTTGGAGGTAATGCAGACCGAGTATTGTAAACCTAAAGTGTTAAAGCCAATATTATTATTATTATTATTATTATTTTTTACATTTGTGGATTTAGAAGAATTAGAACCTCTGCCAGGTTTTTATTGCTCATGCCTGGTGTCCACACTGGGGAGCTTCACTCCTCTATTTGTTCTGGTGACCGCTGTCTGTAGTACAGAAAGTGATTAAATGTTGTCACAGGAGGTGAGGGGAATTCCAAAAGGGACAACTGTTCTGGTGACCGTTTTCTAAGAGAAGATATCACCTCCTGATGTGTCAAAACATACCAATGTTCTTAAAAAAATTTAAATGGTTTATACACCCCCCCCAAAAAAAAAATGTGTGGAAGTGGTGGGTATTTCACTTCTTTTACAGCAGCAAACAGTGCAGGGGAGTTAAGTGACCATTTTCCTTTGCCGTTCATTTTAAAGTGGAACTAGTGGTACTATACTTGCCTTCTCGCCGGCATCTTCTCCCTGGACAGCGCAGTATGACGTAACACCTGTGTGTGTTCAGGAGCCGGTCATCCCAACACATAGGGACTGTGCCGGCGATGTAAGGTGAGCTACACAGCTCGGGTTCCATGCCGCAGAAGACTGTAAGGCAGGAAAGTAGCTGTATTTTATCACAGAAGAGACATTGCAAGACTCCTCTGCAATAATAGTCTGTCTGTTCGCAGTCTGTTGTAAGATGACTTCAGTTCCACTTTAAGAAGAAGCATCATTTTAATCCTACCAACACATTTGATCTGACTGTGGAAGAATATCAGCCATGATGTATGTTGATGCACCTTCTCTGGTCAGGGATTAAGGAGCTTTCCCATTTTCAAACTTGCACTTATGTTCATTGAGCCAAGCAAATGTTTCTGGTGTTTAATAAAATGCAGTGTGTATGATGATGGCACAGACTATAAGAAAGTGATCTATGTCACATCAGAAAGCTATTCTGATACATTCTTTTTTGTCTTTTCAACATAGGAGCAATATTTGGGGCTTTACAAGATATCCTCGGCAGTCGTTCTGTATCTAAAGAGTATTATAACCAGACTGGTCGTATACCCGACTGGTGCTGTTTAAACAACCCTCCTCTTGAAATGATGTTTGATGTTGGAAAGTCAGCACCCCCTTTGATGAAAAGAGCCTTTTCTACCGAGAAGTGATGTTGCTGCCTTGGAAACTTTATTGTATTTGAAGCTTACCTGGTCAAAGACTAACTATATATATCTCATGAAATACTATTTATTGTACCCTTCACAGTTAGTGAGATTGTGGTTTTATATCACAAATCACACGTAGTGTATAAAAAGAAATACAGTGCTCTAATATAACACCTTAAACTATGTTACCTTAAAGTGGTTCTAAAGCCTTAAGGTTTTTTTTCACCTCAATGCATTAAGTTAAACCCCTTCTGTGCCAGATGATCTCCTCCCCCCTCATACTTACTTGAGCCCATTCTCAATTCAGTGCTGTGCATGAGAGCAGTCCTCTTTCCCTCCTCACTGGCCAGATTGATAGCAGTGTGAGCCATTGGTTCCTGCTGCTGTCAATTAAAGTCTGTGACCGGGAAGCAGGGCTGAGCCACACTGTCTGTGTCGATAGATGCAGACAGGGCAGCTGGGGATCAAGCCTGCATGAGTGGCTTTCTATGGTGGACACTCACTGAAGAGGAGGAGCCAGGGCAGCCGACGAGGGACCTCAGAAGACGATGCTGCTGTGCAAAACCATTGAACAGAGCAGGTAAGTATGACCTGATTTTTTATTAAAATAAACATAAGCTTTACAATCACTTTAATGAAACCACGTGTGTATATATAAAATAAACTAGATAATAGTATGCAAGTGATCTACACAGCAAAACAACTTCAGTTTTTATTAACCCATAAATAACTCCAATGTCCATAAATATAAAAAAAAAATCTTGAGCCACAAAAACTCTGATATTCACACAACTGTGCGCTTCATCCAAAATGTGCGTCTTGTGTGTCCCACAACCCCAAGAGATCTTCATATGGAAAAAACTCATTATCGATGTTTTCAGCAGCACTGGCTGTGCAAGCATTGTCTGCCAAAATGAACTTGAGTAGTGTGAAATGTTGAATATCTGTATCACAGAGTTTTATTACTCCCAAGTATAAGACTATAATTTATCAACAAAAGCAAAATATTTGTTTCTTGGACCAATATGTTTCAAATACAATCTGAATAATTCACTAACAACCACACAAACTGGCAGCAATATGAATAACTTAAAAATGGCATCTTATCCAAACAATGTGCCATTTTGTTCGTTTGACCTGGTATTTGCATAGATAGCTTATGGTTCAAATCTTGCAAAGCTAGAAAAGGCCGGAGTGCTCACATGTGAACCCTGCCTTTGGGGATGGATGCACTATATGTTTGTATTTATTCTGGTTAGATTCCGGTAACCACAGTTGTGTCTTTGCACTGTTTTCCTGTTTAGCTTTTTTAAACAATGCTGTTCTTGTATATGCTAGCGAGTCCTGGACATTAAACAGTGAATATGACATCGTAGAATGTTTGTTTTGTGAGTGCTTCTGAAATTACATGTATCAAAACCATTGCAGCCTATTACACTTCATCGGGTCTCCTCTAAAAAAGGGGTTGTGATGGGTTTGTGTAACACACATCCACAGCACAAGGGCAGATATAGATGTAGAAACCTACTTGCTTTTAGTTAGTTTAGTTAGTCTTTTAATAATCAATGCATTGGGCCCCTTTCACACGAACGGACCGATTGGGTCTGCCTGTCAGTTTTTCCAGGCAGACCTGATTGGCCCCTCCATTCTCCTCTGTGGAACGTAGAAGTGCGCATCTTGACTGGTCTCACAATACGATTAAGATTATGATGTCAATGATTCACGATTACTGTCCGTGGTTTTCATAAAACAATTAATTACACAGCCCATTTATATTATACACCCCCCCCCCCCCATTTACATTACACAGCCCATATATGTTATACAGCCCCCCATTTACAGTTACACAGCTCATTTATATTATACAGCCCCCCCTCCATTTACATTACACAGCACATTTATATTATACAGCTCCCCCCATTTACATTACACAGCTCATTTATATTGTGCAGCCTATTTATATTATACAGCATCTCCTGCACTCCCAGGAGACCCCCTGCCTCTCCCGGGACAGCCCTGCCCATGCACTCTAAAGTTAAATCTAATCAGTGTCAGTTCCTCTGTTTCATGCATTCTTTCCTATCATGTGTAAGGGTTAATGTAAACTGATGCCTCTACCTTATTATCTCCAATCTCTTGGTGCTGGTCACATCTGGCCTGGAGAAGGAGGAGAAAGGCCCTGGCTGGAGGTCCTGTGACTGTGACCATTGCTAAGAGATTGGAGATAATGAGGTAGAGGCATCGGTTTACATTAACCCTTAAACACTGTACACACAGTTTAAAATCAATTTATTTCCATAAAAGATGAGTCAAACATACAAGTGAGGAACTATAAGCCGTGCTAGCTGTACAAGCATAGATACAAATCAAACTGGATAGCCGCAGTGTGACGTCAGCACGCGGCTCCATCCCCTATACGCGTATCGTCAAGGTGTAGACTTCTTCAGTAGGGGACTAGCCATCCGCCTGCTCGGCGGGGATCAGCAGCATCCACCCCCTGTGGAAGGAGTCAACAGTATCATTGACACTTTAACCTGAAATTCCCCTTTAACAAGTTAGTCATGAGTCTAATGTAGCTAAGGGAAATAAGTTAACTTTGTTGTCAATAGCATCCAGAATCTCCCTCTTTTTGATTTTAGGTAATATACAGTGCATCTGGAAAGTATTCACAGCGCTTCATTTTTCCACATTTTGTCATATTGCAGCCTTATTCCAAAATGGATTAAATTAATTATTTTCCTCCAAATTCTACAAACCATACCCCATAATGACAACGTGAAAGAAGTTTGTTTGAAATCTTTGCAAATGGATAAAAATCCCATGTACATAAGTATTCACAGCCTTTGCCATGACACTCATAATTGAGCTCAGGTGCATCCTGCTTTCACTGATCATCCTTGAGATGTTTCTACAACTTGATTGGAGTCCACCTGTGCTAAACTCAGTTGACTGGACATGATTTGGAAAGGTACACACCTGTCAATATAAGGTCCCACAGTTAACAGTGCATGTCAGAGCACAAACCAAGCCATGAAGTCCAAGGAATTGTCTGTAGCCCTCTGAGAGAGGATTGTATTGAGGCACAGATCTGGGGAAGGGTACAGAAAAATGTCTGCAGCATTGATGGTCTCAATGAGCACAGTGGCCTCCCATCATCCGTTAATGGAAGAAGTTTGGAACTACTAGGACTCTTCCTAAAGCAGGCCCCCCAGCCAAACTGAGCGATCAGGGGGGGGTGACCAAGAACCCAATGGTCACTCTTACAAAGTGCCAGCATTTCTCTGTGGAGAGAGTACTTTCCAGAAGAACAACCATCTCTGCAGCACTCCACCAATCAGGCCTGTATGGTAGAGTGGCCAGACAGAAGCCACTCCTCAGTACAAGGCACATGACAACCCACCTGGAGTTTGCCAAAAGGCACCTGAAGGACTCTCAGACCATGAGATACTAATTGTTCTGGTCTGATGAAACAAAGATTGAACCCTTTGGCCTGAATGGCAAGCATCATGTCTGGAGGAAACCAGGCACCGCTCATCACCTGGCCAATACCATCCCTACAGTGAAGCATGGTGGTGGCAGCATCATGCTGTGGGTATGTTTTTCAGCGGCAGGAACTGGGAGACTTGTCTGGATCGAGGGAAATATGAACACAGCAATGTACAGAGACATCCTTGATGAAAACCTGTTCCAGAGCTCTCTGGACCTCAGACTGGGGCGAAGGTTCATCTTCCAACAGGACAACGACCCTAAGCACACAGCCAAGATAACAAAGGAGTGACTACAGAACAACTCTGTGAATGTCCTTGAGTGGCCCAGACTTGAACCTGATTGAACATCTCTGGAGAGATCTAAAAATGGCTGTGCACCGACACTCCCCATCCAACCTGATGGTGCTTGAGAGGTCCTGCAAAGAAGAATGTGCCAATCTTGTAGCATTATACTCAAAAAGACTTGAGGCTGTAATTGGTGCCAAAGGTGCTTCAACAAAGTAAAGAGCAAAGGCTGTGAACAGTTTGTAAATGTGTTTTTTTTTTTTTTTTTTTTTTCTATAAATTTGCAAAGATTTCAAACAAATCGCGTTGTCATTGCGGGGTATTGTTTGTAGAATTTTGAGGAAAATAATGAATTTAATAAATTTTGGAATAAGGTTGTAACATAACTAAATGTGGGTAAAGTGAAGCGTTGTGAATACTTTCTGGAAGCACTGTATTGAAAGAAAAAAGATAAATCTGACTGATAGGCAGCACCAACTGTTTTTGCTTTAGAGGTTTTCTGATAATTCATCACTGTAAAGAAGTAAAATTGGTTACTTATAAGATGGGCCACAACCCAGTTGCTTATTTGATGCTCCACATTATTTACAGATGATTAAGATCCAACTGTGCACTGTTCTTTTTCCTAATTCAGGGTGACATTCCTTGTTCTAAAAAATAAAAAAAAAATCACATACACCTTTATAACATTCTGAAGCTGGCTATACATGTGTTTTTTTTTTTTTTTTTTTATTCTAGCGGGCTCAATGAAAACAACTGAACCGATTCCTCCCTGCTATGTCATTGTATTCTGACAGCGGGACTCCCCCTCAGTCACAATACACTGATCAGCACTGCAGCTGATTGGCTGCAATGCTGATCAAGGCAAACATTTTTAACAAGCTGGTTCATTTGTCAAATGTTAGTTTGACTTCTCATAAACAGGAATGGCCATAGATAGATCAAAATTCGGGCCAGTCCCTGCTGAACTGGCCGAATTCTGATCCTTCTATGGGCAGTTTTACTAATATCTGTCAGGTATACTATAGGTCCCTTATTGTAATAACTTTGTTGGAAGCCACTGGTTGGGTTTGCTGGCCACTGATAACACCAGCACCTTATGCAGTGAGAAGCTCTCTTCTAATCTTTTCTCCCATGATGGAGTTTGGCGCGCATTTCAGGGGGTGTCACTTCTCAATGCTGGTTTCTGATAGCTGCCAGCGTGGACCAATAAGAAACAGGCATTGGACAGTCACATCTTCTGGAGAAAGGCAACCACATGCTCAAGTCTAATAGCAATACTTCATTCTCCTCTAGGTGAAGTCATGCAAGACTGCACCCATCTGAAAAATGTTATCATTTTTTTAGACCGATGGACATTTCTTTTGGTAGTATTTAATCACCACTGGGTTTTTTAGTTTTTGCTAAACAAAGGAAAAAAGACAGAAAATTTTGAAGAAAAAAAAAAGTTTTCTTTGGTTCTGTTATAAAATTTGGCAAATAGATACTTTTTTCTTTTCATTGGTGTGCGCTGATGAGGCTGCACTGATGGACACTGATATATGCTGCACTGATGGATCAGTTCCCTGATTATCAGTGTAAGTGTGCCCTGTCACAGGATCGCTAGTTATTTGTTTTCTTTTCCTTAGACAGTGACAGCGCTGAGGAAAGGAAATGCAGAGAACCGGTATTTGTTTAATGGTAAAGGGCCACTGTATTTGGCCCTTTACCTCGATCTGTGACCAGCTGTGTCAATAGATGCCCTCCCAGAACTGGACGACTGCACTGTAGCGGCCATTCAGCTATAGCGTGGTTGGCAAGTGGTTAGAATGCTTCCCGAAACCATTACATTCAAGGCATGCTGTGAATGATAACTGTCACATTTGCTTGTACACTCAACTAAACAGCCAAACCATCAAATGTCTGGTGTCATAACTGATCACATGTGCAGCCCCGTGGCAACTGCATATCAAACAGAGGCCAAGATGGCAGCTTCCTTGGCAGTACAGGCTAGCTAGGAGGGTTTAATTAGCGCTTCAATCATCCTGACACCGTGGTTGACATGGTGTCAGGCTGATTAAACCGCATTATTTCTTTTACATTGTAATATACTGTATAATGACATAGTTCAACTCTCCATAATGCACAATCAATGGGAGCCCTGAGCTTGTTTTCCTGCAACTAGACACTGATATGGTGTCTGCCACCAGATGCAGCGTGTCACTTGCCACTGTAACCTGCCACCAGATGCAGCTTGTCACTCATCACTGTAGGCTGCTACCAGATGCAGCGTGTCATTTGTCACTGTAGCCTGCCACCAGATGCAGTGCGTCATTTGTCACCATAGCCTGCCACCATAGCCTGCCACCAGATGCAGCATGCTATTTGCCACCGTAGCCTGCCACTAGATGCAGTGTGCTACTTGTCGTTGTAGCCTGCCACTAGATGCAGTGTGTCTCTGTAGCCTGCCACCAGATGCAGCGTGTGACCTAGCAATGTAGCCTGCCATCAGATGCAGCATGTCATTTGTCACCATAGCCTGCCACCAGATGCAGCATGCAACTTGTCACCGTAGCCTGCCACCAGATGCAGCAAGTCACTTGCCACTGTAGCCTGCCACCAGATGCAGTTTGTCATGTTTTTCTCTGTGCAGTGAGTGAAACCTCTCTCTCTATATATAATCTATGCAGCCTCTCTCCAGCGCTACTGCCTCAGCCAGATCAGCAGGCAGCCGGCTTTAGATTCTCAAGGGATGGGAAACCTACAATCGGCACATGCGCAGTTGACAGTAGGGTTCCCCTCCTATGAGAATCTAATGTGCCGCTGATTTCATCGGAGGCGGACCCGGCTCGCACGGACAGGAAGCAATGATGCAAGTTCCCCTAGGTAAATGAACAGCCTCAGTGCAGCCCGACAAGCCATGGATCGGTACCGGTCCGTGGCCCAGGGGTTGGGGGCTCCTTTGCTAGTACATCTAAAGCCCCATACACACTATCAGATTTTCTGCTGATTTTTTCCTTCAGACTTACGAAAACCATATAATATGAGGTCAACCCTTAGGAGTTTCAATTTGTATGCAATCAGGCAGGCCCTTGCACTAAATGATTTTGGTAAATCTGAAGGAAAAAATCAGCAGAAAATCTGATAGTGTGTATGAGGCTTAACACTCCCCTTCCCCCCACACTAACAATGCTGCTATGCAAAAGTGCTCCCTGTGCGCCTTCTTTCAGGAGGACCCAAAAATTAGAAAAAGACTGGCAGGAAGCATGGTCCACTATCATGTCCTGCTCTATTAATGTTACTACTTTGAAGTCAGCTTGCATGGTACTTACCAGATGGTATCTGGTACCTTCAAGATTGGCCCACGTGTTCCCCGGACATACGGGTCAGTGTTTCAGAGGATGTCAGGCTATGGCCTACAACCTCCATAGATGGTGTACTTGCCCAATGCTAAACCACTTCTGGTCTAACTTTTTTCCCTTCTTCATAAGTTATTTGGGATCTGCCTTTCTAGAGACCCTTGGCTAGCATTATTGCATTTCAAACCTCCTGGTGTTACTAAGAGACTGTTTGAACTTACTAATTTTATCCTTTTAGCTTTTAAAATGGCCATAGCCAGGGAATGGAAAAAAACAATTCACCCACTTCTCTGAAGTCAAATCCTGAATGGATAGCTTTTTAGTGAAACGAAGAGTTATCTGGGATCCTCACTAATACCCATGCCAAATTTTGCAAAATCTGGGACCCCTGGATCACATACCACCATCCAAATCTGGCTGTCTAATCCTGGCCCTCATTGATCCTGGCATTGATAATAAACGACATTCCCCTGTGTTGTGCCCCACCCCCAACCCCCTATTTTCCACCCCTCCCTATATTTATTTTCTTTTTCAATTCTTTCCTCTCCTCCCCTCATCTTCTTTCCACTCCTTCTTATCCACTCTATTTTCACCCTCCTTTTCTGTTCATTTCTCCTAATCATTTCAGGCTCCATCTGCTAGTCGCACATATGCCTTACCCAGGGCTGGTGCAAGGATTTTTGATACCCTAGGCGAAACCTCATTTTGCAGCCCCCTTTGGCTCCACCCCCTTTGCCCTGCCCATGTTTACGCCACCTTTTTAATGAAGTGCTAATCAAATGCAACCTCACCAGCGCCCATCAATGCAGCCTACCAGTGTCCACCAATGCAGCACCAGCGCTCATCAATGCAGTCTACCAGCACCCATCAATGCAGCCTACCAGCGCCCATCAATGCAGTCTACCAGCACCCATCAATGCAGCCTACCAGCGCCCATCAATGCAGTCTACCAGCACCCATCAATGCAGCCTACCAGCGCCCATCAATGCAGTCTACCAGCGCCCATCAATGCAGTCTACCAGCACCCATCAATGCAGCCTACCAGCGCCCATCAATGCAGCCTACCAGCACCCATCAATGCAGCCTACCAGCGCCCATCAATGCAGCCTACCAGCACCCATCAATGCAGCCTACCAGCGCCCATCAATGCAGCCTACCAGCGCCTATCAATGAATGTTTGCTTGCTTCCATTCATTCAGGAGTCGGGACACAGACACAGTCCTCCGCCACCATTGTGCCTCTGACACTATGTGTGAACGGAGCGGTGGCTACCTGCTGATGCTGAGACTTAGTTGCTTGCTGCAGAGAGAAGAGAGTAGGAACACCAGTGGCCGGGCACCCTAGGCAGCCGTGCGCCCTAGGCGGCTGCCTAGTTTGCCTAGTGGTAGCACCAGCCCTGGCCTTACCTGACTGGTCCTCCCTGTCCAACACCAGATCAATGACTTTCTCTGTATCTATGTTTGAAAATGTTTTGAATGATGACAGGACACTGTTAATGGCGGATATTGTATCATTTACTGTACTCAGGCGCTATGTACTGACCAGGGGCGGACTGATAACTCATGGGGCCCCCAGGCAATCAGAGATTATGGGGCCACACAGTATACACACACACAGTATACAATCACACAGTATACACACACAGTATACACACAGTATACAATCACACAGTATACACACACAGTATACACAGACAGATGTAAAAAAAAACACAGATTTATACATACTGTCCTTGGTTTTACTGAGGCTGGCAACCCTGATGGGGCCCCCTAGTGGCCTAGGGCCCTCGGGCAGTGCCCGAGTGGCTTAATGGTCAGTCTGCCTCTGGTACTGACACATCTGTCTGTACTGTACTGTCCTTACTCCAACACTTCATATTCCTGATATGTGCCTGCTGCACTATATATGAGAAAGTATCCTGTTCTCTTTGTATTGCTTCCTTTATGTGAAATTGCTGGTGTTCCTGCCAGTCCCTCTGCCTTCCTATTAAAAACTGACCAGACTAGGCAGGAGAGCACACCTTGGTCAGTTCTCTAGCTATGCTGGGAACTCAGTATGCTCTCCTCCAATGATCAGACTTATCCTGACACACCCACCCTACACAGACTTTCACTGGGAAGATCAGTGTTCTGTGTCCCCGGCTCTTATGCAGCTGAGAACAGAGGGAATGTGATCACTTATAAAAAAGGGGAAAAAGGTATTTATAATGTTTATTTATATCTCTACAAAAATGTTTTGCTTTCATTTCTATTTTAAATGGAATGGGTTGTTTTACAAGGTGATTGTTTACAATCACTTCAAACCTTGAAAATTCAATAAACACATTGCAATGAAAAAAGATTTTGCTTTTTTTTTCAGGGTACTCTAAAAATACATACTCATAAACCCAGCAATCCACTAGTGTCCTGTAGGGATGCACTGTTGCTGCACACTGGGTCCCCTGCTGCCATCTTCATTAGGAGGCTGGCTGTCTCTTCCAGCTATGGTGGGGCCGGTAGTAGGTACCAGTAAGAGGCCCCCTGATGATGTATGACATTGTGTGCACAATAGAACACCCTGCAGCCTCCTGGGATGAGTGATGTGGGAAGTATAAATGGGCTCAGGCGTGTTTGCAGTTCCACATCCCAGCCAGGAAGCTTACACTGTGCAGTGCTAATCCCAGGCAGTGAGACATTTCCTGATCTTGTCGGATGGGGAAATGTCTCACTACCTGTGATTAGCGCTGTGCAGTGTAATGCCGCGTACACACCATCAGGATTTTGGTCGGAAAAGGATATGATGGCTTTTCCGGCAGAATTCCGCTCAAGCTTGCCTTGCAAACCCACGGTCACACAAAAGTTTGCTGAACTTCCGACCGTCAAGAACACGGTGACGTACAACACTACGACGAGCCGAGAAAATGAAGTTCAATGCTTCCGAGCATGCGTCGAATTGTTTCCGAGCATGCGTAGGAATTTTGCGCGTCGGAATTGCTACAGACGATCGCATTTTCGGATAGAAACTTTTTCCGACCGAAAAATTGAGAACATGCTCTCAGTCTTTTGTTGACTGGAATTCGGTCAGCAAAAGTCTAATTTAGCATACACACGGTCGCATTTTCCGACCAAGAGCTCTCATCGGTCTTTTGCTGGCCGAATTTCTGATCGTGTGTACGCGGCATAAGCTTCCTGGCTGGTGGACACGTGGAGCTGCGAACACGCCTGAGCTCATTCTTAGTGGGAAGTAATACTTCATTCTCCCCTAGGTGAGCACATAGGACATGCTGGAGGAATCCCCCCCAAAAAAGTGATTAACAAAATAATGTAATTAGCTGTTCTGAGGGTGGAGGGGGTGGGGATGAGAGGACAGAGAGTGGCAGGAGAGGAAGAAGGATACTGGAAGTTACAAAGCAATCCCATTTACAAATCCAGCTACAGAAACAAGAATTCTCAGCATGTGTCCAATAAAAATGTACTAGCAGCGCACGTGACCTCCCTCATCCACTGAGCTGCTGATGCGAGGCCTCATGACTCTGCTGTTTCAGCTCAGCCACTTTCAGGTTTGTTCTGTACAGCGCATGCGCCCGGGAAGAAGCCCCGCTGATTGGCCTGATTCTCCCTGCTAGAAGCTCGCCGATTGGCCTTCTGCGCCCAGGAAGAAGCTCGCTGATTGGTCTGCTGCATGCAGGAAGAAGCTCGCTGATTGGCCTGCTGCGCGCAGGAAATAGCTATCTGATTGGCCTGCTGCTCCCAGGAAGGAGCTCATGGATTGGCCGGCTGCCGGGCAATCAGGTAGCGGGATACTGGCTGGGGATTGTCTGGTGGAAGTCAGAAGTGAAAGTGCCGTCTCACCGCCTGAGTAGAGTGTTCACTGTCAGCTATGAGTTCCATCGGGACCGGGGTGAGTGTGGAGGCCGAGCCGGGGATTCTGGCCTGCCGCCCTTTAGTGCGAGTCTTTCCGGCTGTGTCAGGGCTGAATGACGGGGCTCATTGTGTGTTACTGAACCCGGCCTGAGAGAGGAGGAGGAGGAGGAGGAGGGGGGGGGGGAGCTGTGTGCTGACTGAAACGGAAAGACCTCCATTGGGCTCACCATAGTGTGTGTATGGCTGGGCCACGGAGATCTCTGACAGGGAGATAATCTTTGAGCGGGGGGGGGGGGGGGGGGGATTTACCAAAAGTGTAAAGCACTCAAAATCTGGTGAAGCTCTACATGGGAGCCAATCAGCTTCTAACTTCAGCTTGTCAAATAAACTTTGGAAATAAAACCTGGAAGCTGATTGGTTTCTAGCTGCACTAGATTTTGCACTCTCCAATTTTAGTAAATAACCCCCATAGTCCCTATAATTACATCTTTCTGCCCACACTGATGGAATATATATATATATCTATCTAGATAGATCAAGTGAGCATGTTGTCCCTGAAGTTGATCTGTTAAAAGCAGAACAAATGGGCAAGTGTAATGATTTGAGTGACTGTGACAAGGGCCAGATTGTAATGGGTAGATGACTGGGGATCAGATCGACTCCAAAACTGCAGCTCTTGTGGGATGTTCCCGGTCTGCAGTGATCAGAATCTTCCAAAAGTGGTCCAAGGAAGGAAAACCGCCAAACCAGGGAGATGGGCAGCCAAGGCTCAATGATCTGCGTGAGGAGGGAAGGCTGGTCCCTGTATTCTGATCTAATAGAAGAGCTACTGTAGCTCGGATTGGTGAAAAAGTTAATGCCGGTTCAGATAGAATTAGAAAGGTGTCAGAACACACAATGCATCGCAGTTTGTTGTGTATGGGGCTGCATAGCCGCACACCGGTCCGGGTGCTTATGCTGATCCGTGTCCACAGTGGGAATGTGAGCTTTAGAACTGGACCATGGAGCAATGGAAGAAGGTGATCTGGTCTGATGAATTCAAGAATGATTTGAGAAACACAAGTTCAAGGCTTGGCCTTCAAATTCTCCAGATCTCAATCTAATCAAGCATTTGTGGGATGTGCTGGAAAAACAAGTCCGATCCATGGAGGTCCCACCTCACAACTTAAAGTGGATGTAAACCCGAAAAATAGGATTTCATGTCACCTGTGCCCAGTCTTGCCACAAAGAGTTAATCCAGCTCTGAGCAGACCTCTTAAATTTTTTTTTCAGTGAGATAAAAACTGACACACAGAGAAATAGCAGTCAGTTCTTCCCCCTTGCTGTGAGTGACAGGTGTTTTACATATCTCATGCAGGAGCCTGAGAGACATTCTGTGAACTTCAGATTTCCTCCTCCTCTTTTCTCCAGCACTCCCAGGATTGGCTGCTCCACACCTCAGCATGATTGGGCATGCTGAAGTCATCTGGTGACTTTTCTGGCTTTTGACTGGTTGTTAGTGGCTGGATGTTAGAGATCATAGCAGAAGTTCAGTGTAAGAAATACACAGGAGAAAATGCATATTGACAAGGGGAGTGTAGAGGTGGGCGGGGAGTCTACTGACATCACGACTCCACCCACCAAGCTCCAGACAACAGACCCGCCCACAGAATCTGCGGTTTTTGGGTCTCCTACCAGACAGAGCAGGTACATTTGACAGGTAAAGATACATGCAGGAGGCATGTATATCCTCAGAGATAACCACTATGGTAGTAGTTTAGAAAGGATGAGAGTGGGTTTACATCCACTTTAAAGGATCTGCCACTGATGGCTTGGTGCCAGATACCACAGCAAACCTTCAGAGGTCTAGTGGAGTTCACGCCTTGATAAGTTCTGATGGGTGGTCATAATGTGGTGTGTGTGTGTGTGTGTATGTATGATATACCCCTGGTAAAAAGTCAGGTTTCTGTGACGGAAAAAAATGAGACAAAGATAAATCATTTCAGAACTTTTTCCACCTTTTTTTTAATGTGACCTATACACTGTACAACTCAGTTTAAAAACAAATCTTTTAGGGGGCAGAGTAAAAAGGAAAATAATGTGGTTGCATAAGTGTGCACACCCTCTTATAGCTGGGGATGTAACTGTGTTCAGAATTAAGCAAACACATTCAAACTCATGTTAAACAGGAGTCAGTACACACCTGCCATCATTTTAAAGTTCCTCTGTTTTAACCCCAAATAAAGTTCAGCTGTTCTAGTAGGTCTTTCCTGACATTTTCTTAGTCGCATCCTACAGCAAATGTCATGGTCCGCAGAGAGCTTTCAAAGCATCAGAGGGATCTCATTGTTGAAAGGTATCAGTCAGGAAAGTACAAAAGAATTTCCAAGGCATCAGATATACCATGGAACACAGTGGAGAAAATATGGCGTGACATTACCAAGAACTGGACTTCCCTCCAAAATTGATGAGAAGAAAGACTGCCAAGAGGCCTACAGCAACATTAAAGGAGCTGCAGGAACATCTGGCAATTACTGGCTGTGTGAAACATGTGACAACAATCTCCCGTATTCCTCATATGTCTGGGCTATGGGGTAGAGTGGCAAGACAGAAGCCTTTTTGCTTACGAAGAAAAACCTCCAAGCCTGGCTAAATTGTGCAAAAACGCATCTGAAGTCTCCCAAAGCTTGTGGGAAAATGTGTTCTGGTCTGATGAAAGCAAAGTTGAACTTTTTTGGCCATAATTCTAAAACATATATGTTTGGCGCAAAAACAACACTGCACATCACCAAAAGAACACCATACCCACAGTGAAGCATGGTGGTGGCAGCATCATGCTTTGGGGCTGTTTTCAGCTGGAACAGGGGCCTTGGTCAAGGTAGAGGGAATTATGAACAGTTCCAAATACCAGCCAATATTGTCACAAAACCTTCAGGCTTCTGCTAGAAATCTAAACATGAAGATGAACTTCATCTTTCAGCATAACAACAATGACCCAAAGCATACATCCAAATCAACAAAGGAATGGCTTCACCAGAAGAAGATTAAAGTTTTTTGGAATGGCCCAGCCAGAGCCCAGACCTGAATCCGATTGAAAATCTGTGAGGTGATCTGAAGAGGGCTGTGCACAGGAGATGCCCTCACAATCTGACAGATTTGGAATGTTTTTGCAAAGAAGAGTGGGCAAATTTTGCCAGGTCAAGATGTGCCATGCTGATACACTCATACCCAAAAAGACTGAGTGCTGTAATAAAATCAAAAGGTGCTTCAACAAAGTATTAGTCTAGGGTGTGCACACCCTTTTATACAACCATATTAGTTTTTTTTTTGCTTCCCTCCAACTAAAAGATTTCAAGAGGTTGTAAAGGTTTGTGTTAGGGCTGAAGCAACTAATCGATTACTATTTTCATAATCGATTAATCGGCCAGTAACATAATGTGGTTAAAAAAAAAAACTAAAATGAGCCATTTATAGTACAAAAAGAGCAAATAATCGCTACTGTAACTATTTCTTTCACAGTTCTACAGTAAAAAAAAATGAACCTCTTACAGTAGTGATTTGCTTTTTTTTTGTACTATAAAGGGCTAATTTTTAGGTTTTTTTTTTTTTTAACCCCATTATGTTACTAAACGTCTTAGGCCTGGTTCACATCTTTGTGTTTTTTGGTGCTTTTTGCAGAAACACACTACAGTTCATTTACATGGTTACCTATGGGACACGTTCACATCTATGCTTTTTCAGCCGCTGCGTATTTGGAAAGCGTCAATGACTTTTTTTAACGCAAAACAGTGCTTTTTTGTTTCAATATGCTTCAATGGAGAAGCTGCAGAAAAGCATGTAATGCATTTTTGCAGCAATTTGTGTTTTTTAATCTGCCCGACAATAAATTGGCCAAAAAAAATTCTGTTTTTTAAAATAATTGTAATTTCTGAACGAAAACCACATACACTGTCTGTCTGATAATTCCTTTCACCAAGAAGTTTTCTATTTCCAAATTTTCCCATCACTGTGGTTGAAAATGAACCTAGATTTGACTTCACTAACGATTAGAAAATCGAATGAACGTTCTTATCTCTCCTCTCCTCTTATAGTATATACAGCAGGGCTTGACAAATTTGCTTGGAATCTAGGAGCCAGCTAAAAAAGTTAGGAGCCAGGTTTTTTTTTTTTTTTTTTTTAACGACCGACCGCTTTATTTTCAATATAAAAATTAACCAATCTTAAATTTACACAGAGACGACTAGAACGAATGTGACTGCTTTTATTTCCTGCCATGCAGGGACACAAGACCACCATATTCCCGCTAAGGATCCAATCAGGTCCGCCTGAAAAACTGACAGGCGAACCTGATCAGACAGCGCGTGTGAAAGGGGCCAAGCAGGGAGATGACAAATAATAAATTCATTTTAATTAACCACTTCCTTCCCGCAGGACGACTATATACGTCCTGTCTTTGAAGAGAAATACCGTTGTTATGGTAGCAGCTAGCTACCATAACCCCGGTATCTTCTTCAAGAGCCGGCGGTTCTCTTTCAGATAAAAGTGGTCTCTGCAGCAGATTCGCAGCGAGATCACTTTTATCGGCGGCAGGAGAGGGCCCCCCTACCGCCGCGCTCCGGTGCCCTTCACCGCTTACCATTGCCGTCGGTAATGGCGGAGGCGATCCGGATCTGTCCCTGGCCTGACATGGAGATGAGTGAGAGGAAGATGGGCCCCCCCCCCCCCCCCCGCCCATCTCCAAGTCATTGCAGGCCGGAAGCGACGTCAAATCGTCACTTCCACCCATAGCTCTTAAAGGGACATTTTATTATTTTTTTTTTTTTCAAATGACAATTTTTTTTATTTTTTTTTTTATGCATTTTAGTGTAAATATGAGGTCTGGGGTCTTTTTGACCCCAGATCTCATATTTAAGAGGTCCTGTCATGCTTTTTTTCTATTACAAGGGATTTTTACATTCCTAAATAAAAGTTAAAATAAATAAGAAGAAATTTTTTTTTTAAATGTGCCCCATTCCTTGTAATAGAAATAAAAGTGACACAATTTTTTTTTTTTTTTTTTTAAAAACAGTGTAAAAATAAAAAGTAAAATATATAAGAAAAAAAAAATGACATGTTGGGAATCAATTTACTCGGTGTAACATTATCTTTCACAATATAAAAAAAATTGGGCTAACTTTACTGGTTTCTTATTTTTTAATTAAAGTATTTTTTTTCCCAAAAAAGTGCGCTTGTAAGTCCGCTGCGCAAATACGGTGTGACAGAAAGTATTGCAATGACCGCCATTTTATTCTCTAGGGTGTTAGAATAAAAAATATATATATTGTTTGGGGGTTCTAAGTAAAGGGAAGGAGATGAGCGGGCAGTGAAAACAGGCAGGGGAAGCTCCATTAGCATTGGTGGATGTCTTGTCATACCAACGGCCACCACCAGAGGGCGCCCAATTGCAGAAGGAACCATAGGACTGCAGTAGGCCGCAAAGCCGCGGCCTCAATTACTGGCGCGGCCCAACGCGATCGCGCCGGGAGGGGGGGGGTAATCGAACGGACACAGGATACCCCAGCTGTGCCGCCCCAGGCGCCAGGTCGCTAATTCTAGTCGCAAATGCGACCTGGCGCCCGGGGTTTGTCGAACCCTGATATACAGTATATCTCCTCTTATAGTATATCTCTTCTGTCTGTTATTCTCAGAGGTGGATTAGATATTTTGCTCCCTAACCATATAGTTGGTTATTTTTAATTACCACTGCATAGAGATATTTAAGAATAAATTGCCTTTTTTAAAAACTTTACATATTGACTAAATTATACACCACACTTTTTTTTTTTTTTTTAGGTTATTAATCGATTAATCGAAACAATAATCGGCCAACTAATCGATTATGAAAATAATTGTTAGTTGCAGCCCTAGTTTGTGTTTTGTTCAACTTAATGCATCCTATGCATTAAGGTGAAAAAACACCTGGCAATGACGGCCCCCCAGCCCCCTCGTTTACTTACCTGAGCCCGTTCAATTCTCCACTGAGTCTGGCCATTGAATAGATTGATAGCAGCGCAGCCATTTGCTTGTGCTGCTGTCAATCACATCCAATGACGCTGCTGCCAGGGGGCGGGACCGAGTCATACACTCTGTGTCTATGGATGCAGCATGTAAGGACAGGGAGCGCGCCCGCAAGCTAACCCCCTCGGGATAGCTTCCCAGAGGGGCAGCTATTGTGGGGAGGAGCTGAGACAGCTGCCGAGGGACCCCAGAACAGGAGGATCGGGGCCACTCTGTGCAAAACAAACTTATTATAGGCTTATCTGTAGATAGAAGTGGTAGGACAGTTTATTACCACTTTAAGGTGAAAAACCTTAAAGTGGGAGTAGACTTCCATCTCTGATTTTTACCTAATAGGTAAGCCTATGAAGCTTACCTATAGGTACTGTAAATATCTCCTAAACATGTACAGTTTAGGAGAGATTTACTGTACATGCAGCCGGTGACATCAGCGGCACATTAAACAGCGGCTGCCGCACAGGTGAAGATGGGAGCGCCTGCAGCGGTAACAGCACAGCGCTGCAATGCTTGGTTTTCAGGCAAGTTTAACATAATGTGCTAGTATGGGATGCATATTGGCACATTATGGCTTTACCTTGCAGGTTAGAGGGAGAGAAAAAAAAAAAAAAGCATATTCATATCATCTGTGGATCCGGGTATTTTGAAGGAAGAGGCTTTTGCTTGCTTCAGAACTGCTTTTCTACTTGTCTATGGGAAAGCAAAAGCAGCTACAAGCCAGTCAAATGCATGTCTGAGGGAGGTCAGCTGTGCCTGTCAATACGTTCAAAATATTCTCAGAGGCATCTCAAACTGATATCAAAAGACAGCTCATCTACACAGGCCCCTAAAGTATAACTCAAGATAGGACAATGTCTGGTTTTTATTGCTGCTGTGTCCTCGTTAGGGAGATTCATTCTTTAAAATAACAAAACAAACGTTTATACTCCCCCTAGGTGGATGCAGAATTGATTCAATGCTGCAACTGCCCCCTGCCGGTTCTGTAGTGAGAACTAAGCGATCAAACACTGCTCATTACTCAGTTCTGCTCCTGCTTTCAGCAGAGAGCCATGACTGTCAGTCACCGACTCTCTGCTCTCCTCTCCAGTGCTCACTGGAGGGCTGGACTGTGGAGGTGCCGGAAGGGTCTGGCTCAGGCTCTTGGTGGATCACTGAGGCTGAGCCAGGTGCCGATCCAGGCTTCTGGGTGGATCCCAACCATATGGTTTTATGTTTTAGCCCACTGTTGACTAAAAACGAATCATAGGAGTGAAGTTTCTGCACTCCTGTGATCCGCAGGGGAAGTATAGCCAAAAAAATGATTTGGCTACACTTTGTGAACTGTTCTAGTCATCAGGAATAAAAATTTACATCTAAAATTTGAGTTTCCATGGTCTTCTGTAAATGGCCAAGAGGAGAAAGGGGTAGACAAACGACACCAATGCTGCAGTCTGTGAGACCCACAGCTCTCATATCCGGAGCGGGATGGAACTACAGTGGGGCTACACTATCGGGCAAAAAAAAATGTATTTATTTTAATGCACAGCGATCCACCCATATATTACACCAGAGCATTTGTTCAGAATTTACCAAAATCTCTGTGCCTGGAGGTGGGATTTGGGTGTAAGGGTCCATTGTCTGTGTTCTAATAGTTTTTTTTTTTTTTTTTTCTTTTCTCCTCAGTATGATCTCTCAGCATCCACGTTTTCTCCGGATGGCAGAGTGTTTCAGGTTGAGTATGCAGCTAAAGCAGTGGAAAATAGTAGGTAAGTGATTTACTCATTTAAAATAATGACTCTTTCCGTATTTCAGAGAAGACCTATTTTGTTTTAGATCTGCCCTCATCCCAAAATGTCTAATTTTGATACTGTTTAGGAATACATTATCAATCATTTTAGTACCTTTTTTTTTATTAGGCTTAGTGTATCACAGAAATCGTTTAAAGACCTTTTTAAAATTCATTACAGTATGCCAAGGTAGTAATAAGTGCCTCCTATAAGGTAAAGTTGAACTTCCTATGCTCAATTACTCCAATCGCCCATACCCTTATGACCACTCAATATTGAGTAGGCTCCCTTTTGCTGCCAGAACAGCCCTGACCCATTGGGGGAATAGACTCCACTAGACCTCTGAAGGTATGCTGTGGTATCTGGCACCAAGCTGTCAGTAGCAGATCTTTTAAGCCCTGTAAGTTGTGAGGTGGGGCCTCCTCCATGGATTGAACTTTTTTTTCCATGACATCCCACAGATGCTTGATTGCATTGAGATCTAAAAAGTTTGGAGGCCAAGTCAACACCTTAGACTCGTTGTGTTCCTCAAACCATTTTTGGCAGTGTGGAAGGATGCATTCTCCTGCCAAAAGATGCCGTTTCCGTGAAGGGGTGTACTTAGATAGCAACAATGGTTGGGTAGGTAGTATGTGTCAATGTAACATCCACATAAATGGCAGGACCCAAGGTTTCCCAGCAGAACATTGCCCAAAGCATCACACTGCCACCATTGGCTTGCTTTCTACCCACAATGCATCCTGGTGCCATCTTCCTCGGGTAACATGCACCCGACCATGATGATGTGATTCATCAGACAAGGCCACCTTCTTCTATTGGTCCAGTTCTGATGCTCGCATGCTGACTGTAGGTGCTTGTGGACATGGGTCAGCATGGGCACCCTGACCAGTCTGCAGCCACACAACCTCATACACAACAAATCTCCAATGTCCTCCTTTTTTTGAAAATCAAGCCAGAGGGAGGGAGTACAGGGATTATGGCGGTGCCAAGAGGAACACAATATACTCAAGTTTAAAGTTAAAATTTATATTTATTTAACAAAAATCATTAAAACTGGACATGAAGATCACAAAGACATGGTGTGCATAATTTCTAAAATCAATTCTGTAGCAAACTTATTTCACATGACTTGGCCTGAAGGACGTAGCGGCCAGTTCAGTGGGTAGGTATTTAGATGCCCGACATGTTTCGCCAGTGATGGCTTCCTCAGGGACAGATGTTTGATACCTAGAGCGCTACAGTACACTCTATAGAGAGAAATATGACAATCAATAGACATTCTAAGGCAATTGATACATTAGATACGGAAAAAGTATATATACACATGTTTGCGAGCTGTCAGAGTAGACCACCCCCCACCACCCAAGATGGCCCCAAGAATCTGCCCACACCGCAAGGGCTGCCCAGCCATATATTAATTTTTGAAGTCCTCCTTTTTTTATTTATTTTTATTCTGCTATCAAAACCTCTACCTCAGGGACAGCATGTTAACTTGCTGCCTAATATCCCTCTCACTTTCAGGTACCATTGTAACAAGATTCCATGTCATTCACTTTAACTGTCAGTGGTCATAATGTTATGGCTGATCGGTGTATATACATTGCAAAGGCAGCTTCTGGCCTGCTGTCCTGATATACTAAGACATGCCACTCCAAACATTACTTCATACTTGCTGCTGAGTGGAGGTTCTTCAAGCTTTAATCACTTGATCTGTCTCAATGTTGTAATGGAAATGCCATCTCAAGCACCCAGGGAGATGGGTGATGAGGAAATGGCTGGGATGTCAAAAAATCGACCACAAACTCTGTGCATATATGTGGGAAAACTGAAAGCAAATCAAACAAGCAGACAGTGTGATTTCTGGGGCAATCTGTGAGCTGTTTTCCTTGCTCTGCACTTACAAAATCTGTTGACCAAAATTACCTGTGTATTCGGCTGTTTGAACTGTTTTGAATTTGCTTCTTTGTTTCCAGCACAGCCATTGGCATCCGATGCAAAGACGGAGTTGTGTTTGGAGTAGAGAAGCTTGTCCTTTCCAAGCTTTATGAAGAAGGTTCTAATAAGCGTATTTTTAATGTGGATCGGCATGTTGGAATGGTAAGAACATTGGAATTGGCTTGTAAAAAAAAAAAAAAAAATGCAGAAAATCTAGTTGCAGTTTTCTGATTTGTCTTCTAACATTGTAACCAACGGGGTTGATTTCCTAAAGAATAATAGACTGTGCAGTTGCTCCAGGACTTGGTAAATGAGGAAAGCTTTACTTTAAAAAGAGTACCCAGTCCTATATAAGGAAAATAAAAAAACAGCATTTTGCTGAGACATGATTGGATGATGGAAGTTAGCAGAGCTTCTGCTCATTTTACTAAGCTCTGGAGCAACTGCTCTTGGCGAATGCAACTGCACTTTGCAGAGAACAGTCTATTTGCCTTTAGTGAACCAACCTCAAGGTGAGGGAATTTTCTCTTGGTTTACTTGCTGAAGAAATGCAAGTAAGATCTGACTTTTGCATAGCATTGGAGTAGAGGTCCTCTTCTTAAAGCGGAGTTCCACCCAAAAGTGGAACTTCTGCTCATCGGATTCCTCCCCCCCTCCAGTGTCACAGTTGGCACCTTTCAGGGGGGAGGGGGGTGCAGATACCTGTCTAAGACAGGTATCTGCACCCACTTCCGGGAATAGACACCCATGGGAGTCACGCCCCCTCCCGCACTCCCCCGCTGTCTCCTGGGAAAGACACAGGTCCCAGGAGATAGCGGGGACCATTAATAAAGCGCAGCGCGATTCGCGCATTGCGCTGTAGGGAATCGGGAAGTGAAGCCGCAACGCTTAACTTCCTGATTCCCTCACTGAGAATGGCGGCGGCAGCACCTGAGGACCAAGGGATGGTTCGGTCTCGGGTGCCGACATCGCTGGACCCCGGGACAGGTGAGTGACCTTATTTTAAAAGTCAGCAGCTGTAGTATTTGCAGCTGCTGACATCTAAAAAAAAAAAAAATTTTTTTCGCGGGACTCCCGCTTTAAAATAATTTTAAAGCTTTGTGTATAAGGTTAGCACACCCTCAGAAGTAAACTCTTCTGTAACCAGCAGACCTGAATACATTTCTATCAGAGTGTATGTATGTGTGTGTACATTCAGAACAGGCACTAGTAGTAGGACTTCTATAATCTGCACTAATATAGTGAGAGTTTGTTTACTCAAAATCACAGTTGCTTTGGATTGTGCAGCACCAGCAAGCTGAAGGAGTACTGTGCTCAGTTTGCATTCTGATTTTTCACATAGTTTGTTAAAAGAAGTGAAGCTACGTGAAAATTCACTTTGCAAAGGAATGTCCACTCTCCTAATTTACTGAGCTAAATAAAAATGCATTTTGCAACCTCATATATCTAATGAATGAGGTGAAGCTGTGGTGACTTCAATCATCCAGTTGTGTGCAAGCAAAAATTCCTGTGCATTTTTTATGAGTTTGGATGTGTCAGCTTCCCAAATTTTAGCCTGGGACCGGCATGGTAGGTGTCACAGGGTACAGTGGAGGGAGTTCCCTTCGGTGTATAAACCAGGGGGAGACACTTATTACATCACTTCCAGGTTTAGTGCTGTCAATCCCTGCCAGCTCTGGCAAGGGAAATGACTAAGGAGTTTGATTTGTTCTCTGTAAGCTTCAGTATTGTGCAGGGGAGACATCAGGGGTCCAATAGACCCCTGATGTCTCATTGAAGAGAACTTGCCACTGTAAATGTGCTATCACAAAAAAATGTAAGCCCCCACCCCTAGGTACATGCACATACAAAAGTAAACCTGAGCACCTATGCATGAAAATCACGTTTACACTGCATGTTACAAATTGCCATGCGTGTTGGAGTGGGAGCAAAGGGGTTCTAGGGGCATTATTTATGGTTAACGCTAAACTTGCAGCCTATAAGCGCCTTTAAAGCATTTCCAATAGATAATTTCGGCTGCTAAGCCTGTCGCCCTTTCACGACTATGCACAGTTTGTTGGCTAGACCCCATCCTTTTATATTTTAGCTAAAATTGGGTAATAGCTTTCATTTTGTGTGCATTAAAGTAGTTGTAAACCCCCCCCCCCCCCCCCCCCCCGAGACATTTTTACATATAGGTAAGCCTATAATAAGGATTACCTATATGTACTGAAAATATCTTCTAAACGTGCACCGTTTAGGGGATATTTACCTTGTAATGCGCCGATGAGGTCATCGGCGCAGTGAAGAAACAGCCCTCCGTGCTGTTTCTTCCCCAGCGTGTGCCATGACTGGTGGCTCCCACGCGCATGTGCGGGAGTGACATCACCTGGCTTTTGCCAGTCACAGAGCTGGAGTCCGCGGCCCCAGAAGGAAGAGGGGCAAAAATGGATGCTTCCACCAGCGGGGACATCGCAGGCTTCGTTTGCAGGTAAGTGCTACATAATGGGCTAGTATGCGATGCATACTAGCCCATTATGCTTTTACTTTTGCAGAGGGAAAAAAGAGGAAGTAAAACCCATTGCTGCCGGTTCACACAGGGGCGACTTGTCAGGTGACCTAGCTGCCTGACAAGTCTCCTCCCGTTCTGTACTACGGAACCGTTCTAATAGGAGCGACGCAAGTCGCTCCGACTTAGAAAAAGGTTCCTGTACTACTTTGGGGGCGACTTGCATAGACTTCTATACAGAAGTCGTTTTGCAAGTCGCCGTGGAAGTCGTGTGCAGGTCGCCTCGGTGAGGCGACCTGCAGGTCGTGCCGCCCCTGTGTGAACCGGAGCTTAGGGTTTACTTCCTCTTTAACGTTGTCTTTTTAGTAGAGCTGCACAATTAATCGTCAAGAATCGTTGGCGCGATCTTGACTAAAGTGTTTCACAATTCTTTCTATGCAAATAATTCTCTCTGCTCTTCTGAAGCCACAGCCCTCAAAAGAAAGGAAGAGAAAAACTGGGCAGTCTGCCAAGAATCAAAACTTTCTTTATCAGTTGAACTTAAGTATAAAAATTGTAACAATTTGTCAATGGAATAGACTTTGTGTGTAAGTGAAAAAAGTTTAAATACTAAACCTTTTTCTGACATTTGGTTTCAAGTTAAAATCTTTTTTTTTTTTTTGCTAGAAAATTACTTGGAACCCCCAAACATTATAACTTTTTTTTTTTTAGTAGACACCCTAGAGAATAAAATGGTGGTTGTTGCAATATTTTATGTCACACTGTATTTGTGCAGTGGTCTATCAAATGCATTTTTTTATTTTGGAAAAAATTTAATGAATAAAAAAAAAAACAGTAAAGTTAGCCCCTTCTTCTTTCTTCTTCTTTCTTCTTCTTTCTTCTTTCTTCTTTCTTCTTTCTTCTTCTTTCTTCTTTCTTCTTTCTTCTTCTTTCTTCTTCTTCTTCTTCTTCTTCTTCTTCTTCTTCTTCTTTCTTCTTCTTCTTCTTCTTCTTCTTCTTCTTCTTCTTCTTCTTCTTCTTCTTCTTTCTTCTTCTTTCTTCTTTCTTCTTTCTTCTTCTTTCTTCTTCTTTCTTCTTTCTTCTTCTTTCTTCTTTCTTCTTCTTTCTTCTTTCTTCTTCTTTCTTCTTCTTTCTTCTTTCTTCTTCTTTCTTCTTCTTTCTTCTTCTTTCTTCTTTCTTCTTCTTTCTTCTTCTTTCTTCTTCTTTCTTCTTTCTTCTTCTTTCTTCTTCTTTCTTCTTCTTTCTTCTTTCTTCTTCTTTCTTCTTTCTTCTTCTTTCTTCTTTCTTCTTTCTTCTTTCTTCTTTCTTCTTTCTTCTTTCTTCTTCTTCTTTCTTCTTCTTCTTCCTTTTTTTTTGTATGTGAAAGATTTTATCATGAGAGAATCGTGATCTTTTTATTCTAAGCAAAAACAAATCATGATTCTCATTTTGGCCAGAATCGTGCAGCTCTACTTTTTAGTGATAATATGGGTTGATAAGCTGTTGTTCTAATACCATGTGTCATAAAAATATGCAGCTACCACTGTTTTATTCTCCAGGGTCCCTGCTTTAAGAAAATGATATTTGGGGTGTTAACTAATCTTCAGGTCTAAAATGTGCATTTTAACACAATTGTAATACAAAAATGCAAAAGTGGCTGTGGCAGCGGAAGGTCATCTCCTCCACCCTGGTCTAGCCTAGATTTATCTGTATGGGGAAGTTTGAACATGTTTGGTTGGAAATTCATTTTGTAAACTGTACTGTAGAGCTACCCAAACCTGTGTGCTTTGAAAGGATCCATCATGTAACTATGTAATGATTGTATGTGGATTGCAGGCTGTAGCTGGACTCCTGGCTGATGCACGTTCCTTGGCAGACATTGCTAGAGAGGAGGCCTCCAACTTCAGATCCAACTACGGTTATGATATTCCATTAAAGGTATGCTTACTTTTGTAGCAAATCACTTTTGTTTTGTTTTTTTTGTGACCTTGAATACACTTTTTTTCTTTTTAACACTCCCTTGCAGCATCTCGCAGACAGAGTGGCCATGTATGTACATGCATATACACTGTACAGTGCTGTCAGACCTTTTGGCTGCAGGTATGTGATGGAAACCTTTCGTTCACCACTTGTATATAAGGCATAAAACTCCACTTTAGATTAGCAAGGCTTCTTTGGAAAGTTTCCCTCTGTTCTTTCTGTAGTCCAGCCTGAAGTGTGCAAATCTTTCTTGTACTGTTAAAATCTCTTGGGTGGTGTCGGGCACTTCTGAAGTTGTCAGTTACAAGTCCTGAAAGTATATCACAAAAAGGGACGTGCAATCAGAAAACTTTAATTCACATGTCTGCCATCTTTCTAATTGTCTCTTGCTGGTCTACAGTGGGGATGCGGTTTCATATTTACATGCTCAGCATGGGCAGCCAACCTTCTGTATTCACAGTGCATCAAGTGGACCACTCCTCATGGGTCCAGGAAGCAAGTGGAGATCACTGGAGTAGCGGTGATTTCCAGCTTCAATGGAGATTGGCCAGGTATAGTATATATTGTACATAGTTACATTGGTCCGAGCTAGACCAATGTAACAATGTAAATATATACCCGGTCTTGAATTTATCTTTAACCACTTGCCGACCGCCTAACGCAGATATACTGCGGCAGAATGGCACGGGCAGGCAGAACCACGTTCCCATACGTGACCTGCTTCCCGTGGGTGGGGGACCCCCCCCCCCCCCCCCCCCCCCCCCCGGTGCCAGCGGCGGTCGGCTTTGCACTGGGAGCATTGGGAGGCGAGGGGGAGACCATCCGATCGTGCCCCCCCCCCTCGCGATCGCTCCCAGCCAATGGGAATCCTCCTCTGCCTGTGTGTAGTTTCACACAGGCAGAGGATGTGATGTCATCTCTCCTCGGTCTGGCAGTTTCCGTCCCAGCGCAGAGGAGAGAAGACAAGTAAGTGCACACAACACAAACACACACAGTAGAACATGCCAGGCATACTTTACACCCCCGATTTCCCCCCCCCCCCCCCCCCCTGTCACAAACTGACACCAGCAGTATTTTTTTTTTTTTTTCTGATTACTGCATAGTGTCAGTTTGTGACAGTTACAGTGTTAGGGCAGTGAGTAGTACCCCCCCTAACCCCCCCTAATAAAGTTTTAACCCCTTGATCACCCCCTGTCACCAGTGTCACTAAGCGATCATTTTTCTGATCGCTGTATTAGTGTCGCTGGTGACGCTAGTTAGGGAGGTAAATATATAGGTTCGCCGTCAGCGTTTTATAGCGACAGGGACCCCCATATACTACCTAATAAATGTTTTAACCCCTTGCTTGCCCCCTAGTTAACCCTTTCACCACTGATCACGTATAACCGTTACGGGTGACGCTGGTTAGTTCGTTTATTTTTTATAGTGTCAGGGCACCCGCCGTTTATTACCGAATAAAGGTTTAGCCCCCTGATCGCCCGGCGGTGATATGCGTCGCCCCAGGCAGCGTCAGATTAGCGCCAGTACCGCTAACACCCACGCACGCAGCATACGCCTCCCTTAGTGGTATAGTATCTGTACGGATCAATATCTGATCCGATCAGATCTATACTAGCGTCCCCAGCAGTTTAGGGTTCCCGAAAACGCAGTGTTAGCGGGATCAGCCCAGATACCCGCTAGCACCTGCGTTTTGCCCCTCCGCCCGGCCCGGCCCAGCCCACCCAAGTGCAGTATCGATCGATCACTGTCACTTACAAAAGACTAAAACGCATAACTGCAGCGTTCGCAGAGTCAGGCCTGATCCCTGCGATCGCTAACAGTTTTCTTGGTAGCGTTTTGGTGAACTGGCAAGCACCAGCCCCAGGCAGCGTCAGGTTAGCGCCAGTACCGCTAACACCCACGCACACACCATACGCCTCCCTTAGTGGTATAGTATCTGTACGGATCAATATCTGATCCGATCAGATCTATACTAGCGTCCCAAGCAGTTTAGGGTTCCCAAACAGGCAGTGTTAGCGGGATCAGCCCAGATACCTGCTAGCACCTGCGTTTTGCCCCTCCGCCCGGCCCAGCCCAGCCCACCCAAGTGCAGTATCAATCGATCACTGTCGCTTACAAAAGACTAAAACGCATAACTGCAGCGTTCGCAGAGTCAGGCCTGATCCCTGCGATCGCTAACAGTTTTCTTGGTAGCGTTTTGGTGAACTGGCAAGCACCAGCCCCAGGCAGCGTCAGGTTAGCGCCAGTACCGCTAACACCCACGCACACACCATACGCCTCCCTTAGTGGTATAGTATCTGTACGGATCAATATCTGATCCGATCAGATCTATACTAGCGTCCCAAGCAGTTTAGGGTTCCCAAACAGGCAGTGTTAGCGGGATCAGCCCAGATACCTGCTAGCACCTGCGTTTTGCCCCTCCGCCCGGCCCAGCCCAGCCCACCCAAGTGCAGTATCAATCGATCACTGTCGCTTACAAAAGACTAAAACGCATAACTGCAGCGTTCGCAGAGTCAGGCCTGATCCCTGCGATCGCTAACAGTTTTTTTGGTAGCGTTTTGGTGAACTGGCAAGCGCCAGCGGCCTAGTACACCCCGGTCGTAGTCTAACCAGCACTGCAGTAACACTTGGTGACGTGGCGAGTCCCATAAGTGCAGTTCAAGCTGGCGAGGTGGCAAGCTCAAGTAGTGTCCCGCTGCCACCAAAAAGACAAACACAGGCCCGTCGTGCCCATAGTGCCCTTCCTGCTGCATTCGCCAATCCTAATTGGGAACCCACCGCTTCTGCAGCGCCCGTACTTCCCCCGTTCACATCCCCAACCAAATGCAGTCGGCTGCATGAGAGGCGTTTTCTTTATGTCCTCCCGAGACCCCTACCCAGCGAACCCCCCCAAAAAAAGATGTCGTGTCTGCAGCAAGCGCGGATATAGGCGTGATACCCGCTATTATTGTCCCTCCTGTCCTGACAATCCTGGTCTTTGCATTGGTGAATGTTTTGAACGCTACACTAGTTGAGTATTAGCGTAGGATGCAGCATTCCACAGACTAGGCACACTTTCACAGGGTCTCCCAAGATGCCATCGCATTTTGAGAGACCCGAACCTGGAACCGGTTACAGTTATAAAAGTTAGTTACAAAAAAAAGTGTAAAAAGTGTAAAAAAAAAAAAAAAAAAAAAAAAAAAAACCACACAAAAATATAAAAAAAAAAAAAAAATAGTTGTCGTTTTATTCTCTCTCTCTCTCTCTATTCTCTCTATTGTTCTGCTCTTTTTTACTGTATTCTATTCTGCAATGTTTTATTGTTATTATGTTTTATCATGTTTGCTTTTCAGGTATGCAATTTTTTATACCTTACGGTTTACTGTGCTTTGTTAACCATTTTTTTGTCTTCAGGTACGCCATTCACGACTTTGAGTGGTTATACCAGAATGATGCCTGCAGGTTTAGGTATCATCTTGGTATCATTCTTTTCAGCCAGCGGTCGGCTTTCATGTAAAAGCAATCCTAGCGGCTAATTAGCCTCTAGACTGCTTTTACAAGCAGTGGGAGGGAATGCCCCCCCCCCCCCCCCCCAACGTCTTCCGTGTTTTTCTCTGGCTCTCCTGTCTCAACAGGGAACCTGAAAATGCAGCCGGTGATTCAGCCAGCTGACCATAGAGCTGATCAGAGACCAGAGTGGCTCCAAACATCTCTATGGCCTAAGAAACCGGAAGCTACGAGCATTTTATGACTTAGATTTCGCCGGATGTAAACAGCGCCATTGGGAAAGCATTTTATCACACCGATCTTGGTGTGGTCAGATGCTTTGAGGGCAGAGGAGAAATCTAGGGTCTAATAAACCCCAATTTTTGCAAAAAAGAGTACCTGTCACTACCTATTGCTATGATAGGGGATATTTACATTCCCTGAGATAACAATAAAAATGATTTAAAAAAAAAAAAAAAAATGAAAGGAACAGTTTAAAAATAAGATAAAAAAAAAAAATAATAATAAAGAAAAAAAAAAAAGCACCCCTGTCCCCCCTGCTCTCGCGCTAAGGCGAACGCAAGCGTCGGTCTGGCGTCAAATGTAAACAGCAATTGCACCATGCATGTGAGGTATCACCGCGAACGTCAGATTGAGGGCAGTAATTTTAGCAGTAGACCTCCTCTGTAAATCTAAAGTGGTAACCTTTTAAAGGCTTTTAAAAATGTATTTAGTTTGTCGCCACTGCACGTTTGTGCGCAATTTTAAAGCATGTCATGTTTGGTATCCATGTACTCGGCCTAAGATCATCTTTTTTATTTCATCAAACATTTGGGCAATATAGTGTGTTTTAGTGCATTTAAAATGTAAAAAAGTGTGTGTTTTTTCCCCAAAAAATGCGTTTGAAAAATCGCTGCGCAAATACTGTGTGAAAAAAAAAAAATGAAACACCCACCATTTTAATCTGTAGGGCATTTGCTTTAAAAAAATATATAATGTTTGGGGGTTCAAAGTAATTTTCTTGCAAAAAAAAATTATTTTTTTATGTAAACAATAAGTGTCAGAAAGGGCTTTGTCTTCAAGTGGTTAGAAGAGTGGGTGATGTGTGACATAAGCTTCTAGATGTTGTGCATAAAATGCCAGGACAGTTCAAAACCCCCCCAAATGACCCCATTTTGGAAAGTAGACACCCCAAGCTATTTGCTGAGAGTCATGTTGAGTCCATGGAATATTTTATATTGTGACACAAGTTGCGGGAAAGAGACAATTTTTTATTTTTTTTAAATTTTTTTTGCGCAAAGTTGTCACTAAATGATATATTGCTCAAAAATGCCATGGGAATATGTGAAATTACACCCCAAAATACATTCTGTTGCTTCTCCTGAGTACAGGGATACCACATGTGTGAGACTTTTTGGGAGCCTAGCCGCGTACGGGACCCCGAAAACCAAGCACCGCCTTCAGGCTTTCTAAGGCCGTAAATTTTTGATTTCACTCTTCACTGCCTTCACAGTTTCGGAGGCCATGGAATGCCCAGGTGGCAAAAAAACCCCCCAAATGACCCCATTTTGGAAAGTAGACACCCCAAGCTATTTGATGAGAGGTATAGTGAGTATTTTGCAGACCTCACTTTTTGTCACAAAGTTTTGAAAATTGAAAAAAGAAAAAAAAAAAATTTTTTTTCTCGTCTTTCTTTATTTTCAAAAACAAATGAGAGCTGCAAAATACTCACCATGCCTCTCAGAAAATAGCTTGGGGTGTCTACTTTCCAAAATGGGGTCATTTGGGGGGGGTTTGTGCCACCTGGGCATTCCATGGCCTCCGAAACTGTGATAGGCAGTGAGGAGTAAAATCAAAAATGTACGCCCTTAGAAATCCTGAAGGCAGTGATTGGTTTTCGGGGCCCCGTACGCGGCTAGGCTCCCAAAAAGTCCCACACATGTGGTATCCCCGTACTCAGGAGAAGCAGCTAAATGTATTTTGGGGTGCAATTCCACATATTCCCATGGCCTGTGTGAGCAATATATCATTTAGTGACAACTTTGTGCAAAAAAAATAAAAAATTTGTCACTTTCCCGCAACTTATGTCAAAATATAAAACATTCCATGGACTCAATATGCCTCTCAGCAAATAGCTTGGGGTGTCTACTTTCCAAAATGGGGTCATTTTGGGGGGGTTTTATGCCATCTGGGCATTTTATGGCCTTCAAAACTGTGATAGGTAGTGAGGAGTAAAATCAAAAATGTACGCCCTTAGAAATCCTGAAGGCAGTGATTGGTTTTCGGGGCCCCGTACGCGGCTAGGCTCCCAAAAAGTCCCACACATGTGGTATCCCCATACTCAGGAGAAGCAGCTAAATGTATTTTGGGGTGCAATTCCACATATGCCCATGGCCTGTGTGAGCAATATATCATTTAGTGACAACTTTTTGTAATTTTTTTTTTTTTTTTTTTTTTGTCATTATTCAATCACTTGGGACAAAAAAAATGAATATTCAATGGGCTCAACATGCCTCTCAGCAAATTCCTTGGGTGTCTACTTTCCAAAATGGGGTCATTTGGGGGGGTTTTGTACTGCCCTGCCATTTTAGCACCTCAAGAAACGACATAGGCAGTCATAAATTTAAAGGCTGTGTAAATTCCAGAAAATGTACCCTAGTTTGTAGGCGCTATAACTTTTGCGCAAACCAATAAATATACACTTATTGACATTTTTTTTACCAAAGACATGTGGCCGAATACATTTTGGCCTAAATGTATGACTAAAATTGAGTTTATTGGATTTTTTTTAGAACAAAAGGTAGAAAATATCATTTTTTTTCAAAATTTTCGGTCTTTTTCCGTGTATAGCGCAAAAAATAAAAACGGCAGAGGTGATCAAATACCATCAAAAGAAAGCTCTATTTGTGGGAAGAAAAGGACGCAAATTTCGTTTGGGTACAGCATTGCATGACCGCGCAATTAGCAGTTAAAGCGACGCAGTGCCGAATTGTAAAAAGTGCTCTGGTCAGGAAGGGGGTAAAACCTTCCGGGGCTGAAGTGGTTAAGGGGTAATAGCAGTGATCTCTACTAACCTTATGTAATTTAGTTTCTTAGTAGGTAAGGTTGAATAAAGATGCTAGTCCACCCAGTTCAACCTGTGTAGGTGTCTGTGTGTCAATGTCGGTAATCATTTCCCATAACTCTGTTATGGGAAATTACAGTCTCGCTGTCTTCAGTATATTTTCGGTTTCTATAAACCAGTAACATGTCCACAGTTTGACAGTCTTCTTTTTTTTTGTCTACACATAACTAAACATTATGCGTGGACATTTGCTATGTTTGGAGACTGCATTTGATGTTCCCTACACCTCAAATGCTAATAAACCTTTGCTTAAAGCTTTTATATTTGTAGATATAGACTTTTTTTCCTTTTTAAAGTTGATAGTTGGCCTGCATTCCGCCTCTTTTAGTTCTTGAATATGAATGGTGGTCTTGATAACCAACAGCACAGTGACGGAGGAGACAGGCCGGCAGCTAGCTGTAACAGATCAGAGTCTGAAACACATTCACTACATCAGCTTTCTTTATTTCCCATACAGTTTCATGTTGGGATCATACAATGAAGATGATGGAGCTCAGTTGTACATGGTTGACCCTTCAGGTATTTCCTACGTAAGTGCTACTAATTTTAACTACAGTGTAGGTTACTTTACCGCAGCAGGTCCAACTATATCTAGGAATATAGTGTTTGTCGTTCAGTGTCACTTCATGTGTAGAATGATTAGACAATTGCCTTATAAAGGGTAACTCCACTTTCACAGGGGGGGGGGGGGGGGGAAATAGTGAAAAGAAATAAATAACATGGCATATACAATTGCTACATGAGTCATATTGTAATTGATATTAAAAAGGACCTTTTTGCTTTCAATCTGCAGTCCTGTCATTTTCAGTAAAATGCAATGCGATATGGCTACCTGAAGGAGTTTTGGTGTACAGAATTCCCCAAAGAAATGTCAATTTTTGCTTGTATGATTGGCTCACTGATTTTCCCAGAAGTCTGCACTTAGATACAAGTCAGATTTTTGGCATCCCCTGCAACAAAAATGTCATCTTTGGTGAGCTACTCCCAAAGGGAAATCATGTCTAAAGGAATGCAGACTCTACCACTTTCCTCATTAGAACTCTGCAAGTGCAGCAGCTGATTGATCATTACAAAACCACTCATACAGATTCACTCTGGACACAGACAAACAGCTATTTCTTTAGAATAACAAAAGGTAGGAATCTGCAGCAAAATATGGTTAAAATCCTTGCAATGTACATAGATCACCTGGAGGGGAATGTTTTTTTTTTTTCCCAACAAAAGTGGAGTTACTCTTTAAGTAGTTTTGTGTGGTACAGTGCTCAGAATTAGTGCTGGGGTCAGCTCTGCTGGTCTGGTCTTAAATCTTGCTGTAAAATAAAAGGCTAATGAGAGGAACTTTTGTGAATAGAATGGAAAATATATTCATGATTGTTTATTTATGTGGATGTTGAGCGCAAAAACAGCATTAGTGATTTTCAGGGGACAGTCACCCCTTTTTTCAGCATAGTCTAACAGTGAATGACATACAGTGGAATACATTGTTCTGTGTCTCTATATGGAAAAACAATTGTAAAATAATTGCGTACTTCTTTGTATGCTACAGGGTTACTGGGGATGTTCTATTGGTAAAGCAAAACAAGCAGCCAAGACAGAGATTGAGAAGCTTCAGGTGAGTGTGACATTTTGTTATATACGGTCAGAAGGGAGCAATGAATAATAATTCAAAACAAAAATAGGAAAAATATTAGATCACGATATGTTGGAGCTGTCAAACAAGTTATCTTCTGCTTAACTGAACACTGAGTTCCTTAAGCCCCGGTTCACACAGGGGCGACTTGTCAGGTGATTTGGCCGCCTGACAAGTCACATTCTGTACTATGGAACCGTTCTATTAGGAGCGACTCAAGTCGCTCCGACTTAGAAAAAAGGTTCCTGTACTACTTTTGGGGCGACTTCAGGCTACTTGCATTGACTTCTATGCAGAAGTCGTTTTGCAAGTTGCCGCTGAAGTCGTGTGCAGGTCGCCTCACAGAGTCTGCCTGCAAGTCGTGTTGCCCCTGTGTGAACCAAGCCTAATGGAGTAGAATGGTCAAAGCTCTTCCTGACAGCAGGCTAAAGCGTTGTCCTAGCAACCACATGCTTGATGACAGCTTCAAGTTCCTTTCAAGTTTTCCTACTGCTTGTGCAGAGCAACACCGGCCTGACCCATAGCCGCTCAGCTACCCAGTGACATTGCCCGCCTGCTAGGTTCACGCTAGCAGGGTTCACACAAGCCTAGGTTCACACTAGTGATGCGGGAAACAGCACGATTCCAGCGCCTGTTCCCGCATCGCATTTCTCCCGCGGGCAGTTCACACTGCCCACTGCGAACCACTGCGAGTGTCAATACAATGCTATTGACACCCCCAGATTGGTTCACAGATCGCAGTGCGAACTGTGGATTCGGACAGGAATCGGTTCGCAGGGTAAGAATCCAATGCGAGTATGCCGGAATACACTGATCAGTGCTGGCAGCCATTGGCTGCTGGTTTTCCAGCATATCTATGGGACATAAGCCGGTCACGAGACTGACTTCTGTTGAACAGACACCTGTACACACAGGCCCAAACCGACTGATTTCAGGCCAGTGTTTACAAGGCCTTAGGGGTCGACCAGAGATAGTATGGCTGGGGAGAAAAGAGATGATCGTGGATGTCCCCTAGCCAGGCAATAAAGTGGGAAACATGACATTTTTCAAGTGATTGAAAGTCTGTTTCATCCTTTCCAATGTAGAATAGTGAAATCAGGTACCCTGATGTACTTACTGACATATACAAAAGGAAAGGATCTCTACAGCTGCACATCCGTGTAACCCATTTGAGTGGCAACCACAGCCTGGACTCCAGCCATGCCACGCCCCAATGCGTTTCACTCTGCCCCCAGGAGCTTAGTCATGGGGGTACTTGCTGACATGTCTGTTCCATTGCATGTAATGTATACACTAATCCTAATGGCGCCTCCTGATGTTTTGTGTTTGACAGATGAAGGAGATGACATGTCGGGAAGTGGTGAAAGAAGTTGCAAAAATGTGAGTATAGACACACTGGGGACATCAAAGATGTAAACTAAAATGTTAAGCCATAGTACTTGTCTATTTTTTAACCATTTGCCAACTGCCTAACTTTACATGTACATCATTACTTTGACGTTAAATACTGTTATGGCAGCAGCTAGCTGCCATAACCCTGAAATCTATATATTTATTTTTTTTTTCTTCGTTTGGCGGCTGGCTTTACGATAAGCGATAACAGCGGTACATTCGTCCTTGCTCTCCCGCTGCTTCCCGGTCAATTTCCGAGTTTACCAGAGCCGTTGGTAAGCCTGGAATTGATCCGGTGCAGCCAATGGATAGGCAGGAAGTCAAGTGAGGGCAAGATGGCCCCCACTCGGCTCTATGCCCTTCCGACGTCACTTCAGGCAGATAAACAGGAACTCTTTTTTTTTTTTTTTTTTTTTTTTTTTTTTTTTTTTTTTTTTTTTAGGGTAAATGCGAGATCTGGGGTCTTTTTTGACCCCAGATCTCTCAATAAAGAGGACCTGTCATCAGGGTGGATTTGATTTTAAATAATTTTTAACCACTTCAATACAGGTCACTTAGACACCTTCCTGCCCAGACCAATTTTCAGCTTTTAGCGCTGTCGCAGTTTGACAATTGCGCGGTCATGCTACACTGTACCCAAACTAAATTTTTATCATTTTGTTCCCACAAATAGAGCTTTCTTTTGGTGGTATTTGATCACCTCTGCGGTTTTTATTTTTTGCTAAAATTTTGAAAAAAATAAGTTTTGCTTTTTGTTTCTGTTAAAAAAAAATTGTAAATAAGTACGTTTTTTTTCTCTTTCACTGACGGGCACCAATGAGCGGGCACTCATGTGGCACTGATGGGCACTGGTAGGCGGCATTGATGGGTGGCACTGATAGGCAGCACTGATGGGCACTGATAGGCGACACTGATGGGCACTGATAGGCGACACTGATGGGCACCCCTGGTGGCAGTGGTAGGCATTGGAGTGGGCACAGATTGGCAGCTGCCTGGGCACAGATTGGCATTTCCCTGGGGGTCTAGGGGCATACCTGGTGGTCCAGTGTGGATGGCTTCCCTGGTGGTCCTGGGCGGCTTCCCTGGTGGTCCTGGGTGGGATCCGAGGGGGGGCTGTGCTGATAAACAATCGGCACAGACCCCCCCTGTCAGGAGAGCAGCCGATCGGCTCTCCTCTACTCGCATCTGTCAGGCGCGAGTGAGGAAAAGCCGATCACCGGCTCTCTCTATTTACATCGTGATCAGCCGTGATTGGACACGGCTGATCACGTGGTAAAGAGTCTCCGTCAGACACTTTACCTAGATTGGTGTTGCATGGTGTCAGACTGACACCCCGCAACAACGATCGCCGGGATGCGCGCCCCCGGGGGCGCGCAGCGGCTCGATATTCCTGATCACATCATATGACGTCCGGTCAGGAATATCAAACCACTTTGCCGCCGTCATTTGGTAATAGGGCGGGCGGCAAGTGGTTAAAGAGCAACTGTCATCTCTGTCCTGCAGCGGCTCCTCCTTTTGACCCGCTGTTGACTCACTGACAGTTCCATTCACTTTAATGGGACGGCTGGTGATGCGGCAGTGACATAACAAGGTGAGGGACGTGGCGGCAGCAGGTGAGTGCATGCCCACTAATAGGCGCTGCCATGATGGATCTGAAATGACAGGTGCTTTTTAACAACGTCAGCCCGGAAGAGTTGGCTGCTCAATGACCAGGCTATTTTTTGCAAAACGGCACTGCGTCGCTTTAACTGACAATTGCACGGTCGTGCGTCCCCCCCCCCCCAATAGAGTTTTTTTCTTTTGGTGGTATTTGATCACTTCTGCGGTTTTGTTTTGTTTTTTTTTTGCGCTATAAACAAAAGAGCGACAATTTAGAAAAAAACACTATCTTTTTTACTTTTTGCTATAATAAATATCCCAAATTTAAAAAAAAACACATTTTTTCCTGTTTGGGCCGATATGTATCCTTCTACATATTTTTGGTAGAAAAAAAAATTAAAATTCGCAAGTTCGTAAATTGATTGGTTTGTGCAAAAGTTTTATAGTGTCAACAAAATAGGGGATAGATTTATGGCTATTAACTACTTCAGCCCCGGAAGGATTTACCCCCTTCCTGACCAGAGCACTTTTTCCAATTTGGCACTGCGTCGCTTTAACTACTAATTGCGCGGTCATGCAATGCTGTACCCAAACGAAATTTGCGTCCTTTTTTTCTCACAAATAGAGCTTTCTTTTGATGGTATTTGATCACCTCTGCGGTTTTTATTTTTTGCGCTATAAACGGAAAAAGACCGAAAATTTTGAAAAAAATATATTTTCTACTTTTTGTTGTAAAAAAAATCGAATAAACTCAATTTTAGTCATACATTTAGGCCAAAATGTATTCGGCCACATGTCTTTGGTAAAAAAAATGTCAAGTGTATGTTTATTGGTTTGCGCAAAAGTTATAGCGTCTACAAGCTAGCGTACATTTTCTGGAATTTACACAGCTTTTAGTTTATGACTGCCTATGTCATTTCTTGAGGTGCTAAAATGGCAGGCCAGTACAACCCCCCCCCCCCCCCCAAATGACCCTATTTTTGGAAAGTAGACACCCCAAGGAAATTGCTGAGAGGCATGTTGAGCCCATTGAATATTTATTTTTTTTGTCCCAAGTGATTGAATAATGACAAAAAAATAAATAATTTGTGGCATATGTGGAATTGCACCCCAAAATACATTTATCTGCTTCTCATGAGTACGGGGATACCACATGTTTGGGACTTTTTGGGAGCCTAAAACCACGTACGGGGCCCCGAAAACCAATCACCGCCTTCAGGATTTCTAAGGGCGTAAATTTTTGATTTCACTCCTCACTATCTATCAGTTTTGAAGGCCATAAAATGCCCAGATGGCCTGAAGACATTGCTTGGTTTTCAGGGTTCCGTACGCGGCTAGGCTCCCAAAAAGTCTCACACATGTGGTATCCCCGTACTCAGGAGAAGCAACAGAATGTATTTTGGGGTGTAATTTCACATATTCCCATGGCATGTTTGAGCAATATATCATTTAGTGACAACTTTGTGCAAAAAAAAAATAAAAAAATTTGTCTTTCCCGCAACTTGTTTCACAATATAAAATATTCCATGGACTCGACATGCCTCTCAGCAAATAGCTTGGGGTGTCTACTTTCCAAAATGGGGTAATTTGGGGGGTTTTGAACTGTCCTGGCATTTTATGCACAACATTTAGAAGCTTATGTCACACATCACCCACTCTTCTAACCACTTGAAGACAAAGCACTTTCTGACACTTTTTGTTTACATGAGAACATTTTTTTTTGCAAGAAAATTACTTTGAACCCCCAAACATTATATATTTTTTTTTAAAGCAAATGCCCTACAGATTAAAATGGTGGGTGTTTCATTTTTTTTTTTTTTCACACAGTATTTGCGCAGGGATTTTTCAAACTCATTTTTTGGGGAAAAAACACACTTTTTTAAAATTTTAATGCACTAAAACACACTATATTGCCCAAATGTTTGATGAAATAAAAAAGATGATCTTAGGCCGAGTACATGGATACCAAACATGACATGCTTTAAAATTGCGCACAAACGTGCAGTGGCAACAAAATACATTTTTAAAAGCCTTTACAGGTTACCACTTTAGATTTATAGAGGAGGTCTACTGCTAAAATTACTGCCCTCGATCTGACCTTTGCGGTGATACCTCACATGCATGGTGCAATTGCTGTTTACATTTGACGCCAGACCGACGCTTGCGTTCGCCTTAGCGCTAGAGCAGGGGGGGGCAGGGGTGCTTTTTTTTTTTTTTTTTTTTTTTTTTTTTTTTTTTTTCCCTTTTTATTTTTTTGCTTTTTTATCTTATTTTTAATCATTTTTATTGTTATCTAAGGGAATGTAAATATCCCCTATGATAGCAATAGGTAGTGACAGGTACTCTTTTTTTTTTTTTTTTGAAAAAATTGGGGTCTATTAGACCCTAGATCTCGCCTCTGCCCTCAAAGCATCTGACCACACCAAGATCGGTGTGATAAAATGCTTTCCCAATTTCCCAATGGCGCTGTTTACATCCGGCGAAATCTAAGTCATGAAATGCTCGTAGCTTCCGGTTTCTTAGGCCATAGAGATGTTTGGAGCCACTCTGGTCTCTGATCAGCTCTATGGTCAGCTGGCTGAATCACCGGCTGCATTCTCAGGTTCCCTGTTGAGACAGGAGAGCCAGAGCAAAACACGGAAGATGGTGGGGGTGGGTATTCCCTCCCACTGCTTGTAAAAGCAGTCTAGAGGCTAATTAGCCGCTAGGATTGCTTTTACATGAAAGCCGACCGCTGGCTGAAAAGAATGATGCCTAAACCTGCAGGCATCATTCTGGTATAACCACTCAAAGTCGTGAATGGCGTACCTGAAGACAAAAAAATGGTTAACAATAAAACACAGTAAACTGTAAAGTATAAAAAATTGCATACCTGAAAAGCAAGAAAGAGCAGAATAGAGAGAGAACAATAAAACAACTATTTTTTTTTTATTTTTTATAACTGTAACCGGTTCCAGGTTCGGGTCTCTCAAAATGCGATGGCATCTTGGGAGACCCTGTGAAAGTGTGCCTAGTCTGTGCAATGCTGTACCCTACGCTAATACTCAACTAGTGAATGGTAGCGTTCAAAACATTCACCAATGCAAAGACCAGGATTGTCAGGACAGGAGGGACAATAATAGTGGGTGTCACGTCTATATCCGCGCTTGCTGCAGACACGACATCTTTTTTGGGGGGGTTCGTTGGGTTGGGTAGGGGTACTCGGGAGAACATAAAGAAAATGCCTCTCATGCAGCCGACTGCATTTGGTTGGGGATGTGAATGGGGGAATTACGAGCGCTGCAGAAGTGGTGGGTTCCCAATTAGGATTGGCGAATGCAGCAGGAAGGGCAAGATGGGCCTGTTTGTCTTCTTCTTGGTGGCAGCAGGACACTACTTGTGCTTGCCACCTCACCAGCTTAAACTGCACTTATGGGACTCGCCACGTCACCAAGTGTTACTGCAGTGCTGGTTTGACTACGACCGGGGTGTACTAGGCCTCTGGTGCTTGCCAGTTCACCAAAACGCTACCAAAAAAACTGTTAGCGATCGCAGGGATCAGGCCCGACTCTGCGAACGCTGCAGTTATGTGTTTAGTGTTTTGTAAGTGACAGTGATCGATCGATACTGCACTTGGGTGGGCTGGGCTGGGTGGAGGGGCAAAACGCAGGTGCTAACACCTTGTTAGCAGGTGCTAACACCTGCGTTTTTGGGAACCCTAAACTGCTGGGGACACTAGTATAGATCTGATCGGATCAGATATTGATCCGTTAAGATACTATACCACTAAGGGAGGCGTATGCTGCGTGCGTGGGTGTTAGAGGTACTGGCGCTAACCTGACGCTGCCTGGGGCGACCAGGGGGCTAAACCTTTATTGAGTAATAAACGGCGGGTTCCCTGACACTATAAAAAATAAATTAACTAACCAGCGTCACCCGTAACAGTTATATGGTGATCACTGGTGAAAGGGTTAACTAGGGGGCAATCAAGGGGTTAAAACCTTTATTAGGTAGTATATGGGGGTCCCTGACACTATAAAAGGCTGACGGCGAACCTAAATATTTACCTCAATAACTAGCGTCATCAGTGACACTAATACAGCGATCAGAAAAATGATCGCTTAACGACACTGGTGACGGGGGGTGATCAAGGGGTTAAAACTTTATTAGGGGGGCTATCCTAGACCTTAAGGGGGCTAATACTAACTGCCCTACCACACTAACTGTCACAAACTGACACTAATGCAGTAATCAGAAAAAAAAAAAAAACTGCTTGGTGTCAGTGTGACGGGGGGGGGGGGGGTGATTGGTGGGGGGTAAAGGGGGGTGTATTGTGTGCCTGGCACGTTCTACTGTGTGTGTTGTGCACTCACAGTGAAGTCTTCTCTCCTCAGCGCGGGAACGGGAAATACCGAACCGAGGAGAGATGACATCATTTCCTCTGCCTCTGTGTACTATACAGAGGCAGGGGAATGATCTTATTGGCTGGGAGCGATCGCGAGGGGGGCTACGAATGGATGGCCTCCCCCTCATCTCTGAACCAGAAGCCGACCCCCTCGGGCACGGGGGGGGAGTCCGATTGGACCCCCCCACCCACGGGAGGCAGATCACAATCTGCCTGCCGTGCCATTCTGCTGACGTATATCAGCGTGAGGCGGTCGGCAACTGGTTAATAGTGTGTGTGTGTATGTGTTTTTGTTTTTTTTTCGGAACTGCGATATTGCGGTGGACAAATTGGACATTTTTCAAAACATTGACAATTGTACAGCCATCAGTGCTATAAAAATGCTCTGATTACTGTATAAATGTCACTGCCAGGGAAGGGGGTGATCAAGGGGTAACTGTGTTCTCTAGTGTGTGCGTTCTAACTGTAGGGGGGGGGGGGGAGATCTGTGTTCATACTTGGTATGAACACATGATCTCTCTCCTCTTCCCTGAGAGAACCGGAATTTGTGTGTTTAGACACACAGATCCTGGTTCTTGCTCTGTCACGAGCGATCGCGGGTGCCCAGCGGTCATCGCCTCCTGCAGCATCTTAAAGGCCGACGTACAGTTACGGCGGCACGCCCAGGGGAGCCAACCTGCTGCAGTAAAACTGGTGGCGGCCGGTCGGGAACCGGTTAAATGTAAGGACTTATCCTTGCTGGTAGTTAGACTCTTTAATATTTGCAAACAAAATGAAGGTTTCCTATTTAGAATAATAAGCTGTCAGGTTAGTAAAACAGCGATATCGTAATGGATTTTAGGTTAATGGGTTAATCACACATAGTTGGAAATCTCTAAAAAAAAATTTTATGTAAATGAAAAACATTTATATTACATATCCTTGTATTTGCTTTAGGCTGGTTTCATAAGGGCGTTCTTCTTTTTTTTTTTTTTTTTTTTTTTTTTTTGTTGTTTTTTGTAAAAAAACAGAACTTAACTGCAAACACTAGTAGTGAGTGTACAGCTTGTATAACAGTGTTAATTTGCTGTCCCCTCAAAATAACTCAACACACAGCCATTAATGTCTAAACCGCTGGCAACAAAAGTGAGTACACCCCTAAGTGATAATGTCCAACTTGGGCCCAAAGTGTCAATATTTTGTGTGGCCACCATTATTTTCCAGCACTGCCCTAACCCTCTTGGGCATGGAGTTTCCAGAGCTTCACAGGTTGCCACTGGAGTCCTCTTCCACTCCTCCATGATGACATCACAGAGCTGGTGGATGTTGGAGACCCTGTGCTCTTCCACCTTCCCGATTTGAGGATGCTCAAGAGGGTTTAGGTCTAGAGACATGCTTGGCCAGTCCATCACCTTTACCCTCAGCTTCTTTAGCAAGGCAGTGGTCGTCTTGGAGGTGTGTTTGGGGTCGTTATGCTGGAATACTGCCCTGTGGCCCAGTCTCCGAAGGGAGGGGATCATGCTCTGCTTCGGTATGTCACAGTACATGTTGGCATTCATGGTTCCCTCAATGAACTGTAGCTCCCCAGTGCTGACAGCACTCATGCAGCCCCAGACCATGACACTCCCACCACCATGTTTGACTGTAGTTAAGACGCAATTGTCTTTGCACTCCTCACTTTGTTGCCGCCACACACGCTTGACACCATCTGAACCAAATAAGTTTATCTTGTCTCATCGGACCACAGGACATGGTTCCAGTAATCCATATCCTTAGTCTGCTTGTCTTCAGCAAACTGTTTGCAGGCTTTCTTGTGCATCATCTTTTTAGAAGAGGCTTCCTTCTGGGATGACAGCCATGCAGACCACTTTGATGCAGTGTGCCGTGTATGGTCTGAACACTGACAGTCTGACCCCCCCCACCCCTTCAACCTTTGCAGCAATGCTGGCAGCACTCATATGTCTATTTCCAAAAGACAACCTCTGGATATGACGCTGAGCATGTGCACTCAACTTCTTTGGTCGACCATGGTGAGGCTGGTTCTGAGTGGAACCTGTCCTGTTAAACCGCTGTATGGTCTTGGCCACCGTGCTGTAGCTCAGTTTCAGGGTCTTGGCAATCTTCTTATAGCCTAGGCCATCTTTATGTAGAGCAACAATTCTTTTTTTCAGATCCTTAGAGTTCTTTGCCATAGTAGTAGTGGTGTCATGTTGAACTTCCAGTGTCCAGTATGATAGAGTGAGAGCGATAACACCAAATTTAACACACCTGCTTCCCATTCACACCTGAGACCTTGTAACAGTAACGAGTCACATGACACCGGGGAGGGAAAATGGCTAATTGGGCCCAATTTGGAAATTTTCACTTAGGGGTGTACTCACTTTATAATAATGGCTGTGTGTTGAGTTATTTTGAGGGGACAGCAAATTTACACTGTTATACAAGCTGTACACTCACTACTTTTACATTGTAGCAAAGTGTAATTTCTTCAGTGTTGTCACATGAAAAGATATAATAAAATATTTACAAAAATGTGAGGGGTGTACTCACTTTTGTGAGATACTGTGCGTGTGAATGTATATATCTATATCTCTCTGGTTGCTAAGTAGGGGGTCGGGAAGCCGGCCATTGCGTCCTTGACAACTGATGAGTCATCAGCTGAGGGGATGACTCATCGGTTGTTAAGGACGTGGCGGCCGGCTTCCCGGCCCCCTTCTTAGCAACCAGCTATATCAAGTGTGTTTTATTGAAGGGGGGAGGGGGTTTAAAAAGGATGTAAGCGGATTGTCCGTCGTGTAAAAAAAAAAAAAAAAAAAAAAAGAGCTTAGTGGAGATGCATGTCAGTGGATGATCTTCGGCTAATGTCCACTATCCCATAGAGATACATGTATGTCTGTCTGTTTTTCATCAGTCAACGGATGGATGAAAAACGGACATACGGAAGACGTCTGTGAAAAGGGGCCTAAATATTAGGCCCCTTTCACACGAGGCGGGCTCCGCTTCTGCGGAGCCCGCCTCGGTCCGCCGGCTCAGCGGGAGATCAGTCCGTTGATCTCCGCTGAGCCGGCGGATGACAGGTCCCTCTCTGCTCACTGAGCGGGGAGGGGCTTGTCAGGCGCCGCTGCCGCGTATGGAGAGATCGGAAGAAAACGGACAGCGTGTCCGTTTTCGTCAGATCTCATCCGATCCGCCAGCGACGGACCTGGACGTAGAGCAATCCGTCTGCTTTTAGTGGATCGGACCGGGTCGGATGTCAGCGGACATGTCTCCGCTGACATCCGATGCTCCATAGACTAGCATGGAGCGCCTGTTCAGGTCCGCCGTCAAAACTGACAGGCGGACCTGAACGGTCCGATCGTGTGAAAGGGGCCTGAATGTTTAGTAACTGAAGTGCATAAACAAAATATCTTTAAACAAACAAAATAACTTAAACTGAATATATCAGCTGGGTCCACATAAACGCGGTCCTTTTCATCACAGCACGTCTTCTCATGATGTTTCATTCGGCCACCAGACCTTGCATCTTTGTTGCATTTTGCACACATACCTGCTTTACCCATGGGTAGAGGAACGTCATTAAAATATTCCCAAACTGGGTTTCTTTTACGGCCTCCCATTTTGCTCCTCAGAGGAGGAATAAAGTACTTCAATGTTTAGAAAGATCACAAGGTTTAAAAGCTGCTTATGTTTAACTTTAATTTTTACTGCTTGCCCTTCCTCCTCACACTTAGAGTCTGGTACAGATGCATTTCTCTTCAAACGATCATACAGTTTATACATAAATTTGCAAAACAATGGGATAAAGGAATATTCCTGAACTATATTCCTGAACTTTTTATCTCATGGTTACAGTGAAATTGTGTGAATGCCTCAATGCAGTGCATGTTATCTCAGCTTGCAGAGCTTGGATTCATTGAATGAGTTTACCAAAAATGTAATTATTGCAGAATATACTACTATAATACTAATATATTATGCTGCATAACTAAGCTCCATTCATGCTGAATAAACTAAATTATTAATGTATCTTAAATAGAAAGCTATCTTTAGAGAGATTTTTACTCCAAAAGCATTTTATTAAAATACGTTTTGTAAAAATCATGGAAGCAAGGGGGAAGCTTTTTCATCCTTGGTGACAAAACGGGAGCAAAAAAAGAAGACGGGGAAAGCTTCATCACCTTTTTATAAGAGGAGGTGTCTGAAGAAGGAACTTTGTGGTATGATCACCAGATATTAATTTAATGAAAGCTGCAGATACAAAAAGGTTAAAGTTCACTTTTGGCAGTACATCAAGATGTAATTGTTGGGGTTTTTAGCAGTTGGGTTTACATCTACTATTACAATGTTCAGGCTGTAAAAAGAATAAGTTCTGATGTCAGAATGTGGAGTTTTATAACCATAAAATGTACAGGTCAGAGTACAATCTCTTACAATCAGTGCCTGTTGGAGTATAATAAAAGTTTATGTTGCTCTGTTAGATTTACTTTTGAATAGAACTGGGTAAGACAGGTAATGCCCCACTTTTTTTTATTTATTTTTTATTAATAGTAAGATCTGGTTTTATAATAAAAAAATAAATAAAAAAAAATCTGATGTAGCTAGTCTGTAGACAAACCCTTTTATTTATTTTTTTTTCTTCTTTTTCTTTTTGCAGAATCTACATTGTCCATGATGAAGTAAAAGATAAAGCTTTTGAACTGGAACTGAGCTGGGTTGGAGAAGGTAAGGACGTGTATTTGTTATAAAGCTGGTCAAGATATTTGACTTCAGTATCATGATATATTAAGTTTTTTTTTTTTTTTTTTTTTTTTTTTTTAGTAAACACATCCTAAAGGGGTCAAGCCTACCATTCATGTCATGGTTGTGTAATTGGGTGATCACAGCAGACTTATTTTGCTCTTGATAGGTGATCATATATTGCCAGAAAGGTTAAAGCAGAACTCCAGCTTTTCCTACCCAAAACAGATGCATTGTGCATGTAAATGATTCCACAACCCCAATGTCCGTTTCTCTGTATCTCTCACCTTCTTTAGCTGTAAAAGGCAGGTTTCTGTGTCTGGGATGTCACTCCCTCCTCCTGGCTGAATTTCTAAGTTTCTGCCTTCCTGTTTCCTTGCTATGCAAGTCCTTGTACTACATGTCCCATGATCCTTTGAGCCTCTAGTTTTAGGGTGGGTTATGGGAGTCACTTATAGCAGTTGTGGGAGTTGATGTGGACGGGTCTAAGGATTACTGTGGGTGTTTCTGAGCCTTCATGTGGGTGGTTATTAGTCAAGGAATGGCCTTGTGTTATCCCTGCCCACACTACATTCCTCTGTGCGGGGAATAGGGAAGAAGCAGGAAGTGGAACTTTAGTCAGAAAATTAAAGTGATTCTGAAGGCAATTTTTTTTTTTTTTTTAATTTAAAAAAATAATTAACATGTTTATACTCCCCTGCACTTTGTAATGGTTTTGCAGAGAGCAGCCTTGATTTTCCTCATAACCCCCCCCCCCCCCACTGTCGCTTGCTAAGAGGGCACTCGTGCACGCAGCCCACACAGGAAAATGCATTGCTACACTTGCCAAACATGCATCGCTCTCACTGTGTCATTTAGGCTGGGTTTGAATTTGCATGTTTCTGAATGCATGGCAACCCCCATAGAAACCGCACGCTTTGATGTGCGTTTCTAAAATGCGCAGCAATGCATGTCACACTTTCATTACCATTCAGGCTTCTCATCTGCAAATTTCTAAGTGCATGACAACCTGCAAGAAAATGAACGCTTTACCGCGTGTTTCGTAAACAAAATTATATTCGCGTTACCTTTAGTTCGCATCTGCCTGTTTCCAAATGCACAGCAACCCGAAATTAAAAACGTATGCTTTGCGGCACATTTTGAAAAAGCATGGCAACACGCATCACTCTTGTTACCGTTTGTTCACATTCGTGCATTTCCAAATGAGTAGCAACCTGCACAGAAAACGTGTGGTTTTCTGTGCATTTCAAAAACGAATGTCGTGCTTGCGTTCCGTTCGTTCACATCTGCGCATTTCCGAACGCAGGCAATTTCAGGTGATGGTGGCGCTGGAAGTCATGCGACTTTCATGTGGTGCTGTGTGTACAAGGGCAATTTATTTACCCCTCCCAGTAGCAGCATAGCTAGCTTTCAGAACATGCTGTGTATGAAGGAGTGTACTATGTGATTTTTGGAATAATGCTGGGATCTGTGAGGCGGGACTTGGGAGGTTTTGACTCTTCCTGTAGGTGTAATTGGGTGGGACTGAATGTATTCCATCCCACCCACTATCAGAGCTGTGAAGGAAGTTAATTGTAGGTATGTTGCCACCTACAGAGAATAGCTTGGACTCCAGTCCTAAAGGCGCCCCCACAACAGGTCATGTTTTCAGGATTTCAACTGTGGTAATTTACTAAGGCAGTGAAGCTGATCAAATCACCTGTGCAAAATAATGGACAGCCTGAAAACATGACCTGTTGGGGCGCCTTAAGGTCTGGAGTTGAGAAACGCTATGTTAGCGTAAGGGCTTGTTCACACATGCATGTGTTTTTAAGCTACTTTTTTTTTTTTTCATCGTTTTTAAAGCCTCATAGCCACCCTTCAACAATCTGTCATAAATATTACTGCGGGCACCACGCTGTGCTGTACACACAGGAGTATTAGTGTTGCGATAAATATTAACCACTTCTGGACCGCCCACAGTGGATATATACGTTGCTACTTTGACGTTAAATACCGTTATGGCAGCAGATAACTGCCATAACTCCGGTATTTTTATTCACGGCGGGCGGTCCGCTTTGAGATAAAGGTTGTCTCCGCAGCAGATTTGCCGCAAGATCACTTTTATGGGCGGTAGGAGAGGTGCGTCTCTGCCGCTTAGCAGAGCCGTTGGAAGCGACGGAGACAATACATTCCTGTGGCCTGATGGGCAGCAGCTCGAGTGAGGGCATGATGGGCCCCCACTCGACTAGGCCCTTGGGGGACTGGAGCAATGTCAAACATCGCTTCCGCCCAACGGCCTTTTAAAGGGACATTTTTATTTATTAATTTTTTTTTTATTGCTTTTTGACCCCCAGATCTCGCATTAAAGAGGTCCTGTCATGTATTTTTTTTTTCTATTACAAAGGATATTTACATTCCTAGGAATAAAAGTGATGCCTTTTTTTTTTTTTTTTTTTTTTTTAAGGGACCGTGTAAAAATAGTAATAGTAATAAAGTAAAATAAGAAAAAAAACAAAAAAAAAAGTAAAGCGCCCCATCCCTCCATGCTTGCGCGCAGAAGCGAACGCATACCTAAGTCACACACGCATACCTAAGTCACACCCACATATGTAAACGGTGTTCAAACCACACCGTTATTTTTTTAATTCAAAAAAGTATTATTTTTTTTTCTAAAAAAATTGAGTTTTGTAAGACCGCTGCACAAATTATTATTATTATTATTATTATTATTATTATTATTATTATTATTATTATTATTATTATTATTATTTTATACAGGATTTATATAGCTCCAACAGTTTATGTAGCGCTTTACAACTTGAGGGTATACAGTACAATACATTTTAATACAGTAGGAATCAGAGGGCCCTGCTCCTTAGAGGTTATAATCTAAGAGGGAAGGTCAAGAGATACAAGATGTAATAACTGTGGGCGATGTGCTGATTGAGAAGATAAATGTACGGTTGTTAGGTGGGGGCCAGATAGGCTTCTCTGAAGAGATGATTTTTCAGGGATCGTCTGAAAGTGGATAAAGTAGGAGAAAATCTGACGGATTGGGGTAGAGCATTCCAGAGGATGGGGGAGGCTCTGGAGAAGTCCTGAAGGCGAGCATGGGATGAGGTGACAAGGGAGTTTGAGAGCAGGAGGTCTTGGGAGAAGCGAAGAGAACGATTAGGTTGGTATTTTGATACTAGGTTAGAGATGTAGCTGTGGGCCAGGTTGTGGATGGCTTTGTAAGTTATAGTTAGTATCTTGAATTTAATTTGGTGACTGAGTGACAGCCAATGGAGGGATTGGCAGAGGGGTATAGCAGACGCTGAGTGGTTTGTGAGGTGGATGAGTCTGGCAGCAGCGTTCATGACGGACTGAAGTGGGGATAGCCTATTTAGAGGTAAGCCAATGAGGAGGGAGTTGCAGTAGTCAAGGCGGGAGATGACCAGGGAGTGGATTACAAGCTTTGTGGTGACATTGGTTAGGAAGGGGCGTATCTTGGAGATGTTGCAGAGAATGAGGCGGCAAATTTTGGATAGTGATAGAATGTGGGGTCGAAAGGTTAGTTCAGAGTCCAGGATTACACCTAGGACCTTGGCGTGGGGGGATGGGTTGATAGTTGAGCCGTTGGTATTGACAGAGAAATCAGGGGAAGTGGCACCTGAGGGAGGAAATATCATGAGTTCGGTTTTGGATAGGTTGAGTTTGAGAAAGTGATGTGACATCCAGGCTGATATGTCTGCTAGTAAGTTGGTAATGCGTGAGGAGACAGATGGAGAGAGCTGGGGGGTGGAGAGATAGATTTGGGTGTCATCAGCGTAGAGATGATATTTAAAGCCGTGGGAGGCTATCGACTGACCCAGGGAGGTGGTGTAGATTTGAGAAAAGGAGAGGTCCGAGAACAGAACCTTGGGGGACCCCAACAGAGAAAGGGAGAGGAGGAAGTAGAGTTGTAAGTGACACTGAAGGAGCGGTGGGATAGGTAGGATGAGAACCAGCAAAGACTACAGTCACAGAGACCAAAGGAGTGGATTTTTTTTTTGAGGAGGGGGTGGTCCACTGTGTCAAAGGCAGCAGAGAGATCCAGGAGAAGTAGTACAGAATAGTGTGCATTGGTTTTAGCCATTAGTAGGTCATTTGAGAGTTTAAGGAGAGCAGTTTCCGTGGAGTGTTGAGGGCGAAATCCGGACTGAAAGGGATCAAGAAGTTTATTCATGGTCAGATGGTCGCTTAGTCGGTTGTAGACCAGTCTTTCAAGAAGTTTGGAGGAGAAGGCGAGTAAGGAGATGTGACGTAGGTTGTTGAGATTGGTGGGGTCCAGTGAGGGCTTTTTAAGTATGGGGGTGACTAGCGCATGTTTTAGAGAGTTTGGGAAGATGCCACAAGAGAGGGAGAGGTTAAAAATGTGAGTTGGAGAGTGTAGAATCGAGTCAGAGGGTGAGCGTAGCATTTGTGAGGGAGCAGGATCCAGGGGGCAGGTGGTTAGATGAGCGTTCGATAAAAGTTTAGCAACCTCAGTAATAGTAGCAGGGTTGAATGAAGGAAGTAATAATTGTATCTGTGGACATGGGGTGTTGCATGGGGGAGGTTTTTGCGCATTGGCGATCTCCTCATGAATTGTTTCAATCTTAGTTTTGAAGTGATTGGTGATCTCCTGTGCAGTGAGTGAGTTGGTGGGTGGAGGCAGTGGAGGACAGAGTAGAGTGTTGAAGGTAGAGAAGAGTTGACGTGGACTGGATGAGAAAGTGTTAATGAGTGTGATAAAGTAGGTCTGTTTGGCAGTGTGAAGGCAGGAATAGTATTTTAGGAGGGCAGATTTATATTGTGTGAAGTCTTCCTGGATCTTAGTCTTATGCCACAGGCGCTCAAGAGCGCGGTTACGTTTTCTGAGACTTCTGGTGTCGTCTGTTTGCCAGGCTTGTAGCAGTCGGGGCCTAATTCTGCGTGTAGTGAGGGGAGGCAAGCTTGTCTAGGGAGGAAGACGGTGAGCTGTTGTAGATGAAAGTGGCTAGGTTGGGACAGGCCAAAGGTGAGATTTTGTCATAGAGGTGATCAGTAGCAGAGTAGAGAAGAGAAGGGTTGAGGTGGCGAAGGTTTCTACGTGTAACTGTTAGGTGGTTGGAGGGAGAGGAGGTGGAAGACGGGGAGAGAGCAAAACTAATAAGGTGGTGATCAGAGTGGAAGAGGATTGTTGGAAAGGTTGCACGGACAGGAGAAGACAAGGTCAAGGGTGTTGCCGTTGGAGTGAGTAGGAGCCTGTATCCATTGCTTCAGGTCAATCGATGAGGTTAGACTGAGAAGTTTAGAAGTAATAGTAGTGTTAGTGTTAACAGGGATGTTGAAGTCACCGAGAATAATTGTGGGGATTTCAGAAGAGAGAAAGTAGGGTAGCCAGGCAGAGAAGTCATCAAGGAAGATTGATACTGGTTCAGGGAGCCGGTAGATGACAGCAATTCGTTGAGAAATGGGAGAGAATAGACAAATGCAATGTGCCTCAAAAGAGGAGAGTGTCAGGGAGGGAGGTGGGTGAAGTACCTGATAGGTGCTGCATGGGGCTAGAAGGATTCCCACTCCACCTCCCTTCCGTCCACTTGGTCTGGGGGAGTGAGTCCAGAGAAGGCCCCATGGGAGAGGGAAGCCTGAGAAGTAGTATCTGATTCATGAAGCCAGGTTTCAGTAATGGCAAGTAGGTTAAAGGAATTTGTGATAAAGAGGTCGTGAAGGGCGGTGAGTTTGTTAGACAGAGCGTGCATTCCAAAGGGCACAGGAAAAGGGGGGGGGGGGGGCTGGTTTTGGAAAGAGGAATAGAGACCAAGTTCTGTGGGTTGCGGCTCCTGCCAGAGGGTGTAGGGGGATGGGAGCATTGGGCAAAGACAGATGATGGTGGCCCAGGGTTTGGGGATATGTCGCCAGAGGTTAGGAGAAGCAGGAGGGTGAGGGAGGTAATGTGGGAACGTGATTTATGTGAAGGGGCATGTCTGAGTACTGGAGGTTTTATCAGTATATGAATGTAGAATGAGCAAGAGTTGGTAGGAGCAGTAGTAGGGAGAGGACAGAAGGCAGGGTGATCTGTATAAGCAGGCGGGTGGAGGGGGGGGGGGGTGAAGGTAAGAGTTTGAGGAGAGAGGACACGAGTGTCAGAAGCAGTGGTAGAGAGCGCGTGACATAACGTTTTTTGCAATGATCTCCATTTTATTCTCTAGGGGGAAAAAAGAATGTTTGGGGGTTCCAAGTCATTTTCTAGCAAAAAAAAAAAATTTTAACTTGTAAACATGAAGTGTCAAAAATAGGCTTGGTCCTTGAGTGATTAAGCAGCATGTCGCTTTCTTGACTCATCAGTGCTTGTTAGCTGCCTCCATTGACTTCAATGGTAAAGCTCCACAACTACACCTTAACAGCACCAATAGCATTTATGGAGTGTTATTGAAGCATTTATAGTGTTAGCTGGGCACTGGGGGAGAGGCAGTGGAGGTTCCGTATCCCAGAATGCACTGAGAAATAAGAGCAGGAGAGGACAGAGCAGTTCCAGCCACTTCATGGATGTACAGAGCCTCTGTGTTGTAACACCAACTTCTGTGTTCAGACAAAATCATCAAGCCAGCCAGCAATACTGATTGTGGCAGGCAGGGGCTTTGGGAATTATGGCCAGTGGCCAAGCTTTTTGTTTCAGCAAAGTTGAGCTGGAGCAAGCCAAATGTTAGATCAAAGTATACGAATCCATTTTGCAGAGAATTCACAAAAATTTCTGCTATAACACTACAGCCTAACCTCCCCTTTAAAGTAGCTCATTTGCTCTACATCACATCCCGCTCAGGCACCTCCCACTAGAAAACAAACACTTTCCCTAGCATTTTTAAGCATTCTTGATAACTTTTTCAATGCTTCAAAAACGCAACAAAAACAAATGATAAATGCTATAGGCCTGTTAATGAGTATTGCATGATTCTTCATAATCAAAACGTGTGTGATTAAGCCCTAAGAAAAAAAAGTTGGTCTCATTGGAAAGTTCTTTTTATTCAGGAATCTTCTCTGCATTGCTGATAGTTTGACTCTTTGTCAGCTATACATTGCAGCCATCTGAAGCCTGGCACTCAGTTTAACAACCTCCAGATAAACCTTCCTCTGCATGAAGTTGCATTGCCACTTTCCAAAGTAGGGAGTCATTTGGTAATCTTTTGTGGGCACTTGGACAACTTGCTTTCTTGATGCTTGGGTTCAGAAGGCAGTCTCCCAGGGCAACATACTGATGTGCTCTATGACCCCCTTCTCGGTTTAACACCTCCAACCTTTGGATTAGTAGATTGAGCCCTCTTAAGGCTTCTGGACCATGGTGCCATTTGCTCCATTTTGGATCTCAAAGGTGTTGATGTCTGAGTCCAGAAAGACCACATGGAATTCATTAGATCTGTCATCACCTTTCATCGCCAGGGACGCTTTCTGGCTTTGGATATCAGGATGCGTACCTGCACGTCCCCATCTTTCCAGCACATCAACTTTCCCAATGTTTTGCTGTGGGGCCCCTACAGTACCATTTCATGGCCCTGCCCTTCAGCCTCTCATTTGCACCCCAGGTGATGCGGGATAGCTGGCCATACATTATACAATTTTCTTGTACAGCTTTTGTTTAGATTTGCCAAAAGCCATATAATATGAAGTCAAACCTAAACACTTTCAATATGTATGCAATCAAGGCTGGACCTTGCACTACATAGTTGAAGGTAAATCTAAAGGAAATTGAGTAAGAAAATTGTATGATCTACTGTTGAGTAAACAATCTGGGTGGGCCCTGGTGACATTGCTGTGACTTCTCAGATGTTACAGCTGTTCAGAAACTTCAGAAATTGCCGCTGGAACCAACTCATTGTTTGAATATCAGGATCTAGTCCTAGACCTCACGCAGGACAGAATTTTACAGGAGAAACTTCAGACTCTCAGATTGGTTCAGTCTCTCCAGTCCAGGAGTTGTCAAATTCTCTGCTTTTGGCATGAGAGTGTCTTTGACTTGATGATCGCTTCCTTCAAGGCAGTTCCATGAGGCCAGGTTTCCAGACTTCTAGCACATGACATTCTGTTGTGTGAAAAGCCAGTCAGGTTCCTGGACAGATGGAGTCCTTCTTTCATATTATTTTTTATTTTTTTTGAGGATGTGTTGCTCCTCTTTCATTGGACTGCTTTTGGACATCCCAGAGGTCACATATTTCCTGTCCCTCCTTGAGGAAGAAAATAAGATTTTTGGGCTCTTGTAGCTGTTTTATTGCACTTCCAACAAAACTACTGCACTGTCCATAATGGTGATTAATGACTTTTTTTGGCCCTAACTACTCACCATTTATAGACTAAAGGCCTGCTTATTTAAACATGAATAAAATTAAGTATGGTCTGTTTTGAGCATAATCTCAAATCACATTCTTCCACTCATGTCTTTCTAGTGCAGGATGAGAATGAAAGGAAGATGGTGGTAGCTGTGGGGAACAAGAATTACTCTTAGAGTATGTAAATGTAGTTCTAGCTTTATTTCTAGGGGTAGAGGCATATGATGGCTAATTTAAATAAACCTCTGAGAATAATATCACTAGTGATCAGAACTGGAAAACCTACAGCAGCATTTGTGAGAAAAGCTTTAAAAAGGTAAACGCTGTGTTGGCTTTTTATCAGACATTCAGCTTTTCTCATTTACTTTGACACACAGGGGGTTATTTACTAAAGGAAAATCCACTTTGCACTGGAAGTGCAGTCGCTGTAGATCCGAGGGGGACATGCAAGGAAAATAAAAAACATCATTTTAGCTTGCATTGGATGATAAAATCAGCAGAGCTTCCACTCATTTCAGATCTTCCCCTTAGATTTACGGCGACTGCACTTCCAAGTGCACTTTCAGTGCAAAGTGGATTTGCCTTTCCTAAATAACACCCACAGAATCTGGCCTCCTTTGGTCAACAAAGGCTGTTATATTTCGGGCACTTTCATGCATAAAAACCAGCGTGCAGCAATGTGTACTAGTTTAATGCCAGTTCTTCAGAACGCCTACAGGTTTAGGTGGTGGGGTGAGTCAGAAGTTGGCTATACACTTCCGGGTGTGACAGATGTGAGCACTTTGCATAATCAGACCAGGTAAGAATTGGCACAATAATAAATATTTTGGATGCTTATTGTAAAGCTTAAGGCCTGGCTCACATCTATGTGGCTCTGCGCAGGCACGTGAGCCCATTCATTTGCCTGCTCTTCCTGTATTTACTGCATGGAAAAGGTCCCTGCACCTATTTTAAATAAGGCCAAACAGAAACCGCTCTGTGTTTTTCAGTGCGTGGGGATGCCATTAAGAGTTTTCTTTAAAGCACTGTAAATTGGCTGCGGCAATGCAATTTACACATACCCACACAGATTTGAACCTAGCCTAACATTAAGAATTAAAAGGATATTTAAAGTCTTGTTTAAAAAAAGCAAAAATAAAATAACAAACCTATTATTATTCTTACCTGCTCTGTGCAGTAGTTTTACACAGAGCAGCCCGGATCCTCCTTCTCGGGTCCCATGCCAGTGCTCCAGGCTCTTATCTCTCACTGGGTGCCCCCGCAGCTTGCTCTGGGGACACCCAAGCAGGTACGCTCCCGAGTTACAGCTCTGTGTATCCATTCACACACACGGAGCAGCGGCTCAGCCCTGCCCCCTCCATCTCCTGATTAATTTTATTTTTTTTTGGCCGCATTGGGAGCCATTGGCTCCTGCTACTGTCAATCACAGCCATTCAGGAGTGTAAGTCCCCAGAGAGGCAAGGCTCTCCTGGACATCGCTGTATAGAGATGGGGCTCAGGTAAGTATTAGGGGGACTGCCGCACACAGAAGATTTTTTACCTTCCTGCATAGAATGCAGGAAGGTAAATAACCTTGTGCCTTTACACAACCTCTTTAACTGTGTTGGCCCAGGGATCCATCCCTTTTCTCAACAGGAGAACAAGATGTCAGCTCAAATAGGAAGAAAAATCACATACACATATGGTGTAAGCAAAGACCAGAATTGCTTTTGCCTCTTTAGTGTTTAGGGAGAGATCTGTCTGTGTGGCCAAGTTTTCATACAGAAGCTAGTAGATAAAGAGCATAGGGTCTTACCTAGTGGAATTTGTACACCTGCTGATTATAGTTTAGCATAACAATTTAGAGCTTTAGCAGGTCTAATTATTTTAACTTAAAAAAAGCACAAGGGCAATGCCGGCTGTCATTCCCAGCTGCTTTTGAAAATTCTACTTGCCAGGCTGGCTTATTGACTTCAATACTTTCAGGGACACAGACCTGGAACAAGTATGCACCTAAAATCTTCGAACCCACATCAAGATTACGTTTGCTAACTCTAGTATTTATAAATGAATACATTATTTCACACAGTGGAAAAATTATGTGCTACAGAAATGGAACTTCGCTTCTGAATAAAGCATGACATTTTCTTTCTAACAGTTACTAATGGAAGACATGAAGTTGTACCGAAAGACATCAGAGAAGAAGCTGAAAAATATGCAAAGGTAAATGGATTGCTTTAAATCCAGTCCCAATCTTCCTATTTATATATTTTATTTAGACCTCTGACAATTTTTTGTTTTTCCCATAACAGGAATCTTTAGAAGAAGAAGACGACTCTGATGATGACAACATGTAACTTTAATTTTTGATTATGTCAAATTTATTTCCAATTGCTGTTTTTATATGTATGTATGGACCTGAATAAATTTTGTGTGGCAACTGGCAATAAAACCACTGTTTACACAACTTGCTGAATGGCTGCAGTATACATTATTATAAGATGTGTGTGATGTACAATGTTCTTTACTGCTTTTAAAGGGTTCTAGTAGCCACAGTATATGCAAAAATGTTTAATGTGACCTAGCACTAGGCTCTCAGGTGCAAATGGAATTTAGGCAGCAGCAACAATAATTTGGCGGTACAATAAAGCTGAACTCCGGGAATAGCCTTTATTGCATGCTTTGGTGCAGCTTGGCACAATGTGTGTACTTGCATATACTTGATGGACCCTTTGAGGAAGCTGGAAATCATTGTAGTATTCAGGGCTACTACAGTGATAACCAAAATCTTCCAGCTCTTTTTCTCACGTTCAACGCAAACAGCTGCCCCACTGCACACTGATCACGGGGTTGCTCACTTAGCACTGCTGCCTTTCATAGGAGAAGTATTTTTTCAATGAAATAGAAGGCACTCTCTGAACAGGGTGGAGATTGTAGTGTCATTGCCTCTCCTCTCCACCTCATACAATCGGAGAATGACTTGTATTCATTGAAAAAAAAAAAAAAAAAAAGGCATTCTTTGAATAGCAATGGTGCTGAGCAAGCAACCCCCAGTGGTTAGTGTGGCGGTCACTCGCATAGAACCTGAGCAGAAAGAATGCAGCTATTGCTATAGTACTGCTGCCAACTACTACAGTGATCGCCAACTTCCTCAGGGGTCCATAAGGAATGAGATGAGCCTTCTTACATTGTGCCAGGCTATTCCAATGTAAGCATTAAATAAAGATCATGCTGTACCTGGAGTTCAGCTTTAGAGAAAAAGGATCTAAAGGATAATTTTGGTGATTTTGAGCATTGGGTAATTTTCCATTTTCTCGTTCTCCATGTGAGATGAATTTAATGGAAATATTCTTGTAGGTTTAGTTTTTTCTTAGGTAGGGCTTGTAAATATTTGATTTGTATTTTTTTTTGTTAGAAACCGCAACACCAATTTTTGGGGGGGGGGGGGGGTGATCATTCTTCGAACGGTAATAAATGATGGAAATGTTTTGTGTTTGTTTCCTAAAAAAAAAAAAAAAAAAAAAAAAAAGTAGTCGCTAAGGCCCTTTACACACAGTTCGGGCTCTTTTGGAGTCTGTCTGCTCAGCGGGGATTCTCTGCTGAGTAGGCAGATGGCTGGTCTGTGTGCGCTCCCATTGCGCAGAGCGGACACAGCCCGCTTTCGTCTATGGTTGGTTGGATGTATATGGACCACCTGTCTGTTTACACCCCTCTGCTATCCAATCCGATCCGCCAGACACAGTCTGTTTCTATCAGATGTGGCAGGTGTAACGTGTCCATTGACTCCCACCGCTTCATGGAGTAGACTGGAGGGTCCGCCTGAGAAACTGACAGGCGGACCTAAATGGTCCGCCAGTGTAAAAGGGGCATATGGGGTTTATATTATATTTTATGATCTCTAAAGGGGTGTGAAACGACTTAATGAGTAGGTAAATGTATAAGCTTGAACTTGTCAAACTTATTCTTTATCTACTGTGGCAATATTTTTCTGACTTCCATTTACTAATTGCACTAGAGTAACTTTTTTTTTTTTATTATTTTTTTGTTATTTTTATTGAAATTTTCAAAATGTAGGTTACAAAACGGAGCATTTTGGGCATAACCCAGGCTCAGAAGTACAATAGAAAAACAAACCATAAAGAACCTATGGTTAACTAAAACCTTACAACAGTCAAATTTTGTATGCTCAACGTATCCAATTGGGGATACAGGAGTTTTGCCAGGTACCTGTCACCTACAGACACAATAGTAGAATGTTCTCTCTCCCAAAACTTGAGTAAACATTTTTAATGATTGAGCAAACAACTCTTATTCAGTAGGCAAATAAGAATGATTTAAATTTTTCTCACATTCTTTACTACAAAAGTTATGTTTGAAATGACTTGGCCAGCCAAGACTGGAAAGGCCACTAGGTGGCAGTATACTGCTTGAACATTTACTGTGGGAAAGATGTGTGGGTGTGGAAGGCACATCAAGCTGCTGTCAAAAGCTGTTGGCTCCATGCCATTGTTGAGGTTTATTCTACAGTAGTGGGGGAGGAAGAGGAAAACCAGGTCATTACTCTAAAATAAGGAGACGAGCGATCATTCCTTTGCATTTAATTAAACAATTGGGAATTCTATTAAGACCCTGGTGTTTAAATCCCTGAGCCCTGCTACATTTTCTAACAGGTTTTATTTTCTTACTTTTGCAATTTAGCATTGGGCTAAAAACATCAAACCGTAACCAGTAAGCTTATAGAAGTCAAGTCTGTTAAAGATATTTTCTATGGGTTGCTTTGGTTTTATTGATAAAGCTTTTAATTTTTATTTTTTACAAATTCAGTGATCTCACAGTGCCAGACGTGGAGAACTAGCACTCTTGGCTGCTGGTACAAATGCCATAGGATTAATTCTCTATTCACACTGCTCTTGTGCAACTGCTGAACTGAAAACCACCTCCCAACCACTTAGCAGCTTTCATTGATCCTTTCATTTATCAGGTTTCGCAATACAAATAATAAAAACACACGTGACTACGGGGAAAATTCTGCTGTGCGTTTATCTAGTGCAGCCCGACGCGTTACAGGCAAACTTCCATGTGACTGACTACTCTGCTTGGTTTGCGCTGGCAAAGTACATATTTACATTAAAATACTTAGAGGAGCAGTGACTTTGAAATATTAGCCTCAGTTTGCATGGTTAACTTTAGCATTAGGATGCTGTTTTATATAACTGCTACTAAATAAGACTTCCCTAAACAAAGCTGTTGTAACTAGTAATATGTGGGCTATAGCCAACAAAATATTCTCCCAGGTGAGAGATTTGTTCGGGTTGTAAATGTAAGACAGTGCATAGTATTTATAAGTGTAACTCCGGTCAAATTCTAACTAATACTAAATCTGCTCCCACCCCCATTCCAAGCCTATTCTATCCACCCTGTCAAAGAAAAGAAGTCTATACCCACCTATTCTGAAGCCACTCTGGTCCAGTCACATGATCAGGTCCGAACGCCGGCGTCAGTGTAGAGGGACAGCCAGCAACAGCTGCCCCATAGGAAGCCTTCATCACCCAGGCTCTGCAGCTGTTTTATCTCTCTCCTCTGCTGGGACCCCATCATGTGACCGGAGTAGAGTGGCTTCAGAATAGGTAAGTATATATGTCTGTTTTCTTTCATAGTGTGAATAGAATAGTCCTTAGAATGGGGGAGTAGGTCAGTCTAGCCTTCATTAGCATTTGACTGGAATTTCACTTTTAAAGAGAAGTATGGGAATGTGTGTGCGTGGTGTTTTTTTTTTTTTTTTTTTTAAATCATACTTGGGTGGATGCAGCATCAGTCCCCCGCCGGCACTAACACTGAGAACCGAGCGATCAAACACAGCCGATCGCTCCGGTTATCAGAGCTCCCTGAGCAGAGGGCTGCACTCCTGTGATCCACAGGAGAAGTACAGCCAAAAACTAGCTTCGGCTGTACTTCTCCTTTTTAAATGCTAATTCCATCTTTCTGACCATGCTGAATGAATTCAGGGTGTAACATGAAAACCTGGTCACATTATGCAATACCCCCCACACCTCTTAACTGAAATATGGTTTTCTTCTCCCTGCAGCATGTTGTATTTTTTTTTTCCCCCAGTATGGTATGGTTGTGCTGCACCATCCATTCACTTGGATGTGTAAATGGAAGACTACAAGTACCATGTGCCTCTGCAGCTCAAGGACTTAGTTTGCATGAGCACAAGTGTAGTAACATGCACTTGTTTGTTAGAGAAGTATGAGGGATGAATGTGAGGCAATTATGACCCTACAAATGTACCATCCCAAATAAAAGAATTACCGAATGAGAACAAAATGGGGTGGGTCTTTACATGTTCCTTGCCGGGTCTAATAAATACACATACCAAAAAGGATTACAAAAAAATAAACCTTTTAATTTCCATATACAAATGGTTAGATTTAAAAAAAGTTAAATACAACTGGTTAAAACCAGTTACTGTAAGTCTGTCCAGGATGTGCTGTCCTTGCTGAAGATTTGAGAAAACTGGCCTATGTGGGGAGTCCCGCTTCATCAGGGCCTTAAATTGGAGTACAAATTTGTACATGTACTGCAAAGATGTACAAACATTATTAATAAATAAGGTATATAAACATTAACAAATAATTATATTACCAAAAAATAGTTAAAACTTTCAGTATACTGAGTCGTGTTTTAAATGTTTGTATTACACCACAGAATGTCGTGGGCAGGGAGGACAAATGATCTCAAGTAAAATATAAGTATAAGCTGTATTCTAACATCTACATTCATACCTAGAAAACTACCAATAAGAATGCTGATTCACTCGTGTAATTTTTGTCATCCGGTCCGGTGGAGGAGAAGCCTGGGGAGCCCATGTGGACTAACTCAGTGTCCCGTCCCCCCCCCCCCCCCACATGAGAAAACAACTCCTATATGGTGATATCAGAGAAATGGGGGGCTGGAGGAGGAATGGGGAGAGAGAAATTTTAAAAGGTGGGGGGGAATGGGAAAGATTAGTAGAAAGAAAGGAGGATGAGGAAAGGGAGAGAGAAACGGGAGAACTAAATGGAAAGGAGGGGGAGGAAAAAGGTGGGGGAGTGGGGAGCAAGAAAATCTTACCTTAAACAAAAGGGGCCAGAACTGGGTCAAAAGAGTGTCCCAAGTTACAAGAGGCAAAATTGAAGAGTGAATCAAGCCACACCTAAGCTTTTGCTTATCCTTGCAGCATAGATGGAACCGTGAAAATCAATAAAAGGCTATTTAAATCACTATAAATAAAGTGAACCCAGAAAGTAGAACACAGGAAATGTACTAGAGATTTCATCCCTTTTTAAAGGGTTCTTAACCTATATTAACGGCTTACTGGGTGAACATGATTCCTCTGTCTGTGTCTTCAAATGAATGACCAGCCGCATACAAGCAGCCATGGATGAAGGTATTTATATGTATAAGGGAGTCTGTTTCAATTGCAGGGGGAGGAATCCCTGAGACTGCCCCCCGTCGCTCAGATCACAAGTCCAGGAGGTCCATGTTAGATCCGAAGGGACGGGAGTGGGCTTGTCTGTCCACTGACCTGCCAGTATGGGGAGTAGACCAAAGCAGCGGCATACACCCCGTAAAAGTCCCTCTCCAGTGTGTACCACCCGCCAAGTGGGAGGTGTGGTGGGTCTCTCCCAGCTGATAAGCTCAGAGGGAGAGACACCCGCATAGATGGAAGGGATGGGGGACATGAACCAGCAGGGCACCGGAAATGACACGACTAACGAGGTGCGTCTGGGTGCTTGCGTTCCAAATGGGCGGAAATGGATACCCGGAAATGATGGATCGGAGGCAGCGTCATGCTGGGATAGTGATGAAAAACGTATTCCGCCCTGGAAACGCCTCTGTGGGGTCCCGGATGTTACCGGGATAAAAGGCAAGGTGGACACTATAACTACACTTCCAACAACACCCACAGGCAATGGGCAGGGCCAAACCCAACATAACCGGCATATTGACAAAATACTGGTAAAGCAAAAAAATCAAAATTAATCTCAACACATGAGAGTGGGTTTAATTTGGGGTAATTGATAAAATATAAAATCATGTTTAGAGCAGAGGTTCGCCCACCGCTTCAAAAATGAAAAGCCAGCAGCTGCACATACTGCAGCTGCTGACTTTTAATATTAGGACACTTACCTGTCCTGGAGTCCAGTGATGTTGGCACCGCAGATGATGTTTCCATCAGCTGTCGGGTGCTGCCGACGCCATTGCGGGTGAGAGAACCCGGCAGTGTAGCCTTATGGCTTCACGCCGGGAACCCTAATACGCATGCGCTCTGCTCCTCTCTCCTATTGGGAGGAGGGAGCTGAGCGGTAACGTCAAGGGCCGCGGTGCAGGCTCCCGGAAGTCGGGACAGGATACCTGACGAAGGGGGGAATTCACATGAGCGGAAGTTCCACTTTTGGGTGGAACTCCCCTTTAACCACCAGCCCCGGAAGATTCCCCTTCCTGACCAGAGCACGTTTTACAATTTAGCACTGCGTCGCTTTAACTGACAATTGCGCGGTCCTGCGACGCTGTACCCAAACAAAATTTGCGTCCTGTTTTTCCCACAAAGCTTCCTTTTGGTGGTATTTGATCACCTCCTGCGGGTTTTATTTTTTTGCGCTATAAACAAAAAAAAGACCGACAATTTTGAAAAAAATGTTTTATTTTTTTTCACTTTCTGCTAAAATAAATATCCCCAAAAGATATATAAAAACACAAATTTCTTCCTCAGTTTAGGCCGATATGTATTCTTCTATATATTTTTGGTAAAAAAAAAAAATCGCAATAAGTGTATATTGATTTGGTTTGCGCAAAAGTTATAGCGTCTACAAAATAGGGGATAGATTTATGGCATTTTTTTTATAACATTTTTTTTAAAATTCGTAATGGCGGCAATCTGCAATTTTTATTGGGACTGCGACCTTGCGGTGGACACTTTTGACACTATTTTGAGACGATTGACATTTATACAACGATTGGAGCTAAAAATAGCCACTGATTACTGTATGTCACTGGCAGGGAAGGGGTTAAACACTAGGGGCGATTAAGGGGTTAAGTGTCTTCCCTCAGCGTGTTTTAACTAGGGGGGATGGGCTACCATTGACATGACAGAGATCGATGTTTCCGATGACAGGGAACAGTAGATCTCTGTCATGTTACTAGGCAGAACAATGCCTTGTTTACAGGACCCGCAGGCACACTCCTGCGGCTATGCTTCTTTTGTGGACTGATGTACAGGTATGTCAGTTTGCACAGGCGTGCCATTCTGCCGGCGTATATTGGCGTGAACTGGTCGGCAAGTGGTCAAGTATGTAACGACAATGCCATTGCAGCCTACCTGCCCATCTTTCATATAGCCCATAATCTGCCAAAGTGCATTTACAGTACAAGCTTTAATGCAAACAGTGTAACAAGATATACAGCATATTAATGTGTAATTTGTTATTAACAATTACGTTTCTGGCTAGAGGGTCTGTTACAGTGGAGGGAATGGGGGTGGTTTTTCAAAACTGACTTTTTTTTTGTTTATAACGCTAAAAAAGAAAAAGTGCAGAGGTGATCGAATACCAACAAAAGAAAGCTCTATTTGTGGAAAAAAAGGACATAAATTTAGTTTGGGTACCTTGCACGCCCGCGCAATTGTCAGTTAAAATGACGCAGTGTCCTATTGCAAAAAATGGCCTAGTCCTTAAAGCGGAGTTCCACCCAAAAGTGGAACTTCCACTTTAAGCACTCCTCGCCCCCTGACGTGCCACATTTATGTCATTTTTTTTTTTGGGGGGGGGGGGGGGTGGATACCTTGTTTTCAGAGGGACTTCCTGCTTTCTCTTCTTCGCCGCCTAGGCAACTCCTCTTCTCGCCCTAGGTGGCCCCTCCCTGCCAGTGATCTTCTGGGACACGTCACAGATCCCAGAAGATTGGCTGGCCAATAGCAGAGAGCATGCGCGGCCGGCCGTGAAGCCATAAGCTGTCACGGCCTGGGTGCCCACTGTTGATATGACGGCGCTGAGGAGAGCAGGGGAGAGGAGCGAGGCTCCGGGCTGCGGCATCGCTGGACTGTGGGACAGGTAAGTATCTGTTTATTAAAAGTCACCAACTATGCTTTTTGTAGCTGCTGACTTTTAATAAACTAAAAAAACGGTTGGAACGCCGCTTTAAGTGATTAAACATGATTTTTTGTTTTGTTTTTATCAATTGCCCCAAATTAAACCCACTCTCATGTGTAGAGATTCATTTCGATTTTCTTTTTTGCTTTACCAGCATTTTGTCAATATGCCGGTTATGGTGGGTTTGGCCCTGCCCATGTCTGCTCATTGCCTGTGGGTGTTGGTGGAGGTGTGGTTATAGCATCCACCTCACTTTCTATCCCTGTAACATCCGGGACCCCACAGAAGCGTTTCCAGGGCGGAATACACTTTCCATCACTATCCCGGCATGACGCTGCCTCCCTTCCACGTAATTTCCGGATATGCATTTCCGCCCATTTGGAACGCAAGCACCCAGACACACCTCCTTAGTTGCGTCATTTCCGTTGCTCTGCCGGTTCATGTCCCCCATCCCTTCCATCTATGCGAGTGTCTCTCCCTCTGAGCTTATCAGCTGGGAGAGACCCACCACACCGCCCACTTGGTGAGGGACCCTTTAAAAGTCTTTCTAATACATTTCCTCTATCGTGTTTTACTTTCTGGGTTCACTTTAAGTTATTTAAATAGCCTTTTATTGGTTTTCACATTTTTCACAGTTCCACCTATTCTGCAAGGTTAAGCAAGAGCTTAGATGTGGCTTGATTCGCTCTTCAATTTTGTAAATATGAGATCTTAGGTCTTTTCCCAGATCTCATATTTCAGAGGTCCTGTCATGCTTTTTTTCTATTACAGAGGGATGTTTACAATTCTTGTAATAGGAATAAAGGTGACCCCAAATTATTTATTTTTTTTAAAGGACAGTGTCACATCAAAAAGTAAAAAAAAAACTGGTAACCTGTAGAAATTTTGAAACGTTGCCTATGGAGATTTTTAAGGGTAAAAGTTTGTCGCCATTCCACCAGCGTAACATTATCTTTTACAAAAAATTGGGCTAACTTTATTGTTGTCCTATTTTTTAATCAAAAAAGTGTATTTTTTTCCCAAAAAAAAGTGCGCTTGTAAGACTGCTGCGCAATACAGTGTCACAGAAAGTATTGCAACGACCGCCATTTTATTCTCTAGGGTGTTAGAATCCCCAAACATTGTTATATATTTTTTTTCTAGCAAAAAAACCCAGATTTTTAACGTGTAAACAGAGTCTGAAAAAAGGCCCGGTCCTTAAAGTGATTGTAAAGCTTTGTTTTTTGTTTTTTTTATAAATAACAAACATATCATACTTACCTGTGCAGCTCACTTTGCACAGAGTGGCCCGATCCTCGATTTCCGAGGTCCCCCGGCGGTTCTTGAGGCTCCTCCCCGCTTCAGATAACCCCCTAGGAGAAGCGCCCTCCCGGGGGGGGGGGGGGGTTACCTTGTGGGTGTGCTCCCGAAAGACTGTTTTGTGGTCAGATGAATTGAAATTTAACATTCTTTTTGGCAACCATGGGTGCCGCGTCCTTTCAGACTAAAGAGGAGTGGGACCTTCTGGCTTGTTGTCTGCGCTCAGTTCAAAAGCCTGCATTTCTGGTGGTATGGGGGTGCATTAGTGTGGAATGGGCAGCTTGCACATCTGGAAAGGCACCATCAGTGCTAAAAGATATATCTGGATTTTAGAGCAGCATATGCTCAGGCAACAATGGGACAACATTCTTCTTCCAAAACTCCAACAGCTGGTCTCCTCCAAATGTTTAAAGTATTAAAAGAAGAGGGGATTCTACACTGTGGTAAATATGGTCCTGTCCCAACTTTTTTGAAATTGGGGTTGTACTTTGCCAACTTTTTGTTGCCCTGTCCCAATTTCTTTAAAATGTGTTGCTGCCATCAATTTCAAAATGACCTTATTTTTTTCCTAAAATGGTACAGTTTCTCTGTTTAAACATTTGATGTTTTCTATTGTGAAATAAATTATATGCGTGTATGAGATTTACAAATCATTGCATTCTGTTTTTATTTAGATTTTACACCGTGTCCCAACTTTTTGGGAATTGGGGTTGTATGAGAAAGACAAAAGTCACTGCTTTATTTATAGGCAGTTTGCTGTTACATACTTTGATGCTCTACAGATTCTAAAACAAAAACAAAAATGTTTGGCCTAACATTTTAATATATAGGAAGCAAAGTCCTCCCAAGAACACAAATATTTTCTCTAAAATGTGATGCCAAAATATTTGCAAATGAGTCCTGTGTCCACTGCTTAGGAACACCCCAAAAAAAAAAAAAAGAACAAGGGAGGAGCAACCAGCATGGAGCTCAGGGTGCCAACGGGTCCCTGAAGCTCAAGCTATTAGAAATCCCATGGGAAATTTTTCAAAAGATCTTGGTATTTTCAAGGTTTCTTATTTAATTTTGCCATTACGATTACTCAAACGGCCAGATATCTGTGTTTTCACCCTAGCAGCACCCTTCTCGGACTTGAGTGTTCCAGTGGACAGCACAAGTCCCCAGTCTGAGCCCAAGCACAGCTTATACTGGTGCTGCTCCTCCCAACCATTCCTTTCTCTGACCATGTTACCTTCTCCTGGCATTGTACTGATGTCAGTGTCAAGCCAAGCTGTACATATCACTCATGTACTGCTGAGTTTGAATTTGGAATGTGTGTCAAAAGCTGAATAATCACTGTAACTATGGCAAGCCCAAAAAAAATACTAGCCTAGAAGACCAGAATATTTAGACAGGATGTTTTTTCATAGTTCTGAATAGAATCCTAGCTGATGTGTATTTTATTAGGAAGCTTGCTGGCTAAATGATGAAAAACATCCATTTAGAGTGGGCTGCCTAATGCAGTGCACATTAACGTGAACAAAACATTTATGCTTTGATGCACAGCACCTTATTGGTCAGAATCTAGCTATTGAAGGGTCGAAATTCGGCCAACTCAACAAGGACGGGCCGAGTTTCCGCCTGTGTGTGGTGCTCCCTCTCAACTTCTGTCTAACAGGCTTGTTGGAAAACTAGGCTTGATCAGTGGCTGCAGCCAGGCAACACTCGGACCCAGTAAACTTAAGGTTGTAGGGCTTGCCTGTTATGTGATTTTAAGGCTCTGGAACCTACGTGTGGTGCTTCCCAGAGCTTTGTATAACTTGTAATTAGCTGTAGTGTGATACCCAAGTCAAGACTTTCTTTGATTGGCTGAGGTGGAGAGATAGGCAGATTACGTCATTCTCTCCACCTCAGCCATCAGAGGAAGCCTTATTTTCATTCATAAAAAGCTTCCTGTGAATAGTTGACTAGTGTTCAGCCCATCTCGATTTAGTTCTGGGAACAAGACAGGAAGTCTCTATTCCACTGCCGGTGTCTTGCCGAGGAAGTTCCCCCGGCGGATAAGGGCCCCCCTGTACTGCGCAGGCGCAGCGCCTGCGCAGTACAAACTACTATGAGCTGCCGAAGATAGCCGAAGCTGAAAATCTTCAATCAGCTGTACACGGCGCCTGCGCCCTAGGTCCAGGTTCAAGCCCCACCATCCAAGTGGACCTAGAGGGAGAATCGTGGCGAGCGGCCCTCTTACAGGCGCCGTGTACAGCTGATTTCCAACTATTCGGCTTCGGCTATTTCCGCCGGCTCCTACTGGGGGGGTCCTTATCCACTTTCTTGGCAGAACACCGGAACACAGCACAGTATACAGTATATGTAGCTGATGCTATGTACAGTTTATGAAGCTCTAGAAGGGGCTGCATTTATTAGTAAAGGAAATGATTTGTGCCAGCTTGCTCCACATTAACTTTTAAGGTTCCACATTTTCCTGTCAAGGTGTACGCTCCTAGAACTGTGAGTGCTTCTTTGCGTTTAGGCATCAGGTAACTATTTCCCAGGATTATAAGGCTGCCACCTGGTCATGTGTTCATACATTCTCTAAAGCCTCGTACACGTGGTACGATTATTGGCCAACCGAACGTTTGATTTTTTTTTTTTGTCAAAAGGGCGTGTGCCAGGATCTTGTCTTGCATACTGACGGTACACAATTGTCATGCAACAAACACAAACTTTGGGCCCCTTCTGCTAATTTCGTGTTTGGTGAGCATTGATTACGAGCATGCGTGTTTGTACTTTCGACTTTTGTGTGACGGACATAACAGAACAGCAAGGCAGATCAATGTACTAACATTGGATTGTTAGTACAGCAGCTCCGACCCGAGCGGTCAGTTTTTTTTTTCATTCAGCCAGCTGGCTTGAATGGGAAAAAAAAAAAAAAAAACTTGCAGTGTGTACTACTAGGCTTTAGATTCAAGTCTATTTACAAGATATAGATTCAGACAGCCGTGGGGCTTTATTGAGCTGGGTATTTGATTTGTTTTTATATACAAAGAACATGTGAGGCCAGTAAGAACACTTTTGTTCTGTGGCGATAGAAATGCAGTAAAGTACTGAACTATTACTTGTAAAAAAAAGAAAGCAAATCTGCAGACAAGAGCCATGTGATCAAACAAGAGGAAGCAGAATACAAGCTTCCTTCATGAAGCAATAGATTTGTTTTGTATTGAGTACAAGCGTGTCATGCGTCACAGTGCATGCATAGCTCAGCGTGTTTGCCCTGAAACTATTTTCTGTGTTTTCAGCTCAGACACACCCTCCTCTCTCTGCAACCAGATCTCTCCAGTGAATAGAAGCCTCAAATTACAGGAGCTGAACTCTAAAAGCACTGAGAGCCACTGCCTGTAGCACACTATAGCTTGTAAACTAGTGAATGATGTGTGACTCCTTATTACACACTGACTCCGATATCTACAGCTCAGCGCCTTGTCATTTGTTTAACGCGCCATTTACTTCGGGGAAAGGAACATTGTCACATCATCTGGGGTTTCAGTTTGACAACCACAACCAAAAGCATGAAGATCTGTGACTGACAGCAGACCTCTATTTTCCTGCTATGATGAAAGGTAATTCCTGAAGGTCCCAGCAGATTTGCAGCGCCCTGAACTCATCAAAGGCACAGTGAGAAGTTTTGGTCTACCAATGACATTACTTCCCAACCTTCTAATGTGAGAAAGAGGGATATATTTCGGCAAAAAATATTTAGGAGAAAGGCACTCCTGAAATGGACCTTGACACTAGAATGAGTACTTAAAGCGGAACCTCAGTCATTTTTTCATCTTTCCATCTATTAAATCTTCTGCCCTTGTTGTTTTAACTTCGAAAAGTAAAATATTTTTTTTTTCTGCCAGTAAATACTTTATACAGTCCACTTCCTGTCTGGAAAAAGGCCTAGGCTTATGACATCATTCACAGCTCTCTCTCTCACTCTGGTGAGTGTTAGCCAGGAAGGGAGGGGGTGAGTCATAAGAGGGCCAATCAAAGCTTCAGAGCTGGAGGTGTGTGTCTGTGTAAATCCAGGAAGTGAACAGGCAGCAGCTTCAGCTGCCCACAGTTAAAATGGCTGCAGTCAGACTTAGTGGAGGGAGATTTCTGCAGCATATTGGCAAGTACAGAATCATAGTACAGTAAAACCTTGGTTTGAGAGCATTTTACAAGACAAGCAAATTTTTAAAATAAATTTTGACTTAATTTACAAGTGATGTCTTGATATACAAGTAGCGTCATGTCACAACCGAGTATAAAAGAGAACAGAGGTGTATATATAAAATAATATGCAAAGTGGTTGGAGGGAAGCTTCAGAATGGGAAAGTATTTTTATTACAAATTATGTGAGCAGACTGCAGTTTAAAAGGTCTGTTTATTAAAGTGGTTGTAAACCTTAGACATGAAATATGAACAAAACATATCCCTCTATGGTGTGTACTTGTCTCAATTAAGAGCACTAGTAATCGACATTAAAAACGTCCGTTTTGTTGCCACTTTTACATGCTGTGTTTGTGAGTGTTAATGAACATTTTCGCTATGAAGAGTTTTCAATAGGGAATCATTTTTGACCATTTGCAATGGGAAAATCTCTTCCTCTCCTCTCCACAATATTCAATGGATCTGTAAAGACTGTTTTTTACCATTACAAATGGTCAGAAATGATTTCCCATTAAAAATGTCTATAAACGAAAACGCGAATTACAGTGTTTACAAGCTGTTACAGGCATTTGGCTTTTCAAATGCTTCTGAATATCTGTCCAGAACACATTTTTTTTCCTTTCAAAAAATGCTTCAAAACTCAACTGCCTAGAAAGGACTATAAATGCCCCCCCTCGTGTAAATGTACTGATAAGATAACATAGAGGAGAGTTCAGGGGCAGCTGAAAAAACCCCCAACTGCTCCTAAACGCCCGCTTACCAGCAGCAGTGTACAAGAGGCCTTAGGTGTCATTTCTGTCTGCTGCCTTGTTCCTCTATCAGCATAGGTCATTTCTGACAAGGTTTCCTGACACCAAGAGAAAAATCTACAGTTGATTGAGGGATCTACAGCTGATTGACAGCCTCAGCTCTATTCCTGTGTGCTGTGTGTTTGTGGGGGGGTCTCTTCCCTCCAATCAGCTTTCAGAGTTCTCCTCACTGAGCTCTGCAAAGTGTAAGTTGAGCTTTCCACCCCCTTTTTTTCTGAACTCCCAGACAAACTTTATAAATGCAGCACTTTTAACCGATGTAGAGAAGAGAAGAATGCAGATACAACTTATGTAGAGGATTTATTTCATCTCTCTGTATCACGTGAGGATAGTCACTTTACTGGGTATATGTAGAAGGGTTACAATCCTTTTAAAAAGTTCCAACAGGCAGGCTTTTTTATGACATAAGAGACTGTGTAAAGATTACCACACACATTACAACCTGATTGTACAACATCTATTAACACCAATGTAGTGCTGGGGGACTGCCGGACTGGATACAATTTGGTAAATTCATAATACATAGTTTTGGCAAATCTAAAGTGGATTGTACAGTCAGATTATATTGAGCATGGTGACCCTAAATCTCTTCTGCCATAGATGCTTCTACCTACCTGTCAGCACATTTTTCTGTTTGTGTACACTGAGCCGTGCATGCGCAGCTCAGTGTTCAGTCTCGGCACAGGAGGTACTTCATTCAGGCCCAGCCAGGCAAGCGACTAAAAACTCCAAATCTAGGAGAAGAAGGAAGATTTGACATCACAGCGCTGGACGGGGATGGCTTTGGTAGGTAAGTGTGCCATAAGATGATATGATGGTGATAACTAGCACATTATGGCAAAAAGCACCTGGGGGCCCAATTTCATTTCTGTTGGTTTACTGCTTTAAAGTGCGAATGTACTTTCGTGTAAATAAAGCTCACTGCACACTAATGCCTAGTACACACGATGAGAAAATCAGATGAAAAAGAACGCTTTTAGAGCGATTGTCTGATAATCTGATTGTTAGTACAAGGCTTTCCAGAGCCGATCACGACAGTTCATGTGAAAATAACCGAAGGGACAAACCCGGAAAATTTTCTCCTTTAAAAATAACAAACATGTCATACTTACATGTCAAGAGGAGCCCAGATCCCCCTTTTCTTGGGTCCCTCTTCGGTGCTCCTGGCCCCTCCATCCTGTTGAGTGCCCCCACAGCAAGCAGCTTGCTATGGGGGCACCCGAGCCGCAGCACCCTGTGCCTGCGGCCCGGCCCCTTTTTCTCCTCATTGGCTTACTGACTTGCCTGCGGCCCGGCCCCTTTTTCTCCTCATTGGCTTACTGACTTTGACAGCAGCGGGAGCCAATGGCGCCACACTGCTGTCTCAGTCAAAGAGGAGGGGAGTCCCGGGCAGCCGAGTCTCTTTCATGTAACATCACTGTATCTAGATGGACCTCAGGTAAGTATTAGGGGGCTGAGGGGGGCTGATGCACACAGAAGGCTTTTTATCTTAATGCATAGAATGCATTAAAATAAAAAAAAAGACCCCTAAGTATTATTATTAATATAGAGGGTTTATATAGCTCCAATAGTTTGCACAGATCTTTACAACATGAGGGTGGACAGTATAGTTACAATACAACTCAATACAGGAGGAATCAGAGGGATCTGCTCGTTAAAGCTTACAAGGCTTCTCTAAAGAAAAGGGTTTTCAGGGATCGCCTAAAAGTGGACAGAGTGAGAGCCCATTCACACCTGAGCGTTTTGTAGCTTGAAGCCTGAAGCTACAAAACGCTTGAGGGGAAAAAATCCATTATTCTCTATGGAGATGGTTCACATCTCCACTCCATGTCGCCTGAAGCTCAAACAAGTTCTGGACCCTTTTTTGTCACGCGAATCGGGCAGATTTGGGCGTTTTTGGAGCAGGAAGCAGATGACAAAATCTAACAACATAGCAACAAATGATGAAACAGATGATCATTTTTCCTATTGGCTAATAAAAAAAAAATGCCAAAGCTCAAAAACGCCGGCCAACGCTGCATGGAAACGCGCAAATATGCCCAAAGAAACACGTGAAAAAACGCCGGAAGAAACGCTCAAAAACGGTACGCTCAGGTGTGAATGCAGCCTAAGAGATAGCCGAATAGGATGGGAGAGGCTCGGGAAAAGTCCTTGAGGCAAGCATGGAGGAGGTGACAAGCTAGGAGGTCTTGGGAGGAACGAAGAGAACGATTAGGTTGGTATTTTGAGACTGTTACTGATGTAGCTCGGGGCAGAGTTGTGGATGGCTTTGTAAGTTATTGTTAGCATTTTGAATTTAATTTGTTGGGTGCGTGGCAGCCATTGGAGGGATTGGCAGAGAGGGGTGGTAAACACGGAGTAGCTGGTAAGGAAGATGAGTCTGGCAGCAGCATTCATAATGCACTGATGGGGGGATAGCCCATGTAAAAGTAATCCAAGGAGGAGGGAGTTGCAGTAGTCGAGGCGAGAGATGACCAGAGAGTGGATTAGAAGCTTTGTGGCGTCATTGGTTAAGAAGGAACGTATTGTGGAGATGTTGCGGAGGTTGAGGTCGCAAGCCTTGAAAAGTGATTAGATGTGGGGCCTAAAAGAAGAGTTCAGAGTCTAGGATTACACCTAGTACCCCGGCATGTGGGGGTTGGGTTGATGGTTGGGCCACTGATTTTGATAGAGAAGTCAAGTGAAGAGGCATGTGGGGCAAAAAATATTATGAGCTTGGTTTTGGATAGATTGAGTTTGAGGAAGTGGTGTGACATCTATACTGATATGTCAGTCAGTAAATTAGTGATGCGCGAGGAGACAGTAGGAGTGAATTGAGGGCCTAAAGAGATAGATTTGGGTGTCGTCAGCATAGAAATGATATTGAAAGCCATGGAAGGCTATCAGCTGACCCAGGGAGAAGGTGTAGATCAGGGATATGCAATTAGCGGACCTCCAGCTGTTGCAAAACTACAAGTCCCATCATGCCTCTGGGTGCCATGCTTGTGGCTGTCAGAGTCTTGCTATGCCTCATGGGACTTGTAGTTCTGCAACAGCTGGAGGTCCGCTAATTGCATATCCCTGGTAGAGTCCAAGAACATGCAATAAGTCATAATTTATAAATGTAGTCCTGACAGTAATATAAAAATAAAATATATACAAAACTGCCAGGCATTCCTTATAAGACAATTATTTTTTTTCATGCAGCAAGCATTGTTGTTTTATTGTTCATTTATATAGTGATTTAGCTTAAGTGGGACCAGTTCCACATGGCACTGTTATGTTTGTTGAAAACTGAGAATCTGACAGAGACACAAGCAAACTACATGAAGATCATGTGCTATGTTAGAACTGAACAGAGAACCTTGTGGCTAAACTGTGTGCAGGTCACATGGTTCCCCATGGAATGCTGAGCGGAAAACAGCAAATGCAGCATGTGTATGCTATTCAAGCGCATAGTTCTACCCTACTCTAAGACTGCCCAGAGGCATCTAGGGAATACACTACATGAGTGGAACACTAAACAGCACTTCACATTTAAAAATCATGTTCTGTGTAACTGCTGGTAAAACCACATACCAACAATAGCTGTATGGAGTCACAACAGAACAGGAAATGCTTGCTGGCACGTGGCAAGACTGGAAAACAACTAATGAAACGCAGTCAAAAGAGAAAGAATTTCAAGTCACGAATACAGCACTCTACTACCGGTTTGGATAAGTAGAAGGCTTAAATAGTTTTTTAGGTTTTGATTGCTGTGTCATATTGGGAAGAATTTCTTTCCCTCCCTGTCCCACAAGGAGGAAGTTTCACAAATGGAGACACAGACAGCAGTAAAAACCAGACAGATGCTCCAACCTTCCTCATGCTATCCAAAATAAAATGCTTTGGCTTGAGATCCACTTTAGAGAGCCCATTCACACAGGGACGACTTGTCAGGCGACCTAGCCGCCTGACAAGTCGCCTCCCGTTCTGTACAATGGAACAGTTCTAATTGGAGCGACGCAAGTCGCTCCGACTTAGAAAAAGGTTCCTGTACGACTTTGGGGGCGACTTGCATAGACTTCTATACAGAAGTCGTTTTGCAAGTCGCCGCGGAAGTCGTTTGCAGGTCGCCTCGCTGAGGCGACCTGCAAGTCGTGTTGCCCCTGTGTGAATGGGGTCTCAGTGTAAACATGTGTCTGCCTATGCAAAGCAACCGATTCACTATACTGCAGACTTCTGTAGTCACTTAGTCCTCATGCACATGGACGTTTTAAAAAACGAGCTGTAAAGCTAGGTTCGACGCCTGGAAAAACCGGCGTTAAAAACGCGATTTTTACCGCGTTTTGCATTAGTGTTTTTGCACGTTTTTCCGCGTTTCGTGTTTTTACAGCTCTAGCGCCGCGCCTCGGAACGCACTGGTCCTGGGTTTTTTTTACAGCTTAAAAACGCCTAGGCCATTTGCAGCTCAAAAACGTCTAGGTGGGCATGAATCCATAGACTAACATAGACAGGCGTTTTTAAGCTGTAAAAAACGCTCAAAAACGCGGCTGTAAAAACGTCCATGTGCATGAGGACTTATACTTACTTTTCTTTCACTCGCCCACTTCTCCGTTCAGCCACTGGGAGCAAAAAAATGAAATGAGCAGTAGAGAACAAAGTAAAAGGTAAGTACTAGGCAGGGCCAGTGCAACCATAAGGCGTCTTATGCCCCGTACACATGGTCGGAATTTCCGACAGATAAAGCCCGATGGGAGCTTTTCATCGTATATTCCGACCATGTGTATGCCCCGTCGGACTTTTTACGTGTTCTATATTTTTCCGACGGAACAAATTATTATTGGGAAAACCGCTCATCTGTATGCTGTTCCGATGTACCAAAAATGATGCATGCTCTGAAGCAAGTAGGAGACGTCGTACATGTTGTTCCGTCGTGTTGTACATCACCGCGTTCTTGACGGTCGGAATTTGGTGTGACCGTGTGCATGCAAGACAGCTTGAGCAGAATTCCGTCAGGAAAACCTTCAGAGTTTATTCCGACAGCAAAACCGGTCGTGTGTACAGGGCATCAGACAGCCACCTTAGGGCGGCAGGAAGGGGAGGTGGTAAAATCTGAATCCCAGCCACTTGCTGCGAAATTCAGATTTTTAACTTGCTGCAGCCTTGTGCTTCTAACACACTCCAGGTCTTCTGGGAGCTTCCCTCCTGTATACAGAGCAGGAAATGATGTGTATGACATCACTTCCTGGCCCTGCGCTGTCAATCACCGGTGCCTGGTGAAGCGACTGATAGAACACAGATTGTGTTTATTGCCCAAAAATTAACTTTAGTGTATTTTTTACTGGAATTTTGCATTTTCATAAATAGTTGGGATGTCATGTAATCTAAAAAATTGTGCAGATGGTGTGGTCGGGTAGCGCATCAGATGTGACGTCACCAACACAGAGCGATGTCGGACCGACTTACCACGAGGCTTAGAATGGAACGCAGATGCGGTAGTAGAGCAGATGGAAGGCTGTCAGCATGCTGCATCGTGTTGGTGACGTCACATGCGGCGCGCCGCCTGACCACACCAGCTGCACCATCCAGAGTCAAGAATAATCACACAATAAACTGTGTGAATAATTGCTTCAATTATCCAGTCAAGTGAAAAACAAATTCCTGTTTACCTATTACATCTGCACATGATTTATTGTGTGAGTATTTATAACTCATTTAGGGCTCCTGCACAAAGATGTAAGTGGGCACTACAGCACCCAGAGCCTTTGTAAAAACGTTCCCAGGGCCCGCGGCTGCTCATAGATGGTACTTAGATGTGGCAGTATTTGGTTATGCGCCTGGGGTGACAAAAAGCACCCACACAGATGTATGTCACCAACACACATCGTGTGGTTCAGCGCAAACATCCATGCACATGCTTAATGCAACCCTGAGTGCCTAAGCATGTACAGCCGCATTTTCTAATTGCTGTCAGAGCACGGCTGTACACACTAGCTGTGGGTCCCGGGAAACATTTTTTTACTGTGGTTCTGGGGGCTGTGTGGCCTCCTTTTAGCCATGTGTATGAGCCCGAATGTATGTATTACAGATTTCCAGAAGTCCTAATCTGTAATGTTAGGTAAAGTGCAGGCAACTTGTGTTCACAGTACTGTCCTCCTCAGGACATCTAACACCACTCGATCTGAAAATTAGGGACCCAGGTAGTCATGGCACCACCCTCTGTACTCGCCTGGACCATAAAAGGTGCACTCATCACGTTTTTCTTTCAGCTTCCGGCAGCAACATACTGCTGTGTGAAATGTGTGCCCTGCTCTACTCTGTCCACAGGCTGCCACTGGATGGAAGGCCACGTTAAAAAGGAAGATTTATAGATATGAAGAAAGGAACAGTTAAAAACTTGAGTAGCACTTGGACCAGGAATTAAGGATATTAGGCATTTTTATTGGAGAATGAACTTGGGCTTTAAAGCTGATATCTGTTCAGCTAATAAAATCACATTTGGGTGCCCCCTCAATCCTCATATATTAAAGGTTCAAAGGGACATGAAATAGAGAATATTACTTACCTTATTCCTGGGTCCTACAGGCTCCCCCCCCCCCCCCAGTTCTGGGATTCACAACCAGTCCCACAAAGCCGCTGCTCTGTTCTGGTCCCATGGCTGCTGCCTTGCTGATGTCACCATGTATAATGCAGGGGAGGAGCACCGGCTGCGAGGGGTGTAGGTAATTGGGCAAGTATTCCTCTGTAGAACATCTTCGTAGACCGGTGGTCTCTAAACTGTGGACCGGGGGCCGTATCTGGCTCTTGGGGCACTATTATTCCCACTAACATCAATGATGAGGCACTATTCTTCCCACTGACATTAACGATGGGGCACTATTCCTCCCACTGACACCAACTATGGGGCACTATTCCTCCCACTGACACCAACAATGGGGCACTATTCTTCCCACTGACACCAACAATGGGGCACTATTCTTCCCACTGACACCAACAATGGGGCACTATTTTTCACACTGACATCAACGATGGGGCACTATTCCTCTCACAGGCACCGATGATGGGGCACTATTCCTCTCACAGGCACCGATGATGGGGTACTTTTCCTCTCATTGACACTGATGAAGGGGCACTACTGCTCTCATGAACATCAATGATGTGGCACCATTCTTCACACGGACACCGATGATGGGGCACCATTCCTCTCACGGACACCGATGATGGGGCACCATTCCTCTCACGGACACTGACCATGGGGCACCATTCCTTTCACTGACACCAATGAATGGGCACCATTCCTCTCACAGACACCAATGACGGGGCCCTATTCCTCCTGCTGACAAAAATAATGGGGTACTATTTCTCTTATGGACACCGATACAGGGCACTATTCCTCTCATTGCCACCAACAATTTCAATCTCACCAATGTAAGGACATTTTCTACTGGCTACAGTCTGGTCCCCTCTAAAGTATGAGGGATAGTACATTGCCCTTTGTTTAGAAAGTTTGGAGACCCCTGTCCTAAACTAAACAAACCTTTATATACAAAAGAGGAAAACCCAATTGTGATTTTTTGCATGCTGATCGGGCAGTAAGAATGACAGACTGACTTGCAGACAAACTCGCCCTTCCCTTCGCCACTCGCGATATTTCTAAGGCATTCCCTTTAAAAAAAAGGTTATCCAATTTTGTTGTCACTGTCCCTGCCACCCCAAAATTCAGAAGTGACTTGAGGTCACAACTGAAGCAGGATGTACTCGTAACTAAATTATTTCCTCCCAACTTTTGTCTTTGCCTATGCGTTTGAAAACAGCGAGATTGTAAAGTGGCTAAATGGTTAGCAGTTGCACCAGCAACACTAGCGTGGTTGGTTTGAATCCCAACCATGACGCCACCTGCCTGGAGTCTGCATGTTCTCCCTGTGCCTGCATGGGTTTCCTCTCATATTCCAAAGATATACCGGTAGGTTAATTGGCCCTAATATGTGTATAAGTGAATGTGAGTTAGGGCTCTTAGATTGTAAGCTCCTTGAAGGCAGGGACTGATGTGAATGTACAATATACACTATATTACCAAAAGTATTGAGACACCTACCTTTACACGCACATGAAATTTAATTGCATCCCAGTGTTAGTCCGTAGTGTTCAATATTGAGTTAGCCACCCTTTGCAGCTATAACAGCTTCAACTCTGGGAAGGCTGTCCACAAGGTTTAGGAGTGTGTCTATGGGAATGTTTGACCATTCTTCCAGAAGCGCATTTGTGAGGTCAGGCACTGATGTTGGATGAGAAGGCCTGGCTCTCAGTCTCTGCTCTGATTCATTCCAAAGGTGTTCTAATGGGTTGAGGTCAGGACTCTGTGTGGGCCAGTCAAGTTCCTCCACCCCAAACTCGCTCATCCATGTTTTTATGGACCTTGCTTTGCGCACTGGTGCGCAGTCATGTTGGAACAGGAAGGAGCCATCCCCAAACTGTTCCCACAAAGTTGGGAGCATTAAATTGTCCAAAATGTCTTGGTATGCTGACGCCTTAAGAGTTCCCTTCACTGGAACTAAGGGGCCAAGCCCAACCCCTGAAAAACAATCCCACACCATAATTCCCCCTCCACCAAATGATTTGGACCAGTGCACAAAGCAAGGTCCATAAAGACATGGATGAGCGTGTTTGGGGTGGAGGACCTTGACTGGCCTGCACAGAGTCCTGACCTCAACCCGACAGAACACCTTTGAGATGAATTAGAGCAGAGACTGTGAGCCAGGCCTTCTCGTCCACATCAGTGCCTGACCTCACAAATGCGCTTCTGCAAGAATGGTCAAACATCCCTATAGACACACTCCTAAATCTTGTGGACAGCCTTCCCAGAAGAGTTGAAACTGTTAGAGCAGCAAAGGGTGGGCCAACTCAATATTGAACCCTATGGACAAAGACTGGGAAGCCATTAAAGTTCATGTGTGTGTAAAGGCAGACTTCACAATACTTTTGGCAATATAGTGTATATGTGTAAATTGTTGGTGCTATATAAAAAGTTGCCACTTCATCCCTTTAAACCCAAACACATATTATTACACAGGTTCTGTGGCTGATTACGGTGGTAATTAAACTCACTTGGTGCCTTATCTGCACTAAATTAGTCTCAGAACCCATGTAATTCATATGTGTTCGGGTTTAAAGGGATGAGGTGGCAACTCTAGCTATATAAGTACATGTAACATTTGCAGTGTTGTTTGCCTGAACACACAGTGGTGTTTCGCACACACGGTAAACAAACCCAGCTGCTTCAATGACTGGTGAGTAAGAACAGGAAGAACAACCTTACAGCACAAGGCACAATCAATCAGCTGTTCCCTCTGTCTGTATACAGGAATCCTCTTCTGACCCCGTGTTTAGCCTCCTTCTAGTAGCTGCTCTGATGATCCAATCCCCTGTGTATGTGTAGCCTAAGAATAGTACACATGACAGAGACAAGACAAAACGACAACATGCCACAAACCAGGCAATATTTCCACGTTACAAAAAATAATGCTAATTAATTATATTGCAAAGGAAACCACACAAGGCTTGATCATATTATGCCTCAAAATACACGCACTTCTGAAAACGTTGATCCGGAAATGTCTTGGTTTTCAGTATGGAAATGTTCCCCGCTGTATTTAACGTTACTGCTAGTCATGAGTCTGGAAGCAGTCAGATGGGCGGAGTTGTAACAGCCCCCCTGTAGTGACAAAGCAATTATTTCCACAGCAACAGTGTCCTGCTGACATAGAGTTTTATCTGTATCTGATTTAATAAATAGCATGCCACAAGTATTACCCGGTGAATATCAACTTTAAGACCAGGCCTTTTCTGTACATGTAAAAAACAGTATGTTTGCTAGAAAATTACATCTTATATATATTTTTTGTAAGGCCTCATTCTCACGTGGCGGATCTGCTTCCACGGAGTCCGCCGGCTCAGCGGGAAATCTCTCCGCGGAGCCGGTGGATGACAGGTCCTTCTCTGCTCACTGAGCGGGGAGGGGCTTGTCAGGCGCCGCTGGTTTCTATGGAGAGATCAGACGAAAACGGACAGTATGGCCATTTTCATCCGATCTCACCCGATCCGCCAGTGACGGATCTAAACGTAGAGGCACCGTCTGCTTTTAGCGGATCGGACCGGGTCGGATGTCAGCGGACATGTCACCGCTGACATCCGTCGCTCCATAGACTAGCATGGAGCGCCCGTTTAGGTCCGCCGTCAAAACTGACAGGCGGACCTGAACGGTCCGACCCTGTGAAAGGGGCCTAAAGCAGAGGCCCTAGGTGGGTGTTTTTTTTTTTTAATATCACACGGCAATTTTTAATGCACAAAAACAAATATAAAAGATGTTGTTACACCGAGTAAATAGATACCAAACATGTCACTCTTTAAAATTGTGCACACCCGTGCAACGGCAACAAACAACGTCAATTTTACTATCCATAGGCGACGCTTTAAAAGCTTTTACAGGTTACCGCTTCAGATTTATACAGGAGAATTAATGCCCACGATCTGACGTTTGCACTGTTACCTCGCATGTGTGTGGCAATCGCTGTTTGCGTGCGTGCCGGACCTATGCGTACGCTCGCCTTTGCACACAAGCTTTATAATTATTTTTTCATTTTTACATGGTAGCTTTAATTTTTCTTTTATTACTTTTATTGTTATCACAGAGAATATGAATATCCCCTGTGATAGCAATAGAAAAGTGACAGGTATTATTTATGGAGAGATCTACAGTCTAATAGATCCCAGATGTCTCCTCTGCCCACATTCACAGTGGGCCGATTTGACGTGTCAAATCGGAGCCTATTGCTGGCAATAGCACCGTCCGAATCGTTGTGACACCGACTTTGTGGAACCGCACCGATTCCTAAGCCAACAGGGAGATCAAGATTGCTTTGCGTTTGGCTGGGTTCACATATGTGCGAATTGGATGCAGTTATCAGCGCATCCAATTCGCATGACATGCGAGTGTGCCCGGTTCGCAATGGAGCTGGTTCACACAGGGCGGCCGCGGTCCACATTCCAAATGTGTCCTGTGTGTCTTTGGGTCCGGTTCAGGTGCAAAAATTCGGACCTGATTCGCACCTGACCTGGTGAACAGGAACGCACCGGACCCCATGCTGGGAACCACAGCCGCACATATGTGAACCCGGCCTTACACAAAACCAGAGGCTTTCATTGTGCATCATTACAAACTTGGGCACTGGGCCGGTCAGCCACCAGCATCATTGATTGATAAGGAGGACATTGGGCACCTGCACAGACTCCTTGTTTGACCCCCTTGCCCCTCTCTATTAGCACTGGGTGTCACGTTAGCTGTGTGAGGGGGAAAACAAGGAAGAAATGCTGGAATCCTTGTCATCAGCACCAGTGTGCAAAAGTGTATTTGCTTTGAAAGAATAATGCCCCGTACACACGATCAGAATTTCCGACAACAAATGCTGGATGTGAGCTTGTTGGCGGAAAGTCTGACCACGTGTATGCTCCATCGAACATTCATTGTCGGACTTTCCGCCACCAAATGTTGGCTAGCAGGTTCTCAAATTTTCCACCAACAAATGTGTGTTGTCAGACTTTCCGATCGTGTGTACGAGGCATAAGCCACCTCTAATGTTGGGTGTCTCACGTGTGTAGATGCTGCTGAAAGTTTTGGAAAGGGAGGCCTCAGGATTGTCCAGAATTTTAAAAGGATGCCCTGACTGGAAAAAGGTTGAGAAACACTGTTTTACTGGCCAGATCACCTGAGGAAAACAGAGAGGAAAAGCCTTAAAAAAAAGAAAACTAATGCAGCCACCACATCTAAGGATTGGTAAACTGCAACATGTTACATTTTTGGTTTTGGGTTTAATACGGCTTTGAATTCAGAGCTGGTTCTAGTATCTGCAGGAAAACAATCTCACATTGGATATTGTATATGAAAATGGTTGTGGTTCAGTTAACAAAAACATGGCCTATTTTTTTTTAAAAAATGATGCTGTACTAGAATCCTACCATTGGATTGAGGTCAAGCTTTCACCAAGCCTTTGATGAAGGCTTCTTAGCCGAAACACGTCAGAGTAGCCTGTACCCGTGTACCCATGCAACCCAATAAAGGACTATTATTCAAGAGCATCCGAGTCGCCAGCCCTTTTCTGATTCATTCACCAGGCAGGGTGCCTCAATGTGAAGGATGGAAAAAAATAAAAATAAACAAGGAATTGGCTGTTAATAATTTACTTCTTTCCAGCATCACAGTTCAAAGTTGTTTGGCAGCAGCAGCTTCATAGCAGCAGATCTCAACGTCACCAAAGGAATCCTGGTGATGTGTGCTGCAGTATATGTACATACTGTATGCTGGCTGATTTACTTTATAAAGGCAAATAGACTGTTCACTTTCCAAGGGAAGTTTCCCCACAGCTTAGTGAATGAGGTAAAACTCTGCTGACTTCCTTCACCCAATCATATGCAAGCAAAAATAGTTTTTTGTTTATTTCTTGCACATGACTGTGTATTCTTTGCAATGTAAAATTTCACCACTCTCACTAGGCTCTGGGGAAAATTCCCCTAAAAAGCAACAGCCTATCTGCCTTTAGTAAATTAACCCCAAAGTGTTCTTATAGAAATTACGTTAAAGCTTTATTCTAGCTTACCTGCAGTCTTACACAGCTGTACAGGCTCCTCTCCTGTACCAAAATTGCTTACTCTAATTTCACTGCACACTGTGAGCTTCTCAGTGTGCAGTCGAAGTTGCAGCAAGTTAGGTAAAGTCCATCTTCTTTCCTGGTTGAAGAATCCAGGATCATCTAACCCTTTCTTCCCAAGTCTAATGCCCCGTACACACGGTCGGACTTTGTTCGGACATTCCGACAACAAAATCCTAGGATTTTTTCCGACGGATGTTGGCTCAAACTTGTCTTGCATACACACGGTCACACAAAGTTGTCGGAAAATCCGATCATTCTGAACGCGGTGACGTAAAACACGTACGTCGGGACTATAAACGGGGCAGTGGCCAATAGCTTTCATCTCTTTATTTATTCTGAGCATGCGTGGCACTTTGTCCGTCGGTTTTGTGTACACACGATCGGAATTTCCGACAACGGATTTTGTTGTTGGAAAATTTTATATCCTGCTCTCAAACTTTGTGTGTCGGAAAATCCGATGGAAAATGTCCGATGGAGCCCACACACGGTCGGAATTTCCGACAACACGCTCCGATCGGACATTTTCCATCGGAAAATCCAACTGTGTGTACGGGGCATAAGGCCCCTTTCACACGGACGTTCCGATTGGGTCCGCCTGTCAGTTTTTCAGGCGGACCCACCGGAACATCTATTCTTCTCTAATGAGTGACGGATGTCAGCGGACATGTATCTACTGACACCTGCCGTCAGCCGATCTGATCCGCTAAAAGCCGACGGATGGGGATCCGGCGGATTGGATGATCGTTAGAAACGGATAGGCAGGCTGTGTCTGCTCTGCATCAGCGAATACGGACCTGTCATCTACCTGCCGTTGCCGGTGTCTACCCCGTGTGAAAGGAGCCTAACTGTTGCTTGTCCACCCCTGGCGTTTATTGGATCCCTAGGCCTTTCAATTATGGAGACTCAAATGTGCATTACTTAGAGTGGTCTGCATGTACAAACAGCCTGCCTGGGAAATGGCCACTTCACTATACTGACACCCATCCATGAAGGCAATTTGATATCTGCAGAACTGCTCAGTCTGCTTCTGAGAGGAGTACTGAGGCCAGGGTGTTGTGATGTTTTCAGGAAGTTACGTACAACTACCTGCCATATAGAGAAGCACAGAGACCCAGTGGGGAGTCTAGAATAAGGTATACAGTGACTTGAAAAAGTATTCATACCCCTTGAAATTTTCCACATTTTGTCATGTTACAACCAAAAACGTAAATGCATTTTATTCCATTTTATGTGATAGACCAACACAAAGTGACACATAATTGTGAAGTGGAAGGAAAATGATAAATGGTTTTCAAAACTTTTTACAATAAATATGTGAAAAGTGTGGCGTGCATTTGTATTCAGCCTCCCTGAGTCAATACTTTGTAGAACCACCTTTTGCTACAATTACAGCTGCAAGTCTTTTTGGGGATGTCTCTATTAGCTTTGCACATCTAGAGAGTGACATTTTTGCCCATTCTTCTTTGCAAAATAGCCCAAGCTCTGTCAGATTGGATGGAGAGCGTCTGTGAACAGCAATTTTTAGGTCTTGTCACAGATTCTCAATTGGACTTAGGTCTGGACTTTGACTGGACCATTCTAACACATGAATATGCTTTGATCTAAACCATTCTATTGTAGCTCTGGCTGTATGTTTAGAGTGGTTGTCCTGTTGGAAGTGGAATCTCTGCCCCAGTCTCAAGTCTCTTGCAGACTTTAACAGGTTTTCTGCTAAGATTTCCCTGTATTTGGCTCCATCTATCTTCCCATCAAATATGACCAGCTTCCCTGTCCCTGCTGAAGAAAAGTATCCCCACAACATGATGCTGCCACCACCATGTTTCACGGTGGGGATGGTGAGTTCAGGGTGATGTGCAGTGTTAGTTTTCTGCCGCACATTGCGGTTTGCTTTTAGGCCAAAAAGTTCAATTTTGGTCTCATCTGACCAGAGCACCTTCTTCCACAAAATTGCTGTGTCCCCCACATGGCTTCTCGCAAACTGCAGACAGGGTAGCACAGTGGTGTAGTGGTTAGCACTCTTGCCTAGCAGCAATAGAGTCGCTGGTTCAAATCCCGACCACGACACCATCTGCCTGGAGTTTGCATGTTCTCCCTGTGCGGGTTTCCTCCGGGTACTCCGGTTTCCTCCCACACTCCAAAGACAGGATCTGATTAACCTACCAGCATGTCTACAAATTGGCCCTAGTATGTGCTTGTAAGCGCGTTGGGACCCTGCATGGTAAAGGACCGCACTATATCAAGACTCAACTCAGACAGGACTTCTTATGGCTTTCTTCTTGGCACTCCTTCATAAAGGCCAGATTTGTGGAGTGCACAACTAATACCGCGTACACACGGTCGGACTTTCTATCCTACTTGGTCCGGCACACTTTCCGACGGACTTTGTCCGCCAGGTGCGCCGGACTTTAAAACGGACGGACTTGCCCACACACGCCGGGACTTTCCGGCGGGCTAAGTCCGCCCGTCTTTCCGACGGACTTTCGCCGGAGTTCCGGCGGACTTTCAGAATGAACGGACTTGCCCACACACGGACAAGTCCGTTCATTTTGAACGTGACTCAGGTGCGACGGGACTAGAAAAGGATGTCAATCTTGCCGCTTTTATCGGCGAGATTGACACCTTGCGAGCCCCGTCGCGGGGCATACCAGGCCCTTAGGTCTGGTATGGATTATAAAGGGGAACCCCTACGCCGAAAAAACGGCGTGGGGTCCCCCCTAAAATCCATACCAGACCCCGATCCGAGCACGCAGCCTGGCCGGTCAGGAAAGGGAGTGGGGACGAGCGAGCGCCCCCCCCCCCCCTCCTGAACCGTACCAGGCCGCATGCCCTCAACATGGGGGGTGGGTGCTTTGGGGGAGGGGGGCGCCCCCCCCCCCCCAAAGCACCTTGTCCCCATGTTGATGAGGACAAGGGCCTCTTCCCTACAACCCTGGCCGTTGGTTGTCGGGGTCTGCGGGCGGGGGCTTATCGGAATCTGGGAGCCCCCTTTAATAAGGGGGCCCCCAGATCCCGGCCCCCCACCCTATGTAAATGAGTATGGGGTACATGGTACCCCTACCCATTTACCTAGGAAAAAAGTGTAAGTAATAAAACACACTACACTGGTTTTTAAAATATTTTATTAAACAGCTCCGGGGGGGGGGATCTTCCTCCGGCTTCGGGGGTCCCTCCGCTTCATCTTCTCCCGGCGTCCGGTTGGTTCTTCTCCGCTCTCCGGCCTCTTCTCCCGGTGTCCCAGGTCTTCGGCCGGCCCCTCCACTGTCTTCATGTAGCTCTATTGCCAGCGGAGGTCCGGACTTCTGGGCTTCTTGTCTTCTCTTCTCTTCCCCCAGATGTTGACACGACGCTCTCTCCGGCTGGACTGGTCTCTGAGGGCTGCGTTGTGACTTATATAGGCGGAGACCCCGCCCCCATATGATGTCACAGTCCCTGGGCATGCTGGGACTGTGACGTTTTAGGGGGCGTGGGACCACGCCCCCTAAAACGTCACAGTCCCAGCATGCCCAGGGACTGTGACATCATATGGGGGCGGGGTCTCCGCCTATATAAGTCACAACGCAGCCCTCAGAGACCAGTCCAGCCGGAGAGAGCGTCGTGTCAACATCTGGGGGAAGAGAAGAGAAGACAAGAAGACAAGAAGCCCAGAAGTCCGGACCTCCGCTGGCAATAGAGCTACATGAAGACAGCGGAGGGGCCGGCCGAAGACCTGGGACACCGGGAGAAGAGGCCGGAGAGCGGAGAAGAACCAACCGGACGCCGGGAGAAGATGAAGCGGAGGGACCCCCGAAGCCGGAAGAAGACCCCCGAAGCCGGAGGAAGATTCCCCCCCCCCCGGAGCTGTTTAATAAAATATTTTAAAAACCTGTGTAGTGTGTTTTATTACTTACACTTTTTTCCTAGGTAAATGGGTAGGGGTACCATGTACCCCATACTCATTTACATAGGGTGGGGGGCCGGGATCTGGGGGCCCCCTTATTAAAGGGGGCCCCAGATTCCGATAAGCCCCCGCCCGCAGACCCCGACAACCAACGGCCAGGGTTGTCGGGAAGAGGCCCTTGTCCTCATCAACATGGGGACAAGGTGCTTTGGGGGGGGGGGGGGGCGCAGGGCGCCCCCCTCCCCCAAAGCACCCACCCCCCATGTTGAGGGCATGCGGCCTGGTACGGTTCAGGAGGGGGGGGGGGCGCTCGCTCGTCCCCACCCCCTTTCCTGACCGGCCAGGCTGCGTGCTCGGATCGGGGTCTGGTATGGATTTTAGGGGGACCCCACGCCGTTTTTTCGGCGTAGCGGGGTTCCCTTTATAATCCATACCAGACCTAAGGGCCTGGTATGCCCCGCGCTCGCCGCAATAGGAAGATTTGTTTTTCCTATTGCAGCGAGCGCGAGATGCAATACCCTGCCCTCGTGTCGTATTTGGTCTGTCGGACCAGCCTACACACGAGCGGGCTTTCCGTCGGACCAGCACACACACGAGCGGACTTTCCGCCCGAAACTGAGTCCGACGGAAAGATTTGAAACTTTTTTCAAATCTAGGTCCGGCGGGCTTTTGGGAAGAAGTCCGCCGGAAAAGTCCGCCGCCGCCCACACACGGGCGGATTGTCCGGCACACTCTGGTCCGCCGGACCAAGTATGCCGGAAAGTCCGACCGTGTGTACGCGGCATAATAGCTGTCCTATAGACAGATTCTCCCACCTGAACTATGGATCTCTGCAGCTCCTCCAGAGTTACCATGGGCCTCTTGGCTGCTTCTTTGATTAATGCTCTCCTTGCCCGGCCTGTCAGTTTAGGTAGACGGCCATGTCTTGGTAGGTTTGCAGTTGTGCCATACTCCTCTCCATTTTCAGATGATGGATTGAACAGTGCTCCGTGAGATGTTCAAAGCTTGGGATATTTTTTTTATAACCTAACCCTGCTTTAAACTTGTCTACAGCTTCATCCCTAACCTGTCTGGTGTGTTCTGTGGCCTTCATGTTGCTGTTTGTATACTAAGGTTCTCTAACAAACCTCTGAGGACTTCACAGAACAGCTGTATTTATACTGAGATTAAATTACACACAGGTGGACTCTATTTACTAATTAGGTGACTTCTGAAGGCAATTGGTTCCACTAGATTTTAGTCAGGGGGTATCAGAGTAAAGGTGGTTGAATACAAATGAACGCCACACTTTTCACATATTTATTTGTAAAAAATTTGTAAAATCATTTAGCATTTTCCTTCCACTTCACAATTATGTGCCACTTTGTGTTGGTCTACCACATAAAATCCCAATAAAATACATTTAAGTTTTTGGTTGTAACATGACAAAATGTGGAAAATTTCAAGGGGTATGAATACTTTTTCAAGGCAATGTTTTTTTTATTTAAAAATTGCATTAGCACGCTGATGGGGGTGGTGGGAAGAGGAACCAGGCATGGCAAAATATAAGCAAACTTCTGCTTTATGAAAACTCATACTTCAAAATATAATTTGACTGACTCTGTACATTTAAAGTAGATCTGAACCTTCAGAGTAAAGAGCAATAAGTAATAAAGATGAATCAACTATATACACTGAGCAAAATTATAAACACAACACTTTTGTGTTTGCTCTTTTTTCTCATGAGCTGAACTGAAAGATCTACGACTTTTTTTATGTACACAAAAGGTCTATTTCTCTCAAATATTGTTCACAAATCTGTCTAAATCAGTGTTAGTGAGCACGTCTCCTTTGCCGAGATAATCCATCCACCTCACAGGTGTGACATATAAAGATGCTGATTAGACAGCATGATTATTGCACAGGTGTGCCTTAGGCTGGCCACAATAAAAGGCCATTCTAAAATATGAAGTTTTATCACACAGCACAATACCACAGATGTTGCAAGTTTTGAGGGAGCGTGCAATTGGCATGCTGACTGCAGGAATGTCCACCAGAGCTGTTGTCCTTGAATTGAATGTTCATTTCTCTACCATAAGCCGTCTTCAAAGGCGTTTCAGAATTTGGTAGTACATCCAACCGGCCTCACAACCGCAGACCACATGTAACCAACACCAGCCCAGGACCTCCTCATCCAGCATCTTCACCTCCAAGATCGTCTGAGACCAGCCACCCGGACAGCTGCTACAACAATCTGTTTGCATAACCAAAGAATTTCTGCACAAACTGTCAGAAACCTTCATAGGGAAGCTCATCTGCATTCTCCCCGTCCTCATAGGGGTCTCAACCTGACTGCAGTTTGTTGTCGTAACTGACTTGAGTTGACAATTGCTCACATTTTATGGCGTCTGGCACTTTGGAGAGGTGTTCTCTTCACAAATGAATCCCGGCTTTCACTGTACAGGGCAGATGGCAAACAGCGTGTTTGGCGTCGTGTGGGTGAGTGGTTTGCTGATGTCAATGTTGTGGATCGAGTGGCCTGTGGTGGCAGTGGGGTTATGGTATGGACAGGTGTATGCTATGGACAACAAACACAGCTTGGCATTTTGAATGCAGAGATACCGAGATGAGATCCTGAGGCCCCCATTGTTGTGTCATTCATCCACGACCATCACCTCATGTTGCAGCATGATAATGCACGGTCCCATGTTGCAAGGATCTGTACACAATTCCTGGAAGCTGAAAACATCCCAGTTCTTGCATGGCCAGCATACACACCGGACGTCACCCATTGAGCATGTTTGGGATGCTCTGGATCGGCGTATATGACAGCGTGTTCCAGTTCCTGCCAATATCGAGCAACTTCGCACAGCCATTGAAGAGGAATGGACCAACATTCCACAGGTCACAATCAACAACCTGATCAACTCTATGTGAAGGAGATCTGCTGCACTGTGTGAGGCAGATGGTGGTCACACCAGACTGGTTTTCGGACCCCCCAATACAGTAAAACTTTTAGAATGGCCTTTTATTGTGGCCAGCCTAAGGCACACCTGTGCAATAATCATGCTGTCTAATTAGCATCTGGATATGTCACACCTGTGAGGCAGATGGATTATCTCGGCAAAGGAGAAGTGCTCACTAACACTGATTTAGACAGATTTGTGAACAATATTTGAGAGAATAGACCTTTTGTGTACATAGAAAAAGTCGTAGATCTTTGAGTTCAGCTCATGATAAAAAAAGGGGCAAACACAAAAGCGTTGCGTTTATAATTTTGCTCAGTATAGATTTGCCTTTTTTTTTTTTTTTTTTTTTAGCTCTATTCACATTTCAGCGGCAATGGTTTGCAGCTTCCGGTATGTGTGCACTTGCTTTGAGTATGCAGGCCTTTGCAAGGACATCAGATAGTCAGATAATACTGAACATTTCCCATTATGTTTTCCTCTGGTGTGTAGTAGAGGGACGATCAGACCGTAATTCTGATTGAAAGCATGCTTCATAGGCCGACAATGACACCCCTTACCATGGGAGTCTCACCTTATGACAGGAAGTCCAGGGGAATGCTCTTTCTGGCAATGTATAAGGTAAGGCCCCTTTTACACTGGGGCGGTGGGGGCGTCGGCAGTACAACAGCGCTATTTTTAGCGCTGCTGTACCGTCGTTCTTGCAGCGGTATTCGGCCGCTAGCGGTGTGGTTTTAACCCCCGCTGGCGGCCGAAAAAGGGTTAAAATCCCTTGTACAGCGCGGCTATAGCCGCGGTATTACCGCGGTATAGCCGCGCTGTCCCATTGATTTCAATGGGCAGGAGCGGTGAAGGAGCGGTGAATACACCGCTCCTTCCCCGCTCCAAAAAAGCGGTTTGCAGGACTTTTTTCACCGCCCTGCCTGCGCACCGCTTCAGTGTGAAAGCCCTCGGGCTTTCACACTGAACAAACAGCGGAGGCTGTTTAGGGGCGGTTTTCAGGCGGTATTTTTAGCGCAATACCGCCTGAAAACCGCTCCAGTGTGAAAGGGGCCTAAATGTGTTAAGGAACACAAAAAAAACAAAAAAAAAAACAAAAACATAGTAACTTTTAATAAAAACTAAGCAAATGTTAGATTTTACATTTAAGATTTAGATCTTAAATCATGGTTCCTACCAAATTAAGAGGGTATAGTAAGAAAAAAAATTCCATGCCATGTTGACTATTATCTCATTGCCACCATACTGTTTGATGACCGGGGATCAGCAACCCGTCGATCGTAGAAAGGCAGGTAAGTGGTAATTCACATCCCTTTCTTATCGACCCCCAGAACCTGGACAGGAGTGGGGGATTGGTGGGAGATTTGAAATTTGGCTTCTCCTTTCCCACTGGCATTCAGCAGCTGCAGGAGAAAAATGCAGTGTATGAGCTTCAGTAAATGCCTCCCCCTCAACCTCTCCTGTTCAGGACCCCCTGTGTGCTCACCTGGTACCTTTCCCTCACAGCGCTCTCCCGGCTTTCCCTCCTCTCCCACTGGCTGCTGCGGAGATTGTTGCAGGATGGAGAGTGGGGGAAGGCTGCTTTTTTTTTTCTGAATGAACACAGTGAGCGATCGGTACCGATCACTCACTGTGTTCATTCATAACTGATGCATAGTAAACTGTGCTTTAGATTGTGAATGAACAGGGAGACTGTGCAGAGCTCTTTCTACTCATTCATTCTGTGGAATGGAGACTACAGAGCTAAAGATTGAGGCCCGTGTCCTCAAATTTCTTTCTCTGTCTCATAAGTGAGACATCAGGGGTCTGCCCCCCAAAACAGAGATGATAAAAAAAAAATTGTAAAAAATATCAAAATAAAAAACTACTGACACCATTCCCAGCGATATTGACACTGTCCACTTTTAAGGTAGGTTGTTTATATTTTTACAGTGACAGAAGTTTTCTTTACTATTTTGTTAGGCCTTGGGACGCCGAACCCTGGTGATCTTTGCCCTTTCATGTTGTTCAGGTTGATCTGCACCTTTCAAAGATTGCCTACCCCTATACTGTACTGTATATTACCTGCTTGGTGCAATATTTTATAACTTTAAGCATGTTTTAGAGATCTTATTTCAGTGACTCATACAAAGAGCACCTAAGTCTGCTGTGGTAGTTAACAGTCTTCACCAGTACATAAACAATGACTGCGTATTTGCTGTAAAGGTCAGATTTATGCTTTTGAGACTTAAAGCGGAGTTCTGCCTAACAAAAAAAAATAAATAAAAGTCAGCAGTTACAAATACTGCAGCTGCTGACTTTTAAAATAAGGACACTTACCTGTCCAGGGCGCCCGCGATGTCCTCACCCGAAGCCAACCTGTCCCTCGGCTCCAGGTGGAGGCACCGGCATTGCTAGTAAGGGAATCAGGAAGTGAAGCCTTGTGGCTTCACAGCCTGGTTTCCTACTGCGCATGCGCGAGTCTCGCTGCGCATTCTGAGTAGTCCCTACTGTCTTCTGGGACCTGTGTGTCTCCCAGAAGACAGTGGGGGGGACGGAGGAGGGACCGGACATGGGGTAGATCGCTGTGTATACTGCGGCGATCTTTCGACAGAAGTGGGAGCAAATACCTGGCTTAGACAGGTATCTGCTCCCCCCTGAAAAGGTGCCAAATGTGACACTGGAGGGGGGAGGAATCCGGACAGCGGAAGTTCCATTTTTGGTGGAACTCTGCTTTAAGCCGGCCATAGATGGTTTGAATCTTGGCCAGTTCAGCAGGGACCAGCCAGAGCCACTAGCAGTAACCATTTTATTACTCCAGCCACGAATGCTCCCCGTGCACCCTGCTGGCAGAATACAATAGCGCAGTGGGACACATTCCCCCATCCACGCTGACTGTGAATCAAGTGAAAGAAAATCGTATCATCAATGGTCAGCCTTAGAAACCACCATAGGGGCAGCACTGCCTCATATCCATTTAGTCAGTAGAAACAGCTACTCTTAAAGTAGCTCTAAAGGCTTACGTTTTTTTCTACCTGAATTCTCTACATTAAGGTAAAACACCTTCTGTGATCAGGATCCCCCCTAGCCCTCCCTAAATACTTAGCTGAGCCCGATCTTGATCCAGCGCTGTGCTTGAAAATAGCGACTCTCTCCACTCTCTATCTCCTTACAGGACAGAGAGGCTGCTGTCAATCAAATCTTGTAACAAGGGAGCAAGGGACGGAGCCAAGCTATGCTGCCTTTGTCTATGGATGCAGGCAGTGCGGCTCAGGATCGAGCCCACATGATTGCCCCCCATATCAAGCAGTCAATGAGGAGGAGCCTTGGAACGCTGGTGAGAAACCCCAGAAGAGGAGGTTCAGGGCTGCTCTGTGAAAACCATTGCACAGAGCAGGTAAGTCACTTTAAGCTGACGATAGATGGATTGTTTTGTTTTTTTTATTGATCAGTCAGCCGACTCATCAAAAAACAAACTGATTCCTCAATCCACACATTCGAGGTGGATGGGAGAACCCCCCCTTCTACTGTGCTATTGTAGGATTCCTCCGCTGCCAGATTACTTTAATCAGCGCTGCAGTCGATTAGTTGCAAGCTGTAATCGAGCAAAAATAGCCAGTCCCTTTTGGGAGGAGTCAGTCACTAGATCAGCTCCTCTCCCTGTACTTGAGTGAGTTGCTGAAGCACCAGTATTTGCTACAATTGTTGCTTAATGGTAATGTTCATTACTTCCACAGCAGGCAAGCACTGTATGCACAAGAAACTTTTTCAGCAACTTGGAAAACGTGTGCCAGCACTGCAACTATACTAATGAGTGAATTTCTGTTGAATACAGCAGGAAAATAAATAAAGCAGAACTTCACCCTTCACCTCCTCCCCTTCTTCTTCTGCAACTTTTTTTTTCCGTGTGTGTGTGCGCGCGCAACTAGTTTGGTTAGTACCTGCTGGATCAGAAGTTCTGCACCCCCCCACTCTACTGGGACATGTCACAGGTCCCAGCAGATAACGGGCCATTCACACAGCATGGCTCACACATGTGCAGTGGGGAGCCAGGTTCAAAGCCACAAGGAGTCACAGCCAGCTTCCCACACTAACCATGCCAACACTTGGGACCCAATGACAGGCCGCGGAGGAGTACGTAGCTGGATTCTTGGACAGGTAAGTGTCCTTTTTTTTCACAGTAGCAGCTACAGTACTTGTAGCTGCTGACTTTTGTTTTAATACATTGGCAATCACTGTCCACCTGCAGATGGCAGCCAGTGAGTAGATGATGCAACAGACCAGCAGAAGTTGCAGTCTACCAAGAATCTTCCTGCCACTAGTACAGAGGAATTCAGTGTAATGGTGACAGAAGAGCTTTATTAGGATTCCTCCCGCCAGAAGAAAAAAAAAAAAAAAAAAAAAAAAAAAAAAGCATGTTATAGAATCAAAGGTCTTTCTATTCACTTCCATGCTGAGATAATGCTCCGATCATTAGTTCAGAGAAGAAATGTCACACTGATTTTCAATAAAAAAACAAAAACCCTTTATAGATCTGTTTTGTGACCCATCCCAGCTGAAGAGCAAGTAATAACCTGTGTGTCTAAAATTCCCATGTGCTTACCACCCCCAATAGATCACAATTTTTGACAGCAGCAAAGAGCAGAAATGTCCTCTATTATTGGGAGTGCTGTATTGTTTGCCTGGTTCCCACCCAGAGGGGTATGATGAGCCGGGAGTGGACACACAAAAATCAATACATGGATACTTTATCACATGTACCTGCTGAAGATCCAGAGACCTCATTATCAGGATGTTTCCCTGAGAGAAGGATTTATCTTTTGAAAATGTTAAATACCCAAATGACTCTCAAATACCATCAGGGATCATTTTTAGGATTTTACAAATAAACCACATTGGGTTACATAACAATTTTGAGAATTGTATTTGCTTATTTAAATCTGATGTCTTTAAAAAGTTAAAAAAAATTCACCACACAACAGATAAAAAAAATGAACCTGTGCCCAGATCATGTACATTAGGGTATTTGCATATACTAATAAGTGGTAAAAGCTACAACAGCCTGACAATGGCCAAAGCTACTCATGGCTCTTTGCACAGCCTGCAGTTACCTTGGCTGATTGTTGGTATGCGTTCTGGTCCGTAGAATGCGCACGTACTGGTCTACATTGTGCAGGGGAGGTGTGATGCTCTATTACATTGCATCACAGGTTTTTTTTTTTTTTTTTATTAATTATTATTAACTGTCATAAAATGAGACTTTATTCAAATCTATGCATGACAGCACATTGTGACAGGGCAACATGTGTTTTTGTGTGTTAGGCTGCATTTTATGCCATGCACATGTAAGGTGTGAACAGGACACTTTGAGAACTTTTTTCTTGGCGCAGTGGCACAGCAGTCATCCAATCACACACCAGCAGCTGTGTTCTAAGTGCTGCTTTACCCCCCCCCCCCCCCCCCTCGGGGAGGTTATGGAAGGCTTTTTTTAGGCTGGGTTCACACTGCCACACGGAGCGGCTCACAACAGGGGTCAGGGGTGTCCCTGTTCACCATTTCATGTCCGAATTTGGTTCCAATTTTTGTCTGAATTCGGACCTGATATGGACCAGAAGTCGCACCGGACTCCTGTGCAGGCCGCTCCCAAGTTGTGTGAACTGCCAGTCACAATCACCTGACATGCAAATTCTCCGCATCCAATTCACAATAGTGTAAACCCAGCCTTAAAGCTCTTTTATGGCTCATTCACACATGCATTCAGTACCTTGTGTTTATGATGCATTTATTCAGTGCTTTTAGCCCGGGTTCACACCTATGCGAACTAGATGTGCGTTTCCGCACATCTAATTCGCATAGCAGGAGAATGTGACTGGCTCCCTATGGAGCCGGTTCACATATCTCTGGGGTGGCTGCGGAGCGCACTGCACAAAAACGCTGTGCGTCTTTGGCTCCGTTTCAGGGCCGAATTCAGGCATAGAATCGGCCCTGATTCGTCCCTGAAACGGGGAACAGGGACGCACAGCGCTCATGTGCGATCCGCAGCCCGTTATGGTGTGAACCCGGGCTTAAAGCCTTCTATGAATATTACAATGGCACTACATGGTGTTGCTCACACAGAAGCAGTAGCGTTGTGTTGCACTGAGTTAAAAATAAAGCAGCATGTCGCTTTTATGAGACAACGATGCTCCTCAGCTGCCTCCATTTGATTTCAATAGTATTGTTCTGTAATAGCACCTTAACAGCAATTTTGGAGTGTTAGTGAAGCATTTATAAAGTGTTAAAAGGAGCATTGGGGGAGAGAAATTGGAGGCACCGATATCACAGAATACACTGAGAAATAATAGAGAACTAGGACAGAGCAGCTCCAGACACTTCATGTTTGTCTCAAGAGCCCTCAGCCCTGAAGCAAACAGTGGGCTGGTCCTTGGGAGGAGTTATGCATAACGCCTTGATGAGTGGATACAAGTCTGGAGCAGCAGGTGTTTCAAAACAAACTGCATTTGCATGCAGACTGCCAACTCCCGTGTGTGATGCTGAGCCTCTTTAAAAAAAACCTGAATCCAATGAATGAAAGGGACTGGCTAGGGACAGCAGGGGTGGAGAATGAAAGGACCGATGACATCCTTCATCCAGGAAATGAGTTCTATCTGATTAGCTGTAGCTTCTAATGTACACTGTATGAAGTTCACAGTGTGCAGTGAATGCAGATAAAACAATTTCCACACAAGAGGTGTTGAAGTTCAGCTTTAGTAATGTTTTGGCTTACTTTAAAATAAAAAAAAGGAAGAAAAGGGTTCCAAGCTGCATTCCTATTCAGAGAAACAAAAGCTCCAACATTTTAATGAATTAAACATTAAGGGCCCATTCACACCAGAAACTGCACATCTATTGCGCATTTTCTTCATGAATATTTGTATGCATTTGATGCACACCCACATGACGTTAGAGCTGCACGATTCTGGCTACAATGAGTATCACAATTTTTTTTTGCTTAGAAGATGGATCATGCTTCTCGCAGCCTCAACATCATCTTTCACATTAAACAAAAAAAAAAAAAAATTGGGCTAACTTTACTGTTTCGTTTTTTTTTTTTTTAATTCATTGAAGTGTATTTTTTCCCAAAAAATTGTGTTTTAAAGACCAATACAGTGTGACATAAAATATTGAAACAATTGCCATTTTATTCCCTAGGGTTTCTGCTAAAAAAAATATATATATAATGTTTGGGGGTTCCAAGTAATTTTCTAGCAAAAAATACAATTTTAACTTTGTAAAACAAGTGTCAGAAAAAGGTTTAGACTTTAAGTGGTTAAACTTCCTGCATTTACACACAGAAGTTTATCCCTTTGATCTAAGAAGGGAGAGTTACAATGTTTCTAGTTATCTCTGAGCATGGACAATGTTCTTACAAACTTGGCAGACTGCCTGGTTTTCTTCTTTTGACAGCTAAGTGAGCAGAGAAGTCTCTACACTAGTTGCATGAAAAAATCGTCTGCAATAGAGATCGTCAGGGGGGTTGAATCGAGATCACGATTTTTTAACGATAATTGTGCAGCTCTAGTTGACGTGCGTTTTCTATCTGCGTTTGTCCTGTGAAGTCACTTCCTTTGGGCTTTTATATGTACTGCAATGCCTTACTCTACATTTGCACATGTTTACATGCATTTGCACATATTTGTACGCGTTTCCTGAGCGGAAAAATGCAGCATGCTGTACTGTGCTTATTTCACTGTAATGGTGTAAACCAGGGAGATGCAATTAGCGGACTTCCAGCTGTTGCAAAACTACAAGTCCCATCATGCCTCTGCCTTTGGGTGTCATGCTTATGGCTGTCAGAGTCTTGCTATGCCTCATGGGACTTGTAGTTCTGCAACAGCTGTAGGTCCACTAATTGCATATCCCTGGTGTAAACTATGCTTATAGGATAACCTGGAGATTGGACTCAGTGTCTATGCAGTCAAAAAAAATGCATCCAACTGCATCTGGTGTGAATGGGCCCCAAAGCATCTCAACTTCCTCTGTAAACATTTGCAGTCATGGAAAAAAAACCTGTACATCATGCAAGACATAAATTGTAATAATAAATAAATAAAATAATAATAAAACTAGCCACAGGGGAAGTTGCATTAAAATAACCTCAGAGATTAACAAAGCTATGACATTGTTCCAGCATGACACATACCGTGTTTCCCTAAAGCATGAGACACACGTACAGCAAATCATACACATCCACACTATGGATGGTGTACTGCAACATGCCTTTTAAATCATGTCCCACCGAAAAGAATATTTGTCTGTCTGCGGTTTCAAATCGGTATGTTTGCTCTGATGTCTAGCAGCTGTCACTGGAGAACATGCTCACCATAGTAATCTTCACCAGCCTTACAGGCTTGCCATCATTTAAAAGGTCTGATACTAAAATCTAATTTGAGTGTCTAAAAAGTGATTCATTAGCACATTATACCAATAGAATGGAACTCCAGATTAAAAGCAAAAAATGTACTTCCACATGTAAGAGAACTTTGATGCCCATCAGGCTGGGTTCACACTGGAGTCTGATGCGTCTCCATTCACTGTTTCAGGTCTGATTTCAGCCCAAATTTTTGGCTGAATTCAGACTTGAAACAGACCAAAAGACGCACAGGAATCCTGTGAAATTCGCACCAGAGCCGCTGCGGAGATGTGTGAACTGACTCCATAGAGCGACAGTCACAATGTCCTGCTATGCAAATTGGATGGAGAGAAATCCACATCCAATTCGCAATAGTGTGAACCTAGACTGAATCTTCCAGCCTTGCCAAAACCTCTCACTTACTTTGACATCAAAGGCTTGTCCCACCCACCCCTGCTTCCCAATATTGGATTACATTGTTTCATGATGGGCTATGGCCTAAAACGAGCCAGTGCTCACTTACACTAATATTTTGTCTGTCTTACAGCAACACAACATAGCGGACTGGATACATAAAAGTGGGCCTAGGCAAACATACAATTGCAGAATGTTTACTGTAATTCCTATAGGATAGGGCTCCCAAAATCTAAGTCCACGCTCTTACAAAATACTGTATTCTAATAACCAGTTCACAAACATAATTATAAATTCTATACAAATTTCTTTCCTGTATGCCTTTATCATTTTTCAAATGTTCATGTAGACCAGGGTTCTTAAACTGGCAGCCCTCCAGCTGTTGCGAAACTACAAGTCCCATGAGGCATTGCAAGGCTGAAAGTTACAAGCATGACTCCCTCAGGCAGAGGCATGATGGGACTTGTAGTTCCGCAACAGCTGGAGGGCCACCAGTTTGAGACTCCTGATGTAGACCAAGCTGCCTGGTGAAAATGACAGTGACAGGGAACAAAGTAAAAAGCTGCCAGTGCTTGATGATTGGCTCATCACTGTCACATGGGGGAAAGGAGAGAGTTCTCAACCTTTTGTGTGATCTACTACTAGAGCACCTTGCAGCTTACACTGAGCATCATTTTGTAGATTGAGGGGTATTGTATTCTGATGAAGGGAGCACTAAAGCCTCGTACACACGATCTGATCGTTGGACAACCGAGCGCCTGATTTTTGTCTAAAGGGCGTGTGCAGAATTTTGTCTAGCATACTAACGATACACAAATTGTCATTTGACAAACATGAACGTAGTGACAAACTATGAGAGTATAAAGATGAAGTTTATTTCTCAAGCGCCACCCTTTGGGCCCCTTCTGTTAATTTCATGTTAATAGAAGTTTGGTGAGCATTGATTCGCGATGCCTTTTAAAATACATTTGGCATAACTACATGCAAAGCAGCTTCATTATTATCCCATTAAAGAAGATGAGAATTTTGACATTTCATCAATTGCCACATCATGAATGTTAATTCTAGATTACGAACAGTAGTACAAGACCGAAATCTTCTCGCTCGTTGCTTGATTCCGAGCATGCGTGTTTTTACTTTTGACTTTTGTGTGACGATTTCTGAACTGACCATCCAAAAAGCAGATGTTGAGTTCACATCAGACAAAAACTTTAAAGCCTGCATATCCAGCTTTTGTCTGATGTAAAAGTCAAATTGTCTGTCAAATGCACCGTACTAACGATCCGAAAATCAGCAGACAGCTCGTCTTCAGACTTTTCCCTTCTGATTTTCATACCGAGGGTACTTTCACACTGATCCGCTTCAAAAACGCGATTTTAGCACATTTGCAGTGCAGTTTTTAAAGGACATGTGACCCAAAAACCACACCGCGGGTGCATTTGTGCCACGTTACCTATTGCTTTCAATGGGAAAGTGCATTTTTGGTGTTTATTTAAGCTCCCCAAACATGCTTCAAAGATGCTGCAAGCAGGATTTTGTTCACCACAACGGAAGCACACCACCACAGTGTGAACACATTAATTGATTTTAAAAGGGAAGCATTTTTCTTCAGCTGCTTTTTCTTTTTTTTTTTTTTTTTACGCAAAAGAGCTTCAAAAACTCCTCAGTGTGAAAGGGCCCTTACATTTAAAGTGGTTGTAAACCCTTTAAATGGGTTCACACTATTGAGAATTGGACGCCGGACTGTCTCTCTATGGAGCCAGTTCACATATGTCCGATGCGGCTCCGGTGTGAATTGCACAGGAGTCCTGTGCATCTTTTGGTCCGTTTCAGCCAAAAATTGGGGCTGAAATCGGAAGCACAGGACCCCTGCTGGGAGCCGCATCGGTATTAGGTGAGAACTGAGTCCAACATATATCCAGTGAAGTGACTGGCCTCAGGCGATACACAGAGATGAAACAAATCCTCCTATATAAGTTGTACCGGTCTATCTGCAGCACTTTCTTCTCTTCATCTGCTCAAAGTGCTGAATTTTAAAGCTTGTCAAAAAAAAAGGGGGCAGAGAGCTGAAGTTACACTCTGCAGAGCTCAGTGGAGGGAAGGAACACACCCCTTTCACACAGCACACAGGAACAGAGCTGAAACTGTCAGTCAGCTGGAGGTCCCGTCACCTTTTTTCTCTTGGTGTCAGGAAAACTGGTCAGAAGAGATTCATGCTGATAGAGGAACAAAGCAGCAGACAGAAATGACTCTTAGCCCTGGTTCACACTGGCTTTGAAATCTTCACTTGAAAACGAACGAATCCAAAGCCGCATGTCAATGTAACTTCAGGTGTGACTTTGCTGACATCTGTGTCACTTCATGCACAGATGTCTATACAAGTCCCAACTGTAATCTCCAAAAGTAGTGCTGGAACTACTTTTTCAAATCGGTGCGGCACCACAAAGTCGGCGTCGCACCGATTTGAACAGTTCCATTGCCAACAATAGGGTGCAACTGTCGCATGGTGTCAACAGGGGCTAAGTGCTCTAGAGACAAGTACACACTATAGAGGGATATGCTTTGTTCATATTTCATGTCTGCTTCCAACCACTTTAAGCCTGTTTTCTACATACAATTGTTAGTTTTCTTAGCCATTATTATGATGAAAGTTTTACAGGTTTCACATGGCCAGGGTGCTTTAAAGAATGTTTATGTTTTAGGGTAGATTTTTTTAATTTAGTCAATGAGCAAGCAATAGGGATGAAACTTTGTGACTATAACCCAAGCACCTGTTTAACCTGTCTTGACAATATCCTCTGTTTATATGGAGTCCTCAGTGCCAATGGTATACTATTTGACAAGCTTCCTTTCTTCGCTCCCTGTGGTAAACACAGGGGCGGGGGGACAGAAGGAAAGGAAGTATGTGCTGCTTTAAGGGGACATTAAAGAAAACCTGTTGCTATGTCCTGCATGGCCTAAGTACAAGCTTGGTTTAACACCAACATAACTACTACATTGTTGGCTGTAGTGGCATGTACATAAACTCACAGCCACAATAACAGCTGTGGGTTGGTTTAATTATTTTTTTTTTTTTTTAAACAGACTGGAGGATATAAAGTGATTTTGCAGCTACACAGCACTCTGTTTCTGCAGTGAGGTTCAGGGTTGTCAGTTCCAAGCTAGACGAGCCTGGTGAATCAGCTGATTGAGGGATCTGTTTTCTAGATCAGAGAAGAGTGCAGGGAGACATCAGGGGTCCAAAAGACCCCAGTTGTCTCCCTTCTGAATACCTGTCACTCAAAAAGTACTATCACATCAGGGGCTTCTTGAGAGCAATATATTTAGGTTAAAAAAAAATCAAAGTGCAAAACAGTAAAATAACATTAAAAAAAGCACCCAGACCCTGGTGCAGCACACACAGATAATAGTGCAACACATGTTGGGTATTCCTGCGCACACCACAATGAGAGGAATAATTCTGGTGCAGTGCTTTAAAGGTTAACTAAAAGTTGATGATCTGTAAAGGCTTTTAAGTGTTGATAAAAGGACAATTTTGAGTATTGTAGTTTTGTCTTTAAAGCGTTTGTTACCCCCAACATTTCATATTCCTGATATGTGCCTGCTGTACCATGTACTTGTATGAAAAAGTATCCTGTTCTTTTTGTATTGCTTCCTCGGTGTGAAATCCCTGGTGTTCCTGCCAGTCCCTCTGCTTTCCTATTAAAAACTGACCACACTAAGCAGGAGAACACACCAAGGTCAGTTCTCTAGCTGTGCTGGGAACTCAGCCTGCTCTCCTCCAATGATCAGACTTGTCCTGACACACTCCTCCTGCACAGCACTATTTAAATGTGAAGTTACTTTTCTGCAAAAAAAAAAAAAAAAAAAAAAAAGCACTAAAAAAGCCAAGCAGACATGACACAATTGGGTAATTAGAAAAAAGTGAAGTGTATACAGTGTATTGCTTAAACACAAGTCTATTTTCTTTTCCAAAACATCCTACTTCCCTACCATGTATAGCAGAAGGCAGTCCATAGAAACATCACGTCGGTAACAAGCTGCACGTGTCTAAGGAAAAGTTCCCCAGGGATCCACATAAAACATTAAAAGGCTACATATCAGAGTAACTGGTACACAAGTAGCAATTCAAATGGTCATCTAAACATGCAATCTTTTGATACAGGATGCAGATATTGGGGCATTATAAAGCAGAACCTGAATTATCAGTATTGCTTCAAAATATGCAGAACACAGACTAGCTTACGCCCCCTTTACATAAAAGAACACTTTCCAACTTTAAAAGCACATGAACCACGATGATCTGCAAAGTGCAAGAGTCCACAGTAACATGTGGCCATTAATTAGTCATACATCTCAGGCAATTACAGTGCTTAAAGTGGTTGTAAACCTTAGTGTTTTTTTTAAAAATAACAAACATATCATAATTACCTCCACTGTGCAGTTCGTTTTACACAAAGTCCCCCCCGGCGGCGCTCATGGCTCCTCCACGCATCGGTAAATCCCCTGAGAGAAGCGCTCTCCTGGGATGGTTACCTTGCGGGCGCGCTCCCGAGTCCAGCGTTTGCGTGCATAGACACAGAATGCCGGACTCGGCCCCTCCCTCCAAGCTTGCGTCATTGGATTTGATTGACAGCAGCGGGAGCCAATGGCTGCGCTGCTATCAATCTATCCAATCAAGAGCCGAGAACCCAGGGCAGAGAGGTCCAGCACGTCTCCACCGAGGGAACAAAGGGCTCAGGTGAGTAAAATGGGGGTGGGGGTGAGGGCTAGGAGGCCGGTCATCATCAGATGTTTTTTCACCTTAATGCCTAGGATGCATTAAGGTGAAAAAACACAAGGCTTTACAACCCTTTTAAGGCTGAACTCTGGGGACAAAAAAAACAAAATTTACCACTGCAGTGGGTCTCAAAGGGTTAACTGCTTGTTTTGCCTAGGGGACGATGAATACGTTGATATACTTACCGTATTCCTTACTCTCTCAGGAGCAGCACTCTCCCCTGCTGACACTTGGAATGTGCCCTTTACATACAATGCAAGGCTACCGGTCCTGATCCATGACATCAGAGCTTGATTAATCAGGCAATTAAAAAGAGGCTTCAAAGTGCAGCTTTAACCACTTCAATACAGGGTACTTTACTCCTTTCCTGCCCAGGCCAATTTTCAGCTGTCAGATCTGTTGCAATTTGAATGACATTGGGTACAGTGATGCTTGACTGCACAAAACAAAATTTTTATCTTTTTTTGAGACAGATAGAGCTTTCTTTTGGTGGTATTAAATCACCGCTGGGTTTTTTAAAATTCTTTGTTAAAAAAAAAAAAACCCAAGTTTTTCTTAGTTTCTGCTATATTTTGTAAATAATTAATTCTTCTTCACTGACATGCGCTGATGAGGCTGCACCGATTATCAGTACAGATGGACCACCAAGGAATGCCACTTATCAGCTCTCCTCTTGCGCCGTCAGCCTGATGAGGAATGCCGATAACCATCATTTTATATGTACTACATATAAAATCAGGCGTGATGACAAGTGTGGCGTTTATGCCCCCCGATGAAATGTGTTGGACCGATCTAACACATGTGGCGTCACCACACCTACTTGGACCAGTCATTTTTGTGAAGCATTTTTTTTTGAACCTCTATCATGCATCTTGGGATTGTTATTAATGTGAGTAGTATTCCTACTTTGAAGTGCAATAAAACCTTTTAGACAGTTTTACACTATGTGGATTCTTGCATTTTGATCTTATGTGGAATTTCATGTATTTATGGTTGCCATTGATGATACCATCGAGATATGCGGCAGAGCTCCAGCCAAACAATATGAACCAGATCTCTGTTTGATGGGATTGTCACATTAATGCTGATTTGACTCTGTAGTGGAGTCCTCGTGTTCTGGTAAGAGTCCATTGCTTGTGGTTGGTGAAGGTTTACATGGAGATTGCCAAAGTGCAAAGTATCACTACGGTGTTTTGGAAGACCGAATCTGGACTTTTTTTTTTTTTACACTTGCACGTGTTTGTGCAATATTTTGTGTGTTAAATTTAATTTGGAGTCCCTTATCACATTTTAGCGTGGCAATTTAGACAATTATCACTGTTACATAGTTTGTAAGACAATTTTTTGCCAGCAACTTTTTTTCTGTTTACCTGCCAGCACGTTTTCTATTATTGTTTTATACCCCTCCACGGTAGCCTGTGTCCATGAACACAGACATTTAGGGGTGGACCAAAAATTGCCACACCAAAATTGCATTCAGGAGAGGATTAAAATGGCTATTCTGGCAGATGAAATGAACACCCAAACACGCCTGGATGCATTTTTAACGCTCCTTTACTTCTATCAGGAAAACCACACTCAGTAGTGTATAATGTGCATGGGATCTTACTGTAACACATAAGTGTGAGGCTAGTCTTTCTGAATTACATCAGTACATAGGTGTGAAGCCATCTTAAATAAATTACATTTAGTTTGATTTTCTATCTATCTATCTATTTATTTACAAAAATTCTGTTTTCACCCTTTTTGCATCCTTTGTTGCAAATCAGCCCAACTTCAGAAAATTTAAAAGTTTCTTCTCAAAAGGGAACTGCCATTGATCTAAATTTGGCCAGTCCTATCTTGGCGTACAGGGATGGACAGGCAGGCAAGTACCTTTAATGCAAAAGAGACAAAGCACGTCTCTTTTGCATTCAAAATTCTGCCTGTTCACTCATTTATAATTTTTAAAGTTCCACTTAAAATTAAGATTAAACGTCTGTGCCTGTATCTTATTTGTAGCACCAAAAGCTACCAGTGTGGGGAAACAATAGAAAAAAAAAACAATCAAGTTTTAACAGAAATACGTAGGTGGCCTTTCTCTCAAATCACAAGAATGTTCTAATATTTGCCATAAGTTGTACTGTACGAACCCTTTTCTCAGAAGGTTATTTTTCTGACATTAAAATAAGGGCAGATTTAGTTGCGCACAGTACTGAAGCATGTCAGTTATAATAATACAGAGGCACGGTTTGTCCACGTGATGAGCCATTATAAATCAGAGACACAAGGTGTGTAAAACAGCGAAGTTTGGTGAGTCACTGTAATAAAAACCACACCAGGCGAGTAAGTCAGCACGGAATACTTTATGGACAGCATGTACTACACCTCTCTTTTTTTTTGTTCATCAATGCATTATTTTATATTTTTCACCCTACTGTCCTTCATCTCAATTCACAAAAAGATAATGCGATCAGAAGTGAAGGAAAAAATCTCTCCAATTGGAATTAGACGGCCAAATGAAATTTAAAAAAAAAAAAAAAAAAAAAAAAATTTACAGACTTTAAAGTAATTGTAAAGCTTCTTTTTTTTATTTTTTTAAACACACACCCAAACATGTTATACTTACCTCCTCTGTGCAGGGGTTTTGCAATTTGCACAGAGTAGCCCCGATCCTCCTCTTCTGGGGCCCCCCCACAGCGCTCCTGTTTGAGTGCCCCCACAGAGAGCCACTTTCCATGGGGGCACTCATGTGGGCGCGCTCCCGAGTCCTGCTGCTGCATCCATTGACACAGACAGCAGGACTCCGCCCCGCCCTCCATGTCACTAGATTTGATTGACAGCAGCGGGTGCCAATGGCTCCTTCTGCTATCAAACTATCCAAGACAGCGTCTGAAGCTGCTGTGCTCCCCCATGTCATTGGAACCCTCGGGCCCAGTTAAGAAGAAAAAAAAAAAAAAAAAAAAAAAAAAAGGAAGAAGTACTTTATACTTCTATACACAAAATATTATTGGTCATTAAAAGTAGAACTATAGGCAAAACCTTTTTTTTCATTTTGGAAGTAAGGGAGAGTTATAACTTGTCAGATTTTTTTTTTTTCCCTCCACCATCTGTGTACCAATATGGAGATTTCACTTCCTGTCCCACAGCCAAACAGGAAGTGAGAGGAAATCTCTGAAAATGAAGGGAATTCCTTGGGGACCCCTGGGTCACCAGAACTAGTGTCCCCTTTGGAAGATTTCCTCTCTATTACTTTTCTGGGGACAACCCAAAATTTGTGATTTTCTTCACTCTCAATGATAACGGTAAACAGGACAAATAGAGAGGGTGAATCTCCCTAATTGGGGCACAGACAGCAATAAAAACTGACAGGTGTTCTAATCCCTCTCCACTCTATCCAATACCAAAAAAAAGTTTTGCCTTTAGTTATACTTTAATGAAATTCACTTCTTGCCATCATGAGTTTCAGTATTTTAATGTGTTTGAGGACAGCAGGAAAAGAAGCCATCGAGTTGGTGGTAAAATAAAGTAAGTTTAAATAGTTAAACCCCAACGCCAGCCATTTTTTTTTTCTTAGCTCTGAATGGAGAAAACTGCTGTCAGAGTTTCAATCTAAGGGCAGAAATACACTTTTGCTTTGCAGTAACATGTTGCATGCCTTAGCACAGTGCTATTCAATCTAAATGGCACTCCAATGCAAGACAGTTCTGATGCACATGCATTGCAGAGCGCCACAAAGCATGTTAAAACCGCGTGTGGCTGCGTCAGAAAAATTGCACGCATGTCTTTTTTGGCTCTATTATGGCAGCCTATTCAGGATGTAAGGACTACCATAACACAATGCACATTAGCCTGTGACAAGGCAGGTTAGCGAGGGTTGAACCAATACTTTTTTTTTTTTTTTTAACCGGCGAGTACCGATACCATTGCAGTGCGATTTTTACCCCATTCATTTTTTATGGGTTCAAATCGCACCGCAAAAGGCATCAGTGCATTTTCACAAGTACTTGTGAAAATACTCAGTTTCGGTGCAACCCTAATATTACCGCAGCACAAACAGCGAAGTATGAATGTGCCCTAGTGCTGGGTTTTTAATGCCAATTTTATATGACAGAACTGCCATCCAACACCAAAGCAGTATTTAGGTTTGTTAGCTTAATATTTTTAGGTGAAAACAGAGACTCTACTTAAAGTAGAACTATAGGGAAAACTTTTTTTAAAAGAGCAAGGTAAGGTTGTGAGTTTTTTGCCACCTCTGTCCCATTAGGGAGATTTACCTTCACTTCCTGTCTTATAGCCAAAACAGGAAGAACTGCAAGTTAAGGTAATACCTTGGGGGGCCCCCCAGGTCACCAGAACTAGTGTCTCCATTGGAAGATTACCCCTCTATTAATTTTCTGGGGACAACTCAAAGTTTGAGATTTTCTTTTACTTTTAGGGGCACAGATAAATACAAATCTCAGCAGGTGTTCCAATCCCTTTCCACTCTATCCAAAACTTAAAGAAAAGTTTTGCCTTTGGTTAAACTTTAAAAGATGATGCCCATCATTAGAACATTGCAGATATCAAATAAAAGTTACAGGGAATGAAGGCCAAGAGTTACCCAACCAGTTGATTTTGTCAAGGAACTACTTTGGTCCTCAGAATACACAGCCCAGTTACACATCGACCATCTCAAATCAGGTTCCCAGATACCAACCATTAAAGAGCAATACTATAGTAGCGGTGAAGTTTCTTAACTGAAGCTTTTGAGAACAGTACATTTTTTATTAGTAGCAGCTAATTAAAATTTTAGAACCAGCTTTGGGTTTTTTGTTTTTTTTTCACATGTTTTGGACTTTACCAGTGGCCTTTACCATTGTGCTTTAGGCTGGGTTCACGCCTCCGACAGATGCAGCAGGGGTCCGGTGAGTCCCTGTTCTCCCTTTCAAGGACAAATCGGGCCGAATTTTTGCCTGAATTTGGCCCTGAAACAGAGCCAAAGTCGCACAGCATTCCTGTGCAAGCCACACCGGAGATATGTGAACCGGCTCCATAGAGAGCCGGTCACAATCTCCTGTCATGCGAATTAAATGCGGGCAAAACCCGCATCCAATTCTCATAGGTGTGAACCCAGCCTCAAAGAGCAGTTCTAGGCAACAAGTGAAAAAACAATCAAATGAGCTATCAAAATTCATCATCAATTTAGACCAATTTGTATTCTGCTACATATTTTTGATAAAAAAAAAAAAAAAAAATCCCAATTAGTGTATATAGGTTTGCTCAAAAGTAATTGCGTCTACAAACTATGGGATAGATTTAGGCACTTTTTATTTTTTACTAGTAATGATGACGATCAGCAATTCTTAGTGGAACTGCGAAATTGCGGTGGACAAATTGGACACCAAGTGACACTTTTAGGGGACCAGTGACATCAATACAGTGATCAGTGCTAAATAAAAAAAAAAGTACTGACACTGTATAAATGACACTGGTAGGGAAGGGGTTAACATTAGGGGCAATCAGTGGGTTAACAGTGTTCCCTATGTGTGCTTTTTGTATGGGGATGCTAACACTAGACAACGAGCGATACGCCTGATTAGTAGGAATCACAGCTCTCTCTCTCTTACTCTGACAGAACGATGGTCTGCCTGTTTACATAGGCAGACCACCGTTCTGTCATTCCCCCAAACAATCACTGTGGGAGCGGGTCGCCAGTGGCACGTGCCCGGGACCAGGAAGCGCAGCCGGACCGCCCTGCCACAGTATACGTGCGGCGGGCGGTCCGGAAGTAGTTAATCATGCCTCTTTAAGCCACTCCCACTGTTAGTTGCAACTTGACCATGACCATCATTTGCTACTATGTGCTACACTTACTGCAGTACCTATTCTTTTGCTCCACCCCAGGGTTCTGCAGGTCCTTCAAAATCCTTTAGGCTGTTTTCAGTATATACAAAACCAGATGCATTAGAAGTTTGTTTTGTTTTTTTGGTACAAGGAAGCCCAGGTTTCGTTTAACCACGGCTCTTAAGCCCCACCAACTTTTTGCAGGTCACCATCACCCTGAAATGTCCCTCTTTCTCAAGTTCAAAAGTTGGGAGGTATGTGACTATGCTCCGTACCTTTACTGGCCACTAGGATAATCCCATTGGACACTAGAATGCCAGCTGGCAGAGCTCAACTATGAAGTTGGAAGAAAATCAGGCCCTTGTAACAAAGCAAGGCACAAACATGGCATCAGGCATTTTGTAAAAGTGCCTTCTAGCAAAAAATTTTAAACAGTCAAGGTGACAGCTAAAGAACGTGTAGACAGTAGCAAAACACCCCTATCCATCGCTTTTCTAGTGCAGTCAAGAAAACTACTATTCATGCACATCATAGTATTTAAATTTCCCCATTCAGCTTTGTGTAAGTACAGGAGGGGGACGTGACTGTACAGAAAAAAGGGGAATGCAACTCCCTTGGCACCTGGCGATAATTTTTTTTCAGGCTGTGAGAAAAGCCCACCCCCACCATAAATAAGATGTTCAATGTTATTAATCGTTCAATGCTCACTGCAGTTTTTTTCTCCCTCTGTGCTTGCCAAGAGCAACACAAAAAGCCAAACCAAGCACATGTAAAAACATCTGTGCTTCAGTCCTACAGCCAAAACATGACTGGCTGCTATGGGCAACACATTTAGTCCTTGCTCCAGATGTTGTTATAAACAAGCTGAAGTAACACTACCACAGTAGTTTGTTATACTAAACCGATGAGGAAGCTCACACTTTACTCTTCAACAGATAATCTTATCTGCGGGTTTTCTCATGTAGTCATAGTCTACATTGTTTCTCAGGGTTTTTCAAATAAGCCACATAAGACAAAAAGCTCAACACTCCACCAATCCACCATTCAGAATCAGAAATTGTATTATTTATTGCTAAATGCTTAATATTTCATTGGAAATTTGTACCATTTGGCAAAGCAAGCAAAAACTAGTCACAGTAAAAATGAAATTCATAGAAAGTCCACAAAATACAACCTCTGGTGAAATCAATTGTGAAGTTTATTTTCTTAAAAACAAAAAAACAAACACACATTACATCTTATTGACAATTTGCCAGTGATGTATCTGTAAATGGTTTTATATTAGCTCAAAAAGCAGAGATGACAGAGGATCAGAATCAGCCATACCTTAACATTTTTTCAGTGACCTCATCAGTCTGAATAATTTTATTAAAACAAACATTCACAAATTAACAATCCAAAAAGCAAGAAAATGAAAGCTATAGTGCTACACAATTAAATTAAAGCAAAACAATGAACCCTTTACACATGAATTAATTCAGGAGTAAGGGCACAAAGCCTGGCAGACACTTTCGTTTCTGCCCTGAGAACAGCCAAATTGCCAATAAATAAATTAGCCAAGCATTACATAAGGCCACACAATGAACTAACTAAATTAAAAATCCTGTAATTGTGAGCACTAAGATACTAACTGAAGATACATCAGTTTGCTACAACTTCCTTTACAAAGCTGGTATAAACATCTTCAGTAAATAAGTCAGGGCAGGTAGGAACTATACAGCAGGTCAAATCCTATCTAACATAAGGGACTTTAAATTTTACCTGACCTCTGGAAGGTCACAAGAATCATACTGCGGCTGTGCTTAGCCTGTGCAGAGAATACATTGGAGACACCTCTTCATCTGCAAACACCGCTTATAAAATACAATATTCAGCTGCACCTAAAGAAAAGAAAAACAAAAAACAAAAAAAACATGAGATTTCTGGAGATTCTAGACGATTTAACAAACACTTAGGGGTCCCTTTCATAAGAAGCGCAATCGGTCAAAGCAGACAGTGTTCTCTATGGAGCGGTCGGATGAAAGACTGCCTGTCTGGTTCCATCCAATCCATCGTCTGATCCAAAGGACGGATGGGGAACGGATTGGATGCCCTTGGGTGACAGCAGACAAATGTCTGCCGACATCCACTGCCCCATAGAGAACAATGGCTGGTCCAATCGTGTCCGGTGGATCCAATCGGACAGGTGGATCCAACTGCTGTGAAAGGGGTCTTAAATTTAATTTTAATAATCAGTAAAACAAAATATCACTTCCGATTAGATTTGAACATGATTTTAAAGATCATAAAAGCCAAAATATGTTTACCTAAAGGCCAAGTTTACCTTTTCCAGAAAGCAGCCTATGCAGTCAGGGGGCCCCAGTAGATGGTAAACTGTGCAGCTTTGTGAATTGTTCATTTATTGTCCTGCATGGGCCCTTCACCTCAGCTAGTAATCTCCACATCCTGCCGTGATGCCAAGATGTGAAAACCATTGGAGACTCACTCCCAGTATAAGCTCTTGTTCACACCAGTGCAATTTGACCATTCAAAATAGCAAGACAAGTCGCACCCCATTTGCAGCAATGGAAGTGTTGGAGCCATTCACATTACACAGATTAGAACGGTTCCATTGCATTGAATAGGGTCCGACTTCTGATGCGGCAAGTGCTCCAAAGAAGGAGCGTTTGTCACATGAGTGTGAATCTGGTTTTAAAAGCAGAATTAAAACCTTCTATACTTTATAGCCAAGAGTAGGTAAATGTAAAGGAGCACCCAAAGTGCAATAGTTGAAAAATAAAAACCGCTTTATTGAGGGTACAGGTGATAACAAACCAACGCGTTTCGGCAGACCAAGGACTTCCCCTTTCTCAGGGCTGTCGTTTAAATAAAGATCCCCTGAAACACGTTGGCTTTGTTATCATTACCTGAACCCTCAAAAGTGGTTTACAGGAGGGAACATCTGGCCGCATCCTGAGGTAGCAGCCCAGGCCCACAACAGGGCCCAATATTTTTACACAAAAGCTGGACATTAAACTCTGGAAATACATTTTTCCTATTCCACCCATCTGACCCTCTATCTAAAACCAGTGACCAATTAAGTCAGTCCAGCACAATCCTGACCTTCCAACAAATACTTTACAGCCAAGGAAGCTGCTTCTGTTTGATCTGCAACTGCCATGGTGCTGCACATGTGACCAGTTATGACACCAGCCATTTCATGGTTGGATAGTTTGTTTGAGAGCACAAGCAAATGTGAGTTAGAAATCCTGGCATTCCAGGAATATAACTTTTTTTGAAACTGGTAAATTGATGGTTTTAGTTCTGCTTTGATTTACTGCTGTTCAGGGGCTCTGGGCTTTAGCAAAATGGCAGCCTCCAGCAAGAAGAAACAGGATCAATTCTGAAGGCAATTTAAAGCACACACCAATTTTGGTAGCATAATTATTAATGTGGAATGCATGTTCTTTGCTAAAGAACATTTTTTATCAAGTAATGTGTAAGTTCCGCTTTATGTAGCAGCGACTTTGAAAAAGGTTCCTGCACTACTTTTCATTGCGACTAGTATTGTTAAATGAAGTCGTAAGCCGCAATAAAATAAAAATCGCACATCAAAATCATACTGATCTGTGGCACTGAAGTAGCGGGATTTCAAAGCAGCATCCAATTGGCTTGATAGGCTAGTGTGCCCGGCTCTCAATGGAGTCGGTTCACACATGTCTGGGGTAGCTGCATTGCAGTCCTGTGAGTTTTTGGGTCCGGTTCAGGTGTGAAATTTGGCAAATATTGGGACCTGAATCACACCGGATCTGTGCTGGGAACCGTGGCCGCACATATGTGAGCCCAGCCTAAAGCAGTAGTAAAGTCATTTTTAAAAAGTAAAAAAGGAGGACGCTGGTCCCACCAGAAGACTGTGATTATTGCTAGCGGCTAGTAGTATTCGCAAGTAAAATCCAGCAGGCTGGTTCTAGCCAAGTTGATATATCGATCAACTTGTGTTCAATCAGCCTGCCCATACATGGTTTGAAGCGCAGCCAGTTCCTGGTAAATTGGCTGAGATTCCAACAGTCTACAGCTGGCTCAAATGTCTGAAGTGCTGTTTATGAAGTAATACATTTTGATGAGGAGAAGCAATTTCTTGCCAAGTTGTAATCAATTTAGCAGGAAATTGCCCATGTGTAATAATGGGTGCCATGGAACAATAACTAAGAAAGTTCTTCTCTAAAAAGGAATGGTAAACTAAGCCTCATGAATTCTGTAATTGCCACAGCGACAAGTTTTCCAGAAACATAATCCTGCCCAGGTAGTTCTTTGGCCTTTCTAATGCACAATAATGGTTTAAAGGACCAGAAATTACAATACTGTTTTAAAGGCCCAGAATTACTACAACTACAGATAGCGTCTTGGACTACTTGAAGTGCAAGTCTTCTTTTCCAAATGTGGCATCACTGAAACAGGAAGATGTTGTGCTGCCAAATTCTAAATATAACTAAGAAGTAGTCATGATTTGAATTTCCCAGCATGGATGAGGTCTATTCAGCGTCTTCATCCTTTGGTGCTGATGGACAGGAAGGTATGGAGCCTGTGTTAGACTGGCTTGTAGTGAATAGCTAATGTGGCACAGCCTTCCCCTGTCCTCCTTTCAGAGAGTATTCTATAGCTTGCCCCGACAGCACAGTTTAAGATTATACTGCACCAAACCAATTAAAAGAAAAGCAATCCAAAACAACTTTCTTTTAGAAAGACAAAAAAAAAAAATAATAAAAAGAAAAGCCAAGGACCACCTTTTATTGTGAATTTTGCATCACAAAAGCTTCCTTTTGCAGGAATGCAATTTTGGGGGGGGGGGAGTACAATTATTCATTAATAAACCATGTTTGAAAAGTAACAAATTCCTCAAGAACTGTTAGAGCCGGTTCACACTGGGGCGACTTGTCAGGCGACCTAGTCGCCTGATAAGTCGCCTCCCGTTCTGTACAATGGAACCGTTCTAATCGGAGCCACGCAAGTCGCTCCAACTTAGAAGAAAGGTTCCTGTACTACTTTGGGGGCGACTTGCATAGACTTCTATACAGATGTCGTCTTGCAAGTCGCCCCGGCAGTCGTGTGCAGGTCGCCTCGGTGAGGCGACCTGCAAGTCGTGCTGCGTCTAGTGTGAACCGGCACTAAGGCTCTGTTCACAACAATACAACTCAGCATGGCGTGATATTGGAAAATTGGAAAAGGGTCCTGTACTATTTTGGTGCAGTTCCAATGCAGTGTAATTCTGGTCCCATAGAAAATGCAAACCACATCCAAGCTGGACTACACATCGCACTGAAAGTCAGATCAAAAGCAGATCGCAGCAGTGTAAACCTGGCCTTAATGTAATAACATGTGTTATAGCCCATGGTCATTACATTTAGGAGTACGTTGTGTATAGTGCTGTCAATTTATAGATACTAGATTTCTGTTGAGATCTTCTCAATAGGATAGCAGCAGTACAGAATTATTATCCTCCTGGCGTGGCCTACTGGCCATTTGTTACTCTAAACCTAGCCTTAAGCCTGGTACAGTTTTTTCGATCAACCCAGAAGGTGAAAAAAACAAAACAAAAAAAACAAACACCTGTCAGCTCAAGTCGAAGCCGCTGTACTAACTATCCAACCTTAGTACAGCAATCTATGCCGCTGAGCTGTAGTGTTCTGACAGAGGGACCTCCCCCCCCCCGATCAGCGCTGTTTGCCATTGGCTGAGAGCACTGATCGGGAGCTGATCGGCTGCTGGCTTTCCAGCATGCTTGTCTGACAGAAGCATCATACACACGGGACAAATGTCAGCCGCCCCCCCCTCATAACCAGCCGATGTCTTTGGCCCATGTGTATGGGGCTTGGGTATTAGTTATTTTGAATGGTAGTTTTAAGATAAGTGCACATCCAAACATTCTTCACTTTCACCTGTCACTGCAACCTCTTAAAAGAACTCATATCCTTTGTACTATTTTCAGCCTGCAATTAGTTTTAGGTCACATTCAGATCTATGTGTTGTGTCAACAAACAGTAAGTCAGACGGGAGACTCGGCTTCTAATAATTTTTTAAAATTGCTAGCAGCAGAATCACAAAGAGGTTGTTTGTCCCTCTGGAATCAATCTGACGCAGTGACATGTCACTCCCTTCACTGGCGGCCAAAATTCAGTAGCATTTGGGCCAGCGACAGGGTGACAACTCACTGCCATCTGGTGATTCAATAGGACAAACAAGCAGCCTTTCACCATTGGTCGATTCATCTCTAGCAGCAGAACTGCCCATCTGACATTAGTCTAAATTTGCAAAACTTCAGTGCAAAATCTGGTGCAATGAAACCAATCAGCTTCCATTCTTTTTTTTTTTTTCCTGTCAAATTTTAATTGAACATGTCAAATTTAGAAGCCAATTGTCTACCATGCACAGCTGCACCAGGTTTTGCACTCTCCAGTTTTAGTAAATAAACCCCATTGTTTATCTAGCTTTAGCACAGTTTACACTAGCGGTGAGGACTGTCGCTCCTCTGAAAAGCAATCCATGCTCTGATGTCTTTTCAGAGGCATTTGACAGATAAGGAGGCAATACGTTGCTCCAATGCCACACTACTGTGCCGCAACTGTGTTCATGGTTGCACTGTATTTGCAGCATGGCCCAATTCACTTGAATGGGTCACGTTCGCTGGCAGGTAGTACCTGCTGAATGCCTGAAAACATACCGCATCCGCAAAGCATGTGTACACCCCCGGCCACTGCCTTTGCAGCTAAGTAGTGTAAACGAGCCCTTACTAGAGTGAACGCCCTCTCCCCCCTCCAAGTCTTTGGGTCAGGTCAGACAGGTGGTTTTGTAGCAGAGATTAATCACTGCTACAAGTGGCTAATGGCAGCAATTGGTTCTGGCATGACCCGAACACTCACCTGTGCCTATTCCAGTGCGATACCAACTGTGGGGTCTCCGCAGTACTACACATTCTTTTCAAAATCTAAGCTGGCTACCTTTGCAAACCATTCTATTACCTTGTAAACCTGGCAATAACCATAACTGTGTTGTACAGAGAGCAGATCTGTGGGCGGAGCCCAGCAGGTACCACCTACTACAGGCTGCCTACAGCAAACTACAGGAGGAGGTGGAGACAAGGCAATCTAAAGTGCAATGGCAGTGTTCTTGGCATACATGTGAAGTTGTAGCCTTTAGATTTACATTTACAAACGCTCTAAAGAACTTTCTTGGATAAGGTCCCAGAATTCAAACCTACGCTCCTCTGGTATTTATTATGTGGCTTTGTGGACACACCGATTTGTAAAGGGGCTGCAATAGTAGTGATCTCTTGTAATGCTATTCCAGTCTACATCTGTCTCCTAAAGCACATCCTCAGTCTCCCAACAAATCCTACAGCATGTCCTGCAGTCTGATCACTTCTTGTAACGTGACTATAGTCTCTGACATTCTACTGTTGTATGTCTAGTCTCTGTAGAAATGTATTAACTTATTATGTGTGGCCCTTTAGTGACATCAGGGACCACGCATAAGTTGCCCTGTATCCTGAAAACCGACTACCAGTGCCCTAGAAGCATTTCGTATAGTAACCCTGGTTTAATGTAAATTTTCCTGGTGTGTATAGGAATGTATAGCACTCTCTTGTCATCTCTCGCCTTGACTAGTGCAACTCCCTCCTCACTGGCTTACCTGCAGGTTGGATTCACACCATTGCGAATTCCATTCCGCATCCAATTCCCAATAGCAAAATTTTGACCGGCTACCTATGGAGCCTGTTCGTTCACATATCTCTGCAGCAGGTCCGGTGCATTTTGCAGAATCCACTCAGTGTCTGCTATCCCTCTATGCCAATCCCTCCACTGGCTTCCACTCCCCCAACAAAATAAATTCAAACTACTAACAACTTACAAAGCCATCCACAACTCTGCCCCCAGCTACATCACTAGCCTAGTCTCAAACATGCCAACCTAATCATTCTCTCTGTTCCTCCCAAGAACTCTTGCTCTCTAGGAGGCTCTGTCACCTCCTTCCACACTTGCCTCCAGGACTTCTCCTGAGCCTCTCCTATCCCCTGGAACTTCCTACCCCAATCTGTCCAACTGTCTCCTACTCTGTCCACTTTTAGACATTCCCTGAAAACTCTTCTTTTGAGAGAAGCCAATCCTGCCTCCACCTAACTGTACTTTTATTTTTTCTGTCAGCTCATCCCCCACAGCTATTACTTTTTGTATCTCTTGACCCCCCCCTCTTAGATTGTAAGCTCTAACAAGCAAGGCCCTCTCACTCCTATATTAAATTGTAATTGTACTGCCTGCCCTCATACCCTGTGCAAACTGCTGGCGCTACAAAAATCCTGAATAATAATAATAATAATAATAATAATAATAATAATAATAATAATGTGCAGAGGGTTAAAAGAAGTATGGGAATCCGTTTTTCCCCTAATCTTAGTTACCTCGGTGGATGCAGCATCAGACCGATGCTGCATCTGTGCCCGGCGTCTCTGCACTGAGAACCGAGCAATCGAACACCGCCGATTTTTCACCTTAATGCAGCAGCTCCAACTGCTGTCTCTCCCCTCATTGGACAGATTGATAACAGCAGGAGCCATTGGCTCCCACTGTTGTCAATCAAATCCAGTGACAGGGATGCGGCTTTCTGTGGGGGGACCCGATGAAGAGGAGGGGCCTGAAGCGCATGTGGGGCACACCATAAGAAGAGGATCAGGGATGCTCTGTGCAAAACAACTGCACAGAGCAGGTAGGTAAAAGTATAGGCATGTTTGTGTAAAAAAAAAAAAAAAAAAAAAAAAAAAAAAAACACCACACACCTCAACACACACACAGCCAAAAAAAAAATAAAAAAAAAATGTAAATGATCCCTCCATCCAAGCTATACAGCATGAGTAGAGGAATCTTCCACTGTGCCTATTGTACTACATAACTGGCCCCATAGGCTATTAAAATACCCCAACTGTGGCTGCATCTCATTGGATTGAAAAGTCCAATCATTTAAAGTTGTTGTGCTGGAGGTGGCTCCATCCACCAAGGCAATTTTGGATGGTTCATCGTGAACCGGCCAAAAATCACAGTGTATGGGCAGCTCTGAATGGTCTTCATATAAGTGCCAAAAATGTTTCAGGTGGAGTTTAATTTGTTAGTCAATTACAATTTTTTTTTTTTTTTTGGGGGGGGGGGGGTGAAATAGGAACTAAAGCCATGATTTAAAGCTGAACTTCAGCAACTTGGTTAAAAGTGCAAGCACACTATGAGTTAAGCCCAACGAGGTACCCGTCATATCCTGGACTGCTATTTAATTGAAATCTGACAGGTTTATTGCTCTCCAGGACGATAACTTCCCGAAGCTTTGAGGCTGGGCACTCTGCTGTCAGCTCCTTCAAGTGTAAAGTTAATGCAGCTGCTATTGTAAATGGAAAATATTACTGTGCTAACTCAATAGGTGAAAAGTGAAAAGCTGCTACATAATAATGTGACAAAGATTCTAAACAGTGGATGATGAAAAATGTAGCGCTATATTTTTTATCATCCAATGCAGCTGCTATGCCCGCAGCTTCCCTCCTTCTGCAGAATCTGAAAAGCTTTTGTATTATGAGAACTCACTCATAACATACAAAGACTTTTGTGAATGGGCAGCAGAGGAGAGGGACGGGGTGAGCACTCACACACTTTGCGCCTCTCTCCTCTCACAGCCCCAATTTTATTCTCCAGGAGTGCAATAAACCTATCAGATGCAAACAATAGGGAGATGCCCAGGAGCTGGCATGCACCTCATTGGACTTAACTCATAGTATGCCAGCACTACTTACAAAGCAGATGAATTTCTGGGATTCAGCTTTAACGGTTTCCCAAACAATTAGAGTCAAGGCATGCTGTGAATGATAACGGTTAGGCCCCTTTCACACTGAGGCGGTAGGGGGCGTCAGCGGTAAAACAGCGCTATTTTTAGCGCTGTTTTACCGCGGTATTCGGCCGCTAGTGGTGCGGTTTTAACCCCCCGCTGGCGGCCGAAAAAGGGTTAAAACCCCTCGTACAGCGCGGCTATAGCCGCGCTGTCCCATTGATTTCAATGGGAAGGAGCGATGAAGGAGCGGTGAATACACCGCTCCTGCACCGCTCCAAAGATGCGGCTTGCAGGACTTTTTTTACCGTCCTGCCAGCGCAGAGCTTCAGTGTGAAAGGCCTCGGGCTTTCACACTGAACAAACAGCGGAGGCTGTTTAGGGGCGGTTTGCAGGCGGTATTTTTAGCGCAATAACGCCTGCAAACTGCCCCAGTGTGAAAGAGGTCTTAGAGTTATTAGTGTGCTTATGTCCACTCTCAACTGAACTGTCAAGCCATCAAACAGCTGGTGTCATAGCTGATCATGTGCAGCACCATAGCAACTACAGATCAAACAGGCCAACATGACAGCTTCCTTGGCTGTGAAGAATAGGAGGGTTTCTCCATAATGTTTTACATAAATGGATTAAAGCTGACCATTAAACTCCCCTGCCAGTGTTAAATGGTTTGTCCCAACACTCTAACTGCCACTTTTGCTGGAGGGCTTTATCTGTTAAAGGAAGCTGAAAATAAATAGACTTGCTGACCATATTACCAGATAGGAAAAAATAAATAAATCAGGGATACTCACCTATACTCCAAACGACTGCGAGGTCCCTTGACCAGCATCTTCTCCCTGGCTCCTTCAAGGTGATTGTCTTCAGCCATCTTGCTTGGCCAATGCAAGACTGCAGTCACCCCAGCAAACTGGCAGTGTGCCAGAAATGTAAAGAGCTGCGAGCCTGGGTTTACACTACTGCGAACACAGACATCGCATGTGATTCGCACCGCACTGCAGATCACATGCGATGTCTTTGCGATGCAAGTTCAGCCATACAGTCTGTACTGCTGAACTCTCATTGCATTCGCACGAAAATGCAGCAGGAACCATTTTTCCGCTGCACTGGAATCTGATTGCATGGGTGTTCACCCTCAATCTGTGTACATTCCACAAAAGACTGCGAACAGGTAAGTACTTTATTTTAGAAGAGAAATTGTATGTACGCAATTTTTTTAAGCCTTTAAAGCAGAACTTCACCCGAAAGAGGAAGTTCCACTTTTCCTCCTCCATCCCCATCCTTTCCAATTCGGGATATATTTTTTTTTTTTTTTTGGGCAGGGGGAATAGGTACCCAATTTTGACAGGTACCTGCTCCCACTTCTGGTCAGATGGTCAGGGCGATCTGAGCAGACGTTCAGCACCCCCCCCCCCCCCCAATCTCCCCGCAGCCTCTTGGAACATGTCACAGGTCTCAGGAAACTGCGGGACCAATCACAGAGCACATCATGGCTTAAGCATGTGCAGTGGGCAGCCGGCTGTAAAGCCGCAAAGAATCAGTCGGCTGCCCACAGTCTGCACCTGAAGACTGGCAAAGAGCCGGGTGAGGACATCACTGGATCCTTGGACAGGCAAGCGTTTTTTTTTTTTTGTTTTTTTTTAATTTCCTTATTTTTTAAAGCTAGCAGCACAGTATTTGACTGACTTTTAAATTTATTTGCAGGGTGCAGTCTTTTTCTTTATAAATTGTGAGCAAGCATGCTGTTTATTGCAGAAGAGACATGCAATGTCTCTTCTGCAAACAAAACCTACCTGTCTGCTTGCAGTCTTCCTTAGAACGTACAATGAGCTGTGCACTGTGTGCCTGTGTTGGGATGACTGAAATCCCTTGTTGGTCAATCAAGATGGCCAAAGACTGGTACCCGGAAGAATTCTGCATGGGACCTAGTGGGCATTGGACCATTGCAACTAAAGTATAGCTGACTTAAGATCTACTTTAATGCTACTGACAGACCACATCATATATGTTATTTTTTATTTTTCCTCTAGTATGACTTAGAGGAGTTCCAGTCATATGTTTGTTTATTAAAAGTCAGCATCTACAAAAAGTGTAGCTGCTGACTTTTAATAAACAGCCACTCACCTGTCCCAGGATCCAGCGGTGCACTTACCTACGCTGTGTTCTCCGTGTCGGCATCTCCACTATGGCCAACCGGCTGTGACAGCTTGTGGCTTCAAAGCCGGGTTCCCACTGTGCATGTGCGAGCGGTGCTGTGCTCTGTGACTGGTCCCAAAGTCTTCTAGGACCAGTCATGTGTCCCAGAAGACTTCAGGAGGGAGAACTTCTGATTCCAATCGCCTAAGGCGACTGGAACTGAATCGGAAGCGGGTACCTGCTCCCCCCCCCTCCTCCCCAAAAGCAGTTTCACAAACAGAAGCCGGGGAGGAGGCCTTAGGGCACTTTCACACTGCCAGCGCCCGGGCATCAGCAGTAAAACACTGCTACCGTCATTTTAGCGGCACTATTCGGCCGCTTGCGGGGTGCTTTTAACCCCCACTAGCGGCTGAAAAAGGGTTAAAAACTGCCAGCAAAATGCTGCTGCAGCGGCGCTTTGCCACCACTGCCCATTGATTTCTCTCTCCCCCAACTGGACCCTCCCACTGCCTTCAATCAAATCCAATGAGGAGGGAGTGGGGGCGCAGGGCCGTGCCACACTGTGTGTGTGTGTGTGTGTGTGTGTGTGTGTGTGTGTGTGTACACACACACAGTGTGGCTTTAGATCGAGCATGCACAAATACCCCCCAGCAAGCAGCTAAGGTGGTCATTTAAAAAGGAAAAAGGGGCAGCGCTGGCTGGGGATTCCCAGAAAAGGAGCAGTGGGGCTACTGTGTGCAAAATGATAACACAGAGCAGGCAAGTATAACCTATAACAGGGATATGCAACTAGCGAACCTTCAGCTGTTGCAAAACTACAAGTCCCATCATGCCTCTGGGTGTCATGCGTGTGGCTGTCGGAGTCTTGCTATGCATCATGGGACTTGTAGTTCTGCAACAGCCGAGGTCTGCTAATTGCATATCCCTGCTTTATAATATGAAACCTATAATAATCACTTTAAAAATGCACATAACTGCATCTGTGTAAGTAAGCCTTTGAGAATAAAACAGCATAAAGTCTGTATACTGTGCAACGAGCATGCATAAAATATATATATATATATATATTTATTTTTTTTTTTTATTACATACACATAGCGAGCTCATTGTGGTGTATATACACATATATCTTATATGTAAAATTTACGCTGAGATGTGTGTATATAAACCGCAATCATAATATATATATATATATATATATATATATATATATATATATATATACACACATACATACACACACAAAATATGATGATCTCCTCTATATTATACATTACGATGATGGCTGTGCTCAGGCTCTCCGGTCTCCCGCAGCTTGCTCGGTTCCTTCCAGGCACAAGGCGCCGCATTTCAGGCTCTCCCCGGAGGGATGACAGCTGTCAGGCCGGGAAGGGGTTAACCATCCGGCGGAAGTCGGGCTCTTCTGACAGACAAGGACTTCCGGTGACGCAGAGCTCCCGCTTATGTCACCTCGGCAAATGGCCTCCCCGCTGAGAACGACGTCACAGCCTTCATATGACCTCTGAGCTCCCACACAAACGTCTATCTTACCACAGCACACAACCCGAGCCGCCCGTACTGTATATACATCCTCAGGGGACAAGCCGGCACCGACCCGGAGCGTCCGCGTCCCAGCAGGGCTTCCCCCTCAGCACACCGTACGTCCCGACTCTGTCGCTCCTCCTGCCTGTCTGAGCATAAAATGGGAAATATCCCCTACAAAATGGCGCTGAGCCCTATGGCAAGCGCAGGCGCAGTGTCTGGAAGCGCGCTCCAAACTCCTCCCCTTGCGCAGCCCTTTTACTTCACTCTAAACTCGGCTTAGTTCCGTTTCCAGGAAACAGGGCAGCCAATGACAGCTGAGGGAAGGGTTCATCGCTCATCTCGGCTGGCCAATCCTCACTCACTGAACTCCATCCGGCTCGCCAATGTCTAATCACACACAGAAGAGGTCTGTCTTTGCTCCAGCCCCACCAATCAGTCACTACAGCAAAATCTACCCAATAGTAAAGCTCCTTTTTCTTACCTGCCTCTTAGGCGGCCAATAGGACTTGGACATTTGCGCTGCCAATGGCCCGCTAGCAATTTTTGACCAATCGGGCAACTTGTCTGCTCACCACGGCGTGAGCTAGAGCCAATGATCTTCCGAGAAGGATTGCTTCTGCTCAACAGCTTGTTATTTCGTTTATTGCTTGCAGTTCCGTGCAAGTGGGGGAGTTGGAGGAGCCGAGTGTGTGAGTGGAACTTTCAGCTTATGTCGCCCGTTCTGGGGGGGAGCTGAGGAGGTCGGGAGCCTTGCTGGCTAGAGGAGGAGGGGCGGGATGGTGAAGCTCGGGCCATCCGGCTTGGCGGAGCGCTGACTTCTCCGCACAGAGTTTGAAGGGATGTGACGGCTCTGCCAATGGAAGGGTAGGCGGCTGAGGAGAAGGTGTGCGGAGGGAGGCGGGAGGGGGGTCGGTAGAGCGGGGTGTCTCTCCCTGTCAGGGTGGTCTCTGAGGAGGAGGAGGGGGTCCGCTCCCTGTATGGGCACCGCACAACTTCCACAAAGGACGATGCGGCCGGTGACAACGACTGACAGACCGAGCGGACACAAGACAAAGCCTGACCGGGGCCCTCCTCCGCACCGACACAGGCAACCTGAGGTGACTGCACGGCCCTTCATCGGCCCTTCATCGCCGGCTCCTGTCACAGGCCGCACCGATCACCTCACCGGCTCCACCGCCGGCTCCTGTCACAGGCCGCACCGAGCGCACTCACCTCACCACCTACCTCTCACTGCTACTGTCTTCAGGGGGCCACACACATATCATGGTGGTGGAGGCATCTGAGGGCTTCTTCTCCGAGATGACAGATGGGACTGGACCTTGATCGGGTCCTGGTCCTTCATGAGGGGACCGGACCTTGATCGGTTCCTGGCCCTTCATGAGGGGACCGGACCTTGATCGGTTCCTGGCCCTTCATGAGGGGACCGGACCTTGATCGGTTCCTGGTCCTTCATGAGGGGACCGGACCTTGATCGGTTCCTGGCCCTTCATGAGGGGACCGGACCTTGATCGGTTCCTGGTCCTTCATGAGGGGACCGGACCTTGATCGGTTCCTGGTCCTTCATGAGGGGACCGGACCTTGATCGGTTCCTGGCCCTTCATGAGGGGACCGGACCTTGATCGGTTCCTGGCCCTTCATGAGGGGACCGGACCTTGATCGGTTCCTGGCCCTTCATGAGGGGACCGGACCTTGATCGGTTCCTGGCCCTTCATGAGGGGACCGGACCTTGATCGGTTCCTGGCCCTTCATGAGGGGACCGGACCTTGATCGGTTCCTGGCCCTTCATGAGGGGACCGGACCTTGATCGGGTCCTGGCCCTTCATGAGGGGACCGGACCTTGATCGGGTCCTGGTCCTTCATGAGGGGACCGGACCTTGATCGGGTCCTGGCCCTTCATGAGGGGACCGGACCTTGATCGGGTCCTGGTCCTTCATGAGGGGACCGGACCTTGATCGGGTCCTGGTCCTTCATGAGGGGACCGGACCTTGATCGGGTCCTGGTCCTTCATGAGGGGACCGGACCTTGATCGGGTCCTGGTCCTTCATGAGGGGACCGGACCTTGATCGGGTCCTGGTCCTTCATGAGGGGACCGGACCTTGATCGGGTCCTGGTCCTTCATGAGGGGACCGGACCTTGATCGGATCCTGGTCCTTCATGAGGGGACCGGACCTTGATCGGATCCTGGTCCTTCATGAGGGGACCGGACCTTGATCGAGTTGGTCCTTCATGAGGGGACCGGACCTTGATCGGGCCCTGGCCCTTCATGAGGGGACCGGACCTTGATCGGGCCCTGGCCCTTCATGAGGGGACCGGACCTTGATCGGGCCCTGGCCCTTCATGAGGGGACCGGACCTTGATCGGGCCCTGGCCCTTCATGAGGGGACCGGACCTTGATCGGGCCCTGGCCCTTCATGAGGGGACCGGACCTTGATCGGGCCCTGGCCCTTCATGAGGGGACCGGACCTTGATCGGGCCCTGGCCCTTCATGAGGGGACCGGACCTTGATCGGGCCCTGGCCCTTCATGAGGGGACCGTACCTTGATCGGGCCCTGGCCCTTCATGAGAAGACCGGACCTTGATCGGGCCCTGGCCCTTCATGAGGGGACCGGACCTTGATCGGGCCCTGGCCCTTCATGAGGGGACCGGACCTTGATCGGGCCCTGGCCCTTCATGAGGGGACCGGACCTTGATCGGGCCCTGGCCCTTCATGAGGGGACCGGACCTTGATCGGGCCCTGGCCCTTCATGAGGGGACCGGACCTTGATCGGGCCCTGGCCCTTCATGAGGGGACCGGACCTTGATCGGGCCCTGGCCCTTCATGAGGGGACCGGACCTTGATCGGGCCCTGGCCCTTCATGAGGGGACCGGACCTTGATCGGGCCCTGGCCCTTCATGAGGGGACCGTACCTTGATCGGGCCCTGGCCCTTCATGAGAAGACCGGACCTTGATCGGGCCCTGGCCCTTCATGAGGGGACCGGACCTTGATCGGGCCCTGGCCCTTCATGAGGGGACCGGACCTTGATCGGGCCCTGGCCCTTCATGAGGGGACCGGACCTTGATCGGGCCCTGGCCCTTCATGAGGGGACCGGACCTTGATCGGGCCCTGGCCCTTCATGAGGGGACCGGACCTTGATCGGGCCCTGGCCCTTCATGAGGGGACCGGACCTTGATCGGGCCCTGGCCCTTCATGAGGGGACCGGACCTTGATCGGGCCCTGGCCCTTCATGAGGGGACCGTACCTTGATCGGGCCCTGGCCCTTCATGAGAAGACCGGACCTTGATCGGGCCCTGGCCCTTCATGAGGGGACCGGACCTTGATCGGGCCCTGGCCCTTCATGAGGGGACCGGACCTTGATCGGGCCCTGGCCCTTCATGAGGGGACCGGACCTTGATCGGGCCCTGGCCCTTCATGAGGGGACCGGACCTTGATCGGGCCCTGGCCCTTCATGAGGGGACCGGACCTTGATCGGGCCCTGGTTATTGATGATGTCATGGTTCACCTCACCTTTTTCTTCCCGTCCTGAGGCCCCAACAGACAAATGGTCAGCAGTGAGGTGCTGGTACAGGTCAATGATCTGGTACGGGACCTCTTACTGTCTTTTCCTGAGGTGCCCACAGACATACTGTGATCATTGGTGGTGAAGATGTCTGAGGGCTCCTCTCCTGCTTTTCTCTTGAGGCCCCCTCAGACATAGGATGATGGAGATGTCTGTTGGCACTTCACCTTTTGCTTGCAATCTTGAGGTGCCAATAGACAAATGATACCTGATGAGGTGCTGGTACCGGTCATTGACGGAGGGTAGTGGTCGGTGATCTGTTACTGGTACGGGTCATTGGTGATGTCTGGTGGCACCTCACCTCTTCCTGCCTTTCCTGAGGTGCCCACAGACATACTGTGGTCATTGGGGGTAAAGATGTCTGTGGGCTCCTCTCCTGCTGCTGCCTTTTCTCTTGAGGTGCCTGCAGATATAAGATGACAGCGATGTCTGGGGGCACCTCACTTTGTGCTTCCTCTGTTTAGTGGCCTGCAGACATTTACTGGTCATTGATGATGAGGATGTCTTTGGGCCCCTCATCTCTTGCTACCGTTTCTTGAGGTGCCCACAGACATGTTGTGATGGTTGGTGTTGGAGGTGTGTGTGGACACCTCACCTCCTGCGGTACTCTCTCCTCACTCTGTGGAGATTCCTACAGACATATATGATCATTGATGTCTGAGGGCACCTTGCCTCACACGTGTCTCTGGCTCTCCCTTGAGGTGCCTACATACATTATTGGGGATGTCTCTGGATACCTCTTGCTGTCTTGCTCACAGGCATACAGCATTTATTGCCTCTTGCTTGCTTTCTCTTGAGGTCTTCACATACATTTGCTGATGCTGTTTTCTGCAGGCACTTCTTCTTTATTCTCTTCTGAGGCATTCACAGACATACGATGATACTTCATGATGGAGATGTCTGGGGGCACCTCTCCTCTTGCTTCCTTTTTTGAGGTGGCCACCGTCATTTCATGGTCATTGATGGAGATGTCTGGGTGCACCTCACCTCTTGCGCTCTCTCTTGGGGTGCATATTGATGATATCTGTAGGTACCTCACCAAATACTTCTCACTAGCTCTTCAGGTGCTCACAAACATTTGATGACAGGGATGAGTGTGGGCATTTTACAAGATCAATCTCTTTTTTTCAAGTTTCTCACAGACATTTGATGGCTGGTCAGGCTGTGTTGGTGAGAACATGTCTATTCCCTTATCAGTCAATTCACCTGTTTTTTGTGCATTGCCTGGGACAGTTGAACTATACATTTGCCACAGCATTAACGAGTACAGGGCTGCTTGAAGAGATTTTTACAGCATGCTGTGAAGTCTCTTGCAGTAAGTCCTTTCATAGTGCATCAAGTTGGGAGTGACTGTGCATGCTGTGCAAATAGCTATGTGTCAGATCTGCCAAGGAGATTGGTGGTTGTAGACATTTAACATTAGTTATGTTTGTGCTAGCAGTCTTTTTTTATTTTTTTAATTTGCTAAATATACACTGTCCTTTCCTACAAACATTCTTAGCTATAATAATACACAGCTGTCAACCACACCTCAGGAAAGAATATTCCTTAAGTGGAAAATCCAACCTGAGATTCTAGCGATCCAGGGCTTTGGTTGGGGGTAGCAGTAGGCATCTTGACCGTTGTCTAGTTCTACACATGATTGGCCAGTATCTGAACACACTTTTTTTTTTTTTTTTTAAGTTCTGTATGAGTTTTCGGATGATACATGCAACAAAGCAATATGTGTTGTCTAAACGTTCCTCCTTTCATTTTCTTTTAGTTGGAGTGACAAGAAGTCTTCGAGCTGGAATCCCTCAAATAACCTTTGACGATGAAGGTAAGCTGTTCTTCATTTGTGTAGCTGTATCGCGTATTAATATACATGCAAGGCCTATTTCCACTGTTTGTTATTCCTGCACTACCCTCAGCACCCCTTTCAGTGCTTGTAGTCAAATGTTTTTTGGGTTCTCTCATCTTTCAGCTTCCTCTGTCATTGCAGTCTCTGCCATATAGCAGCTTGTAGCAAGTCAGGATACCGAGACTTACAAGTATAGAGCTGTAGCAAACAGGACAGGGGAAGAGAAGTGACATGAGAGGATACTTGCTTTTAATATCCTGGCGTAAGAGGTGGTTTCTGAGTTGTAAGCTTTTATATATTGAATGTTGTGTTCTATTTCTGTCCTCCGTTTCTGTTTGTCGCCTATTTGCTTTCCTTTCTACGTATGTTATATTAAAATGAAACCCTTGTGAAGCACTCCTAGATCACTTCATATATTGTTTGATAATGCTATTTAGTTATGAGTGAGTTGCTTTCTTAGGGACGTATTTATTAAACTGTAAATGTGAATTTTATCAAGCTCTTGCTGGTGATAAATCAGTCATTGTCCTTTAAACACATTGACCAAGAATGTTTGTTTGGTAAACGTCAGATTCACTGCTCTATAAATATGGCCTTTAGGTATTGCTTCAGATTAGTTGGTTTGTAGGGCTAACTTTTTATCTTTTGCACAGTGTAACATATTACACCAGTGTTTAGGTGTAAAACATTCTTTGCAAGTGAATCTTCAGCAGTCACGGTCACTTGTGAAATCTGTGATTGAATGAACTTCATGTATCATCTGCCCCTACAGCAGACAAACTTGTTGTTCTCAGTGGAACATGATTGCTGTGATCAGCACACTTGTAGTACTATGACACTTCCTCGAGCTTTCCATCTGAGAGCTCATACCTCGGGATGGGTAGAAAGGGTCTGCAGGAGCCTGACATTGCACCCACAATTTTACTTATGGGTACAAAGCGTTGCAGGATCCTGTGGGAAAGAAAATTTGGATGGATATTTTTTTTTTCCATGTATAAATATGTGTTTGTTTGTTTTTGTTTAAAAATAACAAACATGTTATACTTACCTGCTCTGTGCAGTGCTTTTGCACAGAACAGCCCAGATCCTCTTTTTCTGGGGACCCTCAGCAGCGCTCCTGGCCCCTCCCTCCTGCTGAGTGCCCCCCAGCAAGCAGCTTGCTATGGGGCAGCCGAGCTGCTGCTCTGTGTGTCCATTCAGACATTGAGCCGCAGATACGGCCTCACCCCCTCGCTCTCATTGGCTCACTAACTTTGACAGCAGTGGGAGCCAATGGCGCCTGCTGCGGTCTCAGCCAATGAGGAGGGAGACTCCCTGTACTTCGTGGCTCTCGTGCAACATCACTCAATTGACATGGGGCTCAAGTAAGTATTAGTGGGAGCGGGGTCTGCACACAGATTTTTTTTTTTTTTTTTTTTTTTTTTATCTTAATGCATAGCATGCATTAAGATAAAAAAAAACTTCTGCCTTTAGAACCCCTTTAAAGCGGAACTTCAGTCCATATTTTTTAATCTTTCCATCTATTAAATCTTCTCCCGTTTGTTGTTTTAACTTTTGGATAGTAAAACTTTTTTTTTTGACAGTAAGTACCTTTTATACAGCCCACTTCCTGTTTCTTGTCTGGTAAAAAGCCTAGGCTTATGACATCATGCACAGCACACACACACACACACACACACTCTTGTGAGAGTATGCTAGGAAGGGAGGGGGGATGAGTTTTAAAAGGGCCAATGAGAGCTGGAGGTGTTCCTCTGTCTGTAAATCCAGGAAGTGAACAGGCAGCATCTTCAGCTGCCCACAGTTAAAATGGTTGCAGCCAGACTCAGTGGAGGAAGATTTCTGCAGCATATTTGGCAAGTACAGATTTACAGTATATATACAATAATATGCAAAGTGGTTGGAGGGAAGCTTCAGAATGGCAAATATGTTTTTATTACAAATTATGTCAGCAGACTGCAGTTCCTCTTTAAGGTATATTTAGCATTTAAAGCATAGGCGTAGTTCACATCTGTGCACTGCGGAAACATGCATCTTCCCGCAGCGCATGAAAATACGTGTTTTGTTCTCTTCTGTTCGTGCTCTGCAGTGCCATTCGATCCAAACATTCAGTGCAGTGCACTACAATGCATGAAAACTTATTACCATAAGTTGTGGTGCTGTGTTTATATAAAAAAGTTGCATTGACTTCTTTGGTGTGATTTGTTGCAACCAGCATTACCGTGCAGAACAACACTAATCAATATGTGTTACATGTCAGATTTGATTCTTCTGCACTGCTGTAGTGCAGATGTAACCTATGTTGTATATTTTTAATATATCTAAAACAGTCTTATCTTGCATTATATCTAGGTCAGACATAGACATTGTCTTTTTTTTTTTTTTGCTTTGCTTTGCTTTGCTTTTTCAGCAGTTTTAAGTGTGAAACTGAGGAAGTTCAAATGGATGTAAACCCGCACATATACCCAGTGAAGTGAACAGCCTCAGATGATGCACAGGAATGAAACAAGTCTCCCTGCATAAGTTTTACATGTATATACTGCTTAGAAAGTGCACATCCTGTTAGAATTTTCTCTTCCTGATTCACCTGTGTGTGTAGATTCTTGCCATACACTGAGGCAGCTGTTTGGTGGAAAGGCACACACCCCCTCCCCACATAGGCAGAAAAAAGGAAGAAAAACTGCAGAGCTGTGCTGTGAATAGACCAGCTCTTTGCTAATCTAGTTATAGCACCCACCCTGACACAAGTTTTAACCTGGTTTTATCACAGTTGACAGAGAACTTGTCAGAAGTCATCATGCTGATAACAGAAGAATGGAGCAGGAGAAAGCCACAGGACTGAGCCTGGGTTCACATACATGCGTACACAGACATTGCATGTGATTCGCACCCACATTGCCGTGCCAATCACATGTGATGTCTGTGCAAAGCGAGTTCAACCAAACAGTTTGTATGGCTGAACACTCATTGGATTTTTACCAAACTGGTGCAGGGACCTTCCCCCCCCCCCCCCCCCCGCTCGAATTGGATTGCATGGGTTTAAACACCAATGCGATCAAATTCCAGCGCGGGAAAAAAAAAAATCCTGTCCGAATCCACAGTTCGCACTGCGATCTGTGAACCGATCTGGTGGTGTCATTAACTTTTGTATTAACAGCCGCAGTGGTTCGCAGAGGGCAGTGTGAACTTCCTGTGGGGGAAATGCAATGCGGGAACCCACACTGGAATTGCACTGGTTTCCGCATCGCAAGAATGTTAACCCAGGCTTAGGGATTTTAAGAAGAGAGCTAGGAAAACACTGCAGATATAGGTGCCCAGTTAAAATTTCATGAATGGGGTTTACAGACTTGACTGTATTAAAGCACTCCTTTACCTTGCTATATTGCCCTTCTAAACCATAGCTGATCATCTGATTCTCTTCATTATCCTGATCAAATTTGTTTACTGTTCTATTCCAGGCCTATATAGAATTGTCTTGCTATTTATTGCAAAATGGAGAGTGAGTTTTTGCCACTTCTGTCTGCTTCTTTGCAACTGGCACCTTTTTTTTTTATATCAACACCAAAGTTCCAGTGTGATTACACTCACCCCTTGATACAGTGGTGTAGGTTAGATTTTGGTATTTCCTCACCATGCTTGTTGAGAAATGAGCTGCTTTCTTGTGAAGAAATCTTGATTAACATCCAGCCTATGAAGATTTTTTTTGGTAGTTTGATTTTGGAACACTGTCACTATCTGGATTTTTTTTTTATTTTTTTTTTTTTTTTTTTTTTTTTTTTTTTTTTTTAGCTTTCTTGTTTGTTTTGTATAAACGGTCAAAAACAACCATGTGTGGTTAAAAAATAGTCTTGGGCTGTTTCCACATCAAATGTTTCTATGTTCAAGCAAAAGTTGAGTCACAAGTCATGTGTGTGTGTGTGAGTGTATAATATTATATATATATATATATATATATATATGTGTGTGTGATTGCACTTATTATTATTATTATTATTATTATTATTATTATTATAGTATCTTGCCACAAGTTCTGAATACTTTACAGTATACTGTGTTAATATAAATGAAATTAATTGTTTAACCGAGAAACAAATTCAGATGTGTTTGACTTCATGTCAAGGCTGTTGATAGTAAAATAAATGCGACATGATGCTCCCTCGTGCAAATGTATTGAGGTGCAGCAACCCTAACTTTTTTTTTTTTTTTTTTGTGTGCTTTAAGCAGGCCATACACGGTCGAATTTCGAAAAAAAATTTCTTTACAAAATCAGAATGTTCGTTTTTTTTGTGATCCGATGATGCCACCATTGATTTTCGAAATTCGGCCGACCAAGCCTTCAATTTCACCTCATGTTGCTACTGAAAAGAATTTTCTTGGCTGGGAATCTTCTTTTCTCTCCGTAAATTTTCTTTTCTTATTACATTTCTCGCACGATTCTCCCATCATTGATTAGAAAATCGTTTGTTTTTCGGAAAATTTCCAACATGTCCGATTCCTCAAATTCGATTGCCGCACGAAAATCGGCCGTTGTTGCAGCCCACTAATGATGCGAAATTCATACGAAAATTCTTTCATACGATTTTCGAAAGAAAATTCTTACGAAATTCGAACCGTGTATGGCCGGCATTAGAGTAGGCAGTTTATTGTTATTGTTTTCTGCATAGTTTGTATGTATTACGGAGATGTCTGTGGGCGCTTCACCTCATGCTGCCTCTCTTTAGGTGCCCACAGACATATGATCATTTGATATTTGGGATTTCTGTGGGCACCTCGCCACTGGCTGGCTTTCTCGAGTTGCCCACAGATCTGCATAGTTTGTTTATAGTCTATGCTTTTGTCTACTTTCTTTGAGACATTTGACTTCCTGCCATGCTCCACACATGCTTGTATTTTTATTGGCATGTAACTAAACTGGACCTCACTTAAATCTCCTGGACTAAAGAATGTCTTAATTTACTTTTTGTTTTTAACGAGATTCCTGCTGGGCACTTTGCGAATGGTTACCATGAGTTAAAGTTGACTTCATGGCACTAGACAGATGTGTCAAACAATATGTATAGGTGTACTTTTCTCCCATTCAAATGAGAGTTGCAGCACTTCTTCCGTCACTGCATGGCTAAGGTGCCGACACCTACTACTGTACAGAGAAACACGCTTGTTGGACAAACCCTTGTGAGGCAGTGATTTTCATACACACCCAGATTGGTCTCAATATTAAAGTAAACGTTCCGTGAAATTTGAGGCCATCCTTTCTGACTTCTTTCAGAAAATGCTGGTTTCTTGGCTGTTTGTGCTCCTTTTTAACCTTAGTTCTTTCAAAATCCTTGACCTGAAACATGTATGCAGATCATGAAGTCATAGAAAAATTAAGAATCCTTATCTGCATACTTGTTACAGGTCAGTATTTGAGGCAATGGGTTAGCATGGCAGCCAGGCAGCGATCATTTTCAGGTGAGTGCAAATATAGCATCCTCCATCCTTTTTCCTAATGACAAGTTCTTTTAATTGTGGTCCGTATTCATATTGTGTATTTGCTGTGTGTTAATTATGATTTTAGTATTGATATTCCCATCACATGCTTTCCTGGATAAGGCTTCAGGAGTAACGGGTGCTGCAGCAAGAACCAGCTGGAACTGGAGACTTTTAAGAGCTGTAGGATAGGAGCTATTTGGTGTGTGGGTGTTGTGTGTGTGTTTTTTTTATGTATTCGATTTCTTTTATTTTAGCACTCTGTGAAACTGTGATTCCTAACACCAAATAGGATGTTCATTCAGAATAAAAGGAGTTTGTAGCTAATTTTACTTTTTTATTGTACTCACCAATTTCTCTTTCTGTTTTTACTTTTTAGGCAGCCGATGAGCCTGCCTACCTAACAGTGGGAACTGATGTCAGTGCTAAATACCGGGGTGCCTTCTGTGAGGCAAAGATTAAAACTGTGAAACGCCTGGTAAAAGTCAAGGTATGTTGCTCCATAAAATAAAAATGCTTATTATTTACTGTTTTTAATGGCTCATGGATTACTTTGCCTGTCTTATTCCAAGTTTTCATGAATTCTATGCATGCCTAAATGCGCATCAATTTTGTTAAAAAAAAAAAAAAAACTGTGAAAAAAAACTAAAATGTGTTTTTCTTTGTTTTCTGTTATAAAATTTTGCAAATAATCTTTCTTCATAAATTTAGGCCAAACTGTTCTGCTACATTTCTTTGGTGAAAATAACCCCAAGCAATGTATATTATTTAGACTAGGAAAGTTTTATAGAGTCTAAATATCTATATATTTCATAGAGTATATATCTAAAAAATTGATTAATCCCGATGTACTGACAGATCTAATTTCTTAAGGCCCAAAAATAACAGGACAGTACAAATATTCCCAAACGGCTGCTTTTTGTAAAGTAGACAGCCCAATGTATTTAGTAAGAGACATGGCAATTTTTTGGAAGTTGTGTGTGGTGTTTTTTTTTTTTTTTTTTTTTTTTTTTTTTTTGTCGTAATTTTTGTAAACTAACTTTAAGTTTACGTTTGAAAAAAAATTAGCATTTCACATTTCTTTAAAATGTTTTACGTACTGTCACTAGTGCAGTGCAGCAGCATGATATAACTGGTGTGGCAGTGATCAGGGACAGATTGGTGACAGTATATTAAAAATATTTTTTTTATGACTATTTTTTATTTCTTTTTTTCAATTCTTTACATACAGTGATCAGAGCCATGCAGTGTTACACAGGAACACTGTACTATTCTGTGGAGATGATCAGGACTTTTATTTATTTATTTTTTTCTACACTGATGCATTTTACATTTTTATTTTTATTTTATTTTTTCTAAATAAAAACTGCTCATTCTGTGTTTACTATTGTGATTAGCTGTCACATGGTACAGATGGGCTGTTATTGGCCTTGTCTGTGCCATGTGATGAGTAACCAATTGGAGATCATCACAGTAGTATACAATGAAAGGCATGTAACAAAGCCTTTCATTGTGTACTGTCATGCAATTTGTCACAGCGATCTCATGGTGCTGGCAAAGAGATTTGTCCACGGATGGTGCCGGAGCTCAGCCCAATCCTGGAAAGATGTCGTATGACGTCCTCTCAGAACTACCGTGCTCCCGCCTTGCTTTCATTTTACAATAGGCCAGGTGGGAAAGGGTTAAACTTTAGCTGTGGAGATAAAATGATTTCTGCAACATTTTTCAGTTGATGGAGGTAATTGAGTGTCGCTTTTAAATTGCAAGCTGCGTGCGAAAATTAGTGAAATGTTTTGTTATTGTTGACATAAAATATCAGAATTCTTTTGTCCCTGTATTTGGGTTTTGGAGGCCAATTAGATAATTGGGTTTCTAGGGTCTGTCTGAGCAAACTGGTATAATGGGATTTTTAAAAGATGCTGGATATGATGGAGCCCAGTGGAGAGATCTGTACATCTGCCTCGGAGCTATGAGTGGATCTCGCTGTATTTCCCAAACATCGCTTCTGTGTGAACTGATATTTTCTTTAAGGCTGAACTCCAGGCAAATAACTACACAGATGAAAGACATATAGGGCAACTGTTTGAACTGCTGAAAGATTTGTATTTCTGCTCAGCCTTTTGTCTGACATGGCAGAAGACTGTAATATTTACAGGTCTTGTTCCTCCCCCAGCCTGTGATTGGACAATGAAAGGAGAAGCAACAGACTGAGCTCATCTGTCAATCTGTTTTATTATTATCATGCTCCTTGTTGGCATGTGAGCACTGCAGCACAACTGATTTGACACCTTGTGCTGAGTCTCCCTTTTCCAGTCTAAGCTCTGCTGTACAGATTCTGCAAGAGTATGATACCATGTCAAATAAAGGGTCTTGCAGTTAAATACATTTTTAATTTTTTTTTTTTTTTAATGATTTATTTCTATCTTTTATCCCTTCTTGTAGTTCAGCTTTAAATACAAATGAATGCAACTTTGTTTTTTTTTGTTTTTTTCTTTTTAGAGCAAGTTGTTGTGTGACCCTGACCAATTGATTGTTGAAGGTTATTGTACTTTCGACATTGCTCTTTACCTTAATATAAAAAAAAGTCCCATCAATAGTTGTTTAAACCTGCCATAGCTGCAGATAGTTTGTTCTCTCTCTCCCATACTAAAGTGGTTGTAAACCCTGCTGCACCACTTGTACCTACAGGTAAGCCTATAATAAGGCTTACCTATAGATACTGTAAATATTTCCTAAACCTGCACGGTTTAGGAGATATTTACCCTATACACTTGCACCAACGTCATCGGCGCATGCGCCCTGAAGAAACGGCCTGCTCATGCATTTCTTCAGGGCTGGTGTCGTGACTTGCTGTGGCCAATCGCAGCGCCTGAGCCTACAAACCCGGAAACAACTCCGGGAGACGTTGCCGGTCACAGCAGTGTACGGGGACCACTGCAACAGCTTCGATCTAAGGTAAGTATTTCATAATGAGCTAGTGTGTGAGGCATACTAGCTCATTATGTCTTTTTTTTTTTTCTTACAGGGGTTTTATTTATTTTTTTCTCGGTTTACAACCACTTTAAGTAAGCCATTTATTTTAGACGTTTTGTGGTCTGTACTTCTCCAGGTGCTTGGGCTTGGCTTACTTTTTTATCATCCTGCTTATGTTTAACAGGGACTCGTGGGATCTGTAGTTCTGCATTAGCTGGGGAGACATTAATCAAATGACCTACATGTCAGATAATTAGAGAAAATGTCAGATGAAGTATATAATGTATGTCTACTGATACAAGGCCATTTAGTCTAGTGTACTTTTTAATTTTTAGAGTTCAGGTTGTTTGTGATCTAAATAGAATTAATGAGTATAATGTTCCTACAGTATATCTAGAGCAAGGAAGGTTAAAACCCTTGTAAGATATTATTAATTATTATTATTTATTATTATATTTATATATATATTTTTTTTTTTTTTTTTTTCTTGGAAATATTTCCCTTCACCTCCTATTTAATGGGCAATAAGAATACCTTCAAAGTGAGACTGACTCTCTTTTAGGCGGTTGTCACTGCAACAGATGTACCATTTGAAAAATTTCCCCTCTAATCTTGTTGTCATGACAGTTTAAAATTATGGCTTTGGGTTGATAACCCTTTCTTACTGCATTCAAAGCAAAAAAAGAAAAGTTTTTTGGTTTTTGATCATTGTTAAAGATGAAGGTGCCTCTGTGTAGCAGCTTGCCAATTTAAAGGGATTTCTAAAGGCATAGACAAAGGCTGAATTTTTTTTTTTTTTTTTTTCTACAACTTGTTATACTTACCTGCTTTGTCCAGTAGTATTGCACAAAGTGGCCATGAGCTTTCTCTTCTGGGGTCCCCTGCTGGTCCTCTAGGCCCTCTTTCTTGGAACACCACCATAGGAAGCTGCGTTCTATGAGTGCACCTGTGGGCTCGCTTCTGAACTAGTCTGTGTGCATCTATTGACACACTACGCAGCTTGACCCCTGCACCCCCACACCCAATGCAGGTAATGCATTAAGGTAAAAAAAAACACCTTTAAGTGTTTGGTCAGCTAGCATTTCTCTTAAGTCAGTACCATTAGCAGATGGGTTAAATTGCCAATACCCCGTTGGCTCACTTTTTTTTTTCTTTGCACAAATAAAGATATTTGTGAACATCAGCTATTTATAGTGGGACGTGTTCATACAAATTTTTTTTGAATAAGTGCATTGACAGCAGTGGACACCTGATTCATACAAGAATAGACCAGAATGTATTATGCCAACAGATCATAACCACTCTAACTAGCTGTCACCCATAAAGCAGAAGTATAATCCGTCATAGACTCGCCATCACTTGAGACAATTGGGCCTTGGGCTTACCTACAGTCCCATATAAATTATTGGCAATGTTTGGAAGTGTTTTCACCACATTCAGAGATTTACAGTAAAGGAAACTTTTTCTATTTCAAAACCTTCAAATGCTTTATGCTTTTCCATTTCTTAAAACATTTTTAGTTTACCTACATGGTCATTAAAGTGCATGTGTCTCATTTAATTGTCTCTACATTCTTTTTATTAGGTTACCTTGAAACAAGATCACTCTATCCAGCTAGTTCAGGATGACCAGGTTAAAGGTCCCTTACGGGTATGTATTTTTTCTTTTGATCTCCTTAAAGGATTAGTTTACCTTTTGTAACATGTTACAGATGCACCAGCTCCCGCACCCCCCAGATCCCCTGCATGCTGTCACATTTTTTTAAGTGGCAATGTGCGTTTCTGTTCCCCCCCCCCCCCCCCCCCCCCCGGTTGCATAATTTATTCGCAGTGTTCTGTAAATGTGAAAACTTCAACTACCGGCAGCTTTTGCGGCTGTCGGCTTGTAGTGCTCAATTACCTAACATGGTGCTGTTGAGCGTTCTAGTAGTTAATTGATTCTTCCTGTCAGTGTGGTACTGGCTGCCTGTACAAGGTACGAGCAGACAGCTTTTACCAACAGTCTGTGGGAGTCCTGCATGGAACCTGCGGTTTGCTTATTGCAGGTGAAATGCTTTCCAGACTCATACGAACAAACTACTACAGGTAGTAAAATGTATGCATTTACTATTATTATTTTTTTGTAGGAGCCTGGAAAGCATTGCACCCGCAATATTATTTTATTTAAGTGAACTTATCCTTTTAATTATAAACTCATTAATCACAAAGCTCTGTATTCCTGCAGAAACTAGATAGTCAGTGCCCATAAAAGAAAATGAATCTGGTATGTAACTTTTTTTTATTTTTTTTTATTTTTTTTTATTTTTTTTTATTTTTTTTTATTTTTTTTTATTTTTTTTTATTTTTTTTTATTTTTTAGGCTTTGCTATGGTGGCTTATTGAAACAGGTTGTGAGCTGCAAGTGCTCTACTGGGAGATAATTGCCTGAAATGGCATGGGATTGTTTTCTAGGGCTACGCTTATCCATACTGTTGATAACATCCCACCCTGGCATTATTTCACCTTCCCTGTGTATAGAAGAAAAAAAATTGCTGCGCTCACTTTCCTCAGCATGTCACAAACAAAGCAAGTGTGCTCCCAGAATTAAGGAGGACCTCTACTGTAAAAGATGTGCCACCTAAAAAAAAAAAAAAAAAAAAAAAAAAAAGGAAAAAAGAAAAAAAGCAGAGGACCAAGGAGGTGCATTTTGATTTATACACCAGTTATGCCAGGGATCCTCAATTCTCCAGCTGTTGCGGAACTACACATCCCATGAGGTATTGTAAAACTCTAACATTCACAGACATGACGGGATTTGTAGTTCCTGAACAACTGGAGGGCCGTAATTTGAAGACCCCTGAGGTATGCTTTGTCTGAGCCACCCCCATCAATGCATCACTGTGATTTCCACTCACTCCAACTGCAAAACGTGAAACTTCTCTGTTTCTGTAAACTCTCATACTGGGTTTATGCTTTATACATTTGTTATGGTGGGATGATAATAGGCAAAGCCAGGGATCTTGCACCAGGACATGTACAGACATCTAAACCATTCAAACAGAACAATTTAAAGATCGGCTAATTTGCATATCTGCCAAAATTTTTAGTTGTTTGCTAATGCTGAACTCTAGGGAAAATCCAAAGTATCCCTTGCTGTGGGGCTCCTCCCACACTGCAAGAGTTAAATGCTCCCTTTTGTCTAGGTGAACATTTTCAGAAGTTTTACTTAACTTCTCCTACGCTACCCTTTGCAGCTGGTGCTCTCCTCTTCTGTGACACTTCCAGTTATGGGGAGGACCTCAGTGACCTCACTTGCATGCAAGGCTGCTAGTTCTGCATTGTACACGGTGATGTCAGAGTGCCTGCAACCCATAGAGCGGCGAAGAGAAGCAGCTTTGGGTGACTGGTTGTACAGCTGGGAGGAAGTCTATGGGAGCAAAGGGACAAGGTAGGTAAAGCTACTTTTGAATGATCCCCTGGACAAACAAAATAAGCATTTAACTTTAAGGTAAAGTGCACTTGTGATAATACAGGTAAATATATGCCCTGGCAGAACTGCTGGTGGACAACAGAACCTAGAAGGGTAAGTACACTTACCCTTAAAAGCTTGATAAATGAGGCCCATTGTGATTCTGACAGTTTCGAAAGTCTGCCATGTTAATGTGAACTTCTCTGTATATAGGTTGGAGCTACAGTGGAAATGAGAGCACCTGATGGATCTCCGCAGGAAGCAACTATAAGTAAGCTGACAGATGCCAGCTGGTACACTGTTGGTGAGTATCATTGCTATGTTGAATATCTGAAAAGCCAGACTGGTGCTCTGTTTTACAGAAACATCATTGCGCTGTACTAAAATTTCATAATGTGCTTCGAAGATCACAAAATCAGTGTGCTCAGTTTATCTTATAATGACTCAGGTTTTTATTACACTAGTTTGAAAAATATGTGAGCTGCATCCTGAACATTTTCACAAAAATAAAATGATTACATCCGTTTAGGGAATAGGAGGAATGTGCCAACAAAACTTCAAGCTAGGCCCTGATGTAAAAACTGTTGATTTTTGCTTCTTGAACTTTTATTTTTTCCACCCCAATCTGACATTTAGCATAGGTGTGCCAACATATTGGTGTACATTATCCTGGATTCATTCTGCAGACTAAGCCCCCATTCACACCGGTGCCACTTGACTCTTCCAAATCGCATGACAAGTCGCACCCCAGTGCCAGAAATGGAGCTGTTCATATCGCTATGACTCGTGTTGCAGCGATTATGAAAAAAAGTTCCCGCTTTTACCGATTTCATTGCGAGTTGCTTAGACTTCTGTTAAATTAAGTCACAAATCGCACTGATGTTTGGTTTTGAAATCGTGCTGGTGTGAACCAGGGCTAATAATGAATTTGGGCTATGGTCAGATCTCTAAAAAGGAAAAAAAAACCTGCACCTTTTTTGGCGCAACTTGCAAGATGCTAAAGAAGCCTTAATGTAACGGCTTCTGTGTGATTTACTGGGTGTATTTTCATAATACATATTCGTTGTTTACCTTTATCTGTACGGGGGTCAGTGTGCAGTAATGTAGGCAGCTTGTTTTAACTGTTATAGGGTCCGTTTACATGAGAGATTGGCAGTTTTCTGCACTAGAAAAATGCCAGTCTCCATAGTGGCATGCTGGGCCTGTTTACATTCTAATACAGGGAGCAGATGTGGAGTGTTGTGGTCTTGCAAGCTGTAAGATATATGAATTTTTCTTCACCACAGCTCTCAAACCTTGTGTTTTTTTTTTTTTTTTTTTTTGTTTTTTTTTTGCACTGCAGCTTAGTTGCGCTGCATAGAAATTAATGAGTTAAATGACGTTTCAAAAAAAGTTAAAAAGAAAACCGGTAAATGGTGCCCCTTCAAACAGTGACACCTTCTGAAGCACATCCAGCATGAACGCCAACCTGCTCAGATAAATAAGTCCTTAACATATCATACTGTTTTGCAGTGTTTGATGATGGCGATGAAAGGACATTAAGACGGACATCTTTATGTTTGAAGGGGGAGAGGCACTTTGCAGAGAGTGAGGTAATAATAATGACATTCTTTTCTTCTGCTTAATTAGTTAATATGTATGTTACTCCACAAAGTAAGATTTAATAAAAAAAAGTGTTTTTTTGTTTTTTTTTTTCAATCTAGCTTTTTCATTTTTTTATTCTATCTCCTTTAAAAACCCTGCTGATCCTGCCAGTTCCCCTGGGTCCCTGCTTCAAATTGACCTTGGCATGCACAGAGTGCAGGACAGCGTGCTGACGCATGGTGTGCCTGTATCGCCCATGGTCAGTTGTGGGGCCACGCCCCTCCAAGCTACCATTAGTTTAGTAAGGGGGTAGGTGTGCCTACATCACACACAGTGGGTGAGCAAGATTACTGACACTGTGGGTGAATGGGCTAATCTGTCATCTAGTGGAGTTACTTCCTGTCTGTGTGTACCAGTTTTAGCTTTGACAGTGATGCTCGAACACACACAGACAGGGAAGTCACTTCTCCTCTGTGTGTATGTCCAATGTTAGTCCCCCATCTCTAATCCCCACCCACCTGCCTGTCTGAGTGTTCCATAGACAGGAGACTTTTCCACTGTGTCTGCCACTTCTAAACAGACACGTGCCCCCCTCCTCCCCATGCTACAGTTAAGAGGCCCTGGAGAGGCTTTGACGCATGCCTGTCACAATACAAGTATAAAAAAAATGTAAATAATAAAAATAAAATAAAGGTGTTTTGAGACATGTACTTCTATATGCTGTAATACAATGCCCTTTTGAAGCAGTGTGTTCACAAATAATTTTAATGGAAAAGTTTGACATTTCTGCATCTCTGTTGAATAGACTTTAGACCAGCTTCCGCTAACCAATCCTGAACATTTTGGCACTCCGGTCATTGGGAAGAAATCTAACAGGGGAAGACGTTCATCCCTTCCAGTGTGAGTTTAATCAGATTTGTCTGTCATTCTGTACTGTTTGGGTAGACAAGTAGGCATTGCGTAATACTACAGTCACATGCGTCTTTTTACCTGTCAGTCTGACCAGTAAAAGAGGTACATACTGGTACATCAATCTCATCTGTAGCAAGTTAAGGTTTGAACTTTCTGAGGGTGTTCTAATTGTTTCTCTCCCTTTCTGTCCTGGTGGCAACCAAACCCTTGTATGGGACAAGTAGGTGGTTAGATTTCGCCAATGGAGTCACCACCAGAAATCTCAATCTTAAAGCAGCAGTTTTACACCCAAAACAAAAAAATGTGCTCCCACTATGCTGTGTGAATAGGCTCTGAAAGTGAAATTTGTATGTTTTTACACCCTCCCCCCTCCCTGAGCTGGATTACAAGAACATTGACTTTTGAATGTCTTCCTCCTGTGTATTTATATAAAGCTGGACATATACTATGCAATCGGATTGTACCATCTCTGTACAATTTCCTTTAGTTTTTCCAAAGCTAAGTAATTGGAGGACCCATCTGAAAAATGTATTCAATTTGTATAAAATCAGGCAGGCCCTTGTACTATATAGTTGATGGTAGATCTAAAGGAGATTGTACAGTGTATGGCCATCCTAAAGGAAGAAGTAGGAAAGTGGGTGGGAAAAAGTGCGGTATAGTAATGAGGGAGGTGCGGTCCACAGAAAAAAAATGCACCCATGGTGATGCAGTAAGGCAGTTCATGATGGGATTTGAAGTTTCCTGGATGATCATATGATACAGGAAATGATGGGCATAGTAAAAATTAAAAAAAAAAAAAAAAGTTTAACTGAGAGGTGCAGATTCAAAGCTGCCATGGAGTAGGAAAGTGACATATAAGCACATTGGAGTGGCTTGGCCAGAAACTACATTAGAAAAGGCTTCTATTTATTATGAAGAGGGAATTTGTTCCTGAAAGGTGAACTTGGCCTTTTAAGTGTTCTCTGCTGAAAGGATTCTGTCTTATCGTGGTGCCGTCACTGCAATTTTCATGACTCGTTGCAAATTTTGCTTGTGTGCGTAATGGTTCTGAAAGGTAAAATGACACAGTAATATAATCCCTGATGCACCAGCTAATAATACGTGTGTTTTAAAAAAAAAAATTTCCCCCAAGAGACCAAGACATTCCAGTCCACTGCACTGTTTGCATGGTGTCAGCTACTGTTTAATTACACTGTTACCATGACAATTATTCCCTTGTCTACTGAAGCCCCATTACATTCCATGTAATTATAGATTGTTGCCATTTATCTTTTTTTGGGGGGGGGGGGGATTTGACTCTTGTGGCACATTTTTCTTTTCTATGTTCTCTGTAATTTGTGTCTGTATAATTTAATTTCTTTATGCTTTCAAATGCCTTTTCACTTATTTTAGGAAGTATCATGTAAAGTGTATCTATAGCCAAAAGCCCTGTCAGGTTTTGCTGCCATCTGAAGCTTTGTTAGAGATTTCCCCTTGCTTTCTGTTCTGGTGACACAGGTTTGCCAAACAGGAAGTGAAGGAAAGTCTGCAACACGGTAATGGACAACAATAAAAAAAAAGTTGACAAAAGGTTCCAACACCCCACACCACTTAAAAACAGAAACATAATCTGTATGTGTTGCTGTTGGAGAGTTGTGTTTTTTTTTTGTTTGTTTTTTCTCACTGTCTGCTGAAACGTTTGTCAGAACAGGAAGTGAGGGGAAATTTCTTTAACCCTGTATAGCAATCTAATTCTAATCCTTAACCACTCATAGTGGAGTTCAACCCACATGTTATATTTTGCGGGTTTTAAAAAAAAAACAAATGCTGGAACTCCGCTTCAATTCAAAACAATAACAAAATGGCTAAATAAAAACAATTTAAAGCTAAATTCTAAACAACTATTTTTTTTATTTTTATTTTTAATTGGGGCCTTAGTTACCTACCAGTAATGTACCTCAATTAAAATGTTCCCCACCTGTGTCCGCTGCTTCTCGTTACTTACATGGAACCTCTGATAGTTCTCTATTCAGGAAACATCTTGTATTCTTTTCAAAGTCTACAAAGCGTTTTGTGAATGAATAGGTGGTGTATGGATGTCTCCCCTTGTCCAATAACAAAAAATATTAAATATTTCCTAAATAACGGAGCTACAAATCAAGCTCACTGCTGTTTGCCATGTTTTAGCAAGCTTTTTTACCTTTTTTGTCTCTTTTATACCTCTAGCCCCGATTGTCAGTTTCTCTGCCAGGACTTCAACAATGACATCGCCATCAGACGCTGCAAATGTGTAACATTTTTCAAAATAAAAGCAGCAGCCACCAGTAAGGTGCACATCGTTAGAGGTACCTTTCTGGTACCTAGCTAATGCCCCAAGTTTTTCCACACTTAAAGTGGAACTTTAGTCAGAAAATTAAGTCCTGCTAGATCTTTTTAGGCTGGCCCCTTTTCCATGTATAGCTTTGTAAAACTTTAAGCCTGGGTTCATACATATGCGAACGCAGACATTGCATGTGATTCGCACCCACCATGCTGTGCCGATCACATGCGATGTCTGTGCAATGGGCGTTCAGCCATACAGTTGTATGGCTGAACTCGTATTGGATTCTCACAAAAAGGGCAAGAACCTGTTTACACCCATGCGATTTGATTCCTGTATGAATTCACAGTTCACACTGCGATCTGTGAACCGATCTGGGGGGTGTCATTATCTTTTTATTGGGCAGTGTCAACTGCCTGCAGGGGAGATGTGATGCGGGAACTGGCACTGGAATCACGCTGGTTCCTGCATGGCATATGTTTGAACCCAGGCTAAAACTAAATGCCTTTAGTGTTTAAAATCCAGGAATACACTGTCTCACCCTGCTCTGCACATGCTCAGTTGCTTTCTTTTTTTAGGCACTGCCGAGTTTGTAGAGGGTGATCTGCTGACATCCTTAAAGCAGAATTAAACCCTCCAAGCCTTTACAGCCAAGGAAGTTGCTTCTGCTTGATCTGCAAATGCCATGGTGCTGGACATGTGACCAGTTAAGACACCAGCCATTTGATGGTTTGACAGTTTGGTTGAGGACACAAACAAATTTGACAGTTGACAATCCCGGCATTCCAAGAATGTGACTTGTTTTAAAACCGTTAAATCGATGCGTTTCGTCTCGCAGACACATTTACTGCTGTTCAGGGGCTCTGGACTTTAGCAAAATGGCAGCCTCCGGCAAGAAGAAACTGGAGCAATGCTGGAGGCAATTTACAGCACACACTATTTTTGGTAGCATTAATGTGCAATGTATGTTTCTTGCTAAAGAACATTATTTTTTATCAAGTTGTTATGGGTAAATTTCAGCTTTAACTTTAAGACTTCTTGCTGGTATGCTATAACATTGTTAATCGTTCACGTTTGCCTCTAATGTATTGTTTGGTTTTGTAGGCTGTCTAATCAAATGTCAAATTTTCCTAAAGAAATACTGCTCAGTTTGCTTTATTAGTGTCTATGCAGTGCAAAGTAACAGGTTCACTTTAATGTTCGCCATCCTCTCCAGTTGCACATACTCCTGCTTTACTCCCCACTCTGCTCCAATGGAAGAAGATATGTCAGCCCAGTGTAAGTTCAGCGTTATTGCAGCCAGTGTTTATGCAGGGCTAAGGACTCTCCCCCCAAGACTACTACTAGAATGGTTGTATGCTCCCCTATCTTTGGTAATACGGTGTATTTATCTCACTTCCGACAGCTGAAAAGGGCAGTGGTGGAGTGAACAATGCAGAGAATGTGCTGCTCGGGCTTGTATACAGGAACTGCAGATTACTTTTTTGCCTATTGTAAGGGAAGTGGGTCAACATGTTAAATTTTATGTTAATATAATATACTTTTTAAATTGATTGAAATTCTCCAAGGATGTTTTCTTCCCAAAAAAAGTAAATGTTTGGTAAATATTCCATTGACGTAATTTTAAAATGCACAGTAGAAATGCATATCTATCTGCCCTCATGTTGTAAAGCACTGTTGGCGCTATATAAATCCTGCATAATAATAACATCTGTAAGTGGTCTTGCCTGCTGAAATATCATGCACATACTGCCATAATGCACAGCCAGGAAACTGACATGCTCATGTTTTAAAAAAAAAATTTCTGGTTCACTTGCCTACTTAAAGAGGTTATTCATGGGGCATAGATGTTTGAATGAGGCTGACTTAGCAGAATTTTTTGGCAGGTAAAACTCTTAATTAATCAACTTTTTAAAATGAATGTAAACCCTCTCCTATACCCAATGAGGGGAGCAACCTCAGATGATACACAGGGATGAAACAAATCTCCCTACATAAATTTTACATGTATATCTGCTGTCTTCAGCTTGCTATATTCTTTAGAATTTGTACTTCCTCATTTAGCAATAGGAATGTTGTCTTGGCATACTCTGTGTAACAGCTGATTGGAGGAAAGTCACACCTCCCCCTCCACATAGGCAAAAGAACGAAGATACCTTCAGAGCTGTGCTGTGATAAGACAAGCTCTCTGCTAATTTATTTATAGCACACTCCGACACACATTTCAGGCTGGTTTTATCTCCTGTCTCTGAGAACTTATCAGAAGTTATCATGCTGATAAGAGGAACAAAATGGCAGAAAGACACCGGACTCAGGGCTTTAGAGAAAGATAAGTAAACACTACAGATATATGTGTTGAGGTCAAATGTCATGAATCGGGTTTACATCCACTTTAACTTATGTAGTTGCTGTGTTGATCTGCTTTAATGCAAGTGAGAAAGCCTCAACTGAGATAGTTTAACACCCAGATGTCATAGCTTCCCAGACCTGCAATTTAATGCTTCTGTTCTCATGCCTCCTCATAGGACGGAAGACGAGAAAGAAGACAGCAGCAGTGAAGAGGAAGACGATGATGTGAAACGCATTGGAGATGAATTACTGGGCAAAATAGTAAATGTCAACTGCAGCTTGACGAATGAGTGTTACCCTGCTGTGGTAAGTAACAGTATCCATTTCTGCTCCTCATCAGGCAATAGTGCTTTACATCACATGTATTGCACAGGTTTTTTAATGAATAGGTAAGGTTTTAGTTATTGGCTATCAGAATTAAACTGTATTCTGCAGTGATGGCTATATAACAGGGAAACATCGGTAAACTGTCATGTGTTGGTTCCTAAGTATTTATTTTTATTTCAAAGCTTTCTTGCAGGCATATATTCAGATAAACATGACAGAGAAAATATGATTGTACTCGTTTTCTGTCCAGTGAGAAATTCTTAAATAAAAAAAGATACAACTTTCAATAATTATGTTTATTATTTTCCCCAGATGGTTTTAGAATTGTTACACAAGGGCTTTTTTTTTTTTTTTTTTTTTTTTTTAAGTGGACCTCTAACCTAAACCTTTTTAGTTTTGAGTAAAGAGGGGAAGGGTTTGAACATCTGTGTGCTTTTATGGCTGCCTGTTCTTCCATTAAGGAAGTTTTCACTTACTTCAGTCTTGCATACACAATACATTGTCACACCAGAAGAGGAAAGGGAAATCTTCAAAAGGTAACTTACTCTGTTCTGGGGACGACTGTTACAAGGTGTAAGTTCCTTCATGAAAGGAGGTCTCTTCCTGTCATGTTCTGTAACTGGAAGTGAGAGGCAATCTTCCTACTTGGGGATACAAGCAGCATTTACAATTTTGGGTGGGTTAAGCCTTAGCTTTTCTTTTAAAATTTGCTTTATTACCAAAACTAGTTATTTTTGCTATTACTAAGTTCTGCTTTAAATGTAGCTTTATTGGTGTCCTTACCTCACCGCAGAGATTAGATATTGGCTTTGCTTGGTTCCTGGCAAGTTGCATCACATATTGGATTTTTGTATCTCTGGGCTGCCCCAGAGGCAGGCAGATGACATTGCAATCTCCACCTCAGCCATTCAGAGAATGCGCTTTTTGTTTTTTAAAGTCACGGTAAATGCTGAGTTCCTCTTTAAAGCATTCATTATAGTCATACTAAAGTCTCATATATATTTTTTTTTTTTTTTTTTTTTTTTAGTTAAAATGTTTTCCCTCTCTCTCCTCATTGGCTGACTGACATTGAGAGCAACAGGAGCCAATAGCGCTGTTGTCTCAGACAATGAGGAGGGGAGTTCCGGGCAGCTGACACTCCTGCAACATCGCTGGATTGAGAGGAGGCTCAGGTAAGTATGAGGGGTCGGGGCTGCTGCACACAGAAGATATAGAATAGAATGCATAAAGGTAAAAAACCTTCAGCCTTTACAACTGCTTTTTAAAAAAACTGTGCATTTCATATGTATATCCAATTGCTTAAAGGCTGGGTTCACATATGAGCAAGCAGTGGCTCACAGCAGAGGTCTGGTGCATTCTAGTTCAACATTTCAGGTCCAATTTCAGCCCAAATTTTTGACTGAAATGGACCAAAGGGCACACAGGGCTCCTGTGCAAATTGCAACTGAGCCGATGCGGAGAAATGTGAACTGGCTCCATAAAGAATGCTAAAAAAGTAGCAGCGCTAGTATCCCAAGAAGTGATTAATTAGTGCTCAAATATGAGATTTAGCCATATGGATGGTATATAGCCATATACCAACCAAAATAAAGACAACACTAATAAAATAAACAGCAATAATTGAGTGAAAAAATAGTCCATAAAGATATAAGTGAAGAGGCCTTAGGCCCAGATCCCAGTCTTCATAGTGGAATTAAATAAGCTAATTAAGTGAATGCTTCCTCCACCGCACCACTGTGATAGTCTCAATAAAAATGCACGCTTACCGCAAGGCAAGCCCAAAGGAGCTTGCGACCTTAACCCGGTCGGGGCCTTTATCCAGAAGATATGGTTGAAAAACAATAGTCCACCAAGCCACAAGGGATCGGTCACACCATGGAGGGATGTAAATACAACTCCGAATCCCATCACCCCTGCAGGGGTAATGCGTATATCTGTAGTGTTCTAGAACGCTGGTCCACCAGGGTGTCTGCTATTTAGGTCCCAAGCGTGTCTCTTTAGTATAAAGAGACTGACAGCAGAAGTCAATGCAAGTCTTACCAAAGTCAGACCAAAAGTAGTGCAGAAACATTTTTCTAAGTCTGTGCCACTCAAGTTGCACCGATTTAGAATGGTTCCATTGCACAGAATGGAGTTTTTTGTTTTTATTTTTTTAAATCAGAAAAAGTTTATTAAAGAACAAAACAAAAATACATCAATACAGATCTTATGTGCAGCAATAAATCCAAGTACAGAGGATAATATATAGTATATAAATCACAATTGGTCAAAGGATACCAGCATATTGAGTGGAGTTACTGAAATATCATTAAACTGATGCCGCATAGCATTACATCGTCAGTGTGCAACTATACAGAACTGTATGTCCATATCCTTAGTGCATACAGGGGACGAGATAGAACAGAGAAAGGGGGAAAAATAAAAATCCTATACCTAATTGTAGTAGAAACGTCTACTCTATATTCGAAATGAGCTACCGTGGCCCAGTAGACTGTTCCTAAAATAGGAACCGCTTGTCTCTCCTTAAGTTAGTTTTGCCCCAACATCTACTAATTCACATTCGTAGTAGTCTGTCCTTCACCAACTGGATTGGACCTAGTCCAGGTGTGTCCAGCCATGGTTGCCACAGGGAGTTGATTTTTTTTTTTATAAAATTCCTATGTTGGTAAGTGAGTTCTTCGCATAGCATAGTGGCGTGTCTCTGAATCCCCACTTATGAAGTAGAACTGGCGTCCTATGTGCAGTAATAATAGGTGAGATAATTTATGTGATGCTGAAACCAACACCAAGGGGGCGGAGGTCAGGCATAGGTCCCATGTTTCCCCATCTATAGATCCCAGATCCTTTTCCTACCCTCTTCTAGGGAGGTTGGAAGCATCATGTGTGGATTGTAACAGTCTAGAATAGACTCTCGAGATCATCCCCTTCCTGTCCTCTATCAACAGCACATCGGTCATCATGGGATGTGTCGTTGATGCGAACAAAGAGGTTCTATTCTCACTCTAAATTGCGTGCCTTAGCTGCAGATACCTGTAAAATTGGGTTCTAGGGACAAAATGGAGTTTGACTTCTGATGCAACAAGTGCTTCAAATTCAGAGCGATTTCTCGCATCAGTGTGAACCGGGCCTAAAACAGCAAGAGTCTTCCATTGTGGACACTTGTGCTAACAACTGTCTGAGAGCATTTCCCTCACTGCAGTTTTTTTTTTTTTTCATTTTGTGTCAAATGGGACAAAAATGGGTAATAGGTTGAACCATCTTCTGTCCAAAACTAAAAAAAAAAAAGTTTTGGCTTTAGGTTTACTTTGATATCTACATAATTCACCATGTTGACTGAGACGCCTTTTTTTTTAATGTAAGAAGTGTGCACATGCTGACATCTACCCTGAATTGAAACGGTTTAGGGTACACAGATCTTTATAACTGTGGTAATTTTGTCTGGTTTCTGAAGAGTGAACATCTAATTGGGGTGAGCTTGTACTCACTTTGAAGCTAGTTCTCTCCTGAATGATTTAACTTGACAGATAGTAATTTACATGCTGCGTTTAGCCGTGTTTGAAAAAAAAAAAAAAATATATATATATATATATATATATATATATATATATAGTGTGTATGTGTGTGTGTGTGTATATGTGTGTGTGTGTGTGTGTGTGTATATATATATATATATATATATATATATATATATATATATATATATATATATATATATATATATATATATATATATATAATAATTTTTTTATTTTTTCAAAATAGCCAAAAATTAAAGACGCCTTTAAACGCAACATGGCTGAATGTGAGGTACCGCGTTTACATGCGTTTGCCGCTCGATTTGCCTCTAAACTCAGCGTCTGAACTCATTTTTTTTTTGCTTTCCAAAAAAGGCTTCTAAACTCAACTGCCTAAAAAAACTACATTAAACGAACCTGTGTACATGTACACATAAGATAACATTGGATGAGTTCAGGGGCAGCTGAAAAAAGCAGCCAACTGCCTCTGAACATCTGTTTACCAGCAACAGTGTACATGAGGCCTTAATGTAAAGGCCTGTTCCTTGGAAAAGTCTTAGCAGACCAATGTGTGCTTCTTTCACCATTTTGAGGTATGAAGTTGAACTATTTCATGTGTCATGCATATTAGATCCATGATGGTTACAGCTGGTCTTTCTTGCACAGTTATATTGCTTATGCCTGAAGCTCTGCTTTGGTTAAATTGGGACATCTTCCAAGCCAGATCAAACCTCTGCATAATATTTTTTACAATTTTGCAACCGCTATGTAAGATCTTACCTAAACTTTTAATTCAGTGTACTATATATGCACTTGGATAGACCCTCCTCCTATGTTACTGCTGTTACATCTAGCTGTTGTATATTCAGATTCTAACTTGTGTGTCCAGCTGTACAGCCCAGAGTGGTTTAAAGTAGAACTATAGGCAAAACTTTTTTTTTTTTCCATTTTAGATGGAGCCAAGGGAGGGTTATAACCCGTCAGATTTTTTTTTTTCACCATCTTTGTCCCACTGCTGAGATTTCCCTTTACTTCCTATCCCATAGCTAAACAGGAATGTCCCATAGCTAGCAGTGAGAGGAAATCCCTGCAAATTTAGAGGGATTCCTTGGGGATCCCCAGGTTACCATAACTAGTGTCCCCATTGGAAGAGTTCCCCTCTATTACTTTTCTGGGGACAACCCAAAATTTGGGATTTCCTTTTACTTTCAATGATAATAGGTACCGTAATTAGGACAAATAGAGAGGTGAATCTCCCTAATGGGGGGGTACGGACAGCACTAAAACCTGACAAGCATTCTAATCCCTCTCCACTCTATCCAAAACTAAAAAAAAAAAAAAAAAAAAAAGTTTTTTGTCTTTTAGTTATACTTTAAGGCTCACACTAATGCCACTGCGTAGAGCAAATTCCTGTTTCTTACCTTTTACTACACCATACTTAGATAGATCGATATAATTATACTTTTTTTCTTTTTTTTTTTTCTGAGCCAAAACGCATACCGTATATACTCGAGTATAAGTCGAATTTTTCAGCACATTTTTTTGTGCTGAAAGTGCCCCCCTCGACTTATACTCGAGTCAAGCACTTTTCTGCAGCAAAAAATTTCATTTTCCGAACCGACTTTGGGGCCCCGTATCTCAGGGCCACTTGGTGCTAGGAACCCACCAAGTGGGCCTGAGATACGGGGCCCCAAAACCGGTTCGGAAAATGTCATTCTCTGCTGCAGAAAAGTGCTTGACATTTTCTGAACTGAATTTTGGGGCCCTGTATCTCGGGGCCACTTGGTGCTAGAAACACCAGCTTTGGAAATTTTATGGAGCTAGTTCCACTGGGTTTGTACACCAAATTTGGGGTTCTTAGCACTAAGTGGCCCCGAGATACAGGGCCCCAAATTCGGTCAACTGTGTCCATCTGCAGCAATGTAATTTCGGGACCCTTTGGGTTCAGAGACCCCAAATTTTGGCTGCAGTTAGGGGGCATCTAGGAACCCTTAACTACAGAGTTTGAAGTTCAGGGGACCTATGGCTGCAAATGGGCACAGTGAGGCATGCAAATGGGCACAGTGATGCTGCAAATGGGCATTGTTGACCCTCTTTTCCACTTACAGTAGCTGTGCATTTCTCACCCTCGTCTTATACTCGGGTCACTAAGTTTTTCCCATTTTTTTGTGGTAAATTAGGGCCTCGACTTATACTCGGAACGACTTATACTCGAGTATATACGGTAATTTCTATAATAGCTAGTGGTGACACAGGTTAAGCAGAGGGCCCTTTTGGGGACCTCTTATAACTTGTAGCCATTCCTACAGTATATTTACTTATATAATTAAAAAAAAAATACAGCCACCACATCCAAGGACGGAAGCTGCAATATATAGAGTTTTTTTTTTTTTGTTTTTTTGTTTTTTTTAGGCCTAGATATAGTTTAAGGCTGTATAGTCAAATTCTTGCATAGGTTATGAATGGTTCTCTTTAATAGGTATTTCCAGTACTTTGATTTATTTTAACATACGTGCATAGCAGTAAGCTGAGTGACACTTTTTTTGTATTGTACATTCATATTTAACGTTAATCTAATGATCACCATATTAAATTAATGGGCTTTTAGTTCAGTATAAAGTAAGCACTTCCTCTGCAGAAGTTAGGCTTTTTCAAATGCCTTTCCATTGTGACAAAACAAATGTATTAAGAGATGTCAACTATTTTTTAAGGAAAAATAACCTAACTTTTTGTTTGCCTGCCTTAGGTCGTGTCACCTAGTTGCAATGATGAAACGTCCGTGAAAAAAGACCAGTGTTTGGTGCGATCGTTCGCAGATGCAAAATTGTGAGTTCACTTGCTTTATCCTAGATGTGTTTTTTTTTTATGTCAATTTAATGCCTTTAAGGAAAATTTCAGTAAGTGATGAAAATGACCTACATACTTACATGACTCCACTGTAGCAGTACCTGCACAAAAGAATCAATTCCTTTTTATACCTGGAGGTCAAATTTCTTAAAAAGAGGGGTGCAGGAAATGTAAGTGCTGAATTGTTTTATTTCATTTTCTAATCGCTTGTTAGTGTCCTGAACATACCCAGCACATTGTTGGAAAGGCTTCATTTTCTCCTTGTGGACCAGACACTTATGGGATATTTTATTTTTCTTCAAAATTAGGGGTGTAGCTATAAAACATACATTTTTTTTTTTTTTGCCTGCAGTTTCAAGGTGTTTTGAGGGTGGCTCGAATCCCTTGCAGAGTCTTATGGAGCTACCCTTGCTTGCGTGGTTTTGCCTGTGATGGCGCATGCATGTGCCTTGTTATCAGTACTCTAGGAATGTGGACAGTCATGTGACGACTAAGGTTTGTGCCTCAACCTGGTGTGGGGGATGTGTGTGTCATCTGTTGGGATGAGAACAATCGGTACAGCTGGCATAACAGGCATGAGACAGGGCGGGCATGCGCTATGCCATTAGTGGTGATGACGGGCCCTAATGCTACTAACGAGAGCAGGCATGTGACCTCTACAGTGCGAACTCCTTGGCCCAGAAATTCAAGTAGCGGTGTTGATCCATAAGGATTGAGTGTCAGCAAAAAGATTCAGAATCTAGTCCCAACAAAGGTGATGCTTACATTTCCTTGGTGGAAGCAAATACTTTAGAGGAGACGTTCACCTTTTAGGTTACTGTTGCAGCAGCCCCCACACCCACCTAACCAGCTGTTGTGACAGAGGGCCCGAGATCCTCTCCCTCATCCACTGTCGCAATAAAAAAATAAAGACTGTGGGGCTCCGCTCACCTGGCTGTGTTATTCAGAGTTCTGTGAATGGGAGAACCTTTTGCAGCGGATGGCTTGTAGTTCTCAGAGAACTACAAGGGTGCTGTTGCGCCCTCTAGGTAGTTCATAAATGCTTCCTGTCACTGACAGCCTGCAGAAGCCTGAGATTTCAGCTCGCAGGTACAATGCTTTGCAGGCTCCTGGTAAACTAAAAAAAAATGATTTTTTTTTTTCCTACTTGCAAAATGTTCCTTTTTTTTGTTTTTTGTTTTTTTCCAATTGTGAACTTATCCTTTAAGATAGGAAAGGAGCAGGGTTATGAAGCTATTTTGACCAATACTAAAGATTTGCATATGCTCAGCAAATAGAAAGCTTATACAGTACAGACTGCTGGGCTAGGCTGAACATTTTGGCTAACGTTTTCAGCATCTTTTTTTGCTTTATTATTGCAAAGGTGTGTGTGTGTGTGTGTGTGTGTGTGGTTTTTTTCTTTCCCTGAAAGTCTGCTGTGGTATTAGAACAATGTATAATAGTGGAACCTTTGTCCCTAGAAATGCGGGGGATCAGCGAGCCAAAGAAAGGATTATCTGACTTTGTCCTTTTTGGAGGTAGTGGTTTTGTGGCTTAGAAACTTGGACAGGTTACTCTATAGTCTGCCGTCTGAAGTATAGTAACACAAGGTTTTTTTTTTCCCATAACCAGTTGGCAGGCACCTGAGAGAAAATCTTTCATGCTATACTTACTGCAACCCCAGCAGGTCCATGGGGTCCTTTTTGCAAAGTTCCATTATAGGTTGGTGCTAAAACTACATGGTTCATAATTGGAGCAAATAACTTCTGTATGCCTGTAGCATTATACTATGTTGGAGAAAAAAGTTATGAATAATTACATAGAAACTGGTATTTTATTATGTAACTGAGTGCAGGATTTGACTGGCACTAAACAGCTTTCTGCTTGCTGGCCATGAAAACAAAATAGAATAGTGCCACCATGTGGTTCGCTCTTCAAAGGACAGAATGTGTTTTTCTTTCAAAAAATTCATTTTTAAACATCTTCACGTTAAATTGGTTTAATTTAATTGGTTTAATTTTGCATTTTTAAGATGTTCATCTACACTCTTAAAATTTTGCTTTGACTTTTAATAGCATTTTACTTTCTGAAAGAGCACTGATTTATCCAACTGCTAAGCACATCAGATATCATTGTGGAGCTTTAGACGAAACTTTTTTTTTTTTTTTGTGTGTGTTATGGTGCGTTAAATGCTTTTTACTGCATTCCAGATGCGTTCCATACAAAAAAAAAATTCAGCAGATTCTACTTTTTTTTGTTTACTGCATTTGTGTGAACTGGCAATTAAAATACATTGGTAACCCATTACATGCATTTTTTTTTATGCAGATTAAAAAGGCACTGTACTGCACCTGGTTTAAACAAAGGAGCAGATATCCTTTATATTCAGATGTCTTTAAAACGCCTATAAACATAAACCATTACATCTATTTACCAAAATTTAGAATTTTTTTTCCTTCAGTCAATATGTATTAAGATTGTTATTGTTTACATCCGCTTTCGGTGTTAAAAAAAAAAAAAAAAAATTTGATTTGTGTGTTCTTGGCTTTCATCGTAAATATTTTGATTAAATGTTTGTTTTTCAGCCACTCTGTTGCAAGGAAAGATCTTGAGGAACTTGACATCAATGCTTTGAATTTGGAAAGCTGTAGCAAACCAGGTATGTATGTATTACTTCTAGATCAAATGCATTGTAAACGAGTGTCTTAGACCCTCACTGAAGCCAAAGTGTCTGCATGGCAGCCAGGGAACTAGTGTTTTTTTTTTAAAGGAGAGATCCACAACAGCCTCTTTTTCGCTCATGAGAAATCTATGTTGCTGACTGCATATTTCTAGAATGCATTAGAGAGTGTCTGTCTCTGAAGGTTCTTATTTATCCAAGTCCTGGAGTAGCTAGTAGTAGTCACATTCAGCTGGACTTGTTCAATATTAATGACTTTTAGCTGCTTATTTAAGCAACTTCTTTAGGGCATGTGACTAATGCTAGCCATTAGAGAACATTTGAATTATTTAATGCAGACAGTTGAAAGTCCACCTTCTGTGGTCTCTTAATGCACATGATGGAGAGTACAGTCCTTTTGATTGGATGTTCTCATTCTGAATTTGGCACGCACCCATTTTTTGGATGTGCATGAGCATTAGTGGCGCACACATAGCAGGAGCCCATTGGCAGGAAAGTGATGTGGCAAAGAGTCAGTACTTTGTACATCATACCAGAGGCAAAAGGACAGTACAGATACAACATTGAAAGGAGTTCTATGGTCATTGGTCACAACATACACGTTCATTTTATAGCATCAGCATTTAAAACCACAAAACAAAAATAGTTATATTTTTCAACCAAGTTTGTTAAGTTTCCTTTCATGTTGAGTGCTGCCTGTCTGCTGTCTTCCATCATTCCCTGCATGCTTTGCATCTTCTGCTCTGCTGCTTACTGTTGACTTTCAAGGACTGCATACCCCATGGTACCTTGTTGCCTGAAAGTGGTAATTCCTGTACTGACTCCACCTCCTGAAATGCCCCCTCTCAGCATCACTGTTCAGAAAGCAGACTGTAAATTCTGTGGCATAGCAGTGCCTACTCACAGGGCATAGTGAAGGTGTCACAGAATTCAAGAAAGTAAATGTGTGGGATTCTTCACAAAGTGAATTTTCAAACTTCAAGACCATTTAGATTAATAGAAGCGGGCTAAATACTGAAATACTATGTGGAAATTTACATATTTTACATTTTGACCATAGATATTATTTACTGTCGCAGCAGTGAATTTTGTTTTTTAATGGTGACTAAACTGAGAATATTGCAAAGCTGCAGGTACCCTTTGGTGTCTGGGTGCCCTGGGGCCCCTAGATTCCAGACTTATCTTTTACCCAGTGTTTATGGCTTGGCCCCCACCAACTTCTTGGCTTAAGCTCCATCTCTTTATTTACCTGTAGCATTGCAGAGCCTCAGAAGCCATTAGAGGCGTTAGCATTTGAATTTTTAGTCACCATCAAACCAAAGGCAGATTGCTTGGTTCTTTGTCTACACTCTTGGGGCTTGCTCATATCATCCCCGTTGAGCAGTGTAGTCCTAACACATAAACAAAGCAATTTGTCTTACATCAAGTTGCTTTGGTTCACACCAACACAATTTTTTTTGCTTTGGTGTGCACTGCAAAAAAACAATAAGGGGCAATGCAGTTTTGCATAGCACATTTGTGCATCCCAACACACTGCTGAGCATTTAGTTGACTAAAGTGTAAAGTCAGAGTTTGGTAACCAACAAGTTAATTTTTTACAGGGGTCCCAGTGGGACTAAGCATTTTAATCTGTAGCTAGCTGATGCCAAGACTAAAATGAAGTGGACTTAAAACATTTCATTCCTAAAAAAAAAAAAAAATTAAAAAATAAATCACAATTTTGTTTTACTTTAGGTTTAACGGAAGCAACGGCTTTCCTGAGGTCACGATTGGTCCCAGACAGCTGGAAAATGGACATGAGTGAAATTCTGGAATCTTCTAGCAGCGATGAAGATGATGGGGAGGCAGATGGTAGTGATGGTGAACGCAACAAAATTGAAGAGGAGGAAGCAGAGGTTGGTTACTTTTTTATATTGTTTATTTATAATCTGCTAGTTCCTAACCATAAATCTGCACCAGACAATTTGTTTATTTAAATTTTTTTGGATGATATGCTCACCCCCCCCCCCCCCCCCCCCCAGTTTCCATACTTCAGGGTGTGATGACATCCTGCCAGCAAGATCTCAGGGATGCTAAGTACTCTGAATCTCATTTAATGGCTCTGCATCACAGTGTAGATTTGGGCTATTTAACATTCCCCAGAATCTTGCTGAAAGGGAGATAACATCACCCTTGTCTGGGTGCCATGGGTGAAAGCTTGGGGAAAAAGACTAGTGTATTATCTTGCCTTTTCCCATAAAGGTATGTTGGTTTTTGTTTTGTGTTTTTGGGTTTTATTTTTATTTTTTTCACGCTTTAAAGGAGGGAAAAGGCATAATGAGCTAGTATGCACCGCATACTAGCTCATTAAGAGATATTTACCTTAGAACGAGGCGCCGGCATCTCACCTGGTCCACGCCTAGGGAGCTGACATCTCCCCTCGGCGTGTGTTCCGGGTATCGCGGCTCCGGCGTTGTGAGTGGCCGGAGCCGCAATGTCGTCACTCCCGCGGGAGACTTCTGCCCGGCAAATCCTGAGTTTGCCGGGCTGTCAGCCGAGAATCCCCTGTGCGCATGCGCCGCTGCAGTCAGCGGCTCATTGCGAGGGGAATATCTCCTAAACCTTACAGGTTTAGGAGATATTTTTTTTACCTACAGGTAAGCCTTATTATAGGCTTACCTGTAGGTAAAAGTTCAAAATAAAGGTATACAACCACTTTAACCTCTTGATCGCCCCCTAGTGTTAACCCTTTCCCTGCCAATGGCATTTTTACAGTAATCGGTGCATTTTTATAGCACTGATCGCTGTATAAATGCCAATGGTCCCAAGAATGTGTCAAAAGTGTCCGATCTGTCCCCCTGCAATGTCGCAGTCCCGCTAAAAATCACTGATCACCGCCATTACAAGTAAAAAATAAACAAAGAAATAAAAATGCTATAGCGTCTACAAAATAGGGGATAGATTTTTAACTTTTGCGCAAACCAATCAATGTATGCTTATTGCGATTTTATTTGTTTAACAAAAATATGTAGAATACAGATCGGCCTAAACTCAGAAAAAGTTAGCTTTTAAAAAAAACAAAAAAAAAAAAAACGGGGCTATTTAGTATAGCAAAAAGTACAAAATATTGGGTTTTTTTTTGCAAAATTGACACATTTTTGTTTGTTTATAGCACAAAAAATTAAAAACCGGAGAAGCGATCAAATACCACCAAAAAAAAGCTCTATTTGTGGTAAAAGGAGGTCATTTTTGTTTGGGTGCAGCGTTGCACGACCGCGCAATTGTCACTTAAAGCGGCGCAGTGCCGAATCGCAAAAAATGGCCCGGTCATTCAGCAGCCAAATCTTCCGGGGTTGAAGTGCTTAATAAAGCTGCTGATAGCTTGACATTAGCTTTACAAATGCAGTCACTCAACAGTTCTCTCTCTTGTCAGAGTGTTGGGAGTATAGCGATAGCTGTATTCATGGGGCTCAGTAGAAATGTAAATGGTAAAAGAGTGCTGGCATCCACCTCATTGGACTTAACCCATTGTAAGCTAGTTTATTTCAAACAGTGATTTAATTGCTCTTGGTGTAAACTGTAAAGCTTATATTTTTTAATTCAAATAATAAACATGTTATACTTACCTGCTCTTTGCAATAGTTTTGCCCAGAGCAGCCGCAAACCTCGTCTCCTCGGGTCCCACACTGGCACTCTCGGCTCCTTCTCGGTGCGCCACCATAGGAAGCCACTCCCTATGGAGGCGCACCTGCGAGCTGTTGACGTACTGTGAGGATCGCCCCCTTCTTCACAGGATTTTAATAACTGCAGAAAGAGCCAATGACTCTTGCTGCCCCCACTGAGTCCTTTTGAGGATGAGATGAGCAGCGCTGCTGCACTTGGGCACTGTACTGTATCGAGATAGTTCAAGCATGCCCTTGCAGTTGATTGAGAACTACAAGCCAGCTTCTGCAGTGGAAACTGGGACTTGTAGATCATTAATTCATAGAACTCAGAGGGGCCCCGCACAGCCACGCCATTTTTAAATTGTGACTGTGGGTGCAGGGAGAGGATCCCCAATCTGCTGTCACAATGAAGGATTGGGGAGTGAGCGGGGCAGCTGCTTTAGTTACATGGTACACCCTAAATACAGGTGAAATTATCTTTTAATGCGTTCCCAGCAGTGAGTACTCACTCGATCCAGTGCTGTGTCCGTCCTGTAGAAACTCTCATCTCCTGCATTCACAGGACACAGAGGCAGCAATGGGGAACCATTGTCTCCTGCTGCTGTCAATCAAATCCAGTGAGCAGAGAGGGCGGGACAGGGCTGAGTTGTGCTGTGTGTTTATGGACACTCAGCCCAGCTTGGAAGCAGGCCAGCCAGTTTGCCCCTATAGCAAGTGGCTTGTTATGATGGCAGATACAGAAGAGGAGCAGAGAGCGCCAGTGGGGGACCATGGAAAGGGCAGATTCAGGGCCTTTCTGTGCAGTACTATTCCACAGAGGAGGCAAGTATACCTTTATTCTTTTAACACATTTTGCATCGTATCTGTGGGCCCATGTAAAGAATTTTTATTTTGATTCATATTCTGTTGAGTTTTTTTTTTTTTTTGCCATGGAACTTATATACTGTGTCACTGTTCTTTAGGGGCTTGTGGATGTTACTGATGAATATGAGTTCATTGGCACTTTCTTGGCCTTTGTGTCTTGTTTTGTAGTATTCACTTTAGATCATTCTCTTACAACGTGGCGCTCTCTCCATAAGCAGCTTTAAATAATTACATGATGGACTGGTTGAATCCCATTTACCAAACGGTGCTCTAAAGTGTGTGTATATGTACACTATAAAACATTGTATAGAAAGATGAACATATCCTCTCGATATTAAACATTAACATTCTGCTCATGCCGCATTTTTTAGTGCTTCTGTGAGTCTGGTTCTATACCACAAATGTTTGCCTTGACATCCGCACATTTCCTGATTGTCTAGACAATGGGAAATGTAAACTGATTAAAAAAAAAGGGGGGTTTTAAAACTGCATTAACGTAGAACTCGAGGCAAACCGCTAAATATGCAGTTATTGTACTATACAGTATTGAAGTAAAATAAAGTAGTATAGTATTGAAAAGTTTAAAGTCCACTGGATAACCTGAAATGGTACAAAGGTAAGCGGTAAATTGCCAGAGGCTAAAAACAAAAGAAAAAGTTACAGCTTTTAATGTTTTGAGTGTAAACAATTGCCTACACCATCAAAAAGCACTTTAATACTGGAAGACATTTTTTGGGAATCGATCTCTTCCATGATGCCACACAGAGCAGCAGCTTCAAGCACAGCTCAAAGTAACCAAGTCCCACTTCCAACTTTGAAGAGAAGATTTCAAGCTGCAGGTTTAGTATGTTGAGTTGGCAGTAAAAGTCTTTGCTAAAATGACAATAAGAAAAAAGAAGCTTGTCTGGACTAGGAACTACTTCTGGTGGACTACTGAAGACTGGAAGAAGGTCTTGTGGACCATTGAATCAAAATGTGAAATCTTACATTTTTTTGATGCTTGCTTTTGTGATATTTTTTTCAAATCTCATTGGATTCTGTTTAGGGCAGAACTAGACCCTCCTAATCTTTACAGCTGAGGAATCTGCCATCTAAGCCTCTGTTTGATCTGAATTTGCCATGGTGCTGTACATGTGATCAGCTAACACCAGCCGCTTGACAGTTCGGTTGAGAGCGGAACTGGGGTCATTTACAGCATGCCTTTAATGTAGGAATGTAATCTATTTTTGGTTCCATGTAGGTCTTCATGCCGCTTTTAGGGCTTGTTCACTATAATTAAAAATAAATTATATATATATATATATATATATATATATATATATATATGTATATGTGTTTTTTTTTAATACATATTTAAAAAAAAACTCAAACTTTTTTTTATGACATTGTATCACATGCATCTTTCGTTTGAGCCGGTGCCTCTACAGTCCACTCCCAAGAGGGGCTTCCTTTCTTTGCATATGTATGGGAATGATGCACCTGGCAAATACGCAGCCAGTTTTCTATATCGTTCACATCATACATGTATGAAAACTGATAGGAACGGAAGGGAAGCCATGCGCAGATTTCACTTGCAGAGACATCAGTTTTACATTAGTTTTTATGCCTGTCAGTTATGTTCCCTATTCACACAAATGTTGATGTCATGTCAGTTTTTTTTCCCCTGCAGTAAACTGCATACACGTTGCAGATTCCTGCACGTTGTGGTGCGAACAGGGCACATAGAGAACCATTGTTTTTGTTGTGCCCGTGCAGAAAAACTCAGATCTCTGAACCATGGTGTGAACAATGCCTAAATCTATTAGTTAGGGCAGTGTTTCTGAACCTTTTTTAGTCAAGGCACCCTTTAAAATAATGGACACTTTTGGGGCACCCCATTCAAATATATTTTATTCTAATAGTTTTACACAATTCAGCAACATCCACACGTAGGACACACAAAGTTAGAGGTGATTTGTTCTTTCAAAGCAAATACTCTTTTGCACAATGGTACTGATTAGTATTCCAATGTTTCTCTTCTCCCTCAGTTTCTCTCCATCAGTCAGCTAATGTGACCCCAGTGCTGAGGGAGAGAAGCAGAGGAGAATCGAACAAGGATGCTGTGGAGGCGAATGACCTCCTCCTTTTCAACTGATGAAGTCATTAGTTGTTGGGATGCAAGTGTCTAGAAAGTCATAATGATGCATAATGAAAACCTTGTGGCTTTGTGTAACTAAAAGGCAGGCTTTATCCACCTGCTGGCTTGTGTACATTTTTTAGGCATTTTGCCAAGGCACCCCATGTTGACAAAAGCTGAGTTTGGGTTTAGTTCTGCTGTAACATAACGGTCCCTTTTTTTTTTTTAAATTATGGATCCCTCTTCTGATGTTTGATTCGTTAATGGAGCCTTGTGTGATGCCAAGGGGTTGATTTACTAAGACTGGAGAGTGCAAAATCTGGTGCAGCTCTGCATGTTAGCCAATCCCCTTCTAATTTTAGTTTGTTCAATTAAAGGGTTTGTTACTCCAACACTGCATATTCCTGATATGTGCCTGCTGTGCCATTTACTTGTATGAGAAAGTATACTGTTCTTTGTATTGCTTCCTTCATGTGAAATCCCTGGTTCCTGCCAGTCCCTCTTCTTTCTTATTAAAAACTGACCGCACTAAGCAGGAGAGCACCTCGTGGTCAGTTCTCTAGCTGTGCTGGGATCTCAGTATGATCTCCTCCAATGAGCAGACTTGTCCTGACAGGGGGGGGGGGGGGGGGAGATAATGTATTTATAATGTGTTATTTTTTTATTTTTTTTATTGGTTCTAAGATAAAAATGTTTTGCATTTCATTTCTATCCACACGTACCCCAAAATATGTATGATCAAAAGGAATTGTTTTCATCTCTGCAACTAATCTTTTACTTCTTTTGAGAGATAAAATAGATTCCTCTGATCTTTGACATAAATCCTTGGCTGGCAGATGGTTCGGGGCCTTCTCAGGCTATAGGTCTTGTCAATGACATGACTTTCCCTTGAGGCTCAGTGAGGTGACAATTCTATATTTACAAGGATGGGGGAATTTTATTGGCACCTACGGGGTTGACTTGGTAAAACAGGAAAGTGCAAAATCTGGTGGAGCTGTGCATGGTAGCCAATTCATTTCTAACTTCAGCTTGTTCAGTTCACACCATCGCAAATTGGATGCGGGATCTCCACATCAGTGGTGTAGTGGATTGCACTTTCACCTAGCAGTAAGAAGGATCGCTGGTTCTAATCCCAACCACGACACTACCTGCCTGGAGTTTGCATGTTCTCCCTGTGCCTGCGTGGGTTTCCTCCGGGTACTCCGGTTTCCTCCCACACTTCAAAGACATGCTGGTAGGTTAATTGGTCCGTAGTATGTATGGATGTGAGTTAGGGACCTTAGATTGTAAGCTCCTTGAGGATCCATAGTCGGTGACAGGCCTCACACAGCAGTTTGCAGCATCTTTCAATACAGTCTACATTTAGTTGGTTCGTTCAACTGCAAGATCATCCAAAATATATATCTATTCTATGTAAAAACTACCTTTTTTTTTTATTTTAAAGTGGCTCTTTTTTTGAGTCAAAAAATGTAGTAAACAAGGAGGTTTCATGTTTTTATTTATCTTCAGTTTTTTTTATTTTTATGCTTTAATTTCAGGGCACATTGAATTCACACTGTAGCGATGCTAGAACCAGCGTGATTCCAGCGCTGGTTCCCTCTTCGCATCTCTCCCGCAGGCAGTTCGCACTGCCCTCTGTGAACTGCTGCAGGTGTCAATACAATGTTAACACCCCCAGATCGGTTCGCGGATCGCAGTGCGAACTGTGGATTCGGACAGGAATCGGATCGAATGGGTGAGAGCACCAATATGATCCGATTCCAGTGCGGGGAAAATAGTCCCTGCATCCTTTTTTTTTTTTTTTTTTTTTTTTTTTTTGTGCGAATCCAATGCACGTTCAGTCATACAAACTGTATGGCTGGACTCGCATTGCATAGACTTCGCATGTGATCGGCACCGCAGTGCTGGTGCAAATCACATGCGATGTCTGTGTTCGCTACAGTGTGAACCTGGACTGAGGCTTTTAACTGTAAATTATCAATCTCTACAAGGATCACTGATGTCCAACGTGCACGTGCGTGCTCGTGCTACACTGGTTTAGGTTTGGGCTGATGCACTAAAACAAAAGTGCTAACTTTCACATATGTTAAAAAAAATAAAATAATGCTCATTCACACCTGATCCAGAAATGTTTTGATGTGCATCAATAAGAGGCAAATTGTGACAGTTTGTGAAGCCCAAATTGAAGTCCCTGTGTGCACTCAAACAATGCTCTGAAGCTTTGCATTCTGCCTTAGTTTGAATCCTGTTCATTTTCTACCTATCCTCACACAATGGCAGAGCCTAGCCCTGTCAAAATATATATTGTGTGTGTGTGTGTGTGTGTGTGTGTGTGTGTGTGTGTGTGTGTGTGTGTTTTTTTTATATATACAGGATCTCACAAAAGTGAGTACACCCCTCACATTCTTTGTAAATATTTTATTATGCCGTTTCATGTACAACACTGAAGAAATTACACTTTGTTACAATGTAGTATAGCTTGTATAACAGTGTAAATTTGCCGTCCCCTCAAAATAACGCAACACACAGCCATTAATGTCTAAACCACTGGCAACAAAAGTGAGTACACCCCTGAGTGAAAATGTCCAAATTGGGCCCATTTAGCTATTTTCCCTCCCTGGTGTCATGTGACTCAGTGTTACAAGGTCTCAGGTGTGAATGGGGAGCAGGTGTGTTAAATTTTGTGTTATCGCTCTCACTCTTACTGGTCACTGGAAGTTCAACATGGCACCTCATGGCAAAGAACTCTGAGGATCTGAAAAAAAATAATTGTTTCTCTACAAAAAGATGGCCTAGGCTATACGAAGATTGCCAAGACCCTAAAACTGAGCTGCAGCACTGTGGCCAAGACCATACAGCGGTTTAACAGGACAGGTTCCACTCAGAACAGGCCTCGCCATGGTCGACCAAAGATGTTGCGTGCACATGCTCCTTGTCATATCCAGAGGTTGTCTTTGGGAAATAGACCTATGAGTCTTGCCAGCATTGCTACAGAGGTTGAAGGCGTGGGGTGTCAGCCTGTCGGTGCTCAGACCATACGCCACACACTGCATCAAATTGGTCTGCATGGCTGTCATCCCAGAAGGAAGCTTCTTCTAAAAATGATGCACAAGAAAGCCGCAAACAGTTTGCTGAAGACAAGCAGACTAAGGACATTGCTTACTGGAACCATGTCTTGTGGTCTGATGAGACCAAGATAAACTTATTTGGTTCAGATGGTGTCAAGCGTGTGTGGCGGAAAAACCAGGTGAGGAGTACAGACATGTGTGTCTTGCCTACCGTCAAGAATAGTGGTGGGAGTGTCATGGTCTGGGGCTACATGAGTGCTGCCAGCAATGTTCATTGAGGGAACCATGAATGCCAACATTTACTGAAGCGGAGCATGATTCCCTCCCTTCGGCGACTGGGCGCAGGGCAGTATTCTAACATAACGATCCAAACACACCTCCAAGATGACCACTGCCTTGCTAAAAAAAAAAAGCTGAGGATAAAGGTGATGGACTGCCCAAGCATGTCTCCAGACCTAAACCCAGTTGAGCATCTGTGAAGCATCCTCCAGCATAAGTTGCAGGAGTGCAAGGTCTCTAACATCCACCAGCTCCGTGATGTCGACATGGAGGAGTGGAATAAGACTCCAGTGGCAACCTGTGAAGCTCTGGTGAACTCCATGCCCAAGAGGGTTAAGGCAGTGCTGGGGAAAATATCGGTGGCCACACAAAATATTGACACTTTGGGGCCAATTTGGACATTTTCACTTAGGGGTGTACTCACTTTTGTTGCCAGCGATTTAGAGTTATTTTGAAGGGACAGCAAATTTACGCTCTTATACAAGCTGTACACTCACTACTTTACATTGTAGCAAAGTGTCATTTCTTCAGTGTTGTCACATGAAAAGATATAGTAAAATATTTACAAAAATGTAAGGGGTATAATCACCTTTGTGAGGTGTGTATGTATGTATGTATGTATGTATATATATATATATATATATATATATATATATATATATATATATATATATATATATATATATATATATATATATATATATATATATATATATATATTATGTATGTGTGTGTATATATATGTATACAGGACACATTAAGAGGGGAGTAGGGGCAATAGAAGAATATTAGTGTCCTGGCAGAGGATGTTTGGACATGCTGGCACTCGTAGTTTTCCAGCAGGTAGACACAAGTGACATTACCTGTAGAACATTTTCTTAAAACGTCGCCAATGGAGATTTTTAAGGGTAAAAGTTTGTCGCCATTCCACGAGTGGGCGCAATTTTGAAGCATGACATGTTGGGTATCAATTTACTCAGCGTAACATTATCTTTCACAGTATAAAAAAAAATATTGGGCTAACTTTACTTTCTTGTTTTTAATTCAAAAAAGTGTATTTTTTCCACAAAAATGCACTTGCAAGACCGCTGCGCAAATACGGTGTGACAAAGTATTGCAAGTATTATTCTCTCAGGTGTTTGAAAAAAAATGTATAATGTTTGGGGGTTCTAAGTAATTTTCTAGCAAAAAAACTGTTTTTAACTTAACTCAAAAAGAGGCTCGGTCCCTAACAACTTCAGCCCAGGAAGAATTTACCCCCTTCCTGACCAGAGCACTTTTTGTGATTCGGCACTGCTTCGCTTTAACTGACAATTGCAAGGTCATGCGACGTTGTACCCAAGCAAAATTGACCTTCTTTTTTTCCCCACAAATAGAGCTTTCTTTTGGTGGTATTTGATCGCCTCTGCGGGTTTTTGTTTTTTGCTCTATAAACAAAAAAACGCATTATTTTTTTCTTTTTGCTATAATAAATATCCCCCAAACATATAAAAAAAACTATTTTTCTTTCCTCAGTTTAGACCGATATATATTTTTCTACATATTTTTGGTAAAAAAAAAATTGCAATACGCGTATATTGATTGGTTTGCGCAAAAGTTATAGCGTCTACAAAATAGGGGGGTGTTTCAAGAACACCAGGATCTCGTGGGATTGTGATACCGTGGAGCTCTGCTATCAGAGGCACAGGACATAGATGCATAGATTGACGTCTTGCTGAGTGTGCCGTAAGTGAGGGACAAAATGCGCGTGTGCGAGTGATGTCACTGACAGATATCAGCAATCGTCTTCTCTCTTCCTTACTACAGAGTGGGAAGGTCCTTCTTCAGGCATCACATGGCTGCTTGTAAGGAAAGGGGCACTTCCAGCTCTCTGTCCTGAGGATGAGTCCTCCCTGTATCCAGAAGGCTGAAAAACAAGTGACATCACAATGACAGGACTGGCCTATGTGAAGTACTGGTTAACTAGGCTCCACAACCAATATAGAGGAATGGATGTCAGACCTTAAAGGCTGATTTATAGTTCATAAAAAAAGAAAAAATTGTGAATCAGTGGGGGTTGCTATTTGCTCACAGATGTATAGCATTTTTATTATTATTATTTATTTCATTTTTTTTTTTTTTTTTTTACTAGCAATGGCGGCAATCTGCTTTTTGTATCCGGACTGCGACATTATGGCGGACACATCGGACAATTTTGACACATTTTTGGGGCCATTGGCATTAATACAGCGATCAATGCTATAAAATTGCATTGATTACTGTAAAAATGTCACGGTCAGTGAAGAGGTTAACACTAGGGGGAGCTCGAGGGGTTAACTATGTTCCCTGGGAGGTGATTCTAACTTAAGGGGGGGGGACGGGACTGACTGGAGGAAGTGACGAATCGTGGTTTCTAGCTAATAGAACACACGATCTGTCACTCCTGTCAGAACAGAACAGGGAAGTGTGTGTTTACACAAACTCGATCGCTCGTGGCCAGCGGTCATCGTGACCATCAGCCACGAGCACCGGCACCCCCGCTGTGCAGCGGGCGCACGCCCGCTATCCCGACCCTGCGAGCCGACGTATAGCTACGACGGCTCATGCAGGGGAGCCAACCAGGAAGCGGTTAAGTGGTTAAACGACACATTTTAATGCCAAAATAATGTGTTGGGAAAACTTTTAAAGGATCCTGCTTCTTGGTCATTGAAACACTTTCTAGATTCTCTTAAGGCTTCATTTGGTTTTGTCGGCAGCTAAATATCATGAGGAGCGAGAGAAACTTGGGGTATCAGTAGAAATGGCCTCCTCCTACTGTAAAGATGCAGACTTACTGTGCGCCTGCATCTTTATCAAATGTAACGTTGTAAAGCTTCATTTTTTTTTTTTTCCCCCTAAATCAATACACGTTTTACTTATCAGCGGTCCCTTTCCTCCTCTTCTGGGGTCCGCCGCTGGTGCTCTCGGCTCCTTCACCCGTCCAAGTGCTACTGGGGCACTCGTACAGGCTTGATCCTGAACTGGGCAGCTGCACAGACCGGAAATGTCCAGTGTTGGCTTTCTGGTGGGATCGGGCAGGTGGTGGGACTGGGATCCGGAACACGCCTGAGCCCGTCTCTACAACCAAGGTATGTAGAATACCATCTCTGAACACACAACACATCGGACCTTGAAGCAGATGGGCTACACCAGCAGTAGACCACACCCGGAACCACTCCTGTCAGATAAGAACAGGAAACTGAGGCTACAATTTGCACACCCTCAACAAAATTGGACAATTGAAGATTGGAAAAATGTTGACTGGTCTGAGTCTCCATTTTAGCTGCGACATCCTGATGGTAGAGTCAGAATTTGGCGTGGATCCATCCTGCCTTGTATTAATGGATCAGGCTGGTGGTGGTGTAATGGTGTGGGGAGTATTTTCTTTCCACACTTTGGGCCCCTTAGTACCAATTGAGCATTGTTTAACCCATTAATGCCTGATGTGTCGTTATTGGAACGGTATTGATGTGGGAGTTACTTATATCCTACTGCTCAAGGTCATCATCTAGGTCTGATTTTTCACACGTCTGCCCCTGAGGGTATATGTTCTCACATGGTGCACAGAGTTTGTCACTGCTGCAGATACTGGCATGCTGGGAGCTTGTCAAAAAGTGATGTGAAATTTCGGAAACATTTTTGAAGAGCAATCCAAAGACAGGTAAATACAACTTTACTGCACTACATCCTATACTAGTAAGTTTTTTTTTTTTCTATTACTTCTCTCCTAGCTATGCTATTGTGCTGTAAAAAGAAAATTCCAAAATTATTATTGTTGTATTAGTTATGGGTTTGACATTTTTGCATGTTCCATTTTTGGCGCACAAGGCAAAACCACTACCACTAGTATCTTTTTTTCCGTTTTCTGAAAAAAAAAATGGGGCACGTTTGATTTATTGAATTGATGACAAAGGCAATATTGTCTGCAGATGGATTGAGAAGTGTTGTCACTGTTGCCTCATCTGGTGCTGTTATCGATCACCTGTGTATGGCAATCGTTATTCCCAGAAACTGAAAAAGAGGATTCAAGTTCAGCGGCCAAACGTGATCAGAGTGTAGAGCCATTTCATGGGCATTGACAGAGCTGATGAAAACATTGATGGGTATTGGGCATCAATCCGTGGAAAGAAATGGTGTTCAAGCTCTCTTTTTGTTCTGTTACGAATTGGTCTTACAAAATGCTTGGCAACTGCTTCAAACATATGATAAAACCAATGGATTTACTTGAGTTTCGTCAATATGTGATATTCCATTATCTGGAGAAATACTATTTACTTGGCTGTAATTATTGATTCTGTGGATTCGGATTAGGAATTGTAGCTTTGCTTTGACCTTTCTAATATCAATGATGGTTCCTAATCAGTGTTTCTTCACTGAAGCAGGTCAGCTATTGCAACCTCCCATATTTTGCTTGGTGCATATATATATATATTTTAAAATCAGACCTGGAATAAACATGCAGGCAGAAAAGTCTACTCCAAGTCACTGATTTACTAGGTAATGCTGCTAGGATTGCTATGACAGCCTTAGTTGGCAACATTAATGGCATCTTCCATATTTCTATCCATACAGGCTATTTTAAAGTGCTTCTAAAGGCTAGATTGTAAGCTCTAACAAGCAGGGCCCTCTAATTTCTCTTGTACCAAATTATATTGTAACTAATGTCTACCTTCATTTTGTTAAGCGCTGCGCAATATAAATCCTGTATAATAATAATAGACATTTTTTTACTTTAATGAATTCGCTGCCATTGGCTTCCACTGCTGTCAATAAAATCCTGTGAGGAGGGAGTGGGTGCGGGACCCCACTCTGTGTATGTCGATGGACACACTCACAGCCCCGCTTAAGCACAATCCCACAGGTGTGCCACTATAAGAAGTGGCTTCCTATGGTGGCACACCGAGAGGATGAGGAGCCAAGAGTGCCAGGGGGGACCTCAGAAGGGGAGGCTCAGGGCTTCTATGCAAAAACTTTTTATTTATTTTTTTTTATTTTTTTTAAATCGATTTTTAATGGACTTGATACAGGTTCCTTATATCAAGAGACTAAAAACTTTTTGGGACTTTAAAGGCACAACTGTAGTGAGCTACACAACGTATATAAAAAAGGTTAAATTTTATTTATCATATACAAAAAAAAAAAAAAAAAAACACACAAAAAGAATAGACAAGGCAATATTTAAAAACACATCGGATCTAGACATACATAGCATATCCTAACACCATTAAGGATCCTATCCTGCAGTTGAGTATGTATCCCTAAATAATCGTGTATGATTGTAATCCAAATAAGGAAAAAGGGTTAACTTCCCCTAACACGGTTGAAATTGGGGGAGCACTGCAGGTCTGGTATTCCCAAAGTGGTGTATTCTCCAATTGCTCATTGCTCTACATGTTTCACGTTGACAAGGAACGCTTCTTCAGGAGCTAGAGGTTCAAATAATATGTCAAAGAAGTTGTATTCGCATAGGTAAGTATGATCAAAGGGTCGCAAAGAGCGATCGAGGTAGGGATCAATTGATAAGGGTCAGGTAAGCAGCAAACGGACATCGGGGGCTCCCAGCTAAGTCACATCAGGTAGTTATAGATAGGGAGAGCTTGTATATGCTGCAGTTCCCACAGTGAAGACAATAAGGAGACTCTGGGAGCGCACCGTCCTGTTAAGCTGCTGCCTGTTGTATGTCTCAGGTTCCTTATAGTTGTCAGACACTTGAGGGCCAATAATTCTCAATTGTTACCGATCTGACAGTACAGTGCCTTTTTTGTATTTTAATTTCTTTTACATTACAACAGGAGGATTTAGACTTCATAGTGAAGTGTGTCAGATATCTATACTCAAAACCTCTGTTTTGAATAGACTGACAGCTGTACAAACAGATATAAGTATAGATGAAGCGTGTGAGTGGTTACCGAACTGAACTTTAATTAATGGGTAATATGGAGTTCCTGCTCTTCCCTTTTATTAGCAAGAAAACTCTTCATAACTCTTCTGATATTTCACTTTGTTACTTGGGTCCTAAATCTGGGATGCCCAGCTGCCATCTCCCTGTTCATAGGGAGGACTTTGTGTGGCCATTTAAAGGTACTTTTATTGAACAGGTGGGTGTGGCTTAGTCAAAGAAGTCGGGCCCCAATTAACAAAATTTTCAACCTCTATTTTTTTTTTTTTTTCCCGTTTGGCATCATGCCCTATGTATAACATTGGCAAAAGATTCACAAAAATGAATTGGCTGAATGCAGTAAATCTCCAGATCAAATTTAAAATTTTGGGCCCTAGGAGGTTTTTGCCATAATGTGCAAGTATCAGCAGCATATTATGCCAGACTTGATTAGGAAAGCAATCCTTTCCATTTCTGTCATGTCCACTGTCTGTCACCAGTGCTTCCTTATTTACCTGCTCTTCTTCCTGGTTCTCAATTTTTATAAATCAAGCCTGGATGGCGTGACTACTACATAGCTACAGGAGTTACTTCATCCCATCACAGAGACCGTGCACTGAGCTGTGCATGCATGGCTCAGTGTACACTAATAGATGAAAATTTTAGCAGGTGGAAACCTCTATGCAGAAGGAAAGAACAATCTCTCCTGCCCTAAAAAGCCTGCCTCTCCGCAAAAAAAAGACATGCTTTTAAAGTGGCCCCTTCATTAAGGCTACTTTCACACTGAAAGCGCCTGGCGTTAGCGGTAAAGCACTGCTAGTTTTGGTGGCGCTTTACTGTTATTTTAGCAGCAATTTTCAACCGATAGGGTGCTTTTAACTCCCGCTAGCGGCCTAAGAAAGGGTTAAAAGTGCCCGTGTTGTGCTGCCGTAGTGCTTTGCAGCCGCTTTGGCAGTGCTGCCCATTCATTTAAATGGGCAAGATGTTTTGGGAGCGGTGTATATACTGCTCCCAAACCACCCCAAAAATGCTAATCACTGGACTTTTTTTCCTGTCCCGCAAGCGCACCGCCCCAGTGTGAAAGCACTCTGGCTTTCACTTTGGGGAGGCATGAGAGGTGCTTTACAGGCACTATTTTTATTGCCGAGGGGTCTAAAAGTTAAAGTACCGCTCATCCTCAATCCCACCCCCGCCCCTAACACATCTTAGGTGTGTTGTGTTTTTTTTTTTTTTTTTTTTTTTGTTTTGGACAGGTATCGCCTCCCACTTTCTCAACTTTGAGAATGCTTTCACTTTCATTCTGATGACTTAAAAAGACGATTTAAAAGAACAGGTAATAAAACTACTCCCAAAAGGTAGATGAAAATCACGCTTAAGATAGGCTCTGAAGAAGTCAAAGACTAACTGTGTTCATCTCTTACAGCTGTAGTAGCTGTAAGAGATGAATACTGTTAGGCTCTGAAGAAGAAGGTGTAACCTTCGAAACGCGTCAACGGCAGCGGTTTGTATGTCCTCTTTGTAGGCTCTGGAGACTATCAGTGGACAGACTGTCAGAAGTCAAAGAATATTAATGTTGACCCTTTTTCTAGACTGGTGAATACCAATAATAAGATATAAGAAATGCATGCTTAATCTATTTGCATGCATTTGACCCATATGCGTTTTTTTTTTTTTTTTTTTTTTTTTTTTTATTGCAGTTTTGATTATTACGGTTTTTAGATTGGTGCATATTAGCGGGTAATACATGTTCAAGGTATTAATTTTTTGAGGTGATTAGTGCAGAACCTACACATGTTATAGGCCTATCTAGATAGGCAGCCCAGTTGCCAACTAGAGGAGCATGCAAGGCAGGCTGAAAAAGTTATTGCTATCAGCCTGCAACAGAGAATGTTGCTACTGGCAGAAACTCCTAGTAAGAAACTTTGGCAACAGATCCACAAAAAATGAATTGCTTAAAGTGGTTCTAAAAGATCAATGTTTTCTTACCTTCATGCATTTTATGCATGAAAGTAAAAAACCTCCTCTGTGCAGCAGGCCCCCTAATACTTAACTGAGTCCCATCTCGATCCAGCAATTTGCACAAGAGCAGTGGCTCTCCAGGAATCTCCCTCTTCATTGGCTGTCAATCACAGCGAGTGAGCCAATAAGGAAATAGAGGGGGCAGGGCCGAGCCACGGCTTTGTGTGTAAATTGACATGCAGAGCCACGGCTCAGAAACGAGCCTGCTTGGGTGCCCCCATTGCAAAGCTGCTGGGGGGAACTCTACAGGAGGGAGGGGCCAAGAGTGCTGGCGAGATACCTGAAAAGTTGAGGATCGGGGCTGCTCTGTGCAAAACCATTGCACAGAGCAGGTGAGTATGACAGGTTTGCTATTTAACCACTTGCTGCCCGCCATATAACAAAATGACGTTGGCAAAGTGGTTGCAATATCCTGACCAGTGCCGTCTATCAGTGCCCATAGTCAGTGGCACCTCATTGGTGCCCATCAGTGCAGCTTATCAGTGAAGGAGAAAACGTACTTATTTACAAAATTTTATAACAAAAACTTTTTTTTTCTTTTTTTTTTTTTTTTTTTAAATTTTCGGTCTTTTATTTGTTTAACAACAAATAAAAAACGCAGAGGTGATCAAATACCACCAAAAGAAAGCTCTATTTGTGAGCACAAAATAATAATAATTTAGTTTGGGTACAGTGTAGCATGACCGCACAATTGTCATTTAAAAAGTGACAGCGCTGAAAGCTGAAAATTGACCTGGGCAGGAAGGTGCGAAAGTGCCCTGTATTGAAGTGGTTAAAAAAAAAAAACCCTATTATCACTTTAAGAAAACTACATAGCAAGGTATATTGCCAAACATTCTGAAAAAATAGAATTGGCGTTTACATACAATTTACAAATGATTGACGCCACAGGAACAGCAGACCTAAAGTATCTTCCACACGTGGAGGGCAGGTCTCAGCACAGCGCATTTCTTAAAGTTGTTTTGAAACTTGGTTGTAAGGGCTAATAATGTTAGGTTTCTTCCAATTTACTTTTCTAATTTTTTTTTTTTTTGTTTTGCAAAAGATGTTTTTTTTTCGTAAATCGTTTTTCCCAAAGCCCTGTTGACATTTAATGCGTTTGTTCTGCTTTTCAATTTTATAGACCAATGTTTTGTTCTATTTTACTTGACTGTTCTAATTCTAGAAGTACTTCCTTAACCTAATGTTGAAAAGTTCCTAATACTGCAATGAGATGACTGAGGCTGTCTGAGTGACCGAATGACTTGCTAACTTGTTTACAAGCTTAGAGCTGCCTGCCCACTTTACACATGTGGGGCCCCCGAGCAGAGTTTCTGTGTGCAGCTAAGAACCTGACAGGAAACCCTTTGAAAGTTCTCTAGCAGTGAAAGGGTCGCTCTGTCTCATGGAGTTAGTAGATATCCTTGACCCTTGTGCCCCCAAATGACCTCATGTATGTTCCTTGCAGCTAGGAGGGGCATATCCTGTGAAAAGAGAAGTAAGGGGTGACTTGCTGTCTTGGCTTGTAATGTTAGTTCTTTTGTTCTGTTACCAGATCAGTGTAGCCATTGTATCAAGGCTGACTCCTATTCTTCACATCAGCACATGGCAGAACGAGGGGGGATACAGCACATAGTAGAACACTTGATGTGGTTATTGTGTCTGGCTGTACTGAAACATTTTCCCCCCTATACGATTGCTGATGGGATTTTTTTTTGTCTATGTGAAAACCCTGCTTTCTCCCCCTACTTGGGGGCTGCCTAGAGTGTTGCCATGGAAACATGGTGCTGGGCATAGAGCACGCATGCTCTACCGAGACAGGAAGGTTGAGCAGAGGCTTGGCAAGCTGCCAGGGGAGGTTCGCCAGATGCTTTGAAACGGGGCTGTCTTTTTCTTTTCTTCATGTAATGTCTGATTTTTCCCATACGGGAGGGAATGCAGGCAAGGCTGGGAGTGTGTAGCTATCCTGGGCAGGAGACCCAGAGCAGGCCTTTCTAAAAGCAGCACAGACACACGCCTGCTAGCTAGGACATGCATGAACCATTCTCTTTTTGAAAGCTGTGTCGGTAGGTAAGCATGATGTGATGTTATTTCTGCTGTGCCGATGGGGGGAGAGAGAGAAGGGGGAGAGTGCGTGGGCTTTTGCATTGTATCAGCCACTCTGTATACGTAATTTCATCTGGTCTGTGGAAACGCCAGTACAGTTGGACAGTGAAAATATGCTGAGGAGTGAGCCCTATTAATTTTTCAGTGTTGGTCTCAGAAGGAAGTATGCATGCCTCCAGCAGAAAGGCATGCAGAGTGCTACTGACATGGGGAGGCAGGGCATGCTAGCAGACAATAAGTGTGCTGCCGTTCCCTTTTTCCTACCTATTTAATAAAGAGATCAGGAATGATCTGTCCCCCCTTGTCACTGGGTGGGTACTTGCTCCAGCCTGCAAATCATTCAACGCTTGGGTGCTTTTGCTTATCTGTGCATAGACGTTAAGTTTAAAGTCAAGCTGCAGCATAGAAGAACGGTAAGGCCGAGCGAGATCACAGCCTCTTAAGGAGTTAGGTGGCAGCACATAGGAATAAATACCTTTTTTGCATATAGCCTTGAAGGTGCATGAGTGCACATGCACGAGGTTTACATCATAACCATCTACCATGACTAGGTATTGTTTGTTGAGAGCTGTCAAAAAACATTCATGCATATTGATAAGGAAATAGTTTGCATTGTTTTACTGTCTGCAAATTACTAAAGCATGTCTGCAAGGATTTTATCTCTGCCAAAAAAACAGGCCATATATTAAAGAAAAAAAAGTGGGGGGGTTGGAGGGGGCCCTGAGTGATATGAAAAGGCCCAAGGTGTTTTTTTTTAAAGTTCTCCTTCTCTCTGTGCTTCTAACGCTGTCCCATTGAGAATCTGTGCTGCTTAGCAATGATCTTGGCATATGTTAAGCAGGTGGGTGTGTTTTGAGCCAGAAGCTTCATTTCACTAATAAGTCCATCTGTATTTTCTAGTGTGGAGCTGAATGAATGCGCTCGCTGGTGTGGGATGGCATGTATTCAGCCATTTTTCCTGCATGCTGTACTTCCTATTGTGAATGCCATTTCCAATTAATGTCTCCCCTTATGACTAGCTTGCCTGTCTCTCCTTTGCTAATACAGCACAATGAAGACAGTGCACAGCACATGGTCTGGTTTTATGCAGCTGTGCATTTCTCTTTTGGTTTGCCATGATTTTCTTTTTTCTTGTACACCCAATGCTGTAAAATAGTACAGTCAATACAAAGCTGCACACAAAGAACACCTGAAAAGCTTAGGAAATCTCCACCTAAAGGGGCTATTGTACACGTTAAGATCCATACAAAAAGCTAAAACACAAGGTTATAGAAATAGGTGGCCATTATTTTTGCTGAATCTGATATAAGAACATGGCTGTCACATGGATGAAAAGTTCCTTATCTTTGTGAATTGAAGCAAAGGTGTTCATTCTTGTACCATCATTACAACATGTGTGTGCTTTAGGTAAACCTGGATTATTGCCACTTAATCCACCTACTAGCACTGCCATTTGGCTGCCTAATGAGTAATCACAGCACATCAATAACGCATATTGTTTCTTCCAATGTAGCCAGGTCCCATAAAAGCAGACATTTAGTCCATACGTTAAGCCCCTGTTCACATTGGCGCCATTTGACAGGTCAAATTGCATGTCAAATAGAAGCCTATAACCAGCAATAGGAGCATCCCAATCAGTGCAATGCTGTCTGTGTGGCGCTGCACCAATTTCCAAAAGTAGTTCCTGCACTACTTTTCGTGACTTCGGGGGCGATTTCAATAGACATCTGTGCATGAACCTGCACAGATGTCTTTCAAGTCACCCCCGAAGTCTGGGGGGTGACTTGACTGCAGGTACTAGTCAGATTCATACCTGCCCTGAAAGTTTAAACCAGAACTCAAGGTTTCCCATCCCCAAGTTTTATTCGGCCAGCTTTGTTTAAATGAATGCTAAGACCCCATTCACACAGGGGCAACATGACTTGCAGGTCGCCTCACCGAGGCGACCTGCACACGACTGCCCGGGCGACTTGCAAAACGACTTCTGTATAGAAGTCTATGCAAGTCGCCCCAAGTCGCCCCCGAAGTCGTACAGGAACCTTTTTCTAAGTCGGAGCGACTTGCGTCGCTCCCCTTAGAACGGTTCCATAGCACAGAACGGGAGGCGACTTGTCAGGCGACTAGGTCGCCTGACAAGTCGTCCCTGTGTGAACGGGGTCTTACTGTTAAAAGTCTGGCCGTTATGGAGGCTGCAATACATTGTAGCAGCTTGTGCTGCATACAGTAAGCTGTGCTTTCTTCCTGACTGAGTCCTTCACACTTCCCTCCTCGTTGCCTAGGCCAATCAGAGAATGCCTTGTATTGATAAAAATACAATGTGGTTCCTGAATGGCTGAGCTGTCGTAGGACTGACTCTAGTTTCTTTCCAGACGCAGAATGTTAGTGTGTAAGACTTGTCCAGGAAGATGGCACTGCTTACTGTAGTGGCTGGGACCATTCTGGACCAGTAAGCATTCGTTTGAACTACGTTGGCCCAATAAAACTTTTAAAGTGACAGGTAACGTGGAGTTGTGGTTTAAATTTGATGCTTGCTAAGCAAAATAACTATAGATCTTGGTAAGAACATCCATCCATTAGTCATATAAGGAAGGTGGGTAACACCTATGGCTAGTGTCACATTTTGAAAAACCCCTGCCTCAAAAGGCTCACAACATATAATACAAATCTTTAAGTTTTAAAGAACTATAGGAAAAACTTTATTTTTTTTTTGTCCTTTGGGATGGAGTTAGGGAGGGTTATAACCTCTGTAGGGTTTATTTTTGTTATACAAGTCCCATTGAGGAGGTTTACCTTCACTTCCTATCCCATAACCAAAACAGGAAGTGAGAGAAAATCCCTGCAAACTAAGGGATTTCCTTGGTGACCCCCAGGTCACCAGAACTGGCGTCCCCATTGGTAGATTCCCCCTCCTATTACTTTTCTGAGGACAACCCAAAATTTGGGTTTTTTTCTTTCACTTTCACTTTTGATTATAATGATAAACGGGACAAAAAGGGGGTGAATCTCTTTAATGGTGGCACAGACAGCAATAAAAACTGGCAGGTAGAAAAAAAGGGGGGGAGAATAACTGGAATATATCCTGCCGTTACTGGACTTTTTTTTTTCTCTATCCAATGATGATTTTTTTGGATGTGGCATGGGTTAGAGGTCTTCCTTTTTAAAAACTGGCAGGTGTTCTAATCCCTCTCCATTCTATCCAAAAAGTTTTGCCTTTTAGTTACATTTTAACTCATTCCCTTCTTCCATACATAGAACAATTACATGTGAACTTGAATATAAAAGTATAACTAGTAAACTCCTTTTTTTTTTTTTTTTTTGTCATTTCCTCATTGCAGCCGATTTAGATGCAAATTTCCAGATACCTTCAGCTCTAAGCCCCCAGTCACACTGATCGCGATATTGAAATCGTGCTACTTCACTTGAAGTAGCACAATTTCAAAGTAGTACTACTACAGGTGCTTCTTGGAAAACATTTGTGCAACTCATGCAAGTCCTACCTGAACTCACAAAAAGTAGTGCAAAAACTATTTTCAGAATCGGTGTGACTCCGATTGAGTTGGAGTCGCACCGATTTGACCGTTTCCATTGCGAGCAATAGGGTGCAACTTGTCATGCGATTTGAAGCTATCAAATTGCATGACAAGTCGCACTGGTGTGACAGGGGCCTAAATATGACGGGCTGCACAGGAAGTCCTAAGAACTGACCCTTTTGCGGCATATAAGTATCTCTACTCTGTTCTAAAACCAGTTAGTTTGGATAGATAACTGGGAGCCTTCTGGTCAAATTATGTTTTCTTCTGTTTAACCACTTGGCGTCCGCGCTATAGCCGAATGACAGCAACAGCACGGACCTGAATTTCCGGGAGGCCGTCATATGACGGCCTCACCTTTGCACACTCCCTGCGCACGCTGTGATCACCGAGTCACTGACACTCTGGCGATCACAGATCCGAGTAAGGTGCTGATCCCGGCCCCTTACCACGTGATCAGCTGTCAGCCAATGACAGCTGATAACATGATGTAAACAAAAGCTCGGTAATGTTTTTTTTGTCACCGTGAGTAGAAAAAAAAGCCGATCATCGGCTTATGTGCAAGGGACATCGGTCCCAAAGAGGAAGAGGTATTTCTGCCTCATCTGTGCCCACCAGTGCCACCTGCCAGTGCCACCTATCAATGCCCAAGAGTGCCCCTATCAATGCCCACAAATGCCACCTATCAATTCCAATCAGTGCCACCTAGCAGTACTGCCGATCAGTGTAACCAACCAGTGCCGATCAGTGCCCATCATTGCCACCAATCAGTGCCGCCTCATTAGCGTACATCAATGAAGGAGAAAAATTACCTGTTTGCTAAATTTTATAACAATATAAAAAATATATAACAAATTTTAAAAAATGTGGTCTTTTTAAGTTTAACAAAAAAAAAAAAAACGCAGAGGTGATCAAATACCACCAAAAGAAAGCTCTATTTGTGTGAAAAAAAGGATAAAAATTTCATTTGTGTACAGTGTTGTATGACCGCGCAATTGTCATTCAAAGTGCATCAGCGCTGAAAGTTGAAAATTGGTCTGGACAGTAGGGGTTTTAAGTGCCCAGTAAGGAAGTGGTTACGTTTCAGAAATTTCAGGGATCTCTCATCACATTCACCTAATTCGATTTGTGGACTTGCTATGTACAGGAGCCTTCATTGCATTATTGAGATAATATTTGGTTTCAAGACATTAGCAATAGTAATTTTATTTCAGTCTGTTTAAATGATCAAACGAAGACCGGGGCTGACTTAAAATGTGGGGTTGAACCCCAGAATAAGCAAGGCATGAGGGGGGTAATAAGATATGTAATATTCAGTTGTCAATGGCCACGCTAAACTTCAAATTTGAGATCTGTAACATTTTTGGTATTTTGTGAGAAGAAATGAGCAGTATGTTTGTACAATCTGTAAACGAGGCTCTCCCATTTGTGCTAGATCTTCTTCATTTTTGTTTTTTGTTTTTTTTACCTCGTTTCACCTACACCAATGAGAGCAAAATTTTCAGTTGCTGGTAAGACTGCAAGGATGCTGAATAAATCCTGTCTTTGCCTGTGGTAAATATGGCAGGACCTAATGCCAGCGGTTGAGGAGTGTAGAAGTCTGTGTAAATATAAACTGCAAATGGTAAAACACATATTTCTGGTAACAGTTTATACAAGTGCCTTGCCATATGTTTCCTTCACAACCCCTTTAATGTTACTAAATAACTTAAAATCTTTTTTTTATTCTTGTTTCATGGATTTCATTAATACATTTTTGTTCACTGTGCTTTAGATTCACAACCTTTCTTGCAAAAGCGTACTTTGAATATGTTTAGAATTTTAGTTGTCTTATTAATAGATCTATTTACTTGTTTCTTTATCTTATTGTAGCCTGAGGAGGAGGCAGACCCAGCAGAAAGGGACAACTTCCTACAGCAGCTTTACAAGTTTATGGAAGACAGAGGTAACGTGTAGCCCAATGTAAAACCATTTCTTTCAGAGGTGACAAGACTCTCATTAGGAAACGAGCAGGAGGAAATATGTTTTGTTTGTACTGTAAGTCGTTCGCAGATCACAATAAAGCTGGTATGGGTGGTCAGCCTTGCACTTCCAATGAAGAATCCAAGCTTGACCATCCACGATTCAGTTAGTAATGTTTACATCTGAATCCTGTTTTAAGTAAACCTGCCAGCTACGCAAGTGTAGTAATCCATGCAGTTGGATTTGGCATAGTGAATTGCTGTACTTTGCGGGTTACATTTCTCTTTGCACTGCCTTACTGAATAAACTTGTTAATAGAAGCAACTATCTTGAGACCTATTAATGATTTGTAAATTTGACTTCAGAAAGATTAAACAACTGAAACCACATACAAGTAGGATGCAATGAGCAACTAATTATTTAGGTGTGGCAAGAAATTGTTTTGTAAATATTACTTATTGCATCATAAACTATTTTAATTTGTTAAACTGCAGACTCTGCTTCTTTAAAGTGGATGTAAACCCAATGTCATCCTTTCTAAACTACTGCCATAGGGGTTATCTTTAAGGATATAGATGCCTCCTGCATGTATCTTTACCTGTCAAATGTCTCCCCACTGTCTGGTATTAGACCCGAAAAACTGCAGATTCTGTGGGTGGGTCTGTTGTCTGGAGCTCGGTGGGTGGAGTCGTGATGTCAGTAGACTCCCCGCCCCCCTCTACACTCCCCTTGTCAATATGCATTTTCTCCTTTGTATTTCTAACACTGAACTTCTGCTATGATCTCTAACATCCAGTGAAAAGACAGGAAAGTAACCACATGACTTCAGCACGCCAAATCATGCTGAGGTGTGGAACATCCAATCCTTGCAGAGCTGCTGAAGAAAGGAGTGGGAAGGAATTAAAAAATAATGCCTGTGTCTTAGGCTAGTGCATGAGATGTAAATCACCTGTCACTCACAGCAAGGGGGAGGATTTGACAAATTTTTTCTCAGTTTGTCAACATTTTTCTCACTGAACAATAAAAGAGGATTGCTCAGAGATGGATTAACTCAGTGTGGCAAGACTGGGCTCAAATGATAGGAAATCTTATACTCTACAGTATGATAAAAAAAAAAAAATATTGGGGTTTACATCCACTTTAAGTGTAAGCAATTTTACCTAAATCATCATATGTAGTTATTAAAGTGTATCTTGGGGCAAATTTAGAAAAAAAACATATGCAGTACATACACTATATTGTCAAAAGTATTTGGACGCCTGCCTTTACACGCACATGAACTTTAATAGCATCCCAGTCTTAGTCCGTAGGGTTTAATATTGAGTTGGCCCACCCTTTGCAGAAATAACAGCTTCAACTCTTCTGAGAAGACTGTCCACAAGGTTTAGGAGTGTGTCTATGGGAATGTTTGTAGTCACAAAAAAGTTAAGCGCTCTCCTTCAATAAAGTGCATTCAAATTACAGTGCATAAATACCTGAAAACAGTGTAAAAATCATCTATAGACAATAAATTTACGGGAGTCCATCCTTTCTTTTATTTATATTTTATATAATTTCATCAATAAATGATTCAATGTCCATAAAAGCAGTGCAGTCCCATACACCATAAACGTTTCAGTAATTGCCTCTGATCACCACAGTGCCCTTCACCCCACCTATGGGTGTCTTCTCACCTGCTTAAATGTACCTCACTAATTACAGGAGGTCTATATGCACTTTGCAGTGTTGTAAGTGGCACTGCTCCCCACTGGCTGTACAATCCAAATCTGTGGCTCTCAGCGTGGTGTCAGTCATATAGGAGGCAAGAGGAAAGAACCATAGTGCGAATTGCTAAAAAAAAAGTCACTAAAGGTGGGCAGTGACGTAATCACACTGGGACTAGGTGGAGCTGTGTATGCAGAGGATTGTGTTGTGAAATGCTCGTTTTTTACTTCTGACATTTGAGTGGATTTTTCTATGAAAATAAATTTTATTAGCGATCTTGCCTCCTATATGATTTACATGTCGCTGAGAGCCACGGATTTTAAGTGTACAGCCAGTGGGCAGCGGTGCCACTTATAACACTGCAAAGTACATATAGACCTCCTGTAATTAGTGAGGTCTATTCAAGCAGGTGAGAAGACACCCATAGGTGGGGTGAAGGGCACTGTGGTGATCAGAAGCAATTACTGAAGAGTTTCTGGTGTATGGGATTGCACAGTTTTTACAGACACTGAATCCTGGGATTTTTTTTTTTTTTTGCATTTTTATTTTTTACTAGTAATGGCGGTGATCAGCGATTTTTTTTTTTTTTTTTTTTTTTTTTTTTTTTTTTGGGACCACAGTTACTAATACAGTGGATCAGTGCTAAAAAAAAATATACTTGCTGTACTAATGACACTGGCACGGAAGGGGTTAATATCAGGGGCGATCAAAGGGTTAAGTGTGCTCCTAGGGCAGTGGTTCTCAACTGCAGTCCTCAGGACCCACTAACAGGCCAGATTTTAAGTATTACCTTGGGGGAGATTCAGACTAGAATACTGCAATCACTGAGCAGCAAATGATATCACCTGTGATGTATTTCAGTTATCTTGCAAACCTGGCCTGTTAGTGGGTCCTGAGGACTGGAGCTGAGAACTACTGTCCTAGGGAGTGCTTTCTAACTGTGTGGGGGATGGCGTAACTGGAGAAAGACAGATCCATGTAATTGGCCAGTCTGAGTTGGTCCCGCAGCACTTTCTCCAAAGAGTCTGCTGTGTCAAAGTGCTGTGTGTGTGATCCTGAAAAGGTAGGCGGTGCCGTCACAGTGCGAGGACACTGAGCACTTTGTCCTACTAGTGAAGTGTGAGGAGCCTTTGTGTGCCCAGAGCTTCTGCGTGCCCACAGAGAGGGCTTTGCATGCCAGCTGTGGCACGCGTGCCATGGGTTCGCCATCACTGGCCTGGAATACGGCCTTCAGGCACTGGGCTCTTCATTAATGCACTTTCCAAACCTGAGTGTATTTTGTTTGCCACTGAACGCTTTTCAGGTCAAGAGCCCTGGCACAGCCTCTGGTGTGACCCAGTCTCTGAAGACTCCATTTGAGAGAAGACTGTGTGAGCCAAGTTCCAGGAACTACCTTTATGGATAAGACATCTTCAGCTCTTATTGATAGAGTGGGCACTTTGAAACTGGAAAATCACCCTGCAGCTTCTACCTGCCTAGGACTACCAGACATTTTGTGATGCACCACTTAAGCCCCGTACACACAGGCAGAATGTCCAGAGACATTTGCTAATTCCAAAAAAAGGACCGACGTTCTGCCTGTGTTTGTCGGTCTGTCCATCAGAAGCCGGACCTTCGGCGCTCAGTGGGGGAGATCACTGGACTAACCTTGCATGCAAAAACCTGTTGTGTGTACCCGGCTTTAGCCCCAGGCTTCCTTTATGGGGACTGGGAGACTGCTGATGAGCTCTTCACACCTCCCAAGCGTCTGGTGGCAATATACCTGGTCCTGAAGAGAAGAGTCATTCCCATTGTGTATTCAAACATATCTCTTAGAAATAAAATACTGACACTCCCATAGAGGATGCACTCGATTTTTAGGATCCCATTGACAAAGTGAGCCGCTGAAAGCCTGAGCCGGCCGCTCCCAACCCCTCCACAGCCCAGCGCTCCCGTGAGTGAGCGAGGGGGGGGGCTTTTAGCTCTCTGCTCAGGGTTTGAACTCTTGGTCCTCAGTCTTAGAGGACCGATGCTGCATCCACCTAGGTAAGTATAGTTTTGAAAGAAAAACGGAAGAGACAAGTAGGTACCCTCGCACACAAGTCACATCTAAAGGGGCTGTGTTGCAAGATATTTACTGGTAAGCCTGTGAGTTGGAATGACAGTTCACATGCATATTACCTAATCGGGATGTAGATGTTTGGTAAAAAAGATATGTTTTAGAAGAAAAACAGTTAAAGCAAGAGGAGTTTTCCGTTATGGTGACTAGTCAAAATCGTATTTAGAAAGGAAAGCTTGAAGAGGAAATCCTTCTTTATATTGGATTGTGATGGCCAAATGTGACATGTATGGACTTTCCAGGCCAGCCACTTGTATTGTTAAAGGGGACAATGGAAGCAATTTGTACAAGTCGCATACCTGTGCTTGTGAAATACTGTATTTGATGTCCTGGTGGATATCACTCAGCCTCAGGATTTATCGGCTTTTAAAGTTGCCTTTGAAATGTCCTTTCTCTGTCAGCCTGTGTGTGGACATCTTTGGTAACAGCTCAAGTGCGCAAAGGCTTCATTGAGTTGCATTGCTTTCCTGTGAGTTTGTAGATAAAGTATCTTTTTAATTTTTTTTTTTAATGGACTTCTTGTTTGATCTAAAGACACTCGCTAGATCGATCATTAATAATTCCCATTTATCTTCCCTTGTTTTGATATTTTTGTTAAGACCATGTCTACAACTTTTTGACTTTATCATGGAACTTGGAACATAGAATACCAGACAAGTGCCTACATGCACATTTTACTATGCATGTATGTTTACTGTTTTATATGGCAATGGTTTTACAGAATTGTTCAGCCCTTGTTGTGACTCACATGCTTCATAGGCAGTTGCCACCTCTAGTACCTGGTTTGTCATTGCAGCTTTGATTCACCTAATTATTGGGCAAGGCGTTGCATTTATCACTTTCGCCCTGTAAGCTGGAAGGTGATCTAGGAGCCCCCAAAAGTAAACCTTTTTCTAATTGGTACCTTGTAATTTGCAAGAATAGCTGACTCAGAACTGCTAGTAAAACAGCATGAATGACTTGAGTATTTTTTGGACTGCCTAGAATTTTAAATACGGAAATGAAAAAATACTAGAATCATTATTGAGCTGACAGAATTGGCCTAATAAAATTTAAAGTAGAAGTTCAGTCAAATTCTAACTATATTAAAACCTGCCCCAACCCCATTCTAAGCCTAATCCAACTACCCTCAAAGGAAAGAGGTCTGTACTTGCCTATTCTAAGGGAAGCACTGCGGTCCAGTCACATGATCTCTCCATCAGCCAGATTCAGTGAAGAGAAGAGATTGGCGATGAGCTGCAATGGTTATGCGTCGCCTATATATTTACTATGGGGCATCTGTTGTCAGCTTTTTCTCCTCCACACAGAAGCCGGTGCTGGGAGCCAGTCATGTGACCCAACCAGAGCGCCTTCAGTATAGCGCAGTATAGACTTCTTTCCTTTCACATGAGTAGTTACAAAAGGCTTAGAATGGGAAAGGGACCAAGTATAAGAATTTGACTGGCGATGCAATTTCCTATATTTTAATACTCATCTGCTGTGAATATTTTACTTTATATGTTCAATGTTTTTATCTGTGAAACGGTTAAAATGCAGTCCATTTCTGCCTTCAGAATCATTCTTTTAAATCCTTGCAGTGTGATCAACATGTGAAGATTTAATTTTACGGTTGGTAAAAGCTGGTTTTACCAAAGCTAAAGGTTTACATTAATGAAATTGTGGGCTAGGCATCAACCTGATTTTGGTTTTTCTACTTTTTACAGTGGCTGCCTCCAGGCTTCAGACTGTAGGCTGTCCCTCACCAATTGACCTGACTAAGGGCCCATGTCACGGGGTTGCTCGGCTCCCCAAGGCAGTGACTCCGTCCGTAAGTTTGGTCGGTCTGTGTGGGGGGCCCTGAACTGTTCATTTTTCTCATGGTTTTGGAAAGATTCTTTTTCTTTTTTGTTATTGCCAATATTTCTCATGTTAGGGTAACTCTGGAAATGCCAGATAGGTCCATAGGTCCTTTTTTTTTTTTTTTTTATCTCTTCTATCTTCAGATGTGAAAATGTTTCAAACTCCCATCAATGAACAGTATACGTTTACACCACAGCCAATTATGTCCACTTTATCACTTAGCAGTAGACTTTTTTTTTTTTTTTTGATCTAAAGTCAATGAGTCTTGATCATTAAAATCGAATGGCTGTTCGCACAAACTTTCAGTCTCCTAATGTGACTTTGTTGTTTTGAAAGATATGATTGGCAAAATGAGACCTGTATAATAGGATATTCCACTTCCTCCTCTGCCACAAGAGGCATGCAACCAATAGGTCATCTTTTATTCTTACTCAAGGTTTTCATACTGTCTATAGTGTTTTTTTTGTTTGTTTGTTTTTTTTTAGGGACAGACTTTCCATTTCAGCCTTAAAACATATTGTACAAGTTTTAACACTTAAGGGGCCCATTTTTTAACAGGGGCGACACTATATTAACACTTATGGGGCGTACACACGGTCGGACTTTTCAGCTACAAAAGTCCGACAGCCTGTCCGACAGCCTGTCCGTCAGCCTGTTGCGGCGGACTTTCTAACGAACAGACTTGCCTACACACGATCACACAAAAGTCCGTCGAATTCTTACGTGATGACGTACACCGGACTAAAATAAGGAAGTTCATAGCCAGTAGCCAATAGCTGCCCTAGCGTGGGTTTTTGTCCGTCGGACTAGCATACAGACGAGCGGATTTTTCGACCGGACTCGAGTCCGTCGGAAAGATTTGAAGCATGTTTCAAATCTAAAGTCCGTCGGATTTGAGGCTAAAAAAGTCCGTTGAAAGTCCGGAGAAGCCCACACACGATCGGATTACCAGCCAGCTTTAGTCCGTCAGCGTCCGTTGGACTTTTGTAGACGAAAAGTCCGACCGTGTGTACGCGGCATTAGACCACACAGTGTGACAGACCTTTTGGCTGTGCAGATATTACATCTTGATGCTTGATTTTGATCAAGGGCAGCCAACAGTGTGGGTTTTTCAGTTCTCTTCAGGCTCATGAATGAGTTTATACAGCTGTACTTTTACCTGACAGAGGGAAAACATTCATTGTTTGCAGCCCTTGAGGACTGTAATTGAGAATTGCATGTGATGAGTCCCCTGTCTGGAATTTGTCCCATCTTGTTCATTATTTGAGTGGACAGTAATCAGTATGGGCTATTGGCTGTACCGTAAAAAGTATCAATAAATTAGGTCTTAAATAACTTATTTCTACCATACAGTCCATGTTGGATAATTAAAACAATCAAAGTTCTGTAGTGGAAGCAGGTTGAAGGGGTTTGAGAAGTGGAGCATCACGGCTGGGATTTTCTTCTTGCCATTTCCTATCTTACCTACTGAAGGGTTGGAGGAGGTATCTATTGACTGTTCAAATCTATAATTGTAAATGTGAAAAGCCAGTTAGTTTTGGTAACTTGTACAGTGGTCCTTTTATTATAAGATGAATGGTGGTCTGTGAAGTTTGCGTGCTGTCTTTCTTGCAGTCAGTGCTTAAAAGGAAGACCCTTCCTTACTTTCTATAAATCAATTTACACCACTGTTGAAAAGTCAGTCCTTGTGCTAGCAATAATATTGATGTGTCCAAATTATACTTTTATAAATGTTTATTCCTTTGCCTGTGTTTGTAGGAACCCCAATCAATAAGCCTCCAGTATTGGGATATAAAGATCTGAATCTTTTCAAGCTTTTTAGGCTAGTCTATCAGCAGGGGGGTTGTGACAATGTAAGTAAACTTACTGTTTCCAGCTAACAGTTAAATGTGTTTCTTTTTCCCTTTTTAGTTTTTGTTTGTATATCAACATTTTCTCCTTTTCTGGCAGATTGAAAGTGGTGGTGTATGGAAGCAAATTTATATGGACCTTGGCATTCCTATTTTGAACTCTGCTGCATCCTACAATGTAAAAACCGCGTACAAAAAGTAAGTGACTGAAAAAGAAAAAAAGCGCGGCCGGATTACACACATCCGGGATCTCCTTTTTACTCAGAGCTTGCAGTCACCCACAATCCCGCCTCCTGGATGGCTCCTAGGATAGACGTCACATGTCCCGGCATTGGACCGGTGTTCTGTCTATAATATGAGCTGGTCCAGGAGGTGGTACTGTGTGTGACTGTAAGCGCCAAGTAAACAGGAGATCCCTATGTGTAATCTGGCACTGGTGAGGCTGCATTGATGGGCAGATTGGCACTTAGGCTGCAGATGGACAATGAAGAAACTGCAGATTGGCGCTGATTAGGCTGCATTAATAGGCACTGACCCTTCTTTTGCTTCAAAGTTCTTTATTTAAAGTTTTTTTTTTTTTTTTTTTTTTTTTTTTTTTTTTTTTTAACCTGAAACTTCCCTCTTAAAATTTAAGGTGCATGTTATATGCCGATAAATACAGTATTTTCCATTTTGTTAATTGCTAAAACAAAACTATTAACACTTCTATTTCTGAAAGCATTCTTAACTTATAGCACTTTTTTACACCTGCCTAAAATGTTTGCACAGTAGTGTGCGTGTGTGTATATATTTATTTTACAAAAAAACAATATAAGACCATAATACTGCCATATTTAATAAACCCAGCCAAAGGAGTGATACCAAAAAAAAATGTCAGGATAAAGAAAGACCCACGATAAGGGATTGGTATAAAAGAATAGTGTATGTATACGTGTATATTTATAATAAATATTTATATTTATAATAAAAATAGTCAAGCAGATGCTTAAGAATGATAAATTGGCTATTGCAATATATTTTTTGCAGTAGCTTTTTGCTGTTTAAAGGAAAAGTTCACCTTTGGGAACATGTTACATGTTCCACTGCTGCAGCCGCTGCCCCTACTGAAGTTCCCCGTACTAGCTGTACTACACTTTTTGAAAACAGTGCGGTCTTGTGAGGCTCCGCCCATACGGCTGCATCATTCATACACCGAGCTCTGTGTATGAAGGAACTACAAGCCCTGACATCTTTTGCATCTGTCGACTTTACAGGCTCCAAAAAAAAAAATTTCTTTCACCTGCAAAGAAAATGTGCATTTAATATTATTTTTTTTTTTTTTTAAGTGAACTTATCCTTTACTGTACAAATTGTAAAACATTTAAATATAAAGAGGTACATTAAGGAATATAACAACAAAGGTGAACAAAGTCGCATGTTTATAAGCTGTGTTTTTATGAAAGCATTGTTGATAATGTGCTTTCCTTTCCATATCAGGTATTTGTATGGGTTTGAGGAGTATTGCCGTTCTGCAGAAATTAAGTTTAGGACTATTCACCACAATGATCCTCAACCAGTAGAGGAGAGCCCAACATTGGAAGTATCAATGGAGAACAGCGACCAGCCTGAACCTGAAACTCCCCCTGTCAGTGTTAGTGTCAAGGAAGATGATGACTCAGATTCTAGCAGTGGCAATGAAAAAGAGGTGATTGAAATGAAGTCTCTAAGGGTATGATAACAACATTTAAATGTAATGTAAACCTCAGAAGACCTGCCTAGTGTTCTTATAACCGTTTCATCAAAATACAATGTAAAGAAATGCATAGAGTTCCCTAAGGAACCCATAAACCCAAGTATATTTCTTTTTCTTTTTTTGGCTATAATTTTGTCTCCTAAATGTAATATTTGCTGCACAGAAAACTAGATTTATGTGCAACTTTTTTGTGCATTTAATGCAGTTTTAGGCTAAATTGAGGTACATACAATAGATTACCAAAAGTATTGGGACGCCTGCCTTTACACGCACATGAACTTTAATGGCATCCCAGTCTTAATTTGCAGGGTTCAATATTGAGTTGGCCCACCCCTTCGCAGCTATAACAGCTTCAACTCTTCTGGGAAGGCTGTCCACAAAGTTTAGGAGTGTGTCTATGGGAATGTTTGACTATTCTTCCAGAAGAGCATTTGTGAGGTTAAGCACTGATGTTGGACAAGAAGGCCTGGCTCACAGTCTTCACACTAATTCATGCCAAAGGTGTTCTATCGAGTTGAGGTCAGGACTCTGTGCAGGCCAGCCAAGTTCCTCCACCCCAACCTCGCTCATCCATGTCTTTATGGACCTTGCAAAGGGTGGGTCAACTCAATATTGAACCCTACGGACTAAGACTGGGATGCCATTAAAGGAGTTTTAAAGGCAGAAGGTTTTTTTATCTTAATGCATTAAGATAAAAAACCTTTTGTGTGTAGCTGCCCCCAGCACCCCCAAATTACTTACCTGAGCCCCATCTCTCTCCAGCGATGTCTACAAATGTCTAACCGTCTGGGACATTCCTCCTGATTGGCTGAGACGCAGCAGCACCATTGGCGCCCTTGGCTGTCCATCAAAATCGGTCAGCCAATCGGGAGAGGGAACGGGGCTGGGTCGGGGCTCTGTGTCTGAATGGACACGCGGAGCTGTGACTCTGCTCCAGTGCCACCATAGGAAGCTGCTGATGGGGGATGGGGGGGGCGCAGCACTCGATAGGAGGGAGGGGCCAGGAGCAGCAAAGAGGGACCCGAGAAGAAGAGGATCCAGGCTGCTCTGTGCAAAACCAACTGCACAGAGGAGGCAAGTATGACTTTTTTTTTGTTTTTTTGTTTTTGTAAAAAAACAGACTTTACAATCACTTTAAGGTTCATGTGCGTGTAAAGGCAGGTGCCCCAACAAGCAAGTACACATATGACTCCTCGTATACTAATGCTTGTCCTGGACCAGTGACTTGCTAAACAGTGATACAGCAATGTGAATAACCGCTCCACAGCCCAGACAGTCCCAAGAAACTTCTTCTTTTTTTTTTTTTCTTTTATGGGTTAACTACACAGGAAACCAGCAATTTATAAAAAAAAAACATAGTATTTAGTCTTTCTTAAGGGCTGGTTCACACCATACCCACACATGAATCGCAATTCAGACCACATGCAAAATGCACTCCGTTTGCGATCTGCAGCGGGTGTTGATAGAAAGTTAACACCCCAGTTGCAAAACGCAAACGCAGTGCGTTTGCCTTTACCTGCCAGCACCGGATCGCATAGTATTTTGTGCCATGCGATCTCGCTACAGTGCGTTTTTAAAAAGTAGTACATGCACTACTTTTGGTACGGTGCAGTGTGATTTTAGTCCATTCAAAATGAATGGGCTGAAATCGCACCGCTCAGAGCCACATGTGAATCGCACAGGAACGCACAACGCATTCATGTGTGGGTATGGTGTGAACTGGCCCTGAATGTGTGTTTGTTTTTAAAATAGATTTTGATATTTTTAATATTTATGGTGGTCATTGCTTGCAGTTGATTCCTGACACATATGTTTTAAGCTAACTGCCATTTAATAATTTCAAATAATTTTCTATTAGGGGAGGCGAAGACCTGTTAGCAGTACAAACTCTTCTACAATGGACCAGGAAGACTCTGAAAAAATAAATGAGGGCAACAAAGAAAACAAAGATTTGGAAGAGGATGACGACAGACCTGAGGAACAGAAAGAGAATGATGCAAATCCTGGGAGAAGAAGCTTAACTAGCCAGGGGAAGGATCTGAGAAGCCAGAAGCAGGAGGACTCTGAGAGAGAATCTGATGAGGAGGATGACAAACTATCTGATGTGTAAGCAAATCAACTTCTTTTCTTTTCCTTATTTTTACCTTGTGTTGAGTGTCAGCACGAGTTTTCAGAGCCAAAAAAAAAAATACTAATTGTACAGTACAGGACCCTGGCAAAGTATTCCTACACTGTGGGTGACTGTCAGTGTCCAGTCACCTAAAGGTACATGCCTCTCACCCACAGGCACACAGGGCACGTGTCCCAAAAAGCTAAGCTAGTGTCCAATCACCTGAAGGTACATGCCTTTGCTTTAGAGGACACGTGCCCTGTGTGCCTCCCCTACAACAAAATACTACTCTGTGAGTTCTCAGTTTTGTGCCAGCGTCTGAAGGTGATGGACTTCTTCTCCTTATGGAGAAAATTGCCCTTAGCCTAAGTAGGTAATTATTTTTCTTTATTATTTTATCCTCTGATTTTTCAACTCCCCACTGTTTTCTAATGCCAACATAGAAGCAATGTGTCCGGATTGGTGCAACATCGGTAAAACCTTGGGAGTTGTGTCAAGGAGCCATAGCAGGACCCCATGCTGTGGGGATGACCTGTAAGGTGCTCACCTTGGCACATTGTGCATTGTGTTGATGTCAGCCGCAGGGTGATTTTACAGGTTCAGGACAGTTGTCCAACTCTATGGAGTGTTCTCTGTATAATACCACAGACTTTGTAAAAGGATGTGCTCACGGTGATGGACTAAGTCTGGACAACTATACATACAGTCCAGCTTCGTGGACATGAAAGACAAGTCACCCTGTTACTGTAAAACGAGAAGTGTGTTTGGAATGTATTCACTTCACAGTGCCAATTTGTGGCACTAAAATTTAAACCACTCAGTTTCCGTTGGATGACCAGGTGTTACCACACACCACTGGTTGCACACTTTACTGCCACTTCGCCTGCAGCCCTTTTAAGACTATCTAGACAACCTTCTTCTGAGGGACTTCTTTCCCTTCCACATGGTCCAGGCCTTCCGCTGGGTGATTGGGTTCAACAAATCTTCTCTCCAGCCTTCCCTTCATCTGGTCCTGGGGACATCCTATCCAAAGCAAGAGTCATTCTACCAGAAAAGAAATGTTTTCCTCCAAGAGAGATCTCACGATAAGATTCTTCATGAGGGTTCTAGGCATGATGGTAGCCTTCTTCGAGGCAGTACCATTTATCCAATTCCATTGAGGAACTTTTCAACTCAACATCTTGACCTGGGAAAACAGGCCCCTTTTCTCAATTTACCCGTGCTCTTGCCTAGTCAAGCCAGGAATTCCTTATCTTGGTGGATCCCCACCCCAGTCCTAGCTGTGGAGAAGTCCTCTCTTCCTTATTACAGGAAAATTATCACAACAGATGCAATTCTCTCATTATGGTATGAGGGAGACCAAGCTCCCCCTCAACATCTGGGAGTTAAGAGCAGCCCAGTTGACCCTGCAGCACTGGACCCTCTACCCCCCTCTTCTGAAGGGACAGCTGACTACAGTGCAGTCAGAAAAATTCATCGGTATGGAAAGCATCAGCCATCAAGAGGCACCAGGAGTCTGGCAGCCTTAAAGCAGAGTGCCACCCATTTAAAAGTTAGCTACAAAAAGTGTAGCTGCTGACTTTTAGTAAACAGACACTCGCCTGTCCCATGGTCCAGCGATGCGGGCGCACAAACCTTTTCTCCTCTCCCCCTCCTCTCCCCCTCCTCTCCGCGGCGCCGGCGTTGTGAATGGCCGGCCAATCTTTTCTGACCTGTGACATGTCCCAGAAGATTGCAAGGATGGAGAGGGGAGAGGTTATCTTCCTTCCGGCAAAGCAGTGTGAGGGGAAGAAATGGGAGCTGGGTGCATGTAAAAACTGGGTACTCGCCCCCCCCCCCCCCCCCCCAAAAATGACATGCCAAATGTGGCCTGTCAGGGGGTCACCAGCACTTAAAGCTGAAGTTCCATTTTTGGGTGGAACTCCGCTTTAAAGGAAGCTAACCAGATAACTTAATGGACTGAAACTCAATGTTCAGCAATTTCTGTGGTCCAAATCCCAAAAGTGGGGAACTGAAAAGCTAATTACCTCAGCCTCCTCATCCTTTCATCCTGATTTCTTCAGTTTGACATGCCAAAAATGGGGGATTTTAGATGTAAACCTCCTGGGCTCCAGATTCAACCACAAACTATCTGTTGCCAAAACCAAGGATTCTCTAGCTGTAGCCACGGTTGCCTTAATAATCTTCTGGTCTAATTTTATACCTTCCCTCCAGTGCAAATTCTGTTTTGTCTGCTCCAGAGCAAGAGAGTAAAACCGTGATCTCAATTGCGCCACACTGGCCGAGAAGAACATGGTACACAGACATACTTGGACTTATAGCATACAACTTCTGGCCTCTTCTAAAGCTGGCTACAGGGGAGCCTGAGAAAGTGTTCTGACAACAGCTGGAATGCCTGAGTGGTGGCATCACCCATAGGCTTATTATGGACCATCCATTGTCTGCACCTCCTCCTCTCCCCTGAAGCCGCTGGTCCCAGACGGAGGGAAGCTGATTATTTTCTTGGTTCTCTCTGCCCTGTAGAAACCACCCTTTGAACCTATCCGCTGTGTAAGACTGCTATCTGGTCTTCTGTTCATACTTTTTTTAAACTTTTTACTGGGTGGACTTCCAATCTTCTACAGATGCAACTTTGGCCACATGGTTTTTGTACCAGCACTCTGAATTTGCGTGTCTCGACCCTTGTTGCTTGGACCTTGTTTCACCATTGTTTATCTAATTGTGTCCACCATGTTTATCCATTGCTTGCTCAACACCCCGTGGTGTATGAATACTCTGCCTATGTCCTATACTGTACCATTAGCATGAGAGGAATTTTGACCTGCTTGGAAATTCCAGATCTTGGAGCACAGTACAGTACAGGACACCCTCCCTTCCATTCCCTGGTTTACTATGCATTGTTGTAGAAAACTGAGAACTCACGCAGTGAGGTAGGACTTTCAGTGTCCAGTTACCCAAACGTACATGACTATAACCGATGGTGTATAAATGCTCGGCCTGTGTCCTGTTATGTACACCAAGATATGACATTTTACAGGCAAGTTAAAGTAAACATGTCATACTTGCCTCCACTGCGCAGTTTGTTTTGCACAAAGTGGCCCCAATCATAGTCTTCTGGGGTCCCTCAGCGGCGCTCCTGGCTCCTCCCTGCATCGAGTGTCCACGTTGGAGAAGCATTAAGGTGAAAAACCATGAGGGTTTACAACCCTTTTAAAATTCCTCTTATTGTGGGACCCCAAAAGATGTGATCTGAAGTAAAGTGAATGGTGTATCTTTATAATAAAGGACAGCTTTTGGCATGCCACATCCAGACCTCGACTGCACCAAGAACTCCCTCTCTAAAATTCTTTTAAAATGCTATATTTCCTCAGTCCTTTAAGACTGAGAGCGATCATTAACCACTGGCTGGAGAATCGTACAAGCACTTCACTCTCTGGTTATTTAGCATTGAGCAAGTAACTCCTTTGCAAGCAGGAGCTGTTGCTCCTGCTTGCAAAGATCCACATAAAGCTTTGATCTGCAGGGCTTCATGACACAAATTATCCAGTTATTGGCAAACTCTGACCGCAGAGCCCCCAAGTGTGCTTCCACTCTGAGGCTGGTATTAAAGTAGAAGAATGCACTGTGATAGCTTGTTGGCAATGATGATGATCAATAAAGCCTTGCTTCTACAGCACTATCCCTTTTTTTTTTTTTTCTTTACAATCCAAGATTATATTCAGCATTGCAATTTGTTATTCCAGGTAGATTCAGGATTTAGGCTGTTGATGCTCATTGGATCAGCAGTAGAAAATGACGCCTTTTGAATACCTAAAAAACGAAATGCTGTAGTTGTTTAAAAGGAAGTAGTCTTTTGTCAAAAAAAAAGAATAGAAAAGGGTTAACATCCCTAAAAGCAGAAACCTTTAACCGCACGTCATAGTAGCAAAATGTTTTCTTTATCCCTATTGGAAAACCGCATCGTAGGCCAACTTTGCATTGAGAAAGGGATCCTGGTCCCAAAACATTGGCCCATCCTTTTTTTTTTTTTTTTTTTTACGTGAATAACAAAACAATTCTTTCATTAGTAAGGAGTGTATTGGTGAAAATGTGAAAATGTCCCACACATTCACTGCAGCACCCAGCATAATTGATGTGGGCCAGCCTGTATGGTGTGCAGTGGGCATTCCATCCTTGTTTCTGGACTGTTTTTTTTTTTTTTTTTTTTCTTTAGACTGTGAAGGCCATCCAACATTTTTAGTTGCCACCAAAGCAGGCATAGTGAGGAGATCTTTCAGTGGGAGTACTTTTTGCATGCACAACTGTCTGGAACAGGATTTCTCCAACCTTCTAGTATTGTCTGCACAACGGAAAGTGAAGTAAAATCTCCCCAGAAGAGCAAGAATGACAGCCATTTAATTTAAAACTGTCCCCACTGGGATACAGATAATAGAAAAACCCGACTGGTGTTAACCAGTCTCTACTTTTTATTTGGGACAAAAAAAGGTTTTTGCTTCAGATATACCTTGTTTTGTTTAGATGTATTTTGTGATCTGTTTAGTGTAATTGCTCAAAAAAATTATTTATTTTTTTGCCCAAAACCTTGGTAACCCGACATACATATAAACACTAGTTGCATATAATAATCAAAATATCAAACAGAGAATGTATGTGAAAATCTTCACATTGTTCTAATGAAACTAATTGTTTACTTACTATTAAGGTCCTATTAAGTCCATGTGGGCTGGACTATGGAAAATAAATTATCCCTATTCTTGACATCTTAGTAGTTGGAGGCCTTCCCGCTGCTCTGAAGTCTTTATTCACATTAGGGACTTGTTTCTAAGATATTTCCATTCCTGTAGGCTTTTCCTGTGTGTCCAGGGAAATGAGAGCATTTGCCAAAGCATCTGCCAACAGGAAACTACAGCACTCAATAGGGAGGGTTCCTGCTGGTGAATATTGCAGGTCTTGCCATGCCAGTGTGATTACTGCAGTGTTCCCCATGTATAAACACTGCAGGAAAGGGAAAACCTGTGTAGTCTGATCTGATGCATTATTTCATTTTCTATCCAGTTTTGGAAGATTTCCATCTAGAGGCTGTACACCACAGACACTCTACTTGGATTTCTGAGCAAAGGGCACATTGTGGTCTTGCTCCAAAGAGTGAATTGCATTTCATTTTAACTCTTTATCGCTGTGTAATAATTAACAGGGCGTAAAAAAAATAATTTAATCTTGGCATTGAACATTTGCGTATATCAATTGTGCAACTTACCTTGTCATACCAAAGTACACCAGCAGTATAGGTCATGGCAAAAAATAGACCCTGCAAGTAGAGCTGCACGATTAATCATTTAAGAATCGAAATTGCAATCTTTTTCCCTTCCCGATCTTCAAAACAGCATGTTGTGATTCTTTCCAACAAGTGCAGAGAGTTCTGCAGCTGGAAAAAAAAACAAAAAAAACAATCCAGGCAGCCTGAAACAAAGTATCTGTTCTTTCTTTTATCAAAGGAAAAAGCTCCAGCATGTAAATGAAGGAAGTTGAACCATTTAAAGACCAAACCGTTTCTGACATTTGTTGCTTACAAGTAAAAATCATTATTTTCTGCTAGAAAATTACTTGGAACAAACCTGATATATATATTTTTTTTTTTAGCAGAGACCCTAGAGAATAAAAATGTTGCAATATTTTATGTCACACCGTATTTGCGCAGCGGTTTTTCAAACGCAATTTTAAAAAAAAATACACTTTAATTTAAAAAAAGAAAAAACTAAACAGTAAAGTTAGCCCAATTTTTTTTTTTGTATAATGTGAAAGATCTTACACTGCGAGAATCGTGATCTTTATTCTAAGCAAAAAAATTGTGATTCTCATTTTAGCCAGAATCGTGAAGCTCTGCCTGCATTTACATAAAAATACCTTTTGATCGTCTTGAAATGCATTCAGCTCTTAAGTCTTGTTATAGGCTTATAACGCACAGGATTGTTTTTTCAGCCCTGCTCAGTGTCTTTTGCTAAACTATTCAATTGCTCCCACTATTAGATCTCTACCACACTGAGGCTAATAATTCTGTACCCCAAGATATGAACTTGGAGGGTTAAATAGACCAGCCTTTCTCAACTCTGGATCATGGGAGGCAAGTACAGTGAGGATCGGCGCGTGGAGGAGGGGGGGGTTGATGGGTCACCTTTACGGATTTACACTTTTAAGGTGAATTTACACTATAGCAACACTTATGTGAAGGAGGCCTTACTCCCGACCCCTACACACTGTACAATCAGAACTGCTTTTCTGAGCTGGCGAGACTGGTTTTTGGACTGGGGTGCCTGGAGACTGAAAATAGTAAATGGTGCCGTGACTCAAAGGTTGAGAAACACTGAAATTGAGACAACACAGAAAGTATACGTAGGACTGAGGACCGCTCTGAATTTCTAATAACATCAACAGGTTTTTATCAAGCAGATATAACAAAATTCTTCCAATGGTACAGACTAAAAGACAGCAAATAAGAGAAGTTCATTTTTGGGATCTACATTGAGTTTTAACAGTATGATATTTTCAATGTGCAGAAGAGATGAAATGGAGCATAAAGGAGACAGTGAAGAGGACGAGGATTCTGAAGAAAAAGACCGTCTGGCAGGCACCAAAGTAAAAGTTAAATACGGACGAGGGAAAACCCAGAAAATCTACGAAGCCAATATTAAAAGCACAGAGGTAGATAGTGGAGAGTTGTTATACCTGGTGCACTACTATGGCTGGAATGTAAGGTAAGTTGGCATGAAGCTGAGTTTATATGCCTGTATATAAAGGGGAGCATGATGCTAGAATTGTGTATAACTGTAAGTCATGCAGATATTGTCAGATTATTCTTGGATCCAATTTATGAAATTCTTCAAAGCAGCCATGTCAGACTAGAAGCGTTTGGGCTGCTTGTGATCATCTCCCTTATTACTTTAAACCAAACATAAAGCACTAACTTATATGTACCTCTTTAGAGTGAAATTTCAGGCAGAAGTCCTCATTTCAAGGTTTTAATTTTTTTTTTCCACATGGCCTACCTTACTACTATTGCTTCAAGCTTCATCCATTTTCACAAATCCCCTGCCCACCTGAAATTTAACTAATGATTTTCACACAGTTGATGGGTGATGGTGGGAAATATTCCTGCCAAAGGTATGCCTCCTTGGTTACCTCCCTCGTCTGCTGATTGGAGAATGAAAAATCAGCTGATTGGGTTATCGAAGTGCTCTCATCTCCTCCTGAAAGCAAGCTCCAGGTGTTGATACCTTTACTGCCCTAGCCAAAAGTTTTAGGAATTGCACAAATATAAATTTTCACAAAGTCTGCTGCCTCCGTTTTTATGGATGGCAATTTGCATCTACTCCAGAATGTTATGAGGAGTCATCAGATGAATTGCCATTAATTGCAAAGTCCCTCTTTGCTATGAAAATGAACTTAAAGAGGAGTTCCAGCAATTTCTGGGTTTTATTAAAAGTCAGCAGCTTCAAAAAGCGTAGCTGCTGACTTTTAATAAACACACACTCCCCTGTCCCACAGTCCAGCAATGCGGCCACCTGAAGCCTTGGTTTTCTCCCCAGCGCCAGCATTACTAGTGTGGGCACCCTACTGTGACAGCTTGCGGCTTCACAGTCGGGTGCGCACTGCACGTCTCGAATGGCTGGGCAATCTTCTGGGACCTGTGACATTTTCCAGGCGGCTCCTCAGGGCCCACTAACAGGCCAGATTTTAAGTATTACCTTGGGGAGATGAAGACTAGAATACTGCAATCACTGAGCAGCAAATTCTATCACCTGTGATGTATTTCAGTTATCTTGCAAACCTGGCCTGTTAGTGGGTCCTGAGGACTGGAGTTGAGACCACTGCCCTAGGAGAAGCGCTCTCCCGGGGGGGGGGGTTACCTTGCGGGCACGCTCCCGAGTCCAGCATTCAGCGTCCATAGACACGAATGCCGGACTCGTCATTGGATTTGATTGACAGCAGCGGGAGCCAATGGCTGCGCTACTATCCATCTAGCCAATCAAGAGCCGGGACAGCGCATCTCTGGCGTGGAAATTACAGGGCTCGGGTAAGTAAAACGGGGATGGGGGTGGCTGGGGGTCGGTAACTGCCAGAGTTTTTTTTTTTCATAGGATGCATTAAGGTGAAAAAACATGAGGGTTTACAACCCCTTTAAAACAGAAATGCCACTTTTAGGTGGAACTTTGCTTTAATCCCAAAAGAAACCTTTCCACTGCACTTCAGCCCTGCCACAAAAGGACCAGCTGACATGTCAGTGATTCTCTTGTTAACACAGGTGTCAATGTTGAGGAGGACAAGGCTCAAAATCACTCTGTAATGCCGATTAAGTTAGAATAACAGACTGAAAGCTTTAACCACTTGCCGACCAGCCGCAGTCATTATACGGCGGCAGGTTGGCACGTACCCACAAATTGCTGTAGGTGTGCATTGGCTCCTTTTTAAGGAGCTGTAGCAGGTGCGCATGGTGGGCGCATTACCGGTGGCTGCGATGGCCTCCTGCGATCACATGAACGAGAGCCAGAACGGGAATCTGTCAATGTAAATGGGCATATCCCCATTCTAACATGGGAGTTAGAGAGAGAGATCTGCTGTTCCTAGTGATTAGGAACAGCAATCTCTCTCCTCCTCCAGTCAGCTCAGCCCCCATACAGTTCGAAACACTCCCAGGGAATACACTTCACCCCTTGATCTCCCCTTAGTGCTAACACTTTTCCTGCCAGTGACATTTATACAGTAATCGGTGCCTATTTTTAGCTCTGATCGCTGTATAAATGTCAATGGTCCCAAAAAAGTGTCTGATCTGTCCGCTGCAATGTCGCAGTCCCGCTAAAAATTGCAGATCACCGTCATTACTAGTAAAAAAATAATAATAAAAATGCCATAAATGTATCCCCTATTTTGTAGATGCTTTAACTTTTGCGTAAACCAATCAATATACTCCTATTTTTTTTTTTTTTCAAAAAATATGTAGAATACATATTGGCCTAAACTGATGGACCTTTTTTTTATTTATTTTTTTTACTCTTTTGGGGGGGATATTTATTATAGCAAAAAGTTAAAAATATATATTTTTTTTTTTCAAAATGTAGCTTTTTTTGTTTATAGTGCAAAAAAATAAAAACCGCAGATGTGATCAAATGCCACCAAAAAAAAGCTCTATTTGTGGGGGAAAGGACGTCAATTTTGTTTCTGTACAGCGTCGCACGACCGCGCAATTGTCAGTTAAAGTGACGCAGTGCTGTATCGCAAAAAATGGCCTGGTCATTAAGGGGAAAAATCTTCCGGTCTGTAAAAGGTTAAAAGGAGGTTGGTGCTTGAAATAATTGTTCTTCCTCTGTTAACCATGGTTACCTGCAAGGAAACACGTGCAGTCATCCTTGCTTTGCACAAAAAAGGGATTCACAGGCAAGGATATTGCTGCTAAGGTTGCACCTAAATCAACCATTTATCGAATCATCAAAAACTTCAATTGCTGTGAAGAACGCTTCGGGGCAGTCAAAGTCCAGCAAGAGCCAGGACCATCTTCTACAGTTGATTCAGCTGCTGGATCGGGGCATCACCAGTGCAGAGCTTGCTCAGGAATGGCAGCAGGCAGGTGTGAGTGCTTCGGCACACACAGTGAGGTGAAGAATTTTGGAGAATGGCCTGGTGTCAAGGAGGACAGCAAAGAAGCCACTTCTCTCCAGGGAAAACATCAGGGAAAGATTGATATTCTGCAAAAGGTACAGCGATTGGACTGCTAAGGACTGGGGTAAAGTCATTTTCTCTGAATACCCTTTCTGATTGTTTGGGGCATCCCGGAAAAACCTTGTCTGGAGAAGAAAAGGTGAGCACTACCATCAGTCCTGTGTCATGCCAACAGTTAAGCATCCTGAGACCATTTATGTGTGGGGTTGCCTCTCAGCCAAGGGAGTGGGCTTGCTCACAATTTTGCTAAGAACACAGCCATGAATAAAGAATGGTACAAAAACATCCTCCGAGAGCAACTTCTAACCATCCAAGAACAGTCTGGTGATGAACAATGCCTTTTCCAGCATGATGGAGCACCTTGCCACAAGGATAAAAGTGATAAATAAGGGGCTTGGAGAAAAAAACATTGAAAATTTTGGGTCCATGGCACGGAAACTACCAAGACCTTAATCCCATTGAGAACTTGTGGTCAATCCTCAAGAGGCGGGTGAACAAAAACCCCATAAATTCTGACAAACTTCAAGCATTGATTATGCAAGAATGGGCTGCCATGAGTCAGAATTTGGCCCAGAAGTTGACTGACAGCATGCCAGGGCAAATTGCAGAGGTGTTGAAAAAGAAGGGTCAACACTGCAAATATTGACTCCTTGCATAAACTTAAAATGGTTGTAAAGGCAGGATGTTTTTTTATCTTAATGCATTTTATGCATCAAGATAAAAAAACCTTCTGTTTGCAGCAGCCCCCCAATACTTACCTGAGGTCCATCTAGATCCAGCGATGTTGCGCAACAGACACGGTTGTCCGGGACTCCCCCCATTGGCTGAGACAGCAGCGCGGTGCCATTGGCTCCCACTGCTGTCAGTCAAAGTCAGTGAGCCAATGAGGAGAGAAGGGGGGCGTGGACGAGCCACGGCTCTGTGTTTCTGAATCGATACATGGAGCTTCAGCTCGAGTGCACCTGCAACAAGCAGCTTGCTATGGGGGCACCCAACAGGAGGAAAGGGCCAGGAGCACCAGAGAGGGACCCGAGAAGAGAAGGATGTGGGCTGCTTTATGCAAAACCACTGCACCAGGCTGGAACGTATAACCTGTTACTTGTAAAGAAAGAAAACACTTTAGGATCACTTTAATTTAGTTGCCAATAAAAGCTTTTGACACTTATGAAATCCTTATAATTATACTTCAGTATACCATAGTGACAGCTGACAAAAGATCTAAAAACACTGAAGCAGCAGACTTTGTCATTCTCAAAGCTTTTGGCCACGGCTGTAGAGGACTTGGTGACGCTAAAGAATATCCTTATTTTAAAAAAATAATCCATACACGTTCACTACCTCATGAATCTTTTCTTGAAATTGTTTCTTACTGTGTTTTCTGCCTCCTTGTAACATCCTCCTGAACCTCTTTTTTCCACTTCACTTCCACGGACAGTTCTAATGAGGTCCAGCAACAAATATGCCCCCCCTCCCCAAGTATAAAGTATTTTGTTCAAGTATTGAATAAAAAATGGTATAACACTAAAATCTATAATACTCCCTACCTCTAACATAAACAAATTTGAAATGATGAATCTGTCACCTTAACTTAGTGATAACATAACAAACCCCAGTTACTCAAAGTGTGATATATCGCAACATATCTCAATGCATTCACCATATAAAACTATGTGTCATCTGAATCTTAAACAAATGACCTCAAACAATAATGCACATTAACATAAACAGCAATAAGTGTCTTTAACTACTTCAGCCCCGGAAGGATTTACCCCCTTCCTGACCAGAGCACTTTTTGTGATACGGCACTGCGTCGCTTTAACTGACAATTACGCGGTCGTTCGACGTTGCATCCAAATAAAATTGATGTCCTTTTTTTCCCACAAATAGAGCTTTCTTTTGGTGGTATTTGATCTCCTCTTCGGTTTTTATTTTTTGCGCTATAAACAAAAAGAGTGACAATTTTGAAAAAAATATATATATTTTTTACTTTTTGCTATAATAAATACCCCCAAAAAAATATAAAAAAAAAACAAATTTCTTCCTCAGTTTAGACCGATATGTATTCTTCTACATATTTTTGGTAAAACAAATCACAATAAGCGTATATTGATTGGTTTGTGCAAAAGTTATAGCGTCTACAAAATAGGGGATAGATTTATGGCATTTTTATAAATTTTTTTATTAGTAATGGCGGCGATCTGCGATTTTATTTATTTTTATTGTGACTACGACATTGCGGTGGACACATCGCTCGCGCGCACCCACTAGCCCACGATTTTAAAGGGGACGTTACAGGTACGTCCATTTGCGCAGCCGTGCCATTGTGCCGACGTACATCGTCGTGCGCTGGTCGGCAAGCGCTTAAAGTGTCCAAAAAATCAATCTCCTCCATGTGAAATAGTGCAGATATTCAGGTCATTTGCAAATTACAGTGCACATCTCATGTGTGATACGCCTTGTAATTTGCAAAGGTCCTGAATATCTGCACTAATAAACAAATATGGTGGACAAGAGGTATATTTATTCTTGCACAAATGCACCAAAGTTTAAATATTTCCTCTAGAAGGACCCAATAACACAAGGGGAAATTAGCTTAGCGATTAAACACAGTGACAGGTAAAAGCCCAGGCCCCGACTGATTTGCAATCTTACATTATAATAAATTTAAAGAACCATAAATACCAAAATAATGGGCGTATGTGAATGATTTGGGAAAGGGGGAAAAGATGAGAAGGGAATCTTTGCAAGCACACATCGCGGCAATACCTAAAGAGGGAAAAGACGCAACCCTATGTTCCAGTTACAGACCAATAGCGTTATTAAACACCGATACAAAACTGTATGTAAAGATCTTGGCTACAAGACTAAAAGAGCTGATGCCAGATTAGATCCATGCTGACCAGACAGGCTTAATTCCAGAAAGGGAAGGCAAGGATAACCGGATTAGAACGCTACTTTTGTTGTGTAAATCGAGAGGTGAAAAGTCCCCAGCTCTATTTCTGTCAATAGATGCTGAAAACACATTTGACGGCGTAGACTGGGGATTCTTATTGGAAACCATGGATAATTTTGGATTGGGCCCTAGGATGACCCAATGGATTCGAGCTCTCTATGATCATCCCATAGCATCAGTGAAGGTTAATGGGAGTTTATCAACATACTTTGAAATCTTTAGCGGAACTAGACACGGATGTCTGTTCTCACCCCTCCTGTTTGTATTGTCACTGGAACCATTGCTGGCTACCATCCGCGGATATAGGAGGGGTGAAGATTGGAGATGTAGAACAGAAAGTGGTGGCATATGCTGATGTGCTGTTCTACATAACCAATCCTAGCAAAACATTCCCACATTTATTAAAAGAATTTTAAAAAAATGGACGGCTAAGCCTGACCAATATCCGGTAACTCCATATGAAACGTGGTGCACGCAAGATGCAGATGTGTGGTGGTATTTCCCTGGTCTATGGGCTGCTACTGGGTTCTCCCCCTAGACTCCCCTATATGGAGGTCTGGGATACCAATTTGGAAGAAGAAAGGGACCCGGAGCTGTGGCACAGTTGTTTCCTGAGATTTTACAGGGGTATCATGAATGGCACCATGATGGAGGCAAATTTAAAGGTGCTCCCCCGTTGGTACCTGGTGCCAACCCGGTTGGCCAAAATGTACTCTTCTGTTTCGCCTTTGGGTTTCCGAGGGTGTCAGATGCCGGGGACAATGTGCCATATCTGGTGGGAATGCCCTAGAATGCAGGGTTACTGGAATGGAATCTTAGCATCTGGCAGGACACCATTGAACAATTTGAACGGACCTGGGAGCCGTGGGCCACATACATGCATATATCTGTCTCGTACATTAATTTAGCACTCCCCTCTGGATTTTTGGACTAATATATATTTCCTGACCCTGGCTCGGACCAGCCTTCTCTGTTCTGTGCTCTTTCTTCCTCCATTCTTTATCTTCTTTCAAACTTTTTCTCTAACGTATGTTTGGTTACTCAAGTGTTTATGTTGGCACCCCACATCTTTAGCACCCTGATTTCGGGGCAGTCTTCATTGGGTTTGTCCCCCTCAGCTAGTTGTATCGGGTGGTAAGGATCTGGCATTTATGTAGGGGTTGATACCTTTACTGTTTGGGAATTTGACATGTATGTTTTTTTATGTGTTCCACTGATGTCAGTTCTTTTGTATTGTCTATGTGAAAAATTGTCAATAAATATTTTGAAAGTAAGATTTAAAAAAAATATGGAGAACTGTCGAACTTAAAGATAAATCCCGTAAAATCAAAAATTCGAAGTATAATTCTGAGTAAGAAAGTTGAAGTAGCTTTACAGAGGGAATTTCCTTTCACATGGGGGGAAAACAGACCTAAAATATTTAGGGATAAAAATAACGCCTTCACTGGGGAATTTATATCAAGCAAATTATATTGCTTTACTTAACGAGATCAAAGCACAAATGTTAAAAATCTCATTACTTTCACTCACATGGGTCGGACAGATAAATATGGTAAAGATGGCAATACGAACATTTTGTACAAATTTCAAATGTTACCAATAGCCTTACCTCAGACTTTTTTTTTAGAATGGTTAAGACAATGTTCCTAAGGTATATATGGCAAAACAAGAAACCAAGAATACAGTTCTCGATACTGAGTAGAGATAAAGTGGGGGGGGGGGGGGGGATGGGTTAGCAGCACCAGACATTAAAAGGTACTACAATGTGATAATTTTTGAATGGACTAACATAAAAAGCGAAAAAAATTGGGTAAACATAAAAAAGCACACTTAGTGGAGCACAGTTAAATAAGAATGTTTGGGTTCCACCAAAGTATAGGATGTTAGGCATTGGCACACACCAATTGACTAGTAATGTTTTTAGAGTATGGGATATATATTTTACAGGCAAGTAAAATGGGAATAAAATTTACCTTTGATACAACTAGACGAGACAATTTTTTTATTTTTTTTTCTATCGGGTAATGAGGCACATTTTTGGAAAATGGATAAAGAACGTACAGATAAAAGATATCAATTATAAAGGGAAAAATACGAGCATATCGGGAATTAAATCACAAAAGGTATCTGATGGATTTGAATGAATAGAGGTATTCGCAGTTAAAACACTGTGTCTACACTACCGCAACCAATTAGATCTGAAGAGAATCTAAACGCAATAGAAAAAAAAATGTAACTTGCAAATAAATTTAAAAAGCAGTATATCACAGATATATACAATTCTTACGACCCTAGAGGGGCGGGGAATGCCTTCAATCATTGGAAAATGGGAAAAAGAGTTTGGATCACAATTAGAGGAGCAACAAAAAAAAGTAAAGTATTGAGAGCAGTATACAGTTTTGCGGTGGACATAAACACAATAGAGATGAATTACAAATGTCTATCAATATGGTACATAACACCCACAAAGGCACAAAAGTATCAGCCAGAGAAATCCCCATTGTGTTGGAGAGTTTGTGACCAGAGGGGTACTATGTCCTATCTATGGTGGGAATGCTGAAGATACGGGAATTTTGGCAGGTGGTACAAGTACATATAAAAGAGATCATGGGACTGGAGATTCCAGATGAACCATGGTATTGACTATTCCATAACACAAATATTACAAAAAAACAATATAAGACCATAATACTGCCATATTTAAAGCGGTTGTATAGTCTTTATTTTGACTTTTACCTACAGGTAAGCCTATAATAAGGCTTACTTGTAGGTAAAAAAAATATCTCCTAAACCTTTACGGTTTAGGAGATATTCCCCTTGCTATGCGCCGCTGACTGCAGCGGCGCATGCGCACAGGGGATTCTCGGCTGAAGCCCGGCAGCTGCCAGACCTTGCCGAGTAAGAAATCTTGCGCGGGAGTGATGACATCGCGGCTCCAGCCACTCACAGCGCTGGAACCGCGATACCCGGAAGACACGCCGAGGCAACATGACAGCTCCCTCGGCGTGGACCAGGTAAGATACTGACGCCTCGTTCTAAGGTAAGTATTTCATAATGAGCTAGTATGCGGTGCATACTAGCTCATTATGCCTTTTGCTTTACAGGGTTAAAAAAAAAAAAAATTGCGGGTATACAACCGCTTTAATAAACACAGCCAAAGGAATGAAGCCAAAAAATTGGCAGGATAAAGAAAGACCTACGATAAGAGATTGGAGATAGATATATCTACATATATCTATATCTATATCTATATATTAAGAGAGAGAGAGAGATATTGTATATACCTGAGCAGGTAGGATGATTGGAAAGCATATGGGAAAGTTGGATAGAATTCAAGAAAATAAGGAAGTATGCAGAAGAGGAGAGATGGGTAGGAGAGAGGAGCACAATTGGGGGGGGGGGGGGGGGTTGAATATATTAGTGACTATTATCTGTTTGTTAAATGTATTATATATGGAAAATCAAATAGTTTAAATAAAAAAATTTTTAAAAAAAATCCTCTAGAACTGTGCAGTAATCCAGCACGAAACGGCTCTTTCACTTTGATTTGTATAGATGTTTCCCTTTCTGCTCATTTGTTGGCTGCAGCATGTGATGTACACTTTTACGGGCTAGAAGGGAGTTATGGAGAGCTGGCAGAGGCCATGAGTGATCTGGCTGGATTTTTCCATATTTGAGCTTGCTAGATTTTAAAACTTTGGTGCAGGACCTGGAAGGAAATCATAAGTCTACATACAGGCAGGCAGCAGTCCATTCATAGCCATTCCACCCTCTACTGCTAGTGGCCCTTTTGCCTGAAAATTTAGTTTGTAAAGAGGGGTTTCTGTAAATCTGAACTTATAACCGATGCTATAACAGACAGGTGAGATGATATTTATGGAATGATAATCTGAGTTTGGTTTTTTTTGTGCTGTTGCAATACACAATTTTATTCTTTTACAGATATGATGAATGGGTTAAAGCTGACAGGATCATCTGGCCTTCAGAGAAAGTTGGTTCGAAGAGAAAACAAAAGAAAAGAACAAAAGTAATTATGAATATTTCAGTTATGTTCGTTGTTGTGTGGCTGGATAAATACTGATAGCTGGAGTTTTTGTCAGTGCTCTATGGATAAAGATGTGAATCTGCTTGCAGTTTGTGTGTAACCTTTTTTATATTCATTTTTGTATATTGGGAGCAAATCCAGGAAATTTTTTTAATAAACCATTAAACTCAAAAAGACATGAAAGTAACATAGCTGTTGTCACCTTCCAGAGTACACTCAGTGTAGTGTGACTCCAGTTCACTGCATCTTTAAATGATATCTTGCTTTCCTACCAAACACAGGTTTTTAGCCTGCAGTATTGTTCTATGTTGTGCAACTACCATCTAAATCTACATCTCTTTGCATTAGGACAGGGCTCGACAAACCCCAGGCGCCAGGTCGCCATTGCAACTAGGAAATTCAGCCTGGCACCTGGGCTGTTGTCTGCCCCAGTGGCTAGCATAGGGGGAGCAGCCGGGCGCACAATTGCCGGGCGGGCGGCAGGAAAGTTTGTTTTCTGATGCCGGGGGTGGGGAGAGGCAGCGCTGTGAAGCCAGGTTAAAGGAGGAGAGGGGCAGGACTGTGAAGGTCAGGTTAGCGCAGACGAGGGGCTGTTAAGGAGCCCTAGGCAAGAAGTGTTCCTGTGTGGCTCTCCTCCCTCCCACTGGGTGTGCATCTAGCTCGAGCTGTCCGGGGAGACTCCCTAGACCAGGAACCGGCGGGATCCCTCCCCGGGCACTACGGTTCTAGCCTGGGCGGGCTCTGAGTCAGGTCTGGCCAGCAGGAAAGCCCCCTACCCACTGGACAGCTGGTGTGGCCACCTATCAGTGCCCATCAATGCTGCCTCATAAGTGGGCGTATCAGGGCAGCCTCATTTCCGCACATTAGTGAAGAATTCCTTATTTGCAAACTTTTACAACAGAATTTAAGAAAGGTGTGTTTTGTTTTTTTTGTTTGTTTTTGTTTTTTTTCTCAAAATTTTTTGGTCTTGTATTGCTGCGTTTAATAAAAAGTAAAAACCCCAGTAGTGATCAAATACCACAAGAAGAAAGCTCTATCTGTCTCAAAAAAATTGAAAATTTTCATTTGGGTACAGTGTTGCATGACGGTGCGATTGCCTTTCAAATTACGTCAGCGCTGAAAATTGGTCTGGATGGGAAGGGGGTGAAAGTAACCAGTAGGCAAAAGGTAAAAAGCTGGCTTCTAGATTGAAAGCAAATTTGTGAAGCCCTGCATTAGGAGATACTATCACCTCACAGGGCAAAGTAACCGTGTTTCCTCTAAGGACATCCTCTTACCCTCATATACTTACCTTGCCTCTCTCAAAGCACTCACTTTCCCTCCCAAAGGGCTCCTTCACAGCTGAAATCAGATGTGTCAGCAACATGAAGGAACAGTGACATCACTAATCCATTCGTGACCGTGTTCAGGCCTAGTGATTGGTTATTGGGTCTGGGCACTGCCACAGGAAAGCATAGCACATGTTTCCCCATACTCGGAAGTAGCGGGTATTCTCAGTGGCTGCAGAGGAGCAAGAAGCTGTGAGGGAGCACAGGTGGGGTGCCTATATGGGGGCCTGTGCTTTGCAGAGACACTGTTGCTTTGTCCTGCATGGGCATTATGACTTCCTCTCTAATGCTTCTTGTAGATTGCAATGACGACTGAGAAGTGAATATTACTTTCTGTATGATGATACCTGAGCAAAATTAAACTGCACATATACTGTTATGGAAGCATTGTGAATCCCTGGCCTGCAGAATCACGAGTTTGCATTAAGGTGTTCAGAACACCAGGATGCTTTTGTTCAGAAGATTAAGAGCAGAGTGACCTCTTGTACCAAAAGCAGTGCTAGGATGAAGAACAATAGTTCCAGACAGATAGTTTGTGACCTCTGCGTGTATTTGCATAGTAATATGTACTGCATCACTTTACTGCTTCATTTTGACCATTATTTGTTACACCGTCTAGAACAAAGATGAAAATGACAAGGATGAAAAGAAAGAGGAGGAAAAGCAAAAAGCAAAGGGACGAGGCCGTCCTCCTTTAAAGTCACAGCTTCAATCTAATGTGACTTGTGCTGTTCCTAAGACTCCGAATAGTGAAGGCAAGGCATCTGGCGCAAACACAAAGAATAACACGCTTGACAATTCCTCCTTGTCAAATGGATTGGAAGGTAATTGAAAGTTTATGATCTAATATTCCTGTTACTTGCATAAACACTGGGGGAAATTTTAGGAAGAAGCAAATTAACCTGCCAGTTTGTTTTTTGGATTGTGGGAGGAAACTAGAGCACCCAGAGAAAACCACACACAGACCCACTGCTGTTACTGTCCCAAAAAGGATTAAAACTGTGATGTTTATTTTACGATACAAGATATTTTACTTAAAGGCAGACTGACCCTTAGTACTTTTAGAATCATATAAGTGTCTGGTTTGTATGCTAAAAAACAAACAGAATCTTGCAAGCTACCATGTGAAAATCCAAATTATAATTAGAGATGATTAAAGGACAGCTGCTAGCATTGATCACGTCCCATATGCACGTGCCCAAAAGTTTTATACCAATATAATGCTGCGCTATCCAAATGTAATCATACGGTAACCGTACTAAATCATATTATTATTGGCTGCAGTTAAATAGTGGTGGTGAGATATTCTATTCCTTTATAAAAAATCTAGTGAACATAATAATGCAATCTTATGCAATTATAAGTTGCGATCATGTACAATTAAAATTTGCAATCCTATGCGATCCTCCCAATGACAACCTGTGTAGCGTACACACCTCTATATACACATGTAGCATTCATATGCAATAGAGAAATTTGCAACCCTGTGCGATAATTGCGATACTGCGATAATTGCAGTGACAACCTGTAATTTACATAAATCCTATATAAAAGTGCATCAATATAAAATAATCAATATAGAAATAAAGTGAACTGTGTTTAACCGCTTGCCGACCGCCGGCTGTCAATTGACGGCCAGGCGGCGCGGCTCTCGTTGCGGGAGGGCGTCATATGACGGCCTCCCATTTAAACAGGGAATGCGCGCGATCGTGCGCGCGCATCCCTGTTCCTTCGGTGGCGGCGTGTCACGGAGACACCGCTCGCCGCCGAGGGGGGTGAACAGCCATTGGACATGGCTGTTTACCACGTGATCGGCCGTGATGAAGTCACGGCCGATCACAAATAGGTCCACCCCATTGTGCACGGCGCATGCGCGCGATCGCGAGCGCGCTGCGCGTGCACGTCGGTGACGGAGTGTTCCCGGGAACACTACTCGTCACCGACGCCGGTAAACAGCCATTGGCTGGCTGTTTACCCACGTGATCGGCTGTGATCCATTCACAGCCGATCATAAATGTAAACACAGAGCGGTAACTAGCTGTTACCAGCTCTTCTCTCCTCACACACCGTTTCCAGTGTGAGGAGAGAAGAGCCAGAAGCAGTGAGTTACCGATCTGTGTTCTGTAGTGTCTGCACCAACACCACACCTGTCCCATCGCCCCCCCCAATTGTCATCTGTCACCCAACAGTCACCAGTGTCACCCAATAAAGTGCACCTGTCACATAAGGGACTGCCATCAGTGACCGTCAGCGGTGCGCCTGTCACCCGTCACAAATCAGTGACCATCAGCGGTGCACCTGTCACCCGTCACCCATCAGTGACCGCCAGCCGTCACCCATCACCCATAAGTGACCGCCAGCCGTCACCCATCCGTGACCGCCAGCCGTCACCCGTCACCCATCCGTGACCGCCAGCCGTCACCCGTCACCCATCAGTGACCGCCAGCCGTCACCCGTCACCCATCAGTGACCGCCAGCCGTCACCCATCAGTGACCACCAGCCGTCACCCATCAGTGACCGCCAGCCATCACCCGTCACCCATCAGTGACCGCCAGCGGTGCACCTGTCACCCGTCACAAATCAGTGACCATCAGCGGTGCACCTGTCACCCGTCAGCCATCACCCGTCACCCATCTGTGACCGCCAGCCATCACCTGTCACCCATCAGTGATCGCCACCCGTCACCCATCAGTGACCGCCAGCCATCACCCGTCACCCATCAGTGACCGCCAGCCATCATCCATCAGTGACCGCCAGCCATCACCCGTCACCCATCAGTGACCGCCAGCCATCACCCGTCACCCATCAGTGACCGCCAGCCATCACCCGTTACCCATCACCTGTCACCCATAAGTGACCGTCAGCCATCACCGATCACCTGTCATCTTTTAGTGACCGTCACCCATCACCAGTAACTGTCCGTGGCCTGTCACCCATCAGTGACCATCGCCTGTCACACCGTCATCACCAATCAGTGAACGTCAGCTGCCACCTATCGCACAGCCCATCAGTGACCGTCACCTGCCACCTGTCACACCGCGTCATGTCCAAAAGAGTATTCAGCAGTGAGGAGGCGTTCCAGATCCTCTCCATGACCGATGAGAGCAACGGGGAGTTCTCATCAGATTCTAATTTGGATTCTGATTCAAGTTCGGCATTTGAACCAAATAGTGAATCGGCAAATGATTCGGAGGAAGAATGGGTCCCTCCCAAAAGGGCACGGCACTCTGGAAACCAGGATTATATTCCCAGGCCCAGTACCAGCGCTGCCACCACCAATATGCCCCAGGAACAATTTCCCAGGCCCAGTACCAGCGCTGCCGCCAGCGTTAGGCCCCGGGAACAAATGCCCAGTACCAGCGCTGCCACCACCAATAGGCCCCAGGAACAAATTCCCAGGCCCAGTACCAGAGCTGCCGCCAGCGTTAGGCCCCGGGAACAAATGCCCAGTACCAGCGCTGCCGCCGGCGATAGGCCCCAGGAACAAATGCCCAGACCCAGTACCAGTCCTGCCACATCACGCCTGAGTACCAGCACAGGAAATTCCAATCCAACTACTGGAGTGTCACACCCCCCAAGAGCCAGGGCCTCTACATACATGCCAGATGGTCTTGCCAACCCAATATGGCTGCCTTCCAACTCGGCATCGCCAATTATTCCCCCGTTCACAGCACTGCCAGGTGTGCAGACCAACACCCAAAATTTCTCAGAGATTGATTTCTTTTATATGTTTTTGCCCGACACTATGCTACAATTTATTGTGGACCAGACAAATTTGTATGCCCAGCAATATATTGCCAACAACCCCCAATCATCCTATGCCCGTCCTTTTGAGTGGAGAGATCTGAATTTGGAGGAATTCAAAGTGTTTATGGGCCTCACCCTAAACATGGGGATTACAAAAAAAAATGAAGGACATGCCTATTGGTCCACCCACCCCATCCACAGTATGCCCATTTATTCTGCCCTAATGACAAGGTCCCGATACAAGATGATAATGCGCTTTCTTCACTTCAGCGACAACACCCAGTGCCCTCCCCACAATCATCCAAATTACGACAAGTTATACAAGATTCGCCCACTGATAAATTTCTTTTCTCAACAATTTGCAGAACTCTATGTCCCCGATCAGAAAATTTGCGTCGATGAGTCCCTGGTACCCTTTTCAGGCCGGCTAGGAATAAAGCAGTATATTCCTAGCAAAAGGGCCAGATACGGAGTAAAGTTATATAAGCTATGTGAGAGAGCCACAGGATATTTGTATGCATTCCGTATATATGAAGGAAAAGATTCCCAGCTCCAGCCCCCTGAGTGCCCGGCCTACATGGGCACAACTGGAAAGATTGTATGGGACCTGGCATACCTACTTCTTAACAAAGGATATCACATTTACGTTGACAACTTTTACACCAGCCTGCCCCTTTTCAAACATTTATACATCGCAAAAACCCTGGCCTGTGGAACCTCCAGAAAAAATAGAAAGGGCTTCCCACAATCTTTAGCGAATAAAAAGCTGCGAAGGGGGGAAAGAACTTCATTGAGATGCAACGAAGTGCTGGCCTTGAGGTGGAAGGATAAGAGGGACGTGCACATGATGTCCACCATCCATGAAGACACTGCAATTGTGGTACAAAGAAGACGAGGTCCCATTGAAAAGCCAACATGTGTCCAAGATTATAATCTCTACATGGGGGGGGTAGATTTTAACGATCAAATGATTCAGCCCTATTTGTCAATAAGGAGGTCCCGATTCTGGTATAAGAAGGTAGCAATTTATCTCATCCATTTGGCCATTTACAATTCCTACGTAGTCTACACCAAATCCATTGAAAGCCCCGCCCCCTTCCTAAAATTCATAGAAGAAGTTGTCACGTCCCTCATCTATCACCAAAGACCCCCCCAAGAAGACCTTCGCTCTGAGGCTGTTTGCCGACTCCATGAGCGCCACTTCCTCTTCAGCATTCCACCATCTGAAGCAGGCCGAAGACGGCAAAAAAAATGTCGCGTGTGCACCAAAAAAGGATTTAGAAGAGATACCAGCTACCATTGTCCCCAGTGTCCCTCCCAACCTGGCCTTTGCATTGGTGAATGCTTCCAAATTTATCACACATCCATAAAATATTAGCCCATATTTTTAACCATTTCCCCATTTTCACCATCTGTGCTGACCATTTTCCATTCTTTCCCAAATTACCATGCCACTGCCTTCCATGTGAACTGACCCTGGCCTGTTTTTTGACTATGCCTCTGCCTACCGTTTGGACTGCTTTCATGTGAACTGACTCTGGCCTGTTTTGTGACTATGCCTCTGCCTACCGTTTGGACTGCCTCCACGTGAACTGACCCTGGCCTGTTTTATCAACTACTCTACTGCCTACCGCTTGGACTGCTTACATGTGAACCGACCCTGGCCTGTTTTATGGACTATGCTTTTGCCTACCGCTTGGACTGATCTGTTGCCCTGCTACTGTAGTACACAGGGGTCTCACATATGTGAGGGGCTCCAGAATTGTTTTTCCGGTTGGAGAAAACAATTATTTTTGTTTTCTCCGGGTTTCGGAATTAGGGTCTGGAGTCCGGAGGCTTCATAGAGATTTGGGTGGGTCGAAGCCTCTACCCCTGTGCCCCTGTGCACAGGTCTTACCTGATTGTGGCCCTCAGCCTGCTGCTGACTTACTGCCACCATTCCCATGACTGTCGCGGTACAATAATGAGTGTCTGCAGTTAACAGTGTACCAGGACCATATTATGGCTGTGCTGGCTGTCTCTGCCTGGACAATTTCTATGGACTGTGATGTGCTGACAATATCCTTGTGCGGACTATAGACAATATTCCTGCCTGCTGCCTGGATAGTTAATATTGCTGTCGCTAAGCACCTCCTTGCCTGCTGCCTGGATCAGTGCTCTCCTCTGTGGATACTACTAAAAGCACAGGTAATGCTTTTTTTTTTACCCTTTCTGCAATAGAATTTATTTTGGATTGTAATTATTGGTATGTGCATGCTATGTGTTAGAAATATGAAGGGTTTTCAAAAATGATAGGTTGCCAGGAAATTATATATGTCATTTATGCTCCTAGAACGCCTGATGGTGCTACTTTGATGTTGGGCCTCTGTATGTGGCCAGGCTGTGTAAAAGTCTCACACATGTGGTATCGCCATACTCAGGAGGAGTAGCAGAATGTATTTTGGGGTGTCATCTTTGCTACGTACATGCTATGTGTTGGAAATATCTGATAAATGGACAACTTTGTGTAAAAAAAAAATGCGTTTTCATTTTTTTCCACATTTTCCAAAAACTTTTGGAAAAAATGAACCGTTCAAAAGACTCATTATGCCTCATAGATTATACGTTGGGGTGTTTGCTTTCCAAAATGGGGTTATTTTGGTGGCAATTCCATTGTCCTGGTGCTCCAGGGCCTTCAAAAATGCAATAGGTGGTTGAGAAATGAGATGTGTCATTTATGCTCGTAGATCGCCTGATGGTGCTACTCCAATGTTGGGCCTTTGTATGTGGCCACGCTGTGTAAAAGTCTCACACATGTGGTATCGCTATACTCAGGAGGAGTAGCAGAATGTATTTTGGGGTGTCATCTTTGCTACGTACATGCTATGTGTTGGAAATATCTGATAAATGGACAACTTTGTGTAAAAAAAAATGCGTTTTCATTTTTTTCCACATTTTCCAAAAACTTTTGGAAAAAAATGAACCGTTCAAAAGACTCATCATGCCTCATAGATTATACGTTGGGGTGTTTGCTTTCCAAAATGGGGTCATTTTGGGGGCAATTCCATTGTCCTGGTGCTCCAGGGCCTTCAAAAATGCAATAGGTGGTTGAGAAATGAGATGTGTCATTTATGCTCGTAGATCGCCTGATGGTGCTACTCCAATGTTGGGCCTTTGTATGTGGCCACGCTGTGTAAAAGTCTCACACCTGTGGTATCGCTATACTCAGGAGGAGTAGCAGAATGTATTTTGAGGTGTCATCTTTGCTACGTACATGCTATGTGTTGGAAATATCTGATAAATGGACAACTTTGTGTAAAAAAAAATGGGTTTTCATTTTTTTCCACATTTTCCAAAAACTTTTGGAAAAAAATGAACCGTTCAAAAGACTCATTATGCCTCATAGATTATACGTTGGGGTGTTTGCTTTCCAAAATGGGGTCATTTTGGGGGCAATTCCATTGTCCTGGTGCTCCAGGGCCTTCAAAAATGCAATAGGTGGTTGAGAAATGAGATGTGTCATTTATGCTCGTAGATCGCCTGATGGTGCTACTCCAATGTTGGGCCTTTGTATGTGGCCACGCTGTGTAAAAGTCTCACACATGTGGTATCGCTATACTCAGGAGGAGTAGCAGAATGTATTTTGGGGTGTCATCTTTGCTACGTACATGCTATGTGTTGGAAATATCTGATAAATGGACAACTTTGTGTAAAAAAAAATGCGTTTTCATTTTTTTCCACATTTTCCAAAAACTTTTGGAAAAAAATGAACCGTTCAAAAGACTCATTATGCCTCATAGATTATACGTTGGGGTGTTTGCTTTCCAAAATGGGGTCATTTTGGGGGCAATTCCATTGTCCTGGTGCTCCAGGGCCTTCAAAAATGCAATAGGTGGTTGAGAAATGAGATGTGTCATTTATGCTCGTAGATCGCCTGATGGTGCTACTCCAATGTTGGGCCTTTGTATGTGGCCACGCTGTGTAAAAGTCTCACACATGTGGTGTCGCTATACTCAGGAGGAGTAGCAGAATGTATTTTGGGGTGTCATCTTTGCTACGTACATGCTATGTGTTGGAAATATCTGATAAATGGACAACTTTGTGTAAAAAAAAATGCGTTTTCATTTTTTTCCACATTTTCCAAAAACTTCTGGAAAAAAATGAACCGTTCAAAAGACTCATTATGCCTCATAGATTATACGTTGGGGTGTTTGCTTTCCAAAATGGGGTCAGTTTGGGGGCAATTCTATTGTCCTGGTGCTCCAGGGCCTTCAAAAGTGTAAATGGTGGTTGAGAAATGAGATGCGTCATTTAGGCTCGTAGAACGCATGAAGATGCTACTTCAATGTTCGGCCTTTGTATGTGGCCAGGCTGTGTGAAAGTCTCACACATGTGGTATCGCTATACTCAGGAGGAGTAGCAGAATGTATTTTGGGGTGTAATTTGTTGTATGCATATGCTCTGAGAGAGAAATAACCTGTTAATATGACAATTTTGTAAAAAAAAAAAAAAAAAAAAAAAAAAAAAATCTTCATTTTGCAAAGAATTGTGGGAAAAAATTACAACTTAAAAAAATTCACCATGCTACTTACTTAATACCTTGGAATGTCTACTTTCTAAAAAGGGGTCATTTAGGGGGTATTTGTACTTTTCTGACTTGTTAGTGTACCAAGAAATGAGATAGACCATCAGTACATCTGTGTGATCAGATGTGATCAATTTTCAGTGCTTGGCACCATAGTTTGTAGACTCTATAACTTTCACAAAGATCAAATAATTTACACTAATTTGGGTTATTTTTACCAAAGATATGTAGCAGTATAAATTTTGGCCAAAATTTATGAAGAAAAATTACTAATTTGCAAAATTTTATGACAGAAACAAAGAAAAAGGCATTTTTTTCACAAAATTTACGGTCTTTTTTATTTATAGCACAAAAAATAAAAAACCCACTACTGATTAAATACCACCAAAAGAAAGCTCTATTTGTGTGAAAAAAAGGACGCAAATTTCATATGGATACAGTGTTGCACGACTGAGTAATTGTCATTCAAAATGTGAGAGCGCTGAAAGCTGAAAATTGGTCTGGTCAGGAAGGGGGTGTAAGTGCACTGTATTGAGGTGGTTAAAGTGCTCTTGTGCCAAACTAATTCATGCATTAATCTGTGTCCATAAAATTGCTACATAAAGTTTATTCATAACTACTCCATTCTACTGGTGCTCATTGCAGATGATAAAACAGATGATAATAACAGTAAAATGCTCGTGTCCACTCTTGTGCTCCCCTTTTGGTGTATGCGCTCACCTTAGAGCGTGTGACCTTGCACCTAAGCTCAGTCAAAACACGCTTTTAAACCACCTCTGGGTTTATGGTCAGCATTTAGATCCTTGGATTGTTGCTTGCAGCAATATTCACATGGAAAACAGAGGAAACTGGATAGTGTATTACCATTTTAAAAGTTTTATTTAAAATTACAGTATTCCCTATATTGGGGTACTCACGTTTAATAGGCGCTATGAGCGCACCACTCTGTATCAAGCCAAACGGATATAAAGGCGCTATACTGATGTGTCCTCTCCCGCTCTGAGAACACTCCACTGTCTCATAAACCATCCTGTCCCCTCCCCAACATGTGTCGATACCGGGAAATGTCGTAGCTTCCTCAGGGGGAATTCTTGAATGTATAGTACGTTGGTTATTACAAAAAAAGCTCTATATCGGAAACCACGCATCCAGCTCTGACTTCTTTATTGCTCTAAAGAAATTAAAAAAAAATCTCTATAGTCAACAAACTGTCCAATTTTATTTTTATAGTAAAAATAATAGCCATTAATAAAATACTATTGCAATACATATTAGCAACTTTTTTTTTTTTACCTGCCAAAGGATATATAATTTTGTTCAGTCTTGTTGTTCAGTGTGGCAGAAATTCATAAATCACAAGAGTGGCTGAACAAAACCTTTTGCAGGTAAAACTGCAAGCATACAGTTTGCGTTTAAATGCATGTTTAGCTGTTTGCATGGAGTTCCACTTTAGGTATAGCAGTTTGCAATGTTGGCTTATCCAAAGTGGCAGCAGAAGTGTTGATCTGGACTAGGGTTACTTTTGAGTTTTATCCCTTGGGGACCTATAACACAAAAAAGTAATATTGTAAAGACTAATACTAATGCTTTGTAAACTTTAGGAATAGTTCGGCGGAGAACGAGGAGGAGTTCTGGAATGTATGACTCGGATAGATGCTCTAATGGTGAGTAAATACATTATCCCAATGAAATGGCACTGGGTTCCTGCCGCTAAAGTGGTAGTGACGCCAGAAATGTATTTATATCTTTTAACCAGCAAGGCAAAGTTTTATAATGTGCTAGTATGCATCGCATACTAGTACATTATGTGAAACTTGCCTTCGAACGAAGCCCTTCCAGTGGCGAGCGTCACCGCTGCCAGGTCTTTCATCTTCACCTGGTCTTTCTTCCGGGTTCACGTACTCTGGTTGTGTGAGTTGCTGGAGCCGTGATGACATCACTCTGCCATTTACAGCACAGGACTGTGAAGGAACGGCCGGGGCGGCCGTTCCTTCAGAGCGCATGCACCTGTGCTGTCACCGGCTGCATGTATAGTAGATATCTCCTATACGGTGCACGTTTAGGAGATATTTACAGTACCTTCAGGTAAGTCTTATTACAGGCTTACCTATAGGTAAAATTCATGTATGGGAGTTTACTCCCACTTTATATCATTTATTAGAGGTGGCATAAGACCCCAGTAATACCAAGGGGTCCAACTATATTGAGAGCACTATCCACTCTCAATATACAGTCTGTGTTTATTCCATACTGTACCTGCCTGTTAAAAAAAAGCAGGCTTTCGGTATCCTATGGAGTGTTCTTTGTTTAACACTGCAAACACTGTGATAGGATATGCCCATGGTGACAGGCTAAGCCTGGACTTTATTTACAGACCAGTGTTGAGGACAGTTAAGACAGGGTCATCCTGTATCTCTGTCCATTACTGTAAAAACAGAGCTGTGTTTGGAATGTGGTAATTTCGCAATGCAAACTTTTTTTAAGTTGGTGCTAAAATTTAAACCACTCAAACCACTGGTTGTACACTTTAGGTTGTAAGGTACTCAGGTGCTTCCTCCCACCTATTCTGCACAAGGCTTTGTTACAGGACAATCTGAACCTGGGTACACCTACTGAACATGCTTATCCTATTACCCGCACTCTACTCCGTGAGTACCCCCCCAAAGGACTACTTCTGTAGATAAGACATGGTGAATGGGACCAAATTCAAAATCGCAGACAAACTTTCTCTCTGCCGAAAACCTGCACAGCACTTGACATCAGAGTGATTGTGTGTTCCATGCATGGTCCGGAGCATCACCCAGTTCGAAAACTAATGTCTGCTTCAGATTCTTTTTTAGCCACACAATATGTGGCCTGCCTGACAGAAGCAGAATTTTCTACATCTTTGTCAAAATTCACTGGACAGATTATGGCCTTTAATACAGCAACATTTGTCAAGGGCTCAAAAATGCCACACCACCATGAGCTTGTCCTGGAGGACACAGACGCAGAAGGGACTGAAGATATTGAGTCAGTATTGGAGGAAGTTCCTTAAAGCTGAGCTCCACCCAAAAGTGGAAGCTCTGCTTGCCTGCCTCCACATTTTGGCACATTGTTTTGGGGGGGGGGGGGGGGGCAGGTACCTGGTTTTAACAGGTACCCGCTCCCACTACCGGCTGAGCTTGCCGCTGACCTCCTCCTCCTCCTCCCCCCCCCCCCCCCCCCCCCCCGCAGCCGTCCTATTCACAGAGAGTAGCTCACTTAGCATATGCGCAGTACTGCCAGTTTCCCTTAGTGGAGATGGCGGCGCAGCACCCGACAGCCGTGTGAAAAAATGGCTCGGTGCTGACATTGCTGGAACACTGGACAGGAAAGTGCCCTAATATTAAAAATCAGCAGCTACAGTATACAGCTAGAGCATTTGTAGCTACTGAATTTTATTTTTTTCTGAAGGAGCTTGGAGCTCCTCTTTAAGATTTTTCTACTTCCGATGTCTGTATGTTGAAGAGGGGGCTTCATATAGCATGCTTGCTAACTTTTTTTTTTTTTTTCTTTGGAAAATTATTTTTATCATGCTTGCTAACTTTGAAAAACTCATTGCTGCCTCTGTCTGCAAAAGCCTTGACGTTTTACATTCTGACTCTTCTCCATCTCACCATGCCCCATTGGGTACAGAGGCCTACAAAACCTTTCCTGTTCATGAATAGATAAAATGTGCAGTCTACAACAATTGGGTCATTCCTGAAAGGCACTCTCCCCTTAATGTTTGCAGAACAATATCCAGTGAGAAAAGAGTTTGCAAAGAAGTGGGCTTTTCCTGTAGTTGATCCTGCCATTTCTGTCTTAAACTAATATTACACTATACCTATTGAAGATGTTCCTTTTTTTTTAAAGATTCTGCAGATAGAAAGTTTGAAACATTCCTAAAGGCTCTCTTTAAAGTAATTGTAAAGTGTGTGTTCGTTTAAAAAAAAAAAAAAGTTCTACTTACCTGCTTTGTGCAATGATTTTGCACGGAGCAGCCCAAATCCTCCCCCTTCTGGGGTCCACTGCCAGTACTCCGGGCTCCCCTTCTCCCTGTGCCACCAAATAAAGCTGCTACTTATGGTGGCACACATGGCGCCTTGATCTCGAGCTCTGCTCTTGTGTGTCCATTGACGCACACAGTTTTGCTTGGCCCTTCCCCTCTCTCCCATGTCGCTGGATTTAATTGACAGAATCAGGAGCCAAAGGATCCCGCTGCTCCATTGAGGAGGGAGAGCGATACAGAAGTGCCACTGCTCTCAAGCACAGATCTAGATCGGTCTGAGGTAAGTATTTGGGGGGGGGGGGGCTGAACACAAGTTGTTTTTTTTGTTTGTTTTTTACAATAATGCAGAGGATGCATTAAGGTAAAAGCCTTCAGCCTGCAACCACTTTAATCTTGCAGGTCCAGCCCTGCAGCCAGCTCTCACTGCAGTTTCAGTATCAGCAATCTGCAGCTAACTAGTCTAAGACGAACAACCAACATGACAGGATTGTGCTTTTTTACAGATCAATTTCAGCAATTGCCTTCTCTTCTGTTTTTCTTTGTGTGGATGCCCTAAAACATGTAGTGAGACAAATCCCTAGAATGGCTCTAATATTCAGTCACACTTTTCAGAATCTTGTGGCCTAAAGCTTGGACAGCTGAAGCTGCCTGCAAAAGGGCTCCTCACCAAGGAGGATGCCTGTTTGGTGAGGCACTTTTACCAATTTATCAAAGAGATTACCAAGAAAAAGGAAGATTACAAAAACCTCGGAGCCCCCACAAAGCCTTCACCAAAGCCACAATGAAGGAGCATCCTCACTTCTAAAGCCTGGGGTGGGGGGCTGGGGGCTATTAGTTTGCTTCTCTCTGGGTCACAGACATCCCAGACTTGTGGGCCTATTGGCATGTTAGTGTAAAGGAAAAAGCAGGCACTTTCCTTCAATATACCCATGTTCCTTTCCAGCCAAGCAAGAACTTTCTTATCTTGGTGGATCACCACCCCAACCTTAACATTAGGGAAGTCCTTCCTCCCCTACCACTGAAAAGTCCTTACAACAGATGCAAGTCAATAAGACTGGAAAAGACTGTTCCAATCCTTGACTATTCAAGAAACATCGTTTAGAAAGGAAACTAAGCTCCCCATCAAAATACTGGAGGTCAGAGCAGTTAGGTTGTCCCTGCAGAACTAGACCACCCTTCTGAATGGATGCCCAATTTAGGTGCAATCAGACAGTGCCACCCTGGTGGCATTAATCAACTATCAAGGGGGAACGAGGAGCCTGGTTATCATCCATAGAAGACCAGATTCTCTAAATATTCTGTGGTCCGCATACAAGGATTTGACAGTTGGCAGGATGCTCATCTCCGCCACTGTGACTTGGACCCCGGGGAATGGTCTCTTCAAGCAGATGTGTTCAGTCTGGTGTGCCAAAAATGGGGGATTCTGGATGTGGACATCCTAGCCTCCTGAATCAACAGCAAGCTTACCTCTGTTGCCAGAATCGAGGATCCTGTAGCTCTAAAAATCCCCTGGTCTCAATTCAGTATAATTTATGCCTTCCCTCTTATACAAATTCTGTCTCACTTGCTTCTCAAAACAGAACAAGAGAGAAGCAGTACACTAAACTGGCCCAGAAGAACCTGGTACACAATCAGTCTGATTCCTACCTTGTTAAAGCAAAAAAGCTTATTTTGGGAAGATCTATTATTTTATCTTGAAATCTCATTTTTCCTGGTATGAACAGTCAATTCAGTAACAGAGATTACTCTGTGCCTCACATTCTGGCCTTTCTGTAAATCTGGAAACAGGTCTTGGCCAGTACTGAGCTATAAGTAACCCCCATAACGGCAGGTATTGGCCTTATCCATCCTCTTTCAAAAGCTTCTAGCTTCACATAATTTTGTTAAAAAAACAACTGGGACCTTAATTTGGTTCTCGCTTCCTTGCAGAAACAACCCTTTGAACCCATCAAGGATATCGCCGCTGGTGGTTCTTGCTGGCAAAGTAGCATTTTTAGTAGTGATCATGTCTGTCAGACCTGTTTCTGAACTGACGGCCTTGTAAAGAGCCTTTCCTGATACTTCATAATGACCAGGTGGTTTTATGCCCCAAGTCCATCCTTTCTTCTGAAAGTGGTTTCAGCATTCCACCTCAGTGAGGACGTTGGATGCTTAGGCGCAGAGCACAAAGATAGCAGTACAAAGAAACGGTCTCTACCTTACCTATATGTTGTCACGGCCATTAGAGTATACCTCAAAGATACTGCTTCCATCAGACAACCAGATTCCCTGTTTGTTCCCTTCTTGGGGTTCAAACATCAATCAACATCCTTCTCCACTGTAACGCACCTATTCCACCAGATCAGTTAGTTTCTTGGACATTTTGGCACCAAGCTTCTATAGCCCAACTGTAAGGCCACCACTTGGTCTTCTGTTCATACACTCTCCAAGTTTTAAAGTGGTTCTAAAGCCTCAAGGTTTGCTACCTTAATGCATTCTCTGCATAAAATCTTTTCTGCTGCATGACCCCTCCCTCCTTATTCTTGCCTGAGCATGATCCGATCCAGCGCTTGCCGCTGTCTCCCTCCTCATTGGGCAGATTGATAGCAGCGGGATGGCTCCAACTCCTGTCAATCAACTGTCTGTCAGTGGACTCAGCAGTGGCGCTCGAGCCCTTAAGAATGCCCTCATGGGAATCCCTTTTGCTATTGGAGGGCACCAGCAAGAGAAGAGGAGCCAGGAGTGCCAGGGGGGCACTGGAGAAGTGGATGATTGGGGCCGCTCTGTGCAATTCTATTGCACAGAGCAGGTAAGTATAGAGATGTTTGTTGAAAACTTTTTCTTTTTATTTTTATTTACAACCACTTTATTATTTGGATATTCAATCTTCTGCAGATGCAGGTTTTAGTCATAAGGTTCTCAAAGCAGCACTCTGAACTTGTGCCTTTTCACTACTGTTTTTTGGGCAGTTTTGTTTGCCTAATTGTTGCCTACCCTCTGTATTCATTGCTTGGGGACATCCCAGACGTATGAATAAGTCACCTGTGTTCTGTACTGTACAGTTAAGATAAAATAATTTTTGATTTGCTTGTAAATACCAAATCTTGCAGTACAGGATACAGGCCACCCATCCTATCTTTCTTTGGTTTACGCTGCATTGCTTGCTGAAACCTGCAAGAAAAAAATGCAGAAAAATGAGGATTCACGGAGTGGAGTAGGGTTGTAAGGGAGGTGTCCTCAAAAACTTGCCAGGGTCCAATCACCTAAAGGTTTGCATCTGTAGTTATAAGATATGGAACTTACTGGTAAGTCTATCCCCCCCCCCCCTCCCCTTTTTTGCACATTGGTTGTGTTGTGTGGTCTGTCTAAATGCAAGGAGTGCCTAATACAATTCCTCGTTTTAATTGCATTTTTTTTCTGATTGCAGACTCCTCTACATCTGAAAGCGAGTCAGAAGAAAATACAGAAACCGTGCCTGAGAAAGAAGAGGAGCCTTTGCCGAATGTTGAAAAAGAATCTGAGCAAAAACCAGAGAGTCCACCCGAGAAGATCCCAGAGCCAGAGGCCGCCCAGGTCATTTGTCCTGTAAAGGAGCAGGAAAACAGTCCAATAAAGCCAGCAGCAGAAACGCTAAAGCAGGAAGTGGAAGAGAGCGAGCAAATCGTTCAGATTTACGGGAAGCAAACAGAACAAATTGAAGAAATAAAGAAAGATGCAGAAAACCTGCCAAAGCCTAAGGGTAGAAGAAGTAAAACAAAGGAGCCTTCTCCAGAGAACCTTAAAACTCCACCGGCCACTCAGGAAGATACTGTGGTAGAACCTAGGGAAGAACCTGAAACCTTAGACTTTGTTGCATTTGCTACACTGCAAAGTAAGGAATGTCCCCTTAGCCCGAAGGATGTGGATCTGCCGAACGACCCACTGACTAAGGAAAAGAAAGGGTTTAAGAGGAAACCAGTGGAGCAAACCTCTCCAGAGAAAAAGCCTCGAACAGAGTGTGATCTGGAGCTGCCTATTATCACACCTGAGGAGAAACCTACAGAGATTTGTGAGACTCAGGAAAACTTTGATGCCATTAAGGAGGAAGAGTTACATAATGTAAATGATGAAATGCCCTCCTTAACGGCGGAGTTAGAGCACGTACAGAGCATAAGGACTGAGGGCAGTGACGTGCAACTGAATGACATTACTGGAATGTCCCAAAAGGAGGAACAAGACGATGCCATGCCTATGATTGGCCCCGAGACTCTGGTTTGCCATGAAGTAGATTTGGATGATTTTGATGAAAAAGACAAGCTAGAGGATATTCCCATAGAGAAAGCAGAGCCTGACACACAGACACTACTTGTCCCTACACTGCCACCTGCTGTCCAGACTCATAGCTACTCTGTGGCCTCCCCCCTTGCACTTAGCCATGATGAGTCTCACAGTATAAAGAGCGAGAGCGATATTACAATTGAAGTGGACAGTGTAGCTGAAGAATCGCAAGAAGGTCTTTGTGAGAGCGAGTCAGCAAATGGCTTTGAGGCCAGCACCACCTCCAGCAACTGCAGTATGACAGCACAACAAGAAGCAGAGCTGCGTGACAAAGGTATGTGTCGTAATATTTTCATGTCTTTTTTTCTGAGGTTCGCTACAGATATGCAATAGTGATTTTAACCTGTGCTAGATTTCAGTGTTATGCATTGTTGGCTTCTTGAAGCTAAACTAAACCTGAATGTGGGTGTCAGAACTCTTGACCTACTGTCGCAAGTATAAATGACATTTTTACCTCCCAGACTGCTTCTGCCAAGCACTTGACAGGTCCATGTTCATCTTTTCCAACAATTCTTCCACACTCGGGTTCTTTTTCTTTAGCTATTGGATGTACTTCTTTCTGCATGCGCAATGGAGTTGCATCTTCTGGACGCTAGACTTCATTTCGGGCATCTTACAAATGCCAGGCATATACACTGTAATTTCTGCCAGGTAGGTAAAGGAGATTTTCTGGGCAGAAGAGATGTCCAAAGTCTCTCTTACCCAAAAAGCTCTACCTGCTGACAGTTTTATTTTCAACTATAGTTCTCCTTTAACTTGCAGGTAAATCAGGACATTGTATGAGGTCTGAACATACACTCTATAGTGGTTACTAAAAAAATCCTGCCCCAGAGATGACGTTTTTGATTACTTATAATACAGGATCAGAGAGGGCATTTTTACAAGTGTTTTGTGTTTTTTACACCAGGGCATAAGCGGATAAGTGAAAGTAATCTTGGAACACTAGCAAAGAAACAGAAGCGAACACCAAAGCGATTGAGTGCTTCTTTGAAAATTGAAAAGAATGGGATAGGTGAGCAGCTTATCCTGTGTGTTTTGAAGTATTGAATTATCTATTGTGTAAATGTTTGCATGTTTAGTGGGCAGAGAATCTCCAATGGAAAGTCCCAGATAGCCTATTTAAAAAAAAAAAAAAAAAGGTCCTGCTGAAATCCTCACATACTGCCAGTTATGACTTTTACTATACAGGCCCCTTTCACACTTGTGTCCTGAAAGTCGCATGATTGATGTGATTTTGCAGCGACTTTGACAATGCCTGTGTAATCTTGAGGTCTATGGACCTCAAGTCACATCAAAGTCGGACCAAAGTAGTGCAGGGACTACTTTGAAGTCGCACAGATATGAATGGTACTCATTTGAAGTCATGGGGTACGACTTGTGTGACTTACGACTGCAAAGTCGCATGACAAGTGTGAAAGGGGCCTTGCACTATATTCTGCCCATCTAATTGGGTAGAAGCTAATATGATGCTTACACACACCTGGATAATCACATGTCGAGGAATGGCTACACAGGCCTCTTTTCTGCTTAAAAAAAAAAAAAAAAAACTTTACCCATAACAATTTGTTAAAAAATGTTCTTTAGCAAGGAACCTACATTTCACATTAATAATTATGCTTCCAAACTTAGTGTGTGCTGTAAATTGCTTCCAGCATTGTTACGTTTTTTTTGTGCTGGAAGCTGCCATTTTGCTTAAAGTGGAACTTTACCCATAACAACTTGATAAAAAATAATGTTCTTAACAAGGAACATACATTCTACATTAAAAATGATGCTACCAAACTTGGTGTGTGCTGTAAATTGCCTCCAGCAGTGTTCCAATTTCTTTTTGCTGGAGGCTGCCATTTTGCTGAAGCCCAACGGCTCTGCTTGGTTGTGTTCTCAACCAAACTGTCAAACCATCAAATGGCTGGTGTCCTAACTGATCGCATGTGCAGCACCATGGCAGTTGCAGTTCAAACAGAAGCTGTAAAGGAAAGAAGGGTTTAATTCTTAGATTGTAAGCTCTAAGGAGCAGGGCCCTCTGATTCCTACTGTATTAAAGTGTATTGTATTTGTACTGTCTACCCTCAAGTTGTAAAGCGCTACGTAAATTGTTGGCGCTATATAAATCCTGTATAATGATAATAATAAATTACACTTTAAGGCTGTCAGCAGATCGGCCTCTACAAACTCAGCAGTGCCTAAAAATGGAGAGCAACTGAGCATGTACAGAACAGGGTGAGACAGCCTATTACTGGATTTTAAATCGTATAGGGACTTTTTTTTAATGTTTTACGAAGCTATACCTGCAAAAGGGGCCAGCCTGAAGCCAGCCCTCTAGCAGGACTTGATTTTCTGACTAAAGTTCCACTTTAAGCCCAGAGCCCCAGAACAACAGTAAATCCTAAAGCTGAACTAAACCCATTGATTTTAATGTTTTCCAAAAAGTTACATTCCTAAAATGCTGGGATTGCTAACTGTCAATTTTTTTTTTTGTGTCCTCAACCAAGCTGTCAACCCATCAAATCTCTGGTGTGAACTGATCACATGTGCAGCACCGTGACAGTTGCAGATCAAACAGATGGCAGCTTGGCTGTAAAGGATAGGAGAATTTAATTCTGCCTTAACCACTTCCAGCCCAAAGATGTCATACTGACTTTGAGTGGGGATATCATCTACATGGCCGGCGATTCTGTGCACCGTAGGAACAATCATAGCGGCAGTTCAGTCACTTGATTGTTCTTGCAATGCATCTCCGGGCTCGCCCATGCGATCGGCGAGCCGGAGAACGAATCTGTCACCGCCAGAAGTTGGTCATAGAGATTTCTGGTGACCAGAGGCCCGGGCGCGACGTTATGACGTCACGTCTGGGCCGGCGGTAATAAACCTTGCCGGGGATGTGGCTGGAAAGGCCGAGACAGTGTGGTTTTTTTTGTTTGTTTTTTGATTTTATCTCGGTCTTTCCAGCCTGGAGGAGAGATCCGGAGTCTTATAGACCCCAGATCTCTCCATAAAGAGGACCTGTCACGCACTATACCTATTACAGGGGATGATTACATTCCTTGTAATAGGAATAAAAGTGATCAAAAAAAAAATTTAAAGAGAAAGTGTAGAAATAAAAAAAAAATAAACAATAGAGAAAACATTTTTTAAAGCGCCCCTGTCAGAATGTTCCCTGAGAGGGATCCCCTTTGTCCCTGCTGTAAACTCCAACTGGGTTCCTACATGCATATGTTCTGGGACTGCCCTGTGATTGTGTCATACTGGCAGGCTGGTTTTTTTTTTGTGTCGTACTGTCGTCTGCAATATTAAAGCGTGACATGTTGGGTATCTATTTACTCGGTGTAACATCATCTTTCACATTATACAAAAAAATTGGGCTAACTTTACTGTTTTTGTTTTGTTTTTTTGTTTTTTGTAAATTCATGAAACATTCCTACGCAAATACCGTGTGACGTAAAAAGTTGCAACAATTGCCATTTTATTCCCTAGAGCAGGGATATGCAATTAGTGGACCTCCAGCTGTTGTAAAACTACAAGTCCCATCATGCCTCTGCCTCTGGTGTCATGCTTGTAGCTGTCAGTGTCTTGCTATGCCTCATGGGAGTTGTAGTTCTGCAACAGCTGGAGGTCTGCTAATTGCATATCCCTGCCCTATAGTCTCTGCTAATAAACATGTATAACGTTTGGTAGTGCAATAGAGTAATTTTCTAGCAAAAAAAATGATGATTTTTACATGTAGGAGAGGAGTGCCAGAATAAGCCCGGTATGGAAGTGGTTAAAGAGAAGCTCCAGGCTTCTTCGGAATAAAAAATAAGTCAGCAGCTACCAATACTGTAGCTGCTGACTTTTACTATTAGGACACTTCGCTGTCCACGAATCAAGCGTATCTTCACCCCAGCTCATTTTTCTATCGGCTCTCGGGTGTTACCGCTGCCATTTCTTATGTGCATGCACGTTGCTCTTTGTGAATGGCCCAGCGGCGGGAAAGGAGGAGGGGGGCCGAACTGCCAGGTGACTTTGCCGCAGCGAGATCAGCCAGAAGTGGGAATGGGTACCTGTATACCCAGGTACCCGTTGCCCCCCCAAAAGGTGCCTAATGTGGTAGCGAAGGGGGGGGGCTGGGGCAAGCAGAGCTTCCCCTTTTAAGTGGAGCTCCGCTTTAAGGCTGTCAGCAGATTGGCCTCTACAAACTTGGCAGTGCCTAAAAATGAGGAGCAACTGAGCATGTGCAGAGATTTTAATCAGTATAAACACAGATTAAAAATGTTTTCATAGTTATACCTGCAAAAGTGGCTAGCCTGAAGTGATCTAGCAGGACCTAATTATCTGACTAAAGTTCCACTTTAAACAACTTGTGTTTCATGGGTAGGATTGACGTTTATTGGTTAGAACTGCTGATGGGTCTTGTGTAACAGTTCTTCTCTAACAGTTTATAATAATTATTATTATTTTTTTGATAGGCCAAAGCAGTGACAGTGAAGACCTTTCTGCACTGGATAGCTCAAGTAAATGTACTGCAGTTAAACACATCAACATCCCCAAGCCTCAAAAGATCACAAGGTCGCCAGCTAGAATCACATCACCTCATATAAAAGACATTGAAAAAGACAAACATCGAGAGAAACACCAGCACTCCCCAAGAGCATACAAATGGACATTTCCACTCAGTAAGTCATCAATGTAATACAAATGAAAATAATGTAAAGGCTAACTTCAACTGATTTATATTTGTATGTATTATTAGTTTTCATGTTTGATACTGAGGTTTTGCATGGCTTCTGTATCTCAGACACTCCAGTGGTAATATTTCCTTGTAGTACTTTGTGTCTGTCACAGTCGGGTGGAAATTATAATTCTGATTGAGTATGTCCGTCTTAGATGCAGTGTAGAATACTCATAGAACTTAAATATTAGTTTTATGTGAAGTGTGCCTTTTATCTGGCTTGGCTTTGCCTTTTACATGAGTAAACTCCCTTGCATGATTTTTACCTATGGGTACAGTAAATATATCCTAAACGTGCACCATTTAGGAGATATTTACTTTAGATGCAGCCGGTGACATCACTGGAGCATGCGCTTTGAAGGAACGGCATGCTCGTGACTCGGCCATTCATATCGCTGAAGCCCGCAAACCCAGAAGGAAGACCGGGTGAAGGTGGAAGTGTTTTCAGTGGTTACGATGCGCCGCTGGGGGAGGGGTGGATGGGGGGGGGGGGGCTTCGTTTTCAGGTAAGTCTGTCATAACATGTTAGTATGCGATGCATACTAGCACATTATAACTTAAACTGTCCGGTGCCAATTTATTTTTATTTTTATTTTTTTATGTGGTTTACTACCGCTTTTTAGGAAACCTATTGTCACAACATACGTTTTCATTTTAAAACATCAGCCCTGTAATGGCAATACAAACAGTAGTTATTATTGACAATCCAATATACGCTGTCTTAAAAAATCTCTTTTCATACCATTGGTGCTGCCTGTCTGCTGGCCATCTCTTTCCACAACTACCTGTATTCCCTGCATGTTTTGAAGTTTCTCCTCTGCTCTTTACCTTTGATTTCTGAGGACTGCATATCCCACTTTTACCTCGCCGCCTGCAAGCAGCACCTCTGTAGTTCAGAGAGGCTATGTTGAAGATCTGAAAAGGGCAAAATATCTAACTGTGTAATGTATTATTTGTCTGACACTTTGTACTTTCCCCAAAATTCATATATTTTGATTGCCTCTCTAGGTGGTCCTTTAAAGTGGTTGTGTAGTGTTTTTTTTAACTTTTACCTACAGGTAAGCCTATAATAAGGCTTACCTGTAGGTAAAAAAAATATCTCCTAAACCTTTACGGTTTAGGAGATATTCCCCTTGCTATGCGCCGCTGACTGCAGCGGCGCATGCGCACAGGGGATTCTCGGCTGAAGGCCCGGCAACTGCCGGACCTTGCCGGGTAAGAAGTCTCCCACGCGCATGCGCAGGAGTGATGACATCGCGGCTCCAGCCACTCACAGCGCTGGAACCGCGATACCGGGAAGACACGCCGAGGCAACATGACAGCTCCCTCGGCATGGACCAGGTAAGATACCGACGCCTCGTTCTAAGGTAAGTATTTCATAATGAGCTAGTATGCGGTGCATACTAGCTCATTATGCCTTTTGCTTTACAGGGGGAAAAAAAAAATTCAGCGGGTATACAACCGCTTTTAATATTGTGAGTATATAGGAAAAAGTCACCGTGAATGGATTAGTATTTATATAAAAAGAACCTGTCAGTAAAGTAATATGAGAGCTGCCTTTTAATGTAGCTTGCTGCTGAGCGGTCCATTCTAGTTTTCTTGATGAGCCATAATTTGGACACTTGATAGGCATATTCTTGTTCTATAAATAAGTCGACAAAAGGTGGCCTTCATGTTTTTGTCTCCGTTACCTTTAGGCTCTGATTGCTTTTCAGTTTGTGGAAGATTCAGTGCAACTCCCTTTCGCGCCTCTGCTCACTTTTGCTATAATAATCTTATCAAATGTAATGTTTATTCTATAATGTGTAACACAGTTTAAAAGAGGAGTGCGGGTTTACAAAAAAAAACCTACAGTATCTACTAACCTAGATGGCTGCAGCAAGGTATCTGATGCCACAGCTGTCCCCTGACTCTACACCAAGAACTGACCAATGGAAGACCGCTGATTGCTCAGTTCTTGGTCTTCAGTAAGCAGACAGTCGTCGGCTCTGTGCTCTGCCATTTAAGCGCTCACTGGAGCACTGGGCCATGTTGGGGGTGGGAGCGACTGGCTCAAACGGTGCACTGCTGGTCAGGCATTTGGGCGGATCCCCACATTATTGTCAGGATCTCTGTAGGGCCTGAACCAGTTCTGTCATGGGCTTTCACCAACTGTCGGCTGAAGCTGGGAAACAGGAGTGCAGAACTAAATGCATGCCTATGATCCCAGGAGAAGTGTAGCCAAAAAAGCCCTGGCCATACTTATCCTTTTAAGTATATTGCATTCAGCATGCTCAGAATTAAGACAATGATCTGCACCTGCTCAAGCATTTATATAATTAGTTGTAGCATGATGTTGGGGGGTCAGCTTCCTTAATTTAATCACTTGTTACTTTACAATTTTGATGCACTTTAAGACCCGAAGCCATTGTAAAAACAACTCTCCATTGTGACTATCCTGCAGCTCATCCCAGGCTGATATATAATTTGGATTTAACCATTATAAATCATGATTTATAGACCATGTCTAGTAAGAACTATAAGGAATTAAGGTCATGCCATGAATGTATCTATGTATCTAGACAAGTATCATTAAGCTGAGATCAAAGTATTTGAGTGCATTATCAATGAAATGGGTTTCCTTTTAAGCATGTTCTATTTTAGTGGAATACCCTGGTAATCTGGTAATGAGGGAGTGTAACAATCCACTGTTATCAACTGCTTTTTTCATGTTCAGTTTGACATTTTATTGAGGGCTTACAGTGTGTGCTAAGCTTTGCTTTGTGAGGTACTGTGACGCAATATTTCCCTTGGGATGTTGTGTTAACGAAGTGGTTGAGTGATTGGAATTGCATAAGAGGATTTCCGTATATTTCTGTGTAATTTCCATTTGTTTTATGAACTCATTGGCTGTATGTAACATTGTAGACTGGATGGACTTTTTCAGACTGGAGCACAGAGCGGTTCACATCAGGGGGTCACGTGCGTCTCCATTTACCGTTTCAGGTCCGATTTCAGCCCAAATTTTTGGCTGAATTCGGACCTGAAACGGACCAGAAGACGCACAGGACTCCTGTGCAATCCACACCAAAGCCGCTCCAGAGATGTGTGAACCGGCTCCATAGAGGACCAGTTCCATAGAGAGCCGGTCACAATCTCCTAACATGCAAATTGGATGCGGGGGGGGGGGAATTCACATTGGTGTGAATCCATAGCCAGGCCAATGATGTTTTGTACATTCTTAAACCACAAAAGAACCTCGAAAACCAGCCCTAATTGACCTTTTGGAGCTGCAGGCACTGTGGAGCAGTTACCTCTGAGATATTGAAAGTACATTCGATCATGTGCGCTCGATCAGCTGATTAAAGAGAGAGTGGGTTATTAGAACTCTTTCTTTAACATCGAGTTCATGTGGTGGGGCACATTTGTGGCACAAGGCCAGTTGAAGTGTTCTTAGATAAGCTGACTGTGGATGGCTGCCAGCTCGTGACAGGCTAGACGTAACTCTGTGGAAGGCAAAGACAGAAGGAGAGCAGCGTCATCTAAGTGCAGCATTATTGAGATAGGATAGCCTGATGGAGTACACATGCTCCGAACGTGCGCTCCTCGCTGCTCTCTCTCCTATCAGAAGTGATGTGCGCCCCTGTCTGTGAGCAGTCCTGAGTGTCTGGAAGCGCTGGGAACCACCGGCGTCCCTGGACCCATCAGCTGCCTCTTCACCAGTGAGAGGATCTTCTTCCCCACGAGCGGATGAACCACATTATTAATCCCACATGCGCTGACATCTCATACATCTTGTGAGTTACCAATTGTCTTTTATTAAAATGTCTTAATGCTGCACTTAGATGGCGCTGCTCTCCTTCTGTCTAATCCTGAAATCTTAAAGCATAAGCAAGAAGTTGGGACTACTATTCTGAAATTACACAAATATAACATAACATTTGTGTGTGTTTCTTTTTTTTCCCCCCAACAGATGAATTAGAGACTATGTCTGGGACAGAGAGGATAGTCTTCCTCCAAGACAAATTACAAGAAATCAGAAAATATTATATGTCTTTAAAGTCTGAAGTAGCCACAATAGACAGACGGCGGAAACGGTTAAAAAAGAAAGACCGTGAAAGTAAGTTGTTCATTTTATTTAATCTCTCTTGGTAGATATTTTGATACAATAACATGACATAGCCTTTTCCATGTTTTCACGTAATAAATGTTCACGTATATTTTGATAGCATAGAACACAGTCATCGCCCCCCCCCCCCCCCCCCCCAACTACCAATCCTATTCAGCCCATGTCCACTTATGTACTGTGGTTAATTTTTTTTTTTTTTTAATGCTTGGATGGCTTTTTAGGCCTTAGGGTCTTTATTTCTGTAAAATATTAATACCCTTCCTACGAGGGCCAAGCTGCCCGGTCTGTGTCAATGGATGCAGACAAGGCTGCTCAGGAGCAAGCCCGCACAAGTGCCCCCATAGGAAGTGGCTTCCTACGAGAGTACTTGCCAAAGAGGAGGAGCCAGGAGCGCCGGCGGGGGACCCCAGAAAAAGAGGATTGGGGCTGCTCTGTGCAAAACCATTGTTTTAAAAACCTTTTAAGCTTTGAAAGTTAGAAGCTAATTTTTTGCCATGCACAGCTGCACTGGATTCTTGGTGCTCCAGTCTTAGTAAATTCCCCACTGTAAGTCATGTTGGTGATAAATATATATTTACTGACAAAGGTAAGCAAAGATGTATCTGTTGGAATAAGCTAGGCATGTATAAGCAAATAAAGTTGAATGGTATTGTTCCTTAGTTTTTTTCAAAGCCATTTTCTCAAAAGTTCACACAGTTGAAATATGTTTCTGTATATTTTAGTGGAAACCTAACTGGTGTTTTTTTTTTTTTTTTTTTCTCTTTAGTTTCCAATACAGGAGCATCAATGTCTTCAGCATCTTCAGAAACCGGAATGAGCCCTTCATCCTCTTCTCCCCCACAAAACACGCTTGCTTTAGAGTGCAGGTGATATACGACCTCACCTTCCTCCTTCAGCAATCGCTGCCATGGACACTTTTCCCCTCTCCCCTTTAATCCAACCACGCAAAGCACTCATCTGGTCTGACATTGCCAAGAATTTTTCTTTCCAATTCCCTCTGCTGGATTGCATTTATTTTCTTCCATTTCATTTTTTTTTTCTTTTTCTTTTTTTTTTTTTATTCTTAATAAATCAAATATTTAATTAGGAATAGGAGACTAGCAGTCAGTATGCCACAATGGCTTCTTGTTTAGTCTAAACAGAAGAATGAAATTTTTAGAAAACTTGACAAATGTCTGAATAAAAAAAATTCAGGATCCCCTATAAAATATCCCCTTCTCTGGCCCGGTACAAGAAAACAGGCAAGTGCATAAAACTAATGACCGTGCTCTTTAAAAGAGAAAAAAAGAAGAAAGTAAATAAGTCACAACAGTGGCTGCACTTTTTTTAACAGCTGCTGGGATGTCCTAGTGTTTGTTTTTTTGAAAGCACTTGCAATATACAGATAAACTGCCAAAGTTCAATGTGTTCAGCAGAGTGCCCAGTTTTAAAGCTGTACTCAAGACAAAATAAATTGTGAAAGGGAATGTAGTGGACTGAAAACTACATTTAAAAAATAGTCTTCCACTTTTTTTACAAGAATTTAGAGCACAGAATTATGCAACTATTTTAAATGTTTATTAAATGTTTACAGTGGAATTGTGAATAGGTTTTCAGTGAACTATATTATCCCTTTGCAAATCTATTTTGTCTTTTTCTATGTAATTTCAGAGTTTTTATTTTGTTACAAAAAAGAAAGACAAAAAGAAAATATATGACAACAGCAAACTTATTTAACAAGATTTCTAAAGCTGAATTTTTTTTTTTTTTGTGTAAAATAAGGTATTATCTTGCAACTTGTTAAATATATTTATTCAGACATTGGATGTTGTATTTTTATGTATTTTTTAAAATATTAATAAAAAGAAAAAAAATAAGAGAAGGGTCTAGCTTAGTTCTCTTTTCCAATACAAATGTAGCTCTTAAACACAATCTTCTCTGCTCAGCTCTACAACATTGTAAAAAATGTTAGTAGTTTTTATTTTTTTTATTTTTTTGTCATTTGGCAGTTTTCTCCATTTTATCTTCTATCAATTTTTTTTACTACATTATGTAGCTCTTCATTTTTTTTTTTTCTACTCAGTTTTATATACTGCCGGATTATTATTTTTTTCTCTAACTATTGAGGAAAGGTTTATCTCCAGTTGTTGAGATGCAGCATTACAGTAAGAGACTGTGGGTCATTCCATAGACTAAGACATATTGTAAATAGATTTTCCTGATGCCTGTATTTAAAGAGTTTTTGCATATACATTATGTACAAAAGTGATTTTTTTAATCAATTTTTTTATTCATATTTGTACATTAAAAGGGTTTTTAACCCCTTTTTCTTCTGTGTTTAATATACTCTAGAATAATGTAGATTCTCTCTTTAGACCAGTGTTTCTCAAACTTCCTCCTTGAGATACCTGAATAGGTTGTATATTGGGGGAACCAGCTATATACATATAATTTTTAGATTTATGATCATTGTAAATGCATTTGGCATCACATCAAAGATGAGTACTTTTTTTGTTTTTTCTTTTCTAGATTTTATTTGTGTTAGCAGTCTTGCAACTTTATCTAAACTTGCCAAAAGTTGGGACTAAGCAACAAGGGCATTTTAGTTTTACTACCCATGCGACCAAGGATTGTTTGTGATCACCAAACACGGTGACATTGGAATTCTATGGAATGAGCTACAAAACAGGGTGTTCCACAAATGCAAGTTTTAGATCCTGTTGCTGGGGTGCCAAGGTTTCCATGTGACCAACCAAAAGCTTTGAATAAGAAGCAATGAAATGTGGCTTGCTACACAGCTTTTGCAGATCATTGCAAACAGTTGTACAATTTGCACTTTTCTCTGCAAGCCATAACATTGCCTCTTGGTCTAAATTGTGTGTGTGGTCACAAGGCACTGGCAGCAATTCTTGTGATTAATCATGCTTGTAGTGGCGCACTACCCCAAGAAAAATGTATCCACTATGGATGGAGTTGGGTAGGGACCATTAGTAGTCTTGGATTCCACGTTGCCTGAATCTCCCGAATAATGGTGACAGTCCAGTCTTGGCCTTTCCGCTGAGCCTTCCTGTGTCACCAGCTAAAGTGAATTCCTCAATTATTCCTATCGGGATTCCACTGAAGGGAATGTAAAGCTGGGTATACGCGTTGAGTTTTTTTCATTCAACCCCCTGGTATATAAAAGAAAAAACGCACAGGTCCCAAATCCACACAGGCGATCTCTCGCACTGCGTTGTGTCAGAATACACAAATCAGCACTATCAGCCTTTGCTTGCAGGTTTTCCAGCAGGACTGTTTGACAGAATCCAGTCTAACAATTGGCTTCTGTTGAGCATAGAGAGCTACATACAGATTGCAATTCAGCCGGTACCTGCTGAACCAGTTGAATTTTGATGCGTGCATACCCAGCTTAAGTGTTTGCTCTTTGTGTTCGTAAGTGGATTGTACTTAAACCATAACTAAAGGCAAAGCTTTTTCTGTGGAGAGGGATTAGAACACCTGTCAGTTTTTATTGCTTTCCATGCCCTCATTAGGGAGATTTACCCTCTCAATTAGTCCTGTTTGCCATTTCATTGAAAGTGAAAGAAAATCCCAAAATTTGGGTTTTCCCCAAAAAAGTAATAGATGGGAAATCTCCTAATTATTTTGCATCACTTCCTGTTTTGGCTATGGGATGGAGTTTAACTGCTTCAGCCCCGGAACATTTTACCCCCTTCCTGACCAGACCACTTTTTGCGATTCGGCAATGCGTCGCTTTGACAATTGCACCCAAACAAATTTGACTTCCTTTTTTTCTCACAAATAGAGCTTTCTTTTGGTGGTATTTGATCATCTCTGCAGTTTTTATTTTTTGAGCTATAAACAAAAAAAGAGCAACAATTTTGAAAAAACTCAATATTTTTTTGCTATAATAAATATCCCCCAAAAATATATAAAAAAAACTATTTTTATTCCCTCAGTTTAGGCCAATATATATTCTTCTACATATTTTTGGTAAAAAAAAATCGCAATAAGCATATATTGATTGGTTTGCACAAAAGTTATAGTCTACAATTATGGCATTTTTATTATTATTTTTTTTTTTTTATTAGTAATGGCGGCGATCTGCATCGGGACGGCGACATTATGCTGGACACATCAGACATTTTTGACACTATTTTGGGACCATTGTCATTTATACAGCGATCAGTGCTATAAAAATGCATTGATTACTGTGTAAATTACACTGGCAGGGAAGGGGTTAACCACTAGGGGGCGATGAAGAGGGTAAGTGTGTCCTAGAGTGATTTTAACTGTGGGGCTGATGGGCTTCAACTTGCATGACAGTGATCACTGCTCTCAATGACAGGGAGCAGTGATCTCTGTCATGACACAAGGCAGAACAGGGAAATGCCTTGTTTACACAGGCACTAACCCGTTCTGTGGCTCCGTGACACGATCACTGGGAGACCGGCGGACATGGAGTCCGATGGTCATGCTGTAAGCGGCGGGCGCGCACCTGTTGGCCCCTGCTCTTAAGGGGGACGTACAGGTATGCCCATTTGCCCACCGCTGCCATTGTGCCGACATATATCGGCGTGCAGCGGTTGGCAAGTGTTAAGTAAATCTTCCCAACGGGGCAAAGATAGAGAAAAGTAAACCAACAAAGGTTATAACCCTCCCTTACTCTATCCAAAATGGGGGAAAAAAAGGTTTTCCTATAGTTCCACTTCAATTAGATATGGAGAATGCACTACAGAGGGTGACGCTGAACATCCAGGTCCCATTCCTTCTATAGTGCGCTTTGGTAATTCATGTGCTGTAACATGCTGTTCTGCGTGTTGAGAGACATTGTGTTACAGTATTCTATTTCTTTTGAATGGGCCTCCATGCAGAAAAATCGCTCTAGCAGGTTTTCTTTTTTTATCATCACCACACACAGCATCCCACATCATCTGCTGTGTGCGCTGTAACGCAAATGCTTGGTGTATGTGCATTGGAGTGCTATTCAAAATAAATGAATTTGTTGCAGTGCACAGTACCGCATGTGTTACTGCAGTGCCCTAGGGGTGAACAAGCCCTCAACTGACAACTTTACAGAGCTGTGTGCTGAGGAAGATGCCATATTTTAAATAGCATATATATGATGACAACTTTTTTTTCAAAGGGTTGCTTGGTAGATGTTTTGGCACCCCAAGCACTTAGTCTGAGTGTGCTGTGCAGCTCTGTACACATGCAGGCTTTATGTACTTTGTGGCATATTCAGGCCAAGACTGCCTATTACTCATTATCCTGGTAGGTCCTGACAGCAGAGTGGCTCAACTGGAACATAACCCTAACACATTGGGCCCTTCTGCATCCATCTCACCTTGTTCCATCCAAATGGGATAATTGACTTGCGATGGATCCCTGCATTGGTTGTGGTCACATGTGTCTTGTAGCTCACTGCATAGAGCCGCAGTAAAGCTGGCCGTACATTCTACAATTTTCTTTTTCTATTTTATTTAGATTTACATTCAACTATGTAGTGCAAGGTCCTGCCTGATTGCATACAAATTGAAAGTGTTTAGGTTTAACCTCCATATTATAGGGTTTTGGTAAATCTAAAGGAAAATTGTACAAGACAATTGTGCAATGTATTGCCAGCCTTAATCTATTCTGTAAGCAACTGTGGATAGTTTGTGCTTGCCCAACTAACAATGAGCTGTGTAGTTTAGCTCCCGAAGCTAGTTTTTGGCTGAATTGTACTGAGAACAGAAGCCAGAAACAACTTTGGCTTCTATAGAGGAAACCATTCACAAGTGCTAATAATAAGCCAAATACTAGCAATGGGTTGAAATACTGAAGGATAACTGTTTTTTTTGTTTTTTTCCCCTCATTTTGCTGCATTGTGAATTTGTGAGTTTCTTTCCAGCACAGAAAATATAACTTCTCCGCTGCCAGGGGGGTTATCCAGAAAGTACTCCTGTAATATGCACTTTTTTTTCTGTCTTTCTTAAACAACGAAGATGTGTGTATGTAAACAGCGCTCATTGAAAGAGCTTCAATAAAGGCCATGGATTTAAACTTGGGCATTTTATGCTGCTTTATTACATAACGCCTCGCCTGACAAAGCTGCATTTGTTAACGTTAAGCGCAACTTTTTTTTTTTTTTTTTATATATATATACATCGCTTATTCTCTTATGCATTCCCCATGGGAATGTATAGAGAAAAGCACTCCAGAGATAGGAACCAGGAGAATTGAATCACAGACAAAGCTCCCATTAGGGCCAGATGTAGGGTAGAGAAAAAAAAAATCAGTACACCTCTGCAATACATGCACATTTTTTTTGCTTTATCACTTTACAGATGCTGAAAATGCAGAGAAACATCTGTTCTGCCAGAAATCCAGGCAGCTTTTTCAGCAGACAGCACTGCCTGTGCTGCAATTACATTTCAAGCAGCGTTGTCATCGACTGCCTAGTTTTCCTAAGCTAGACTACGTAACGTTTGCTCCTCTCCTTGATATAAGAGGATTGATTTGTCTCGGGAATCAACAGAGGTCTTTAAAGAGACAACACATGGGAAATGTGATATAATATATAAAATTGTCCTTCGCGCTGGTGGATATTAAATGGTGAAGTGATCAAATGAAAAATAGTGCTGTGTAAAATAAATACTAATATTGCCGCAAAATAAGGGTGTTCACACCAAACACTTAATGACTAAATAAAATAAGAAATAAATTTCGCACAATATTAAGTGAAAAATAAAAATATTGTGTATATAAATATATTGTGGAACACTGTTGTCTGTTAGGTGGTAGTGTTAAAATCTCTCTTATATACTATAATGATCGCTGCTTTTACTCAAAAAAGTGAGGCTTAAATAGCAGTAAATACTGAAATACTCCTCCTACCACCCTATAACTGGCATGCATAAATAGATAATGACATAATGCATAAAAATTTGTGCATAAAATATTTGTGCATAAAAATATTTGTGCATAAAAATATTTCCAGTATGTAAATCGTATATGGTCTTCTAAAATCCACAATCAAAAAACCGTGCAATAAAACATATGTGCAACCTTAAAAGATATACATTCCAATTTATGTGAAAAAGTCCGTTTTGTTGCTACAATTGTTTGTAGATCTTCTAGTGCCAAAGTGATTAAAATAAAAGTAGGTGAATATTTATATATAAAAACCAACTGTGAATAGTTCTTCTGATATTGAAAAATAAATATAGTGAAAGTCTATCTTTCTGCTGCTGGTGTCTCTCAGTATGGTCTCACAGAACTCTCACCTTGCATTAGTAGTAATCAGGCATTCAGTAATATGTCTTTAAGGTGTGGGAATGGTCTCTGGCAGCTTTCTCTTTCTATGTTATTTTCTCTCCTCCAACGTTCCCTCTCTGCAGCTCCACTCTAGTGAACTCAGTATGGGGGAGATAAAATAGGGAGGGGGGAGAAGAAAGAGGCTCCACTAGTGCATTAAACTTTTAAAATCAAAGGGGGGAATATTTATTTGCTGTTACTCTTACATTTCTCATATTAAAAACAGGCAAAGTGAATGTAAAAAACGATCTGGCGTTCTCAGCGCCCTCTCACTTGTGCTTCAGATTCAGTGTGTTGCTCCAGCCAATCCCTACGCGTTACGACACCGTCACGTGTCTTCATCTGGGGAACCGGATTGGCTGTTCTGTGTATGCTTATGTATGATAGAGCCGGAAGTTGCGGAGCCGCCATTTTGCTTATGGTCAGTAGGTTTTGGTTCGGCGGCCATTTTTCTTTGGTTTTAGGAGGATTCTTTCTCTATAGTTTGGACTTTAATGTGTGCAGCCATTTTTTTGGTGGTATTCCTCCATATTCGAGTATATTACCGCTGTTTAATATTACAAACGTAGTTGTATTATAAGATTTTTGGAAAGGGTGACCATTTCTATTGCCAAAGTATGTGCTGCTATTGTTTTATATATCTACAAGTGTGAGTTATGCATACTGAATGGTGAATTAATGCAATCACCCTCTCAAATTAATTAATATAGATTAATATAAAATTCCTTTTTTACATGTATGAAGCAGGTTCGAGAGTGCTCTGCTAACTGTACCAGTTACTATTATATAAAGTAAAATACAAATAGGTACATTTTAATTAAACAATTATTACATATCTTGTATTAAATACATATACATCACCACTATACTCATTTACAATATATTTTCTAATTACTCTGTGATACAGACTAGTTATGTATTAATGAGTAAATTAATGTTTAAAATATGTGATTCCGCATAATAAATATACATTTTTTATTAGACTAATAAAAGATTATTATTAAAAAATATTGGTTCTCATATAAAATAGGTCTAATATTAAAATATTAAAAATTATTTAAAAAACAATTTAAATCGAACTCAACGTTCAGTCCCCCTGGCACCAAAGTACGTAAGGAGTGTATCCATTTGGATTCTTTGCGACTAATATCTCGGACTAAGTGACTACCTCTCCAGGATGGTTTATATTTTTCTATACCCCAAAATTGGAGGTGTGCGGGGTCTTTATCGTGTACTAGTGCGAAATGTTTTGACACATTGTGTTTCGGGAAACCCGATTTTATATTTTGTACGTGTTCCTTAATGCGTGTTTTTAATGCTCTTTTAGTTCGGCCCACGTATTGTAGGTTGCAGCTACATTGTAACACATAGACTACTCCTTCTGTGTGACATCCTATAAAATCTTTAATATTAAAATTTTGTCCTGTACTGGTGGCTGTAAACTCTTTGCGCTTTCCCTGAAATTTCTTTGCATGACGGCAAGCATAGCAGTTGCGACAGGGATAAAAGCCTTTTCCAGAAAAAAATGTGTATTCAGGTTTTGAGGGAGGATCAATTACTGACTTAACTATTAGATCTCTTATAGTGGGTGCTCTTTTATATACTATATTTGGTTTCTCTGGTAGTATTTCTTTGAGGTCTTTGTCATTCTTTAAGATGTGCCAATGCTTTTGAATCACTTTTGCCACATCTTTATGCTGTGTATTGAAATCCAATATTATACTGGGCACTTCTTGTTGAAATCTTTTTTTGGGGCAGTCTTCAAGCATTTTCTTTCTTTCAATGAGATTCACATGTTCTATTTGGTTTTGTATCCAATGGCTATCATATCCTTTCACTTTGAACCTCTCTCCCATCATTTGTGCTTGGTTCTGATAGTCCTCTTCTTTAGTGCAGTTTCTTCTAAGTCTTGTGAACTGGCCTTTAGGAATATTATACAGCCACGGTTTGTAGTGGCAACTGTCTATTGATAGATAGCTATTGGCATCCACATTTTTAAAGTGTGTTTTGGTTATTATTTTCTGTCCCTCCAAGCTTATATTTAGATCTAGGAAGTTAATTTCTTTGTCATCAATTTTCCATACCAGGTTTATGTTTCTATCATTATCGTTTAGTTTGTTTAAAAACATTTCCAAGTTGTGTTTGTTTCCATTCCACACTATCACGACATCATCTATGAATCTTTTATATAATGTCAGCTCTGGAGGGGTATCTGTGTATACTGCCATTTCCTCCCACTGTGCCATAAATGCGTTTGCGACTCCTGGTGCAAATTTGGCCCCCATAGCTATGCCTACTTTCTGTTTGAAGTAGGTTTGATCGTGCCAAAAATAATTGCATTTAAGGCAAAAATCTAGGCATTTCATTAAATACTTTCTCTGTTTAAAAATTAAGGTGCTATGTTTTCTCAAAAGCCATTTAGTTGCCGAAATCGCATCGTGGTGTTGCACTATAGTATAAAGTGATGTGACATCTGCGGTAGCCAGTAGAGTTCTCCCCTCTAATACTGGTACTGTGTCTAAAAGTTGCAATGTATGCTTTGTATCTTTTAGATATGCTTGAGTTTGCTGGACCGCTGGTTGTATAAAATAGTCAATGTATTGTCCCATTCTGGCTGTTAAGGAATCTATACTATTGACTATGGGTCTCCCTGGTGGATTTTCTTTATTCTTATGGATTTTGGGGACTGTGTAGATTATGGGTATTCTACACGCTTCTGGTACTAAATATTTCATTTCTTTTGAATTCAGTATATTTTTCTTCACTCCTAGATCTACTATTGCTTCTAGTTGTTTTTTATATTTTAAAGTTGGATTCCCAAGTAGTCTAGTATACGTTGTTTCGTCTTGCAACTGTCTATTCAATTCTGAAAGGTATTGCTCTTTTGACTGTACAACTATTGCACCTCCCTTATCTGCCGGCCTGATTATAATGTCCTTCCTCTCTGTCAAGCGTTTTATGCCCTTTTTTATATGTATGGGGTCTGCTGCTTTTTTAATTTTTAAGGAGTCTATGTCTTGTAGGACTAAGTTTTTAAAGACTTCTATATTCTGGTTATTTGACATTTGTGGGTTTAATGAAATGCCTAGATTTTTGCCTTAAATGCAATTATTTTTGGCACGATCAAACCTACTTCAAACAGAAAGTAGGCATAGCTATGGGGGCCAAATTTGCACCAGGAGTCGCAAACGCATTTATGGCACAGTGGGAGGAAATGGCAGTATACACAGATACCCCTCCAGAGCTGACATTATATAAAAGATTCATAGATGATGTCGTGATAGTGTGGAATGGAAACAAACACAACTTGGAAATGTTTTTAAACAAACTAAACGATAATGATAGAAACATAAACCTGGTATGGAAAATTGATGACAAAGAAATTAACTTCCTAGATCTAAATATAAGCTTGGAGGGACAGAAAATAATAACCAAAACACACTTTAAAAATGTGGATGCCAATAGCTATCTATCAATAGACAGTTGCCACTACAAACCGTGGCTGTATAATATTCCTAAAGGCCAGTTCACAAGACTTAGAAGAAACTGCACTAAAGAAGAGGACTATCAGAACCAAGCACAAATGATGGGAGAGAGGTTCAAAGTGAAAGGATATGATAGCCATTGGATACAAAACCAAATAGAACATGTGAATCTCATTGAAAGAAAGAAAATGCTTGAAGACTGCCCCAAAAAAAGATTTCAACAAGAAGTGCCCAGTATAATATTGGATTTCAATACACAGCATAAAGATGTGGCAAAAGTGATTCAAAAGCATTGGCACATCTTAAAGAATGACAAAGACCTCAAAGAAATACTACCAGAGAAACCAAATATAGTATATAAAAGAGCACCCACTATAAGAGATCTAATAGTTAAGTCAGTAATTGATCCTCCCTCAAAACCTGAATACACATTTTTTTCTGGAAAAGGCTTTTATCCCTGTCGCAACTGCTATGCTTGCCGTCATGCAAAGAAATTTCAGGGAAAGCGCAAAGAGTTTACAGCCACCAGTACAGGACAAAATTTTAATATTAAAGATTTTATAGGATGTCACACAGAAGGAGTAGTCTATGTGTTACAATGTAGCTGCAACCTACAATATGTGGGCCGAACTAAAAGAGCATTAAAAACACGCATTAAGGAACACGTACAAAATATAAAATCGGGTTTCCCGAAACACAATGTGTCAAAACATTTCGCACTAGTACACGATAAAGACCCCGCACACCTCCAATTTTGGGGTATAGAAAAATATAAACCATCCTGGAGAGGTAGTCACTTAGTCCGAGATATTAGTCGCAAAGAATCCAAATGGATACACTCCTTACGTACTTTGGTGCCAGGGGGACTGAACGTTGAGTTCGATTTAAATTGTTTTTTAAATAATTTTTAATATTTTAATATTAGACCTATTTTATATGAGAACCAATATTTTTTAATAATAATCATTTATTAGTCTAATAAAAAATGTATATTTATTATGCGGAATCACATATTTTAAACATTAATTTACTCATTAATACATAACTAGTCTGTATCACAGAGTAATTAGAAAATATATTGTAAATGAGTATAGTGGTGATGTATATGTATTTAATACAAGATATGTAATAATTGTTTAATTAAAATGTACCTATTTGTATTTTACTTTATATAATAGTAACTGGTACAGTTAGCAGAGCACTCTCGAACCTGCTTCATACATGTAAAAAAGGAATTTTATATTAATCTATATTAATTAATTTGAGAGGGTGATTGCATTAATTCACCATTCAGTATGCATAACTCACACTTGTAGATATATAAAACAATAGCAGCACATACTTTGGCAATAGAAATGGTCACCCTTTCCAAAAATCTTATAATACAACTACGTTTGTAATATTAAACAGCGGTAATATACTCGAATATGGAGGAATACCACCAAAAAAATGGCCGCACACATTAAAGTCCAAACTATAGAGAAAGAATCCTCCTAAAACCAAAGAAAAATGGCCGCCGAACCAAAACCTACTGACCATAAGCAAAATGGCGGCTCCGCAACTTCCGGCTCTATCATACATAAGCATACACAGAACAGCCAATCCGGTTCCCCAGATGAAGACACGTGACGGTGTCGTAACGCGTAGGGATTGGCTGGAGCAACACACTGAATCTGAAGCACAAGTGAGAGGGCGCTGAGAACGCCAGATCGTTTTTTACATTCACTTTGCCTGTTTTTAATATGAGAAATGTAAGAGTAACAGCAAATAAATATTCCCCCCTTTGATTTTAAAAGTTTAATGCACTAGTGGAGCCTCTTTCTTCTCCCCCCTCCCTATTTTATCTCCCCCATACTGAGTTCACTAGAGTGGAGCTGCAGAGAGGGAACGTTGGAGGAGAGAAAATAACATAGAAAGAGAAAGCTGCCAGAGACCATTCCCACACCTTAAAGACATATTACTGAATGCCTGATTACTACTAATGCAAGGTGAGAGTTCTGTGAGACCATACTGAGAGACACCAGCAGCAGAAAGATAGACTTTCACTATATTTATTTTTCAATATCAGAAGAACTATTCACAGTTGGTTTTTATATATAAATATTCACCTACTTTTATTTTAATCACTTTGGCACTAGAAGATCTACAAACAATTGTAGCAACAAAACGGACTTTTTCACATAAATTGGAATGTATATCTTTTAAGGTTGCACATATGTTTTATTGCACGGTTTTTTGATTGTGGATTTTAGAAGACCATATACGATTTACATACTGGAAATATTTTTATGCACAAATATTTTTATGCACAAATATTTTATGCACAAATTTTTATGCATTATGTCATTATCTATTTATGCATGCCAGTTATAGGGTGGTAGGAGGAGTATTTCAGTATTTACTGCTATTTAAGCCTCACTTTTTTGAGTAAAAGCAGCGATCATTATAGTATATAAGAGAGATTTTAACACTACCACCTAACAGACAACAGTGTTCCACAATATATTTATATACACAATATTTTTATTTTTCACTTAATATTGCGCGAAATTTATTTCTTATTTTATTTTTTTTACATGGGAAATGTGCATACACAGCAAAGATGTACTTTAAAGTGGTTGTAAACCCTTACAATATAATAAGGCTTACCTGTAGCTACCCCGGATATCTCCTAAACCTGCACGGCTTAGGAGATATCCCCTGTATCTGCATGTGCCTACGTCATCGGCAGATGCGCACTGAAGAAATGGCACGTACATGCCATTTTCTTCAGTGAGTGTGCCGTTGCCGGCGGCTCCGGCCAGTGCTGTGTATGGGGACTTCGGTCTCAGGTGAGTATTAAATAATGAGCTAGTATGCTATGCATACTAGCTCTTTATGCCTTTTGTCTTGCAGGTCTTTTGTTTATGTGGATTTACAACCACTTTAAGTGGTTGTAAAGGTTTTTGTTTTGTTTTTTCTTAAAATAATAACAGTCGGTTCCTTACCTCCTTTTCTGAAGTCCCCCTCCAGCGCTGTCACCTCCTTTTCTCTGAGTACCCCTATTGCAAGCTGGCTGCTGTGTGGGCACTTGTCTAGGTGCTGTCCCAAGCTGGGCTTTATTCTTCCATAGACACACACAGCTCTGTTCTGATTACCACTCAATCCTTAAGAATTCCAGGTGTTGATATTTGTACGACGTTACTGTGGTCCAACTTATACCAATATAACTATGTATAATTCCATACCTGTGGGATCCCTCTAAGCTGGAAATCACTTTAGTAGGCACCACTACTACAGGGATATCCACTAGCCTGGAGAGGAAGGGTCTTGACATCATGCTCTCCACCTTGTCTTATTAGATAGAGAATGCTTTGCAGTCATTGAGAAAATTCAAAGCATTCTCTGGCACCAGTGCCAAGTGGGCAACCTCCTACGTTCACAATGCAGTATGGCAGCCACCTGGCAGTGGACCTGGAAGATGGTGAAGATCACTGTAGTAATGGTGTCCACTACAGTGATTTCCGGTTTCTAGAGGGATCCCACAGGTACGGTATATGCATAGTTATATTTGTCCAAGCTGTAAAAATATCCATACCTGAAAGTATTCTTTGTGAGGGGACCTAGTTAGTTTTCCACCTATTATTAGGTTATGATGCTCTTTGTCACATTGTGATCCATGCTGATAACAGAGGAACTAGAGAGCCTAAAGAAATTACACCTAGTGCTTTGGAGAGATGCAAGTAGTAAACACTATAGCAATACGTGCTTCGTTCGGGTTTAATGTCTGAGGTTTACAAACCCTTTAAGGCTTGGTTCACACCATCGCCGCATGCGGTTCCCAGCAGAGGTCCGGTGCGTCCTGGTTCACCGTTTCAGGTCCGATTTCGGCCCTAATTTTTGGCTGAATTCAGACCTGAAATGGACCAAAAGACGCACAGGGCTCCTGTGCAAATTCGCACCCGAGCCGCAGCGGACATATGTGAACTGGCTCCATAGAGAGCCAGTCAAAATCTCCTACTATTGCGAATTGGATGCAGGGAACCACACAAATATGGGAATATTGTTTTGGAATCCTACTTCGATAGGTGGATGCAGCGTCGGTACGATGCTGCATCTGTCCCCCGCCAGCTCTAAGGCTGAGAACCAAGCAATCAAACAGCCTGCTGAAGCTCTCGATGGCTCACTGAGCCAGGTGCCAGTCCAGGCATGTGGGCGGATGCCAACCATATGGATGCAATCTTTCCCTAGCCTAAACTGGCTCTGTGATGTCAGCCGACGGTGGCCTTCAGCCTGCTGTCTGGTGAAAACGGGGGTCACAGGAGAAGTACAGCCAAAGCTTAAGTTAGAAGCTGATTTGCTACAAGTCACAGCTGCACCAGATTTTGAACCTTCCAGTTATAGCAATCCAACCCCAGTGACACCTAGGTTCTGAGACATAACTAGCTGGACCTTCACCCAAAAGACCATAGATGGAGAAAATTGCCCTCAGTGGCACATCCTCTTCAGCATGTAGAAGGTGAATCTGTATACATGACATGCCAATCTACCCAGGACTCTGTACCATCTAGAATATAACTTATCACATCACTCTCGGATCTTGGAGTTTAACAGAAGGCATGAACCAGTCACATCATTTTGAGTTTTTTTGATTGTCCGAGTGTGACTCCTAGGTGCCCCTCTCATTGTTAAGAAATATGGGTCACCCTTGGGTTTTAGAGCTAACGTTTTTTTTATGCAAGCCACAAAATGCAGTTTCAGGTCCCATTCTAAACCAAGGCGTTTACCCACTTGCCTACCAGGCCAATTCTGACATTTCTCTCCTACATGGAAAAAAAAAAAGTTTCATGCATTAACCACTGGGCACTTAAACCCCCTTCCTAACCAGACCAATTTTCAGCTTTTGGTGCTCTCACATTTTGAATGGCAATTACTCAGTCATTCAACACTGTACCCATATGAAATTTTTGTCCTTTTTTCACACAAATAGAGCTTTCTTTTGGTGGTATTTAATCACCATTGTGTTTTTTTATTTTTTGCACTATAAAAGAAAAAAGACTGAAAATTCTGTAAAAAAAAAAAAAAAAAAAAATGAATTTTTCTTTGTTTCTGTTATACAATTTAGCAAATTTAGTAATTTTTCTTCATAAATTTTGGCCACAATTTATACTGCTACATATCTTTGGTAAAAATAAGTACAAATTGGTGTATATTATTTGGTCTTTGTGAAAGTTATAGAGTCCGCAAGCTATGGTGCCAATATCTGAAAATTGATCACACCTGAAGTACTGACTAATTTCTTGAGACCCTAACATGCCAGAAAAGTACAAATACCCCCCAAATGACCCCGTTTTGGAAAGAAGACATTCCAAGGTATTTAGAAAGATGCATGATGAGTTTTTTGAAGTTGTCATTTTTTCCCACAATTCTTTGCAAAATCAAGATTTTTGTTTCACAAAATTGTCATATTAGCAGGTTATTTCTTACACAGCATATGCATACCACAAATTTCACCCCAAAACACATTCTGCTATTACTCCCGAGTACTTTTTATCTCACAATTTTTGGAACGCGTTTTTTTTTTTAAAAAAACAGTTTTGTGCTTTAAAAAAAAAAACAGTAGAGTTAGCCCAATGTTTTTGCATAGTGTGAAAGATGAAGTTACGCTGAGTAAATAGATACCTAACATGTCACCCTTCAAAATTGCACACGCTCGTGGAATGGCGCCAAACTTCGCTACTTAAAAATCCCCATAGGTGACGCTATAAAAATTTTTACTGGTTACATGTTTTAAGTTACAGAGGAGGTCTAGGGCCAAAATTATTGCTCTCACTCTTAACGCTTTTTTTTTTTATTATTATTATTGTTCATTTTACTATATTTATTTTGGTTTGACACTTTTTTCCAAAAAAATAATTTTTTGATCACTTTTATTCCTATTACAAGGAATGTAAACATCCCTTGTAATAGGAATATGGCATGACAGGTCCTCTTTACAGTGAGATATGGGGTCGATAAGACCCCACATCTGACCTCTAGGCTGGGAAGCCTGAAATAAAAAAATAAAAAATAATCCTGGCTTCGATCGTAGCGGTGAGTCGGTAGAAGCACCGCAGGGCGGTGACATCCCCTTCCGCAAGAACGATCAAGCAGCGGAACAACCACTATGATCATTCTTATGGTGTAGGGAATCGCCGGCTGAAAAAGCTGATATCTGAATGATGCCTGTAGCTGCAGGCATCATTCAGATATCCCCACACAGTCAAGGACGTCATATGATGGCGGGCGGGAAGTGGTTAAAACGCATTTTTTTTTTTTTTTAACACAAAGTCCATTTATACAACTAAGCATGTACATACCAAAAATGACTCCCCAAAATAGATTCTCCTACTCCACCTGAGTACGGCGATACCACATGTGTGAGACTTCCACAGCCTGGCCACATACAGAGTCTGGCAGGGTATTGCAGAATATGGCTGAGCATGGAATGATGGCTGGATGTGACTGCAATTGTCACAGAGCAGCGCTGTGGGCACTACAGATCAAGCCCACAACGCTGCTGCCATCCGATTTCTCCCCCTCTCCTCTCACACTACCGATCGTTACACAGAGGGGAGAGAGGAACTGGCGTCATGACATGGCGCCAGTTTGTTTACAAGTGATCGCTCTGTCATTTGACGGAGTGATCACATGGGAAACGACTGCGACCAGCGGCCGTTTACCATGATGCGCCAGGTCCCCTGCACCCAGCGGTCACGGATGTGCTCGGGTGCGTGCCCCAGGGGGCGCGCGAGAGCGGGATTCTTGGAGGACGTCACTGTACGCCCTCCCAGAGTTATGCAACCGCCCTATAGCCATCATTCGGCTATGGGCCGGTTGGCAAGTGGTTAAAAACAAAAACAATAAAGTTAGTCCAATATTTTTGCATAATGTGAAAGATGATGTTGGGCTGAGTAAATGGAGACCTAACATGTCACGCTTCAAAATTGCACACGCTCGTGGAATGGCGCCAAACGTCGTACTTAAAAATACCCATAGGCGACGCTTTAAAAATTTTTACAGGTTACATGTTTTTAGTTACAGAGGAGGTCTAGTACTAGAATTATTGCTCTCGCTCTAACGTTTGCGGTGATACCTCACATGTGTGGTTTGATTGTCGTTTACATATGTGGGCGCAACTTAAGTATGCGTTCGCTTCTGTGAGCGAGCACACGGGGACAGGGGCGTTTTAAATTTAACTTTACTTTTATTCTTCTAGTTTGATGCTTTTTTTTTACATTTTTTTTTATCACCTTTTTATTATTTATTATGTAAACATCCCTTGTAATGGGAATAGTCCGTGACGGGTCCTCTTTACAGTAAGATATGGGGTCAATAAGTCCCCAGATCTCACCTCCCTAGGCTGGGAAGCCTGAAAAAAAAAAAAAATCCTGTCTTCCCAGCCGAGGCAGCGGCAATTTTTCAAATGCAGAGGCCGGGCATGACGTCATAACATCGCGCCCGACCTCCGAATGATAGAGACTCCGGGGACCATCTGATCTGCTGGAAATCTCTATGGTCAACATCCGGCACCGATCGCAGGGGCGAGGCGGGAGAAGCACCGGAGTGTGGCGGGAGGGGGGGGGACGTCCCCTCCCCGCCGCCTATAAAAACGATCAAGCGGCTGAACAGCCGCTATGATTGTTCTTATGGTGAAGGGAATCACCGGCTCTAAAAGAAAATATCTGAATGATGCCTGTAACTGCAGGCATCATTCATATATCCCCACTCAAAGTTGACGACGTCATATGACGTGTGGGAAGCGTTTAAACTCTGCCATTGATTGTGGGTCTCTACCTGGACATCTCAGAATGTGAGAAAGTGTTGACAAGATAAAAAAAAATGCACACCTCGGGGGAGATTTACTAAAACTGGAGCACTCAGGACCTGGTGCAGCTGTAAATTGTAGCCAATCAGCTTTTAACTTCAGCTTGTTTATCCACTTAGGTACTGCCCCACAATCATATACTGCAGCAAGGTGGCCCTTTAGCACAAAATCGGGTATCTGTATTGCTTCCATCGACTCTGATTGGACACAGCTGGAGCCAGTCCTGCTAAAAATCGTTTATCGCCGCCATTACTAGTAGAAACAATAAAAAAAATTCAAAAAGTCCATAATTCTATCCCATAGTTTGTAGACGCTATAACTTTTGCGCAAACTAATCAATATACACTTATTCAGATTTTTTTTTTACCAAAAATATGTAGCAGAATACATATTGGCCTAAACTGATGAAGAAATTAGTTTTTTTTTTAAAAAATGATTGAATGTGTTTTATAGCAGAAAGTAAAAAAAAATTTTTCTTCAAAATTGTTTTTTTTTTTTGTTTATAGCGCAAAAAATAAAAACCACAGAGGTGATCAAATACCACCAAATACAGCTCTATTTGTGGGAAAAACGGACATCAATTTTCTTTGGGTAAAGTGTCGCATGACCACGCAGTTGTCAGTTAAAGTAGCGCAGTGCCGTATCGCAAAAAATTGCCTGGTCAGGAAGGGGGTAAAACCTTCCAGAGCTGAAGTGGTTAATTAAGCTTTGACAATAAAACCTGGAAGCTGATTGGTTTCTATGCAGAGCAACACCAGATTTTGCACCATGCAGTTTTAGTAAGTAACCCCCATAGGGTTCATGAGTATTACCTATAAATCTAAAATGATAACCTCTAGTAAGACAATCAAGGCCCAGACTTTCCCCACAGCCATAGCTTTCATGGATTAATGTAACTTCCTCTGCTGAGATGTCCTGCTCCAGGGACTTAAAAATTGCTTTGAGTGGCAATTTTCTGGTAAAATACCTCATCCAAATAGGCCCTAACACGCTTGTGTCTCTGGAGTTGTGTCCTACATAATGTAAAGGTCCTAAAAATAATCTCAGAATTGCTGCACTTTGTGTTGGATGTGCACCACCATGTTTCCAGATGCATTGGTCAGCTTTTGGACATGCATTTTACCCACCTGTTTTCTGCTGGCCCTGGCTAGCATCTGCTCACATTTATTCCTATGTCCATAAAACTTCTGGGACAGGAAACGCATCTTCCTAGTTACCTGTTCATCCAGGTCCTGCCTGCTTTCACTGAGTCAGACATGAGTCTTCTTGCATCCCTTTCCCTTGCTTAAATGTCCGCTCAGCCTCCTCTAGAGCGTGCTATAGAGTAGAAAATGGGCCTGCCTTTCTTAGTGCAGGCAGTTTTCCTGAAAAATCTTCCACATCAGTGTTGCCAGCTGTCAGTATTTTTACTGGTAGCCAGTAAAAAAGGGGACTTTTCTCCTGCCAGTAAATGCCAGAGACAGGAAAAGATTGGCAGTAAAAAATATGGCTGTGATGCTCAGTTCTGGTCTGTAGCCGGCCGAGGCCATCTGAGTGCCTGCTTCAGTGTGTTCGGGCGGTGTTGGTAGGGGGGCGAGTCTGGCGGAGGCGTTGCCGGAGCACGTGGTTTGATGTAATGGCGCAAGGGAGCGGAGCGGCCAGGCCTTGTGTGCAGGCAAGGCAAGACCGGAGCGGGACTGTCAGTGGTGTTTGTACTGAAGGGATCACCTGGCGTGATGAGAGACTGTCACTGTGACTCAGGAGGGGACCTGTTGTTGTTGTGTCATCGTCTGTGCTGCTGCACACTGCTGTCAGTCACTGTAATGCCCTGTACACATGATCGGATTTTCCGAAGGAAAATGTTTGATGAGAGCCTGTTGGAAATTCCGACCGTGTAGGCTCCATCAGACATTTTTCCATCGGAATTTCCGTCATTGTATATACGGGGATTGTATATCCCCGTATGTTGCGGTCGTTCAGGTGCTTATCTAATAGTTTTTTTAAATTACCAATGCTCCCCGCTGAAACCACTGCCTGTGGAAGGGAATTCAACATCCTAACCGCTCTTACAGTAAAGAACCCTCTACGCAGTTTAAGGTTAAACCGCTTTTCTTCCAATTTTAGTGAATGGCCGCGTGTCTTATTATATTTCCTTATGCAGAAAAGTTTTATCCCTATTGTGGGGTCACCAGTACGGTATTTGTACATTGAAATCCTATCCCCTCTCAAGCGTCTCTTCTCCAGAGAGAACAAGTTCAGTGCTCGTAACCTTTCATCATAACTAACGTCCTCCGGTCCGCTTATTAGTTGTGTTGCCCTTCTCTGGACTCTCTCTAGTTCCAGCACATCCTTCCTGAGGACTGGTGCCCAGAACTGGATGGCATACTCTAGGTGCGACCGGACCAGAGTCTTGTAGAGCGGGAGAATTATTGCTTTATCTTTGGAGTTAATGCCCTTTTTAATGCATGCCAATATTCTGTTTGCTTTGCTTGCGGCAACTTTCATGCATGCCATTGCTGAGCCTATCATCTACTGGGACCCCCAGGTCTTTTTCCATCCTAGATTCCCCAGAGGTTCTCCCCCCAATGAGTAGATTGCATTCATATTTTTGCCACCCAAATGCATTATTTTACATTTTTCCACATTAAACCTCATTTGCCATGTAGTTGCCCACCCCATTAATTTGTTCAGATCTTCTTCTTGCAAGGTTACCACATTCTGCAGAGAAATTATTAGCTTAGACCCTGTTTAGCTTAGTATCGACCTGGAGAACGGTTTATCCCATCCTCCAGGTCGTTTATGAATAAATTAAATAGGATTGGTCCCAGGACAGAACCCTGGGGGACCCCACTTTCCACCCCTGCCGTTTATGGTGATCTGTATCAAATGCTTTTGCAAATTCCAGATACACCACTGTAACGAGCCCCTTGCTCGCTCGGTTCCACTCTCCCCACACTCCTCTGCTTTTTTTTTTTTAAAGGTAAATTTTTATTTGGTTTTGTGGTACAAGACAAACATAAATACACATATTTCGAGCAAACATTGCTCATTGCAATACAGAGTGTAAGACAATGGTATACATTTGGCATACATGTTTTCATATTGTATAGCTGTATATGTCTATCCAATTTTTATTTTTTATTAATAAACTTGGTATCATTGACTGGAATTTCTTTATTAGCTTTATACGGTAGGTGTGATAGTGTTTTCAGAGCTAGTCCACAGACCCCATATTTTGCGAATTTTTTTTGGGCATCCTCTGGCTTTGTATGTCAATTTGTATAATGGTATAGCCTGATTAACCATGTTCAGCCAGAATGCTATCGTAGGTGGGGATTGTGATTTCCAGTGAATAGTAATAGATTTTTTGGCGTAAAATAATACAATTCTCAGGAAAGTTTGCTTGTTTTTGGATATACTCTCATCATCCACATATCCTAGCAGGCATCTTAGGGGACTGCAGATATTAGGCAATTGAGTCAAGGAACTGACAAAAGCAGTAACCCCTGACCAGAAACGCCTGATCTCGGTGCATTCCCACATCAAGTGGAAAAAGGTGGTCTCCATGATGCTGCATCTGGAGCACATTGCCGATGGTAGTTTTTTAAGTTTAAATAATAAGGGTGGCGTAAAGTATGCTCTGTATAATAGTTTGGTCTGTATGACCCTGTCCCTGGAAGAGATGACAGAGGGGACCTGCAGGGGAAGTATGTCCTGCCAAATATCCTCCGTCAGCTCAGGGATGTCAGCCTTCCACTTAGTGAGCGTGCTACTGAGTCTGTGCGTTGTGGTGTGGAGTAGAGTTTTATAATATGTGGAAATTAATTTGTCATGAGAAGGATCGATTAATAATTGCTCTAGCGGAGATAATCGAACAGTCATATTACGCAACCCAAACTGGGTGGTTGCTGTGTGGCGTATTTGCAAGTAAAGAAAATAAGCTGTGCGTGGCAGTTGGTAGTCCTGGCGAAATTCCTCAAATGTCCTGAACTTATTGTTTGAGAATAAATGCATTATGGTTTTTACCCCTTTTTTCGACAAGTATTCCCCATCTGTCCTACGGGCAAATTCCTGTAAATTTGGGTTCCCCCATAATGGAGTATTTGGGAAGTAGATACGATGCTCAGTATCTGGCAGCATTTTAGTTAGTTTAAGAATTCTTATAGTCATTTCAAGGATTTTAGTGCTTTCCCTCCCTCTAAGAGATAGACGGTGGACCAAATATTGTAGGGATTCGTAAGAGGTGAGTATGGCTGCTTCTAGGGACGTAGCCGCATTGTTGGCTTCAGGGAAGAACCACCAATGGGCATGAACCAGTTGTGCGGCTATGTAGTATGTCTGAAGACATGGTAGTGCCAATGCTCCCACCGACACCGGCAGTTGAAGAGTATTTTTTGCAATTCTCACCGCTCCCCCCTTCCAAATGAAGGTGATAAGGATAGAGTCAATCTCTTTAAATTTAGTTTTGGTGATATACACTGGTGAATTACATAGGATGTATAGGAAACGTGGGAGGAATATCATTTTAAAGATATTTATCCTACCTAATATCGTTAGGGGAAGATTGGTCCATGTCTTCAGTGTGTTCTTCATTCTGCTAATAAGTGGGTCTAGATTATATTTACTATAAGAGGACAGAGATGTTGAATCATGACCCCCAGGTATCTGAAGGAGTCAACTATTTGTAGCGGGCAAGAGGAAGGGGGTGTAAACACCGCTTCCGGATCTATTTTAAACATAAGGGATTTGTCCCAATTAACTTGAAACCCTGAGAAGAGGCCGAATTGTCGAATAATTTCCAGCAGGGTTGGGAGTGACGATTGAGGGTCCGCCAGGTATATTAACATGTCGTCAGCGTATAAAGATACTTTCTCTTCTAGGCCCCCAATCGTCAGTCCCTTTATTTCCCCACTGGATCTTATCAGTGCTGCCAGAGGTTCTATCGCAATTGCAAATAGCAACGGTGACAGGGGGCAACCCTGCCTAGTACCCCGTTTAATCAGGAATGGATCAGTTACTGATGTATTTATCCGCAGTCTAGCAGTAGGCTGTGAATATAATAGTTGAACCCACTTGATAAAGGTATTTCCAAACCCAAATTTCGCCAGGACTTCCAGTAAATAAGGCCATTCGACCGAGTCAAATGCCTTGTGTGCATCTAAGGCCAGCACCGCTCTAGTCCCTACAACATCATGGGTGGCCTGCAGGTTTGTGAACAGTCTCCGTAAATTTATGGATGTTGATCGTCCTGGAATGAATCCAGTCTGATCCGCCCCAATAATGGTGGTGATAACTGAGTTCAGTCTCCAGGCGAGCACTTTGGCTAAAATCTTGACATCTGAGTTAATTAATGATATTGGTCTATACGATTCACACAATAGGTGGTCTTTATGAGGTTTGGGGATGAGGACAATCAATGCCTCTGACATTGAGGGTGGTAACTGTCCTGTTTTTATAGCAAAATTATAAACTCTCAGTAGATGGGGTATCAAAAGCTCCTTGAATTGCATATACCATTCTATGGCGAAGCCATCCAGTCCCGGTGTTTTGTTTCTGGCAAAGGACTGTATGGCTTCTCCAATCTCCTCCTCTGTCAGAGGATCGTCAAGGAGTGAGGCCTGTTCTTCTTGGAGCCTTGGTAACGAGATACCGGCCAAATAATCGTCTAGCTCTACAATAGTATAGTGGGCTTTGGTAGCATATAATGAAGAGTAAAATTTCACAAAAGCATAGACTATTTCCCCACTCTGTTCCACCACTGTACCTATTGTATTCTTAATTCTTGGAATACTGCACGGTTGATAATCAGGCCTAGATAAATACGCTAGTAATCGGCTATTTTTGTCTCCAAACTCAAAGATTCGCTGATTTTGATATAGTAATTTCTTCTGAGTATGCTCTAAAAGGACTAGATCCAGGTCTCTAGATCTATGTTTCCAGGTATTATGTGTTGCTGGGGAAGGGGTGGCAGAGTAAGCAGCCTCAGCTGCTCTAAGATCCTTCTCCGCGTCCTTTAATTTGGACTGGGATGCCTTACGGGCCTGCCCAATTGCCGCCGCAAAAATGCCACGCGTGGTGGCCTTAAAGGCATCCCAGGTCAATGGGACAGAGACACTTTGATGGTTGCGTAACCAATATGCTTTTATTTCCACTGTGCCCTGATCCACCACCATCTGATCCGCTAGCCACAGAGGACTCAGTCGCCACATGCGGTATGAGGTGGGAGGGCCCAGGGCAAGGTCCACCATTAAAGGGGAGTGATCAGACACCGCCCTTGGGAGATATCTGGCCTCAGTCACCCTATTCAATAGCTCAGATGAAACCAAACATAGGTCTATTCGGGACAGAGTACCATGCGTTTCGGACTGACATGAGTACTCCCTCCCGTCTGCGTGCTTCCACCTCCAGGTCTCCACCAGATCAAACTGGGCCAGAAAAGAGCACAGGGGTGTAGGGGGCAATGTGGAGCACTTGAACCTGTCTATGGAATTGTCGAGTACTGTGTTGAAGTCCCCTGCTATCAACAGAGGGCCTTCTGCTATTGCTAGGAGGGAACTCATTACCCGTTCAAAGAACAGCTTAGTGAAAGGTGGTGGGACATATAGGCTTGTGACCGTATAAGGCTTACCCCATAATTCAAGTACCACAATAACAAAACATCCGTTAGGGTCAGTTTTAATATGCTTTATGGTGATAGGGGCCGATTTTGCTATAAGGATAGATGTGCCTCTGGCATACGTGGAATAAGTAGAATGTATTGCATAGGCAATTTTAGCTCTCTTTAAAGCCATTACTCTTGATCCCTGAAGGTGGGTTTCCTGGAGGAGGATCACGTGTGGATTGTGTCTTGCCAAATAATCAAACATCAGTGACCTTTTGACCTTGGAGTTAAGCCCCCTAACATTCCATGAGACTACACGGAGCTTAGACATGCGTATAAACAAATCATGACTATTCAAGTCCATTTCTCATTGCCCGTCAGAACCCCACCCTGGGCGAGGTCCAGCGAGCCCTGAGAAATAGACCAGAACACAAATATCTCTGTTATGTTACTCATCAATCTATGGCTCTCAATCCTAGATTGCAGAAACTGTAGAACCAGAGAATCATTTTTAAAGTATGCATATACCATTGAACACCAGTGCTGTTTGTAGATAACCATAGCGTTGTAACAAAACCCCTCAAAGTATTCCCCAACAAGTTTTCCCCCCTCCCTAACCCTCCCGGCTCTCATCCCCCAACATATGAGAGCTTTATTCCCATAACCAAACCTATTAGGCAAGAGGGCCATGGCTCAAACCCCTAGCCAACTAATCTCAGGAGACGTGGAAAGGTCCACAGCTCTGGGCCTCCATCCGCGTTTGTCCGCACAAAGTAAAGAATGTGTGGTGTCTCTTGGCCTGAAAAATCATGGTGGTAAAAAATAATAATAATAATACTAAGAATAATAGAAAAATGAAAAATAAAAGTCAGGGAGGATGGTAGGTTGCTGAGTGGCATCCGAGGGTAGCGTGGGAGATGTCTTCTTCTTCAGAGATATGCAGGATTTATAGTCCCGTCTCTACTGCATGCAGATGTAGATGTATTTTCTGCTTCTGAGGATGCAGGAAAGAAAGTCCCATAACAGCTGCAATGGGGTGTAGTGAAGGCCTCCAGGTGGGCTTCATGTATAGTAAGGCACTACCGGGGGGGAGATCTCCTATCCTGGTTCCTGCGATTCGGATGTGCTAAAGTGTCCACCCATTGTGATGCCTCTCTGGGATCCGTAAAGAAATAGGCCTTGCCTTGGTAGATGATGCGCAAATGTGCAGGATATAACATGCCATATGGAAGGTGAAGCTCACGTAGCCTGCGTTTAATTGCCAGAAAAGTGTCTCTCTGCTTCTGCGTGGCTACAGAAAAATCTGGGAAAATGGTGATATTATTGCCATTGAAGGAAACTTTGCCCCTCTCTCTAGCTACTCTGAGAATAGCCTCTCTGTCACGGAAGTGTAGCAGCTTTATGATCATGGCACGTGGTGGGGACCCAGGTGGTAGAGGGCGCATGGGGATTCTGTGTGCCCTTTCTATGGCGAACATTGGTGAAAAGGTGTTTGCCCCAAACTCATTCAACAGCCATCTTTCCATGAATATTTCTGGTGTTTTGCCCTCAGCACCCTCTGGGAACCCCAGAAAGCGCAAATTGTTCCTTCTGAGGCGGTCTTCCATGTCAGTGAGCTTATCTGTAGTGTATTCATGAGCCTGCCGCAGTTCCCTCACAGAGCCCTGTAAGGGACGTGTCTCATCTTCCATATCACTAATGCGTTGTTCAGCATTAGTCACTCTATGGCAAATATTGTGGACATCTTGTTTCAAAAAGGATAATTCTGTTTTGATGGTGTCCATTTGTGTGGTGAGAGATGCATGGCTGTGCTGGATGGCTGCCATAATCTGGGACAGTGATGGCTCTACAGGGCCTGCATCATCCCTGTCTGCTCTGGGGGATTGAGGATCATGTCCCTCCGCAGGGGAGAATAAGAGGGGGTCTTCTGGGCTTAAGGTAGGGGGGGATCTTTGTGACTCACCCTTCCCCATGAGCTGCTTCCAGGGTGTGGATGTGGAAGCTGCTTGTCGCTGTGTGATCCCCTCATGCTGATCGGCGCCATTTTGCTGCGGCCTGCATGGCGGTACCGACGGCCCGATTCCTGGGGCCTCTTCCATCGGTGGGCCGTATTTGACCGTCCCCTGACGGTCTCAGTGCTCTCCGGGTGCTGTGGGGGTATATAGGACCCTCGGATGGCGGCCTGGATCTCAGGATTTGAGCAGGATATGTGCGGTGCGGACGGAGCTCAGGCTGTGCACGTCCTCACATCCCAGGTGCTGGCCACGCCCACCCACACTCCTCTGCTGCTAGAGAGTCAGATTGCAGATCGCAACATCTGATGGTTCGGTCATCCGATGCTCCGGGACTACAACTACAGGTATGTGCCGTTCTGAGCTACACAACTGGATTAGAACAAACACCAGGCAGGCTGTATGTAAGTTCAACCAGGAATCTCTCTTTATTGACAGGAATACAGTCTCTTTTATACAATAAAAGAGGAGGTGCAGTCCTGCTCATATTACTCTAACAATGCAGCTGTATCCTAATTACCCTAATTAACATGAGCTAATTAACTAATCCCTTTAGACAGCCTAGATGACTCAGACATGACCTTTAGGCCAGACTGGCCATCTTGTAGCTCAGAAAGCCCAATCAAGATTATCACAATAGCAGAGTTAATTAACACAAACAACAATTGGGATCTAATGACTCTTAGATCCCATACTAGAGACGTATTTACAATACACATTCTAGCAGGCAACAGGTGTCTGGAATTGACATCAGCGTCTTCTAACAGTATTTGTCCCAGCATTATGAATCAGCCACTATTTCTAATATGGCAAATCCAGGGTCCCCGGAGTCTGTGTGTCCTGGGGGACCAGGACCCGAATCCACAGTAATACCGCCTCAAGGATCCCCAGGCATACAGCTCACAAAGAGCACCGTTCCCCCAAATGCCAGGGCCCACGATCGATCGGCAAGAGGCTAGCATACAGTCCCCTCCAAAAGTCTCTCTCCCGGCTAGGTCTGTCACATTTGTCCCCATTCGGCAGGAGACTAACACAGGAGCAGACCCCCGACGGGTTGACTCCGAAGTTAGTCAGTAGTTCCAGTCCTCTAATGCCTGTACCCACCCAGTACCCCAAACAAGCATTACTCACCCAGCCAACCTCTGCCTCTCTCAGAGAACATATCTGCCGCTGGGGAGAGGCCTGGACTGGCCCTTCTCCCTTGAGTCCTTTCTGCCGCTGGAGAGAAGACAGGGTGTCTGGGCTCACTCTGTCATGCTGTTGGGGATCTGAGCCGACTGCCCAGCATCCCTGGGGTATACAGGTCGAGACTGAAGTCCCATCCACCTTCACAGGAAATCCATCCTCTGTTAGTTGAGGGCAGAGTCCAGCAGTACTCTGCCTTGTTGCCAGCCCTTCTGCTGGAAACCCCACACCATCTGCTCCGGCTAACTGTTGGGGAGGGAAGCCGACTGCCCCGCCTCCCTGGAACTCCACAGTTGTTGCCGGTGCTGGGCAGAGGTTGGTAGTACTCTGCCCTGTTGCCAGCACTTCCGCTGGGGACTCCGCATCCTCCGCTCCAGCTAACCATTGGGGCAGGAGGCTGGCTTCCTCCACTCCCAAACTGTGTAGCTGCCATTGGGGAGGTGAGCCGGCTGCTTCCTTTTCCATTCCCTCATCTGGATGTTAGGACAATATGTCTGTGGTACTGTCTCCCAGGTGCATGGATCTTTGCTGGGGAGGAAAGACCACTTCCTCCACCCAACTGTTGGGGAGGGACGACGAACACCTCCTCTCCCTTCTCCCCCTGTATCCTGATCTGGTGCTGGGAAGTGACCACCTCCTTCTCACCCTGAGCCTCCGGAAGCGCCGCAGGTGTAGGGCAGAGATTTTGGACCCTCTGTCCGGTTGCCAGCGCTTCAGCTGGGGAAGTTCCTTGTAACTTCACAGATACTTCTGTTGGTGCTCGGCAGAGCACAGTGAAGTTTGGCCCTAATAACAGCTCTTCTTCTGCTGGAGGCTCACCAGGTTCTTCTTCCTCAGCAGATAAGTCTATCAAATCCTCTGTCTCTGCAACTGGTGTCTGGGGATAAAGGTTCACCATCTCCTCTCCGTGGAACCCAGAAGATGCTATCAGTGCTGGGCAGAGCACAGTGAAGTTTGGCCCTAATAACTGCTCTTCTTTTGCTGGAAGCTCACCAGGTTGTTCTTCCTCAGCAGAAAAGTCTATCAAATCCCCTGTCTGCAACTGGTGTCTGGGAATAAAGGTTCACCATCTCCTGTTCCTGGAACCCAGAAGATGCTATCAGTGCTGAGCAGAGGTTAGCAGAGCTCTGCCCTGTTGTCAGCACTTCAGGTTTGGGGACGGCAATCTTCAGATTTTCCACTGCCGATTCTCTGGCATGCTGCTGGACAGGCACATTCCTCCATCCAAGATCATCCAATGCAGAAACAGGTTCATCAAGGTCAGTCAGCACTTGCTGCATCCGCCATAAGACCTCCGCCTCCATAGCTGCGGGGCCAGGTTGGCAAAGCACATTGTCAACTCTTCAGCCAGAATTTCAGAGTTGTCAACTGGTATTTCCTGATAGTCCCAGGCAAAGGGAGCACCACCCTGCTGCTGAGCAGAGTCTAACAGCTGTCTGTAGGCGATCTCCAGCTCCCATTCCTGAACAGCCAGAAACACCAAATCTTCCTGTGCCCAGTGCACTTCTGAGACATTCAGTCTTCACTCTCTGTGCTCCATTATTTCCTCCAATCGCCACTCCCGATCACTCCCAAAGTCAGGGTCCCTGGACAGCCTCCAGTACAACAATCCCAGGCCATCATAGTCAAAGCCTTCCGTGGGGCTGTCATCAGCTGTCCACGGGCACACTTGGGCTACATACCACTGGAGGGCTCTGTAGCTCTCGTCCAACCGCATTTCTGCCCGGATTAGCCTGCTTAACTCAGCTGTCCACTCCTGGTTCGGCTGTTCCCCCAATAACAGCATTCGCACTTCATACTGCGACCAGTACCTTACATGGATGGAGGGGAGAACTTTTCCCTGGTTTCTCTGCTCACGGGCTAGCACTTCCTTCCAGAGTTCGCAGTGGATAGAATCAAACCATCCTAGCAGGACCTGCTCTGATACTGGTCCCCTGTGCTGTATCTGCTTCTCTCACAACCTCCTTCTGAATTTCTCATCCATGGTGGCTGGTATCTCTCCTCTCCTGCTATCTGGACCTTGGATCCAGGTGATGGTTTGGATGTGTTCACGGCAAGGAAGCACGATCCCACCATTCCCTCCACAGCTCTCAATTAAGTCTTTCAGCGTGGCTCTCCTGCAGGCTGGTTTGGAGTGTCCCAGTAACTGGAGAGCAAATCCCACGGCTGCCAAACAATGTAACGAGCCCCTTGCTCGCTCGGTTACACTCTCCCGACACTCCTCTGCTGCTAGAGAATCAGATTGCAGATCGCAACATCTGATGGTTCGGTCATCAGATGCTCCGGGACTAGAACTACAGCTATGTGCTGTTCTAATCCAGATGTGTAGCTCAGAACAAACACCAGGCAGGCTGTATGTAAGTTCAACCAGGAATCTCTCTTTATTGACAGGAATACAGTCTCTTTTATACAATAAAAGAGGAGGTGCAGACCTCCTGCTCATATTACTCTAACAATACAGCTGTATCCTAATTAACCTAATTAACATGAGCTAATTAACTAATCCCTTTAGACAGCCTAGATGACTCAGACATGACCTTTAGGCCAGACTTGCCATCTTGTAGCTCAGAAAGCCCAATCAACATTATCACAATAGCAGAGTTAATTAACACAAACAACAATGGGGATCTAATGACTCTTAGATCCCATACTAGAGACTTATTTACAATACACATTCTAGCAGTCAACAGGTGTCTGGAATTGACATCAGCGTCTTCTAACAGTATTTGTCCCAGCATTATGAATCAGCCACTATTTCTAATATGGCAAATCCAGGTTCCCCTGAGTCTGTGTGTCCTGGGGGACCAGGACCCGAATCCACAGTAATACCGCCTCAAGGGTCCCCAGGCATACAGCTCACAAAGAGCACCGTTCCCCCAAATGCCAGGGCCCACGATCGATCGACAAGAGGCTAGCATACAGTCCCCTCCAAAAGTCTCTCTCCCGGCTAGGTCTGTCACAACCACGTCTACGGGCCTTCCTTTATCTAGATGGCAGCTCACCTCCTCATAGAAGGTTAATAGATTGGTTTGGCAAGAATGATTCTGCATGAATCCATGCTGATTACTGCTAATGATTAGTTTTCATTACTAAAATCTTGTATATAGTCCCTTATCATCCCCTCCAAGAGCTTGCATTGATGTTAGGCTAACTGGTCTGTAATTCTCAGGGATGTATATCGGCCCTTTTTTAAATATTGGTGCTACATTGGCTTTTCTCCAATCAGCTGGTACCATTCCAGTCAGTAGACTGTTTGTAAAAATTAGGAACAATGGTCTGGCAATTCCTTGACTGAGTTCCTTAAGGACCCTCGGGTGCAAGCCATCTGGTCCTGGTGACTTATTAGTGTTAAATTTTTCAAGTCTATTTCTAATTCTGTCCTCTGTTAGCCATGAGGGATGCTTCCTGTGGCGTGTCATGGGGATAAACATTGCAGTTTTGGTTACTGAATTCCCCCGATTTCCTTGTGAAAACTGAGAAGAAGAAATTCAATACCTTCACCATCTCTCCGTTCTTAGTAACCAGATTACCTTCATCATTCTTTATGGGACCAATATGATCTGAACTCCCTTTCTTACTATTTATGTACTTAAAGAATTTCTTGGGATTTTTCTTACTCTCCTCCGCTATTTGCCTTTCATGTTCTATCATAGCCACCCTGATTGCACCCTTACTTTTCTTGCTGCATTCTTTGTAAAGTTGGAATGCTGATGATCCCTCAGCCTTGTATTTTTTGAAGGCCTTCTCATTTGTTTTTATATGCATTTTTACGTTGGAGTTAAGCCACCCAGCACTTTTATTTCCCATTGAGATGCACTGGCTAATGCCCTTATTTAATATGCTCTTAACCACTTAAGCCCCGGACCATTTGGCTGCCCAAAGACCAGAGCACTTTTTGCAATTCGGCACTGCATCGCTTTAACTGACAATTGCGTGGTCGTGCGATGTGGCTCCCAAACAAAATTGATGTCCTTTTTTCCCCACAAATAGAGCTTTCTTTTGGTGGTATTTGATCACCTCTGCGTTTTTTATTTTTTGCGCTATAAACAAAAATGCATTATTTTTACTTTTTGCTTTTTGCTATAATAAATATCCACAAAAATATATATAAAAAAACATTTTTTTTCCTCAGTTTAGGTCGATACTTATTCTTCTACATATTTTTGGTAAAAAAAAAATCGCAATAAGCGTTTATTGATTGGTTTGCGCAAAAGTTATAGCGTCTACAAAATAGGAGATAGTTTTATGGCATTTTTATTAATATTTTTTTTTTTGTACTAGTAATAGCGGCGATCAGCGATTTTTATCGTGACTGCGACATTATGGCAGGCAGATCGGACACTTTTGGCGTGATTTTGGGTTCACATTTATACAGTGATCAGTGCAATTAAAAATGCATTGATTACTGTGTAAATGTGACTGGTAGTAAAGGGGTTAACTACTAGGTGGCGCTGTAAAGTGCGTCCTAGAGAGTGATTCTAACTCTGGGGGGTGGGGGGCGGCCCTATGTGTGACACAACACTGATCACTGCTCCCGATTACAGGGAGCTGTGATCAGTGTCAGTGTCACTAGGCAGAACGGGGAAATGCTTGTTTACATCAGCATTTCCCCGTTCTTCCTCTCCGTGAGACGATCGCGGGTATCCCCGCGGGACCTGCGATCACACTCATGGAGGTTGCGCAGGGCGTGCGTGCCCGCAAACCGCTTCTTGAAGGTCAACGTACAGGTACGTTAATCTGCCTGTACGTGCCCTTCTGCCAATGTAAGCGGTTAAAGCATACCCATTTCTCCTCCGTGTTTTGTTCCTAAGATTTTATCCCAATTTGTATCTTCTAGCAAGGCTCGTAGCTTAGGGAAGTTGGCTCTTTTGAAATTCAGTGTCTTTGTATTCCCCTTATGTTTCCTATTTGTGTGATTTATACTGAAACAAATTGACCCGTGATCGCATGTCCTAAATTGCCCCATATTTCCACATCCGTGATCAGGTCTGTATTGTTAGTAATCAGTAGGTCTAGCAACGCATTGTTTCTAGTTGGTGCTTTTACCATCTGACCCATGAAATTATACTGCAAGACATTTTGGAACTGGCGCGCCTTAGATGAATGCGCGGTTTCTTCCACCCAGTCTATGTCTGGATAATTAAAATCCCCCATTATGATGAGACTTCCCATACTTGCCGCTAATCCAAGTTGTGATAGGAGGTCTGCCTCCTTCCTCAGGTTAGGGGGCCTATAGCGCACTCCCAGTATTACTTTCCCCTTAGTTTCATCCCTTTGAAGCTCTACCCATAAGGATTCCACCTCCTCCCTAGCTCCCTTAGTGATGTCATCTCTCATATTCACTTGAATATGTTCCGCGCTGACTATCTCTACCTCTGGACCCTCCCCCCCCCGTCGCCTAGTTTAAAAGCCCTCTAACTTTTTGGCCATCTTCACTCCCAGCAGATCTGCACCCTCCTCATTTAGGTGCAGTCCGTCACTTCTATAGAACTGGTGACCGACTGAGAAGTCGGCCCAGTTCTTCAGGAACCCAAACCCCTCCTTACTACACCAGCCCTTCAGACACTTGTTAACTTCCCCAATATCCCTCTGCCTTTCTGGTGTGGCTCGAGGTACTGTTAGCATTTCTGAGAATACTACCTTGGAGGTCTGTTTCCTCAATTTAGCTCCCAAGTCCATAAAATCGTTTTTTAGGACACCCCACCTTCCTCTGACTGTCATTGGTGCCAACGTGCACCATGACAGCCGGGTGTTCCCCAGCCCCTCCCAGTAATCTGTCCACCAGATCCGTAATGTGTGGAACCCGAGCGCCCGGTAGACAACATACTTGTTCAGCACTTCAGGTCTTTGTGACAGATTGCCCTCTCTGAAAATTGAGTCCCCTACCACCAGAATCTGTCTTTCCTTTCTCTTGGCTTTACTCCCACCCTCACTGGCATGCTAGGGCATACTTAATGGGATGTTCCAGCCCAGGACCGGCCTCCCTGACTCTTTCCCCTCTATCCTTCCTGACTGTCACCCATCTACTCTGCTCTGGTGCCTGCACCTCTTTATCTCCACCTGCCTCTGTGCTGGCCCCTGCCAGCACCTGCCTGGTATGACCCCAACTCTCCTTTAGTATGGAGGGACTTCTCAGTGCTGACAGTCGCTTCCCTAGATTCAGAACCTGGGCTTCCAGGGAAACAATGTGCTTACATTTTGCACAGCCGTATTCGCCCTCGATCAGATGATCAAGGAACACATACATTCCGCAAGCTGTACACCGAGTCGCATCTCCACACCCACCGGGCATCGTACCTACTAATTTGATAGGGATTGAGGATTATACCCTGTCCAGATTAACTAAAAACTAGCTTCCTGACACTAATATTCAACAATACAATACACAGGTACTCAACAATACAGCCCATGTGCACTTGGGTACACCCAACACTCGGGTACACCCAACACTCGGGTACTCCCAACACTACAATGTCATTGATATTGATTTAACGCAGCTGTGCAAAATAAAAGAAAACCTGAAAACATGGCCCGTTGGGGTTACTTGAGAACTGAGGTTGAGGACCACTGGCCTAGAAGACCAGTCAGCGGATGAACTGCTAGTTGGTAGCAAGCAAAATTGAGTCGTGTGTGTGTGCGCAGGGACAGAGGAAAGAGTGATAAACGCAAGGGTTCTAGGATAGCTTAAGAAATCCTAGCAGTGTGTGCTAATTGGTAGACTGCTCCCCAACCCTTATGCCGCGTACACACGATCGGACTTCTCGTTGGAAAAAGATATGACGGCTTTTCCGACAGGATTCAGCTCAAGTTTTCCTTGCATACACACGGTCATGCAAAAGTTCGCTGAAATTACGACCGTTAAGAACGCGGTGACGTACAACACTACGACGAGCCGAGAAAATGAAGTTCAATGCTTCCGAGCATGCGTCAAATTGTTTCCAACCATGCGTAGGAATTTTGCACGTCGGAATTGCCACAGACGATCGCATTTTCGGATAGGAACTTTTCCCGACCAAAAAATTGAGAGCATGCTCTCAATCTTTTGCTGGCTGGAATTCCGGCAGGAAAAGACCGATGGAGCATACACGTGGCCGCATTTTCCAACGAAAAGCTCTCATCTGTCTTTTGCGGGCCGAAATTCCGATCATGTGTACACGGCATTAGGGTGCACCAGATTGTAAGGTTTGTATCTGCCTGTGGGTGGTAAGCCAGCTAGATTAGAGTGGAGTCTCCCTCTAGTGGTGGCCAGAGGTAGTGTGGGCTGTGAAAAGCTTGCTCACGTAAGCCCCCCTCATTCCCTCCCACACCATTCAAGGTCCTCGCCCCAGTTAGCTTGTCGCCGAGGGCCTGCGTCCATGGCACAGACGTCCAGGAGATAACAGCCTCCCAGCCACCTGTTAGATGCCCTCTTTAAAATAAAATAAAAAAAAGCAATCCGCCCCAAAATGCTTTTTAAAGGGGTGGCAATGATGGCAATGTATACAAGCTCTTAAATATCAAATAGAATTAGGAAGGATTGTCCTGTGATGTTACTATCATGTGGCGGATTTGCCTGTTTTCTACAATGCTTTATTCCTCTTGGGTAGATTTTTATACCATTCGTTTCTTGGTGCACCAATCAAGGAGAAATAACATAAAACTTAGAAGCAACGTCGTCTGGGTTATTTGTACATTACCTGCCAAGGGCACAAATAGAATTATAGCTGGCTATGACTGTGCTGACAGGCTGCCATTGTTGACTTGCTTATAAAAAACGCTTGTTGCCCAGAAGTCATAAGTTTCTCACCTGGAACAAGCATTCAGCCAGAGGAGTCAGGAATCCATTTTTACATACCTGTTTTAGGTCAGAAATAATTAAAGCAATTTAATAAGCAGGACAAACAGGTAACTAGTATATTTTAGGAGAAGCCAACAATGACAGCCACTACTATACAGTATAGGGTTGATTTACTAAAGGCAAATTATCTGTACACTGCTCTAGATCTGATGGGAACATGCGAGGAAAATAAAAAACAGCATTTTTGCTTGCACATGATTGGATAAGAGAAATCAGCAGAGCATTCCCTAATTTCAGAGCTTTCCCTCAGATCTAGCGCAACTGCACTTGCATTACACTTACAGTGCATTTACAATGTGCAGACTATAGTAAATCCACCCCTATGTCTTTTAGCATAAGTATCCTTTAGCAAAAAAAAAAGAAAAAAAATTATAGTTCAGTAACATGCTGCCATCTAGTGGCTATTTTACATACTGCGTTGAGGCTTTTGTGATACATTTCAACAGCTGTACTAGTGCTGTATTTAACCACTTGCCTACTGGGCACTTTGAATGAAAATTGCGCAGTCATGCAACACTGTACCAATATGACATTTTTATCACATTTTTTTTCACACAAATAGAGCTTTCTTTTGGTGGTATTTAATCACCTCTGGTTTTTTTTTTTTTTTTTGCTAAATTAAATAAAAATAAAAAAAGTTCATAGTTTGGTATAAGATTTTGCAAAAGGCAATTTTTCTCTTTCACTGATGTGTGCTGGTCACTGATGAGGCTGCACTGATAGGCAGCATTGATGGGCACTGATGTGCACTGATAGGTGACACTGTTAAGGAGGCACTGGTGGGCACAGATTTGCAGCACTGGTGGGACTGCACTGATAATCAGTGCCCTGATTATCAGTGTACATGTCCCTTTTAGAGATGCCGGTCATCTGCTCTCTTCTGCAATCCTCATGCTGACAGCATGAGGAAAGGAGTGCCGATCACCGGCGTCTGTTTTCTTCTTTGATTAGCTGTGATTGAACACAACTGATCATGTAGTAAAGAGCCGCTGATTGGCTCTTTACCTCAATCTGTGATCAGCAGTGTCTGTAGGACACTACGACCACAGAGCACGCCGGGCGCGATCACGGGGCGGTGTCCCAGACCTAGACAACTGCGCAGTAGCCGTCATTTGGCTATAGCGTGGTCGACAAGTGGTTAAAGAAGGTTTGCTGTGCATTTAATTATTTATATTTTGTAACAGTTCTAAGAAGTGTACAAGAGCATTAAGATTATTATATGGTTTAGGTGTAAAGTTAGGGCTCATTCATACCAGCAGTATGGTGTGTTGTTGCATGCACACTGCACTGCAGTTGTTAAAACACATCACCGTGCTTGGTTTATTCTTCTTTTTTTCAGAGCTGTAAGTATTTGATATGCGCTGCAATGTGTCACAATGTGTAAGCTGTTAGCACAAAAATGCACATGTCCTTTTATACATGAAGGTAAAAAACCTTTGGTGTTAGCATCTCCTAACACTTACCTGAGCCCCATCTCGATCCAGTGAAGAGCAAGGTGGCATAGCAGGTGTGGGGAAGGGGGAGATCAGAATATGGAATGAAACATTCTTGGAAGTGTTAGTATTCTGTTTACTTTGCAGTTCTTATGAGATTTAGCCCTGGTTCACACCAGTGTGGCTTTGAAATTGAGTTACTAGAGCAATTTCAAAGCCACAGATTAGTGCAATTTCATTGCGGCTTGCAACTTCCTTTAACAGAAATCAATACAAGTCGCAACGACATTGCAGAAATGTAGTGCAGGACCCTTTTTTAAATTCGCGACTTTAACAGTTCCATTTCCGCAAATGGGGTGTCATGCAATTTTGAACTGTCAAATTGCATGAAAATCGCATCGACGTGAACCAGGACTAAGGGCTTATTGAAACGTGTGGCCAGAGGAATGGTAGAAGCAGATGGTTGTGCTGTGGTTTTGCCCCCTAATTAAAAAATGACATGCAGCTGCTCAGGACTGTACGCATGCCACAGTCACAATGTTTTGCTTTGTGGCCACAGCAAAAATCTAATCAAAAATACCTAAAACCTGGCTGTGACTAAACTCCACAATGACTCTTTATTAGAATAAAAATTGCAAAAATATAAATTGCAAAAGGAACCACAAACAATTAACATTCTTTGGCCAATGTGTAACATTAAAAACTTACCAACTCCATCTCACACTCATGTCATGTCTTGTCTATCATGTCTTTACATAATAACCAAACAATTGCAGGCTAAACTCCAATGAGATTTAATAAGGGTTCTTGGTTGCAATTCACCTTATAGTGGACCTTAGATAAATCAAGCAAAGTCCTCAATAACTCTATGGTTTGGACTGAATGCTGAGTGTATACTGCTAAAAAAAAAAAAAGTAATGGCAATCATTGCTAAATGTGATGAATAAATGTAGCACTGAAGTGACTTGTACATAAATTAGTACATGAGTGACAATCAGTTAAAACAGACATGAGCAGGTGATGTGAAAGTCCATTGTATGACCACCTGTATGACAACCTGATCCTTAAGTAAATCAAAAATACAAATCTCCAAGCGGCACAAAGCTGTAATTTCTGTCGAAACACGCTGGGTAGAGCCGGAAGCTGTGATGTCACTACACATGCTCTGAGAAATTTGGGTTATGTCCTGGTCCAAAAGCCACTGTGCCAAAAGATTCTGGAGCCTTCCAACGATGAAAACCTCTTGATCCAGGGTGTGAGGAGTTAAACTCTTTGTAGTAATCCATGGAGAGGTAACATAAAAATGAGATTTCCAGTTTTGTAAAGAGTCTATTTAAAATACACCGAGGGTTATTTACCCGGATAGTACAAAGACTAATGTGTGGTTACTAGTGTTAGATTTTGTGTTTTATATGCTAAGAACAATTGGATTTAGGCTCCATGCACACTGGGCTTAAAAAAAGTCTGTTCTTTTGGGAGTAAAAAAACGCTCATATAGAGCATTTTTTTGTACAAAGTCTAGATGAATTTAGAAGAGCTTTAAGTTTTTTCTGCCAGTGAGCTCCAATCAGAAACGTTAACCAGAAGTTTTTTTTTTTTTTCCTGCCTCTAAAAGTTGAGCTCAAAATATGCCTCTAATCGTTCTAATGTGTATGGACACATAGGATAACATTGAGCTGCTTCTACAGGCAGAACACAAAACTCCTGTAGAAGCAACATTTTTTTATGCCAGTGTGCATGGAGCCTCAAGTAGTGTGAGTTCCTTACCTTAAAGTGGTTCTAAAAGTTACTTGTTTTTTTTTTGTTACCTTAAAGTGGTTGTAAACCTCAGACATGAAATGTGAACACAGCATATCCTTCTATAGTGTGTACTTGTCTCAATTAAAAGAGAAGTGTGGAAGTTTTTTTTATTTTACAATCATACTTACCTAGGTGGATGCAGCATCGGTCCTCAGCTGGGTCTAAGGCTGAGAACCGAGTAATCAAACACCGCTGATTCCTCAGTTCTCAGAGCTCCCTGAGCAGAAAACTGGTGACTATTACGGCTCTCTGCTCTGCCCCCCCCCCCCCCCCGCTCACTGGAGTGCCAGGCTGTGGAGGGAGCGGCTAGGAGCTCTCAGCGGCTCACTGGGAGGCTTAGCCAGGTGTTGTTACAGGCATCTGGGCAGATCCCAACCATGTGGTCGCGATCTTTCCCGAGCCTGGACTGGCTCTGTGACGTCAGCCGATAGTGGGATTCAGCCCGCTGTCTACTGAAAACGGGTCACAGGAATGCAGAACGAACTGCATTCCTGTGATCCACAGAAGTACAGCCACACGAGCTTTGGCTGTACTTCTCCATTAAGAGCACTAAGTGTCACTGCTTCGTTCCTCTGCCATCTGCATGAGTCACTTCTGACAAGCTTTCCTGACACCAAGAGAAAAATGGTGACGGGAGGGACCTCCAGCTGATTGACAGCCTCAGCTCTGTTTCTGCTGTGGGGAGGGGGTGTGCGCTGTAGAGTGTAACTTCAGCTCTCCGCCCCCTTTTTTTAGAACTCTCAGATATCCTAAATAACATTATAATCCAGCACTTTGAACAGTTGTAGAGAAGAAATGGCTGTAGATATACAGGTACAACTCATGTAGGAGGACTTTTTCATTTCTGTGTATAACCTGAGACCAATCACTTCTGGGTATACGGAAAGGTTTACAACCACTTTAATACATTCCCTACATTAAGGTAAAAAAACAGCCCACTAACTCTTCTCCCCTCTCCCTAAACACTTTCCTGACTCTTCTCACCACTCCAGTGCTGTCTTAGCTGCACCACTGCTGCTTCCTCTTCCTAGTCTCACAGGAGACTTTCAGAGCAGCAGGAGCCATTGATTGGCTTCTGCTGCTGTCAGTCAAATCCTCTGCTGAGGAAGTGGGGGATGTGGCTGAGCCACCCTGTGTGTTTATGGATGCACACAGCCCGGCTCGGGAGCGCATCCGCACAGGTGCCCCCAGTGCACATGGCTTGCTAAAGGGACAGTTGGAGGAGTGGAGAAAACCAGTGGGAGACTCCATAAGAAGAAGTAAGGGACCACTCTGTGCAAAACCATTCCACACCAGAAGGCAAGTATAACATCCTTTCTGCATTTAATTTAAAAAATTGTATTTATAAAGACTTTATTCATTTAAAAAAAAAAAAAAAACTATGTTATACTTACCTGCTCCTTGTAAGGATATTGCAGAGAGTGGTAGATTTCCTCTTTTTCTGTCCCCTGCCGAAGCTGTCTCCTCCTTCACAGGCACAGGGAAGCATGAACAGAAATAAAAACAATGTCCACACTCTGCTAAAAATTTCTATGGGGTGTGTTTGTAAAAAGAAATTTGCAGAGCTATGTTTTTAAGCTATGTTCTCTCTAGATTGCATAGTATTCTTCATACAGAATAGAGTGGATTAGGAAAATACTACATCATGGCCACTAGATGATGCTGAAGATCATAGGAAATACTTATTTGCTATGATTGTCAGCTCCATCTAGTGGCCATAATGCAGTATTTATGTGTCACTATTCTGTATGAAGAATAACATTTGACTTGGAGTGAAAAAGCCTAATAACATTCATTTTACCCCCTTTTGCACAGAATAGCATTGCAGTGTCCCTGCTGGAGAGGGTTCCTCCTACTGCCTGCCATTACAGATATAAATCTTGCTTGTGTTGGGTTTTAAATTGTAATTCGTATTATTCGCTTTCCTTTTGGAGGAGATTTCTATTGATAGCTCATCTTCTGGCAATTTTTTGGTATTCTTTGCATTAAATGGGCTCCTATGCAGTGAACAGCTAAGGCTGCAAAACTTACCATTAATTTGTTATAGTTCCCCTAATTCCCTGTGTAATATTACACACATTCAAACAAACCTGAGAATCTGGCCTAGTAGTGAAAGGCTTGAATGCCGAACAGTCAGTCATGTATATAATCAGCCCCGCCTCCATCACCAGAGGCATAGAAGAAATAAAACGCCAGTTATCAGCATGTCTTTACACTGAAGCAGCTTCAACCAAGCAAAACCTTTTATTTTGGATTGAGTGGGGAAGGGTTAGAGCCTCTGTCAGGTTTTAATTGTTGTCCCTTATGAGGAGAGTTCACCTTATTTCCTGTAGGAATCTAACAAACATAGACACCGACCACAGTCAAAACATGTTTTAATAGAATAGGAAAAGCAACATTTCTGACAATGTTTTTATTTCTGTCTGTGCCTTCCTATGCAGGTAACACCAGTTCCTCCAATTACTTATCCTGGTGTCACAGGGACAGGAAGTGAAGGAAAATCCCAGCTGAACTACAGAACACCTCCCACTGTCCTCATCCTTATAAAAATAAGGTAGCTGTGTCGTGTAGTCAGGGCCATCTTTAACCACTTCAGCCCCGGAAGGATTTACCCCCTTCCTGACCAGAGCACTTTTTACAATTCGGCACTGCGTCGCTTTAACTGCTAATTGCGCGGTCATGCAATGCTCTACCCAAACGAAATTTGCGTCCTTTTCTTCCCACAAATAGAGCTTTCTTTTGATGGTATTTGATCACCTCTGCCGTTTTTATTTTTTGCGCTATAAACGGAAAAAGACTGAAAATTTTGAAAAAAAATGATATTTTCTACTTTTTGTTATAAAAAAAATCCAATAAACTAAATTTTAGTCATACATTTAGGCCAAAATGTATTCGGCCACATGTCTTTGGTAAAAAAAATGTCAATAAGCGTATATTTATTGGTTTGCGCAAAAGTTATAGCGTCCACAAACTAGGGTACATTTTCTGGAATTTACACAGCTTTTAGTTTATGACTGCCTATGTCATTTCTTGAGGTGCTAAAATGGCAGGGCAGTACAAAACCCCCCCAAATGACCCCATTTTGGAAAGTAGACACCCCAAGGAAATTGCTGAGAGGCATGTTGAACCCATTGAATATTTTTTTTTTTTTGTCCCAAGTGATTGAATAATGACAAAAAAAAAAAAAAAAAAAAAATTTACAAAAAGTTGTCACTAAATGATATATTGCTCACACAGGCCATGGGCATATGTGGAATTGCACCCCAAAATACATTCAGCTGCTTCTCCTGAGTACGGGGATACCACATGTGTGGCACTTTTTGGGAGCCTAGCCGCGTACGGGGCCCCGAAAACCCAGCACCACCTTCAGGATTTCTAAGGGCATACATTTTTGATTTTACTCCTCACTACCTATCACAGTTTTGAAGGCCATAAAATGCCAAGATGGCACAAACCCCCCCCAAATTATCCCATTTTGGAAAGTAGACACCCCAAGCTATTTGCTGAGAGGCATGGTGAGTATTTTGCAGCTCTCATTTGTTTTTGAAAATGAAGAAAGACCAGAAAAAAAAATTTTTTTTTTCTTTTTTCAATTTTCAAAACTTTGTGACAAAAAGTGAGGTCTGCAAAATACTCACTATACCTCTCAGCAAATAGCTTGGGGTGTCTACTTTCCAAAATGGGGTAATTTGGGGGGGGTTTGTGCCACCTGGGCATTCCATGGCCTCCGAAACTGTGATAGGCAGTGAAGAGTGAAATCAAAAATTTACGGCCTTAGAAAGCCTGAAGGCGGTGCTTGGTTTTCGGGGTCCCGTGCGCGGCTAGGCTCCCAAAAAGTCCCACACATGTGGTATCCCCGTACTCAGGAGAAGCAACGGAATTTATTTTGGGGTGTAATTTCACATATTCCCATGGCACGTTTGAGCAATATAACATTTAGTGACAACTTTGTGCAAAAAAAAAAAAAAAAAAAAAAAAATTTGTCTCTTTCCCGCTACTTGTGTCACAATATAAAATATTCCATGGACTCGACATGCCTCTCAGCAAATAGCTTGGGGTGTCTACTTTCCAAAATGGGGTCATTTGGGGGGGGTTTGAACTGTCCTGGCATTTTATGCACAACATTTAGAAGCTTATGTCACACATCACCCACTCTTCTAACCACTTGAAGACAAAGCCCTTTCTGACACTTTTTGATTACATGAAAAAATTATTTTTTTTTGCAAGAAAATTACTTTGAACCCCCAAACATTATATATTATTTTAAAGCAAATGCCCTACAGATTAAAATGGTGGGTGTTTCATTTTTTTTTTTTCACACAGTATTTGCGCAGCGATTTTCAAACGCATTTTTTGGGGAAAAAACACACTTTTTTAAATTTTAATGCACTAAAACACACTATATTGCCCAAATGTTTGATGAAATAAAAAAGATGATCTTAGGCCGAGTACATGGATACCAAACATGACATGCTTTAAAATTGCGCACAAACGTGCAGTGGCAACAAAATTAATACATTTTTAAAAGCCTTTAAAAGCCTTTACAGGTTACCACTTTAGATTTACAGAGGAGGTCTACTGCTAAAATTACTGCACTCGATCTGACCTTCGCGGTGATACCTCACATGCATGGTGCAATTGCTGTTTACATTTGACGCCAGACCGCCGCTTGCGTTCGCCTTAGCGCGAGAGCAGGGGGGACAGGGGTGCTTTTTATTTATTTATTTTTTTTCTTTATTATTTTTTTGCTTTTTTATCTTATTTTTAAACTGTTCCTTTCATTTTTTTTTTTTTAAATCATTTTTATTGTTATCTCAGGGAATGTAAATATCCCCTATGATAGCAATAGGTAGTGACAGGTACTCTTTTTTGAAAAAATTGGGGTCTATTAGACCCTAGATCTCTCCTCTGCCCTCAAAGCATCTGACCACACCAAGATCGGTGTGATAAAATGCTCCCCCAATTTCCCAATGGCGCTATTTACATCCGGCGAAATCTAAGTCATAAAATGCTCGTAGCTTCCGGTTTCTTAGGCCATAGAGATGTTTGGAGCCACTCTGGTCTCTGATCAGCTCTATGGTCAGCTGGCTGAATCACCGGCTGCATTCTCAGGTTCCCTGTTGAGACAGGAGAGCCAGAGAAAAACACGGAAGACGGTGGGGGGGGGGCATTCCCTCCCACTGCTTGTAAAAGCAGTCTAGAGGCTAATTAGCCGCTAGGATTGCTTTTACATGAAAGCCGACCGCTGGCTAAAAAGAATGATACCAAGATGATACCTAAACCTGCAGGCATCATTCTGGTATAACCACTCAAAGTCGTGAATGGCGTACCTGAAGACAAAAAAATGGTTAACAATAAAGCACAGTAAACGGTAAAGTATAAAAAATTGCATACCTGAAAAGCAAACATGATAAAACATAATAACAATAAAACATTGCAGAATAGAATACAGTAAAAAAGAGAACAATAGAGAGAGAGAATAGAGAGAGAGAACAATAAAACGACAACTATTTTTTTTTATTTTTGTTTGTGTTTTTTTTTTTTTTTTACACTTTTTTTTTGTAACTGTAACTTTTATAACTGTAACCGCTTCCAGGTTCGGGTCTCTCAAAATGCGATGGCATCTTGGGAGACCCTGTGAAAGTGTGCCTAGTCTGTGCAATGCTGTACCCTACGCTAATACTCAACTAGTGAATGGTAGCGTTCAAAACATTCACCAATGCAAAGACCAGGATTGTCAGGACAGGAGGGACAATAATAGTGAGTGTCACGCCTATATCCGCGCTTGCTGCAGACACAACATCTTTTTTGGGGGGGTTCGTTGGGTAGGGGTACTCGGGAGGACATAAAGAAAATGCCTCTCATGCAGCCGACTGCATTTGGTTGGGGATGTGAATGGGGGAAGTACGGGCGCTGCAGAAGCGGTGGGTTCCCAATTAGGATTGGCGAATGCAGCAGGAAGGGCACTATGGGCACGACGGGCCTGTGTTTGTCTTTTTGGTGGCAGCGGGACACTACTTGTGCTTGCCACCTCACCAGCTTGAACTGCACTTATGGGACTCGCCACGTCACCAAGTGTTACTGCAGTGCTGGTTTGACTACGACCGGGGTGTACTAGGCCGCTGGTGCTTGCCAGTTCACCAAAACGCTACAAAAAAAAGTGACAGTGATCGATCGATACTGCACTTGGGTGGGCTGGACTGGGCTGGGCCAGGCGGAGGGGCAAAACGCAGGTGCTAGCAGGTATCTGGGCTGATCCCGCTAACACTGCGTTTTTGGGAACCCTAAACTGCTGGGGACGCCAGTATAGATCTGATCGGATCAGATATTGATGCGTTCAGATACTATACCACTAAGGGAGGTGTACGGTGCGTGTACGGTGCGTGCATGGGTGTTCGCGGTACTGGTGCTAATCTGACGCTGACTAGGGCGACGCATATCACCGCCGGGCGATCAGGGGGCTAAACCTTTTTTCGGTAATAAACGGCGGGTGCCCTGACACTATAAAAAATAAACAAACTAACCAGCGTCACCCGTAACGGTTATACGGTGATCAGTGGTAAAAGGGTTAACTAGGGGGCCATCAAGGGGTTAAAACATTTATTAGATAGTATATGGGGGTCCCTGTCGCTATAAAACACTGACGGCGAACCTAAATATTTACGTCCCTAACTAGCGTCACCAGCGACACTAATACAGCGATCAGAAAAATGATCGCTTAGCGACACTGGCGACAGGGGGTGATCAAGGGGTTAAAACTTTATTAGGGGGGGTAAGGGGGGTACCCTAGACCTACAGGGGGCTAAACTTTTATTTGGTAATAAACGGCGGGTGCCCTGACACTATAAAAAATAAACAAACTAACCAGCGTCACCCGTAACGGTTATACGGTGATCAGTGGTGAAAGGGTTAACTAGGGGGCAATCAAGGGGTTAAAACATTTATTCGGTAGTATATGGGGGTCCCTGTCGCTATAAAACACTGACGGCGAACCTAAATATTTACGTCCCTAACTAGCGTCACCAGCGACACTAATACAGCGATCAGAAAAATGATCGCTTAGCGACACTGGTGACGGGGGTGATCAAGGGGTTAAAACTTTATTAGGGGGGGTAAGGGGGGTACCCTAGACCTACAGGGGGGTAACAGTCACTACCCTAACACTGCTAACTGTCACAAACTGACACTATGCAGTAATCAGGGAAAAAAAAAAAAAAAAAAAAAAAACCTGCTTGGTGTCAGTTTGTGACGGGGGGGGGGGTGATTGGGGGGGGATCGGGGGGCGATCGGGGGTGTAAGGTATGCCTGGCATGTTCTACTGTGTGTGTGTGAGTGTTGGTGCACTTACATGTCATCTCCCCTCGGCGCTGGAACGGAAACTCCCGAGCCGAGGAGAGATGACATCACATCCTCTGCCTCTGTGTACTATACAGAGGCAGGGGATGTTTGTCATTGGCTGGGAGCGATCGCGAGGGGGGGGCCACGATCGGATGGCCTCCCCCTCGTCTCCCATCGCTTCCAACCAAATGCCGACCGCAGCTGGCACCGGGGGGGGTCCGATCGGACCCCCCACCCGCGGGAAGGCAATCACGTTTCAGGTACGTGATTTTGCCTGCCCGTGCCGCTCTGCTCACGTATATAGGCGTGAGGCGGTCGGCAAGTGGTTAAGGCAGGGCAAAATGGGCAGCTGCCCTGGGCCCCATCATTGTTGTTTGGGCCAAAGCAGCTGCCTCATACTTGCCAACTATCCCAGTTTAAATTCCCTTGTTCCTTGAAGTTTTAGTCCTGTGCTATGTCCCGATATCTCAATGTGAAGTTCTGTTACTAAAGCTGCCCAGCTCTGCCCTATTGCCATGAACAGATTAGTCACCTGCAGACCCTGTGTTTACATGTAAATAACCTGCATTGAATGTAAATAGCGGCGGCAATAATATGTAAATAGCTGTGGACTGGCTGCATTGATATGTAAATAGAGGCATCATTCATATGTATATCATACCCCCCTAGGGTAACATCCACCGTCACTTTTGCTGAATGCTGCCCACTGGGGAGGTAAAGAGGCATGCTTGAAAGTCCTGCCTGCAACTGTACTCATTAAGCCTAACATCAGCCTGTTCTGCAAAGGAAAGCAAATTGGAGGTGGAACCCTTTTTCAAAATAACATGGTGCCACAGCACCGTGAATTTTGGGGCATGTGAATACACACATCTCAGCAGATGTGTGAGGGTGTCATTAACAATTAATGGCACCGCTGTGTATCTGCTAAAGGGCAGCAGGTTTCTGTGGTGTCAGGTAAGCAATTTTGCATGCATTACCGACACACACAAATGTCTCAGTTACATTGGTGGTCAGTTTAAATCTTCTCATTACATTGGGGCTTGGTGTACAATCCTTTCATTCACACTAGTGGTCAGTGTGAATGTCCCCCTTACATTGGTGGTCAGTGTAAATCCCACTTTGCATTGGTGGTTACTGTGAATGCTCCTATTACATTAGTGGTCAGTGTAAATCCCGATTACATTGGTGGCCAGTGTAGAAACTCCTCTTTATATTGGTAATTGGAAAAAAATTCCAAACTTGCATTTGTGGTTTTAATTCCTCCCTTACATTGGTGGTCCATGTAGAAGCCCCTTTAAAATTCCCCCGTACATTGGTGGCCAGTGTAGAAATCCGCCTTTATTGGTTGTTGATGTAAAATCCCCCATTACATTGGTTGTCAGTGAAAATTCTTTATTACATTTGTGATCAGTGTACATTTCCTTTTACATTAGTGGTAAGTGCAGAATTGCACTTACACTGGTGGTCAGTGTAAATCCCTCCTAACATTGGTAGTCAGTGTAGATGTGTCACATTACATGGTGGTCATTATAAATTCCCCATTACATTGGTGGTCTGTGTAGAATCCCCCACTATATACTTGCCACAGATTTCTAGCTTTGCTCTAAATGATTCATAATTTGCCACAGTTGTACAGCTTCCTAACGAATCCCATCCTCCCACCACTGCCACTGATCCCATTAACCCCCCAGCATTGCCACTGGTCACACCCCCCCCCCTTCCTCCAGCATTGCCACTGATCCTAGGATCCCTATGAGTTTTCTGTCTATTTTCTATTTTTCTATCTATTGATGGGTCCCCTCACATCCCCAGTCCATGGTATGCAGGCCGTGAGGAGATGATGTGCATTTAGCAACCAATCAGTGAGCAGTAATGATGTGCACTAACCTCTTGCAACTAATCATTGAGTGGTAAAGATATGCAGTAACCTCTAGCAACCAATCGGTGAGCAGTAATAATGTGCAGTAACCTCTTGCAGCTAATTAGTGAGTGGTAAGGATGTCCTTTAACTTCTAGCAACCAATCAGTGAGCAGTGTTGAAGTACAGTAATCTCTACCAACCAATCAACAAGCAGAAGTAATGTGCTGTAACCTCCACTAATCAGTGAGCCATAATGTGTTCTGTAACCTCTAGCAGCCATTCATTGAGCAGTAATGATACACTGTAACCTCTGGCAACCAATCACAAACGCTGCCTGATCGGATTCAGTAAACTGATTTTGAGTCTAGCTGCTATTTATTAGGGATGAGCTTCGTGTTCGAGTCGAACCCATGTTCGACTCGAACATCGGCTGTTCGGTGGTTCGCCGAATTGCGAACGATATGGGCCGTTCGCGCCAAATTCGTGTGGCGCGTCACGGCCCATAATTCACTGTGGCTTCGCAGTGCATTGCTGGCTGATGATTGGCCAAGCATGCACTATGACCCGCATGCTTGGCCAATCACAGCGCCGCCTGAACAGAGAGCCGTAATTGGCCAAAGCCAAGGAGGCTTTGGCCAATTATGGCTCAGGGGATTTAGTACACGCCCCACACTATATAAGGCCGCCTGCACGGCGGCCCTGTGTAGTGTGTGTTCCAGCGTTCATTGAGAGAGAGAGAGAGAGAGAGAGAGAGAGAGAGACAGACAGACAGTGACATTTGATTTGAGTTAGGTAGATTAGGCAGAACAGTCAGTCAGTTAGCTGCACTTACAGTGTATTGTGTATATATATGCATCCCAGGTGTTGCATATATATATATATATATATATATATATACACTGTATTCAGTTTAGCTAGATCCGTTCCTGTTATCTTCCTACTGACAGGCAGGCTTGTCTTGTTACAGTATATACAGCTACCTGAAGAAAATTACTGGTGTTCTTTTGATCCTATTAGTACCACAGTCAGGCAGCTAGACTATTTACAGTTAGTGCAGTGCGTCCTGCTCACAGTGTTCAGCTAGATCCATTCCTGTTAACTTCTTACTGACAGGCAGGCTTGTCTTGTTACAGTATATACAGCTACCTGAAGAAAATTACTGGTGTTCTTTTGATCCTATTAGTACCACAGTCAGGCAGCTAGACTATTTACAGTTAGTGCAGTGCGTCCTGCTCACAGTGTTCAGCTAGATCCGTTCCTGTTAACTTCTTACTGACAGGCAGGCTTGTCTTGTTACAGTATATACAGCTACCTGAAGAAAATTACTGGTGTTCTTTTGATCCTATTAGTACCACAGTCAGGCAGCTAGACTATTTACAGTTAGTGCAGTGCGTCCTGCTCACAGTATTCAGCTAGATCCGTCCCTGTTAACTTCTTACTGACAGGCAGGCTTGTCTTGTTACAGTATATACAGCTACCTGAAGAAAATTACTGGTGTTATTTTGATCCTATTAGTACCACAGTCAGGCAGCTAGACTATTTACAGTTAGTGCAGTGCGTCCTGCTCACAGTGTTCAGCTAAACCTACAAGTTAGTGGGGTGCGTCCACCTCACAGTGTTCAGCTAAAGCTACCTGTAGAAGGTTGGTGGTGTTCTCATACTACAGGCAGGCAGTTGATTTTGCTAGCTGCAGTATCAGTACATATATATATATATATATATATATATATATATATATATATATATATATATCCCAGTGCAGCTACAGGCCATTAGTATGTCTGGAAGGCCAAGAAGGAGAGGCAGACAGTCACAAGCCAATAAGAGAGGGCAAACAGGCTCTGTGTCTAGTGCTGGTCGTGGAGACGGTGCATGCTCATCAGCACGTGGCCGTGGGACACGCTTGGCCTTTTTTTCGGCAGCTGGCCGTGTTGAGCCGCAACATGCGGAAGACTTGGTCGAGTGGATGACCAAGCCGTCCTCATCCTCCTCATCCTCTCTCACCCATGCCCAGGGTACTTTGTCTGGCAAAGCAGCGGCCTCTTCCCTCGGCTCAATGTCATCAGTGACTCCTTCCCTAGCCCCACCATGTCCTCTTGAGGAGTCCCTCGAACTGTTTGACCACAGTGTTGGGTACATGCTCCAGGAGGATGCCCAGCGTTTGGAAGGCTCTGATGATGATACTGAGCTTGATGAAGGAAGTAATATGAGCATGGACAGAGGGGGTGCCCAAGAAGGACAGCAATCTGGCAGTCATGCTCCCCCTGCTGCAGCATACTGCCAGGTTTGCTCCAGTGATGAGGAGGGAGGGGATGATGAGGTCACTGACTCAACGTGGGTGCCTGATAGGAGAGAGGAGGAGGAGGCGGCACATCACCAACGAGGCAGGATGCCCTCCAGGGGCCAGCCTAAGGGCAGCACATTGACTGCATCACACCCCAAAGCTCCACATGTGCAGGGCGCTGCAGTCTCTGCGCGTTATTCAAAAAGTTCTTTGGTGTGGGCCTTTTTTGAGACGAGTGCATCAGATCGCACCGCTGCTATATGCAACATATGTCTCAAGCGTATCTCGCGTGGCCAAAACATCTCCCGCTTGGGTACCACATGCTTAACCAGACATATGTTGACCTGCCATGCAGTTCGTTGGCAAGCGTGTCTAAAAGACCCACACCAAAGAACAAAGAGGACCTCTCCTTGCTCCTCATCAGCTGAGATTTCCAAACCCACTATACCTTCAGTCCTCTCTGAGACCTGCACTGAGAGGAATGAAGGTGTAGAATTAGGTGTGTCACAGCCAAGTACTTGTGGGCAATCTGCTTTTGGTACACCGACGTCAGATTGTACCAGGCAAATTTCCCTGCCCCAGCTGCTGCACCGCCGAAAGAAGTTTGCTCCCAGCCATCCACATGCCCAGCGGTTGAATGCTAGCTTGGCAAAATTGCTAGCACTTCAACTGCTGCCTTTTCAGTTGGTAGACTCTGCCCCCTTCCGTGAGTTTGTGGAATGTGCGGTCCTCAGTGGCAGGTACCCAAACGCCACTTTTTCTCACGGAAGGCGATTCCGGCTCTCTACCGGCATGTGGAAGGCAATGTCCATGCCTCGCTGGACAGGGCGGTCAGCGGTAAGGTGCATATTACCGCTGACTCATGGTCCACCAGGCATGGACAGGGACCTTACCTAAGTTTCACGGCGCATTGGGTGACTCTGCTGGCAGCTGGGAAGGATGCAGGACAAGGTGCAGTAGTGTTGGAGGTTGTTCCGCCACCACGCCTCCAAAATTCTAATGATTGTGACACACCTCTCTCCTCCACCCCCTCCTCTTCTTCTTCCTCCATGGCCTCTTCCTGTGCTTTGTCCTCGGAACCAGCGGTGCTCCGTAGCCGTTCAAGGGGCTACGCAAGTACGCAGGCCAAAAGATGCCATGCGGTGCTTGAGCTGGGGTGCTTGGGGGACAGGAGCCACACTGGAGCAGAGGTTCTGTCAGCTCTGCAGGGGCAGGTTCAGAGGTGGTTGACGCCACGCCAACTTAAGGCAGGAATGGTGGTTTGCGACAATGGCACCAACCTCCTCTCTGCCCTCCGACAGGGACAAATGACCCATGTGCCCTGTTTGGCTCACGTCCTTAACTTGGTGGTGCAGCGGTTCTTGGGCAGGTACCCGGGCTTACAGGATGTCCTGAGGCAGGCCAGGAAAGTCTGTGTGCATTTCCGCCGGTCATATAATGCCAGTGCTCGGCTGACGGACCTCCAAAAGGAGTTTAACCTGCCCAAGAACCGCCTAATCTGTGACATGCCCACCAGGTTGGGACTCAACGTTGGCCATGCTGCAGCGGCTGCACACGCAGCAGAGGGCCATCAATGAGTACCTGTGCGACTATGGCACCAGGACAGGGTCAGGGGAGCTTGTTTTTTTTTCCCCACGCCAGTGGGCCATGATCAGGGATGCATGCACTGTCCTGTCACCATTTGAGGAGGCCGCGAGGATGGTGAGCAGTGACAGTGCATGCATCAGTGACACTGTCCCCCTTGTCCACCTGTTGGAGCACACGCTGAGTGGAATAATGGACAGGGCACTTGAGGCAGAACAGAGGCAGGAAGAGGAGGACTTCCTTAGCTCTCAAGGCCCCCTTTATCCAGACCGTGTTCCTGCGTGCCCGCCGATCACACAGGAAGAGGACGAGGAGGAGGAGGAAGATTGTGTCAGTATGGAGGTGGAGCCTGGCACTCAGCATCAGCAGCAGTCTTTAAGGGATCAGTCCCAAGAAACACATGGACTTGTACGTGGCTGGGAGGAGGTGGCTGCGGACCATGTCGTCCTTAGTGACCCAGAGGACTCCGGACCGAATGCCTCAGCAAACCTACGCTGCATGGCCTCCCTGATCCTGCAAAGCCTGCGTAAGGATCCTCGTATTCGTAGTATCAAGAAGAAGGACCAATACTGGCTGGCAACCCTCCTTGATCCACGTTACAAGGGTAAGGTTGCGGACCTTATCTTGCCATCGCAGAGGGAGCAGAGGATGAAACATCTTCGGGAGGCCTTGCAGAAAGGTCTGTGCAACGCGTTCCCAGAGACTGGGAGGTTACAAACTCCTGTTTCTGGACAACGTGTTGCTGAGGCTTCGGTCAGTCAAAGAAGGAGCGGTGGAGAAGGTGGCCGTCTGACCGATGCATTCAGACAATTTTTTGGTCCGCAGCCTCAAGGTATGATCGGTTTCAGCAACCATCGCCAGCGTCTGTCTTACATGGTGCAGGAATACCTAGGGGCAAGATCAGATTTGGACACCTTTCCCACCGAAAATCCTCTGGGTTACTGGGTCTTGAGGATGGATCACTGGCCAGAGCTTGCACAGTATGCAATTGAGCTACTGGCCTGTCCTGCATCCAGTGTTCTTTCGGAACGCACATTCAGTGCTGCTGGAGGCGTGGTAACCGATCACAGGGTGCGTCTGTCCACCGACTCGGTCGATCGACTGACCTTCATAAAAATGAATCAGTCTTGGATCACCACCAGCTACCAAGCACCTGATGCTGATGTAACCGAATAATTTTTTTTGAAATCTCAGATCCCTTCAAAGACTGCCTATGCTGATGCTGAGTGACTATCCCTGAATAATTATCCTCTTCCTCCTCAATGATCACGCTGATAGCTTGTAAGAACATTTTTGGTTCTGGGCGCCACCACCAGTGCCTAAGGCACAATTTTCAGCCCCTGTTTAACAGGGGCGTGTAATTACAATTTTTGATGCAATACTTTGCAGCAGGGCTCGTTCCTGCGTTCCAACTAGAGTGTCTGTGAGGGGTTGCAGTGTTGTGGCACCAGCACCAGTGCCTAAGGCCCAATTTTTCAGCCCTTGTTTAACAGGGGCGTGTAATTACAATTTTTGATGCAATACTTTGCAGCAGGGCTCGTTCCTGCGTTCCAACTAGAGTGTCTGTGAGGGGTTGCAGTGTTGTGGCACCAGCACCAGTGCCTAAGGCCTAATTTTTCAGCTCCTGTTCAACAGGGGCATGTAATTACAATTCTTGATCTAATATTTCACAGCAGGGCCCTGTGAGGGCTTACAGTGTTGTGGCCACAACAACACCTAAGGCCCAAATTTCTGCTAAGTATATAGGGCAGGCCCCTACTTTCAAACATCTAACTTACAAAGGACTCCTACTTGCAAACGGAAGGAGACAACAGGAAGTGAGATGAAATCTACCCCTAGGAAGGGAAATTCTCTCCTGTAAGAGTTAATATGGGAAAAACATTTCTCCTTTCCACTGATGCTTTCCAATCCTTGTTCCACAAAAAAACCCAAATTTTCAAAAAACATTTGTCATTGGAACAAAAAGTGAGGTGAAATCTTCTGAAGAGGAGGAAAGACAGCAAAACAAATGTCACAGGGGTGATAACCCTTCCCTATGTTTTCCAAAAAGCTTAAAAAGATTTTTTGGCTGGAGCTAAACACGTTAAAAATGTACCCGTTCAAAATTACAAACAGATTCTACTTAACAACAAACCTACAGTCCCTGTCTTGTTTGCGCCGCCTGTATACTGCTGTTCAGAGTATATTGGGCCTGGTGGCCCCACACCTTTCCTTATTTTAATTTGGGTGCGGGGTTCCCCTTAATATCCATACAAGACCCAAAGGGCCTGGTAATGGACTGGGGGGTACCCATGCCGTTTGCCTCACTGATTTTCATCCATATTGCCAGGACCCGACATTACATTAAACCCGCAAGCAGTTTTAAATGAGATTTTTTCCTTTAAAAATGACATTTTGTGCAGGGACTGTTCTAAACACGGGAAACACGCGCCACTTTACAGGCATACTATAGACACCCCCCAGGTACGATATTTAAAGGAATATTTCACTTTTTTTTTACTTTAAGCATCATTAAAATCACTGCTCCCGAAAAAACGGCCGTTTTTAAAAGTTTTTTTTGCATTGATACATGTCCCCTGGGGTAGGACCCGGGTCCCCAAACCCTTTTTAGGACAATACCATGCAAATTAGCCTTTAAAATTAGCTTTTTTGATTTCGAACGTTCGAGTCCCATAGAGGTCAATGGGGTTCTAACGTTCGTGCAAATTTTCGGTCCGTTCGCAGGTTCTGGTGCGAACCGAACCGGGGGGTGTTCGGCTCATCCCTACTATTTATGGTATGTTTCAGAGCAGGTGGAAAGCGAAATTGCATGTAGGGGGGCCCAAGAAAATGTTTGCCCAGGGTCCAATCAATATTAAAGACGTCCCTGCCTGTAGTACAGTAGAAGAGAACTATGCAGGGGTTACAACATTGCTTGTGGTTTCAGGCAGAGTTGTCAGCACACTACAGAAATATAGGCGCTCACTGGATTTCTGGGAGGATTAACAGGGATTTTTTCTGTACTAGCAGCATTTTTAAAACAACGATATATGGGGAGAAAAGAGTTTTGGCTTTCCATTTACACTTTTAAAAGGGTGGGGAGGTCATTAAAGCTGATCTTCACTGTATTTGAGCACCATAAGCTAAGAACACTATTTAATTCATTTTTAATATTCAAAGCAAACTTCCCAATCCCTCCATGTCTCTATGCTTTATTTTGATGAGAGATCACTTTGAAAAACAACCCCCTAGCATTTCTGGCCCTGGCCATCTTGAATAAGGGCAAATGATTCATGTAGCATTTACGTCCTGGAGTCCAGCTGCCCTTAACTCAAGCATGCAGGTGTTCCGTCAGATATGGCGACCCGTCAGAAATGGTAAAGTAAAGTGACGTTCCATTGCTGCCATCTTGCTAGACCCCGCACTCCTCCACAGTAAGGATACAGTGAGAAGGCGGCAAGTGGACATCTTGTTACACCCACCAGAGTTTTGCATTCCATAGTTATTTTTAACAGTAAACAGAGCATATATGGTGAAATACAGTATTTGGAAATCCATTTGGACTGTTTACATCAGGGGTCTTCAAACTGCGGCCCTCCAGGTGTTCAGGAACTACAATTCCCATCATGCCTAGTCATGTCTGTGAATGTCAGAGTTTTACAATGCCTCATGGGATGTGTAGTTCTGCAACAGCTGGAGGGCCGAAGTTTGAGGATCCCTGGTTTACATGTGAAATTATAAAAGCAGAGGTGTTCTGTCACATTAGAAAACCTGTAAAATCAGCAGGTTTGCCGCTGCTTTTAAAATTCAACATCTAAACAGTCCGTTGGATTTCTAAATACTGTTTTTCACCTTATAAACTGCGTTTACTGTTAAAATTAGCTGTGAAATGCAAAACTCTGGTGGGTGTAACAAGATGTCCGCCGGCCCCCTTCTCACTGTATCCTTACTGTGGAGGAGTGCGGCGTATAGCAAGATGGCGTATAGCAAGATGGCGATGGAACGGCACTTCCACTACCAATTCTGACGGGTCGCCTAATCTGACGGAACACAGACAGGAGAGTGTACTTGGCTGAGAAAATCCCTCCTCCTCCTCTCCTGAAGACTCCTGGGTTAACTAAACAGTAATCCAATGGTTGACCCTCCTGAAGACTCCTGGGATGTATGACATAATTTGCCAAGGCAAGAAATCAGGAAGTAACTGAAGAAATTAAAAAAGAAATATGATATACTTACCTATTTATTTACTAATGCTAGTATCATAAGGATTAAAAATAGTCAATGTTGTTCTGAAGAATGAAGTTCCACTTTAAAATATGCCCCAAAAAAGGTTTTTTATGTGTGCTGGTCTGCTAACTTATAATAGCACACTTTAGAATTGTTAAAGCTGGTCACATAAGTTGTGTTCTTTTTTTCTTGGATGCAAATGTTATGGGTCTGATCGTTTTTTCTTCTAATGCCCTCAACATACGTCAGTGTTCCATCTATCACAGCCTTTCTTGACCTTTTCAACACAGAGAAATCCTTGAAACCAGTGGCGGCCGGTGTTGTTTTTTTTTTTTTTTTGGAGGGGGGGGGGGGGGTTGGCGGCAAAGAATCCACCTGGATACGCCGCCACCTCCACCCCCTGTCAGGTCGTGGATGGCACAGAAGCCCCCCCGCAACTTTTTTGAAGCCTATTAGAGCCTCTGGCTCTAATCACGTGCTTCAAACCCCCCCCCCTCATTGGAATCCATGCGTCTGGCGCCCTGCATGTAGGTCAAGGGCCCGGACACATGGATAGGGATGGGGCGCCACTGGGGAAGAAGACAGAGACACAGGCACAGAGCTGACAGGCAGGGAGGGGGGGTTGAGGGGGAGAGAGGAGAGTAGAGTAGGGTTGCGGATGACGAAGGGACATACACTGACCACGGTGCTCAGCGGCAGTGCTGGGACAAGGTCATCCGGTGCCCAGGGCGAAGATGAAAAACTGCGCCCCCCTTGAAAAGCTACAGTGCCTACAGACGATGGGATCTATACTAATGCATCAGTGACAATGCATTAACCCCCTTCCTGCTGCATATTACCAATACCATTGCTAATTAAGCAAACTCCCCTCAGAGACTGCAGACATGATACAAGAGATCAATGCAGTCTCACCAGTGCCCATCAAATGCAGCCTACCGCTGTGCCCATCAATGCCGCCTCACTATGCCCATAATTGCAGCCTCAATGTGCCCATAATCGCAGCCCCTCTGTGCCCATAGTTTCAGCCTCTCTCTTTGTGCCCATAATCGCAGCCTCTGTGACCATAATCGCAACCTCTGTGACCATAATTGCAGCCTCTCTGTGCCCATAGTTTCAGCCTCTCTCTTTGTGCTCATAATCGCAGCCTCTGTGCCCATAATTGCAGCCTCTCTGTGCCCATAATCGCAGCCTCTGTGCCCATAATTGCAGCCTCAATGTGCCCATAATCGCAGCCCCTCTGTGCCCATAGTTTCAGCCTCTCTCTTTGTGCCCATAATCGCAGCCTCTGTGACCATAATCGCAACCTCTGTGACCATAATTGCAGCCACTCTGTGCCCATAGTTTCAGCCTCTCTCTTTGTGCTCATAATTGCAGCCTCTGTGCCCATAATTGCAGCCTCTCTGTGCCCATAATCGCAGCCTCTGTGCCCATAATTGCAGCCTCTCTGTGCCCATAATTGCAGCCTCTCTGTGCCCAAAATTGCAGCCTCTGTGACCATAATCGCAGCCTGTGTGACCATAATCGCAGCCTCTCTCTCTGTGACCATATTTTCAGCCTCACTTTGCCTCTGAATGCAGACTCACCATAGCCTGCCCTGGATGCATTACACAGCCGACATCTCCTGCAGCGCTGTGTGTCACACAGCTGGGTCTGTGTGTGTGTTCAGCGGCGTAACAAGGTCCCGCCCCCCTAGACTGGCTCATGTGATAGGCGGAACACTGATTCAATCTGCTACCACATGAGCCAGTCTAGGGGGGGCGGGTCCTTTTTACGGCGCCGCCGAACACACACACAGACCCAGCTGTGTGACACACAGCGCTCCCGGCGCTGTGTGTCAAACAAGAGGAGGAGGTGGGAGGGGAGCGCTGCAGCCACAGATCAAAGCGGTCTGTAGCGTGGCCTCTACTGCGCCCCCCTTCCTCCAGTAAATGGTCCCGCCCAGGGCATCCGCCCCCTTCTGCCCACCCCATGTACCGGCCCTGCTCAGCGGCCCTGATTTTCGTGGTCATTGCAGAGAGGGGGATACAGGAATTGGCAGGATCAGCCAGGTTTTTTTTACAGTTTAGGGGGGGGGGGGGGGGCAGATTATACAGCACAAGAACTGTGCTGTTTAATCTGCTTTAAGTGACCAGGATATCTTTTTTTTTTTGGGGGGGGGGGTTAACAAACACTTTAAATCCAAAAGCAAAGATTTATTATATTGCTGGTAGACAATTCTTAGGTGTGATTTGTGAATTCAGTTTCTTTGTAGACTTTCTTTCTTCTATTTTCATCTGGTGATCCAGCCAGTAAGTCTGTTTTTTTTCAAAAGCAAAAGCTCTCCAGCAGAATATATCAGTTTGCATGGGTGAGACAAACCATTTGACACTGGCAGGGTAGTTAAAATTATCAGCTTTTATTTATTCATGTAAAACCTTTATCCAAAAAATCAAAAACTGTTTGCTGTAACTTATTATAAAGTGTAAGCTGGGGTTTGGCTTCAGTTATTGTATTTAAATCTGATAACATATTTGTGCCCCCCCCCCCCCCCCCCCCAGACTAACAATGCTGCTGTTTGCTGTGCCTCCTGTTCTCGTTCATCCAGAGTTATGTCTCACCAATACAGGAGGTGTGTTACTGGTCAGATCTCCAGATGAAAACAGAGTGTAAAAACGCCAGAGAAAGGAATACTAATGTAGCCACTCCATCTAATCATTGGTAAGCTGCAAAATATTACATTTTTGGTTTTAGGTTTAATGCCGCTTTAAAGGAGTACTCCGAGCACAAATACCTTCATTAATTGTGAATATAATTACACTTGCATACCAAATACCTTTGCAAACTCAGTTACTACCAGTGGCTCCTGGTGCTCAATATTTTGGGGGGAAAACAAACCTGCCCCCCTCACTCGCAACAGTTGACACCCCCCCCACATGGGAATCGGAGGTGGTTTGGGCTCCTGGAAGCTCACTCGCACTAGCACATGACCCCCCCCCACCGGCCCAGAAGGGTCAGCCGGCATCCATGTCCAAAAGCCACCCCTGCCCCCCCCCCCCCTCGCGGCAGACGGACGGGAATCGGAGGTTGAGCTCTGGGAGAGAAGGGGATGGTGAATAGGACCCGTGACATTATATGACTAGACCAAAGACACTTGGATAAAAGAATGTATACGTAATAAAAATTTTAAAAAAAGCTCAGAAGGTTACCTAGCAGGGTGGAGAAGGCAAAAAAAACGGAAAATTGTATACTCACCTTTACGTAATTTTCCTTTCCCGTGGCATCTTCATGGTAGCATACACTTTGGGTTATGACTCCGCCCCCACAACCTGATAGGACCACATAGCTATAAATTGATAAGAAGGCACCCGCCCCAGTATTCTCTGTATGTATAAATCACCTCAGAAGGGTGGGCAGTTGTATGCTGCCATGAAGATGCGACAGGAAAGGAAAATTACGGAAAGGTGAGTATACAATTTTACGTTTTCCTGTCGCAACATGGCAGCATACACTTTGGGGAATAACTCGCCAAACTGGGTGGGAATGCAAAACAAGTTTATTAACAGGGAATAGAAGAGTTGGCCTGGATAACGGTTTTCCCGAAATCCACTCTTGATAGGCGCGCAGCATCCACCTTATAATGGGATATAGAGGTGTTTCTGGAAAACCAGGTGGCTGCTCTACAAATGAGACTCTACAGCAGGCTGCCCACGAAGTAGCCACTGCCCTGGTAGAGTGCGCCCTCAAGCCCCCCAGAATCTGTAAAGTGCTCAGCGAGTAGAACTTCTTGAAAGTCTTTACCAGCCATGAGGCGATGGTGGGATGATTAGGAGGTTTTCCGACTTCCTAAAAGGCTTGTTTGCCGATAGATATTGCAAAATGTTGCCCTTGACATCCAGTGGATGAGGGTCGTCCTGATCCGTGACAAGAGCCGGAAGATCGATCTCCTGATTAAAGTGGAAGGAAGAGGAAACTTTCGGGATAAAACAATCCGAAGGTTTCAAGACTAGCCTGTCCGGGTAGATGATCAGATATGGCTCTTTGGCTAGCAGGGCTTGCATCTCTGAGACTCTCTTTGCTGATGCTATGGCAATTAAAAAGGAAACTTTTAGCGTCAGGTCCCAGAGGGAGATGCTTTCGAGTGGGAAGAAAGGCTCTTTGGATAAGGCTTCCAAGACAATTGAGAGGTCCCAGACCGGGAATGAAGGCTTTCTGGGGGGTCTTAGTTTTAAGCAGGCCTTTTGGAATTGTATAACAAGGGGATTGTGAGCCCACTTGACTCCTGTCAAGGCGGAAATGGCTGATACTTGCACCTTTAGGGTGCTGGACCCAAGACCTTTCTCCAGGCCTGATTGGAGGAACTCCAGAACTTGTGACACTGATGGAGAAGATGAGTCCCAACCTTGCTCATGTGCGAAGGCAACAAACTTTTTCCAGATCCTCCTGTAGGTGTTGTTGGTAGACTTTCTAGCCTGGAGTAAAGTATCCACTACTTTCTGAGAGCAGCCTTGGTCTAGGAATCTAGCCCTCTCAGCCTCCAGGCCGTTAGATGTAACTTCTCCGGGTTTGGGTGGAGTAGTTGGTTCTGAGACAGTAAGTCTGCCGATACCGGGAGAGGAAGTGGGTCTGCCGTATTCAGCTGTAGGAGGGTAGTGAACCATGGCCTCCTCGGCCAAAAGGGAATCACAGCCACTACCAGTGCTGCAGAATGTTTGAGCCTCAGAAGGAACCTCGCTATATGGTGAATCGGTAGAAAGATGTAGCCGAGGCGAAAGTTCCAGGGCTGTTGGAGACAATCCGTTCCCTCCGCTGAAGGAAAGGGAATCCTGGACATAAACCTCCGGCACTTTGTGTTTGCTGGCGTCGCTGCAAGGTCTATGTATGGAGGGCCCCAGGTCTGAGATATGAGGGTGAACGCTTGGGGACTCAGAGACGACTCGTTGTTGGAAATAAAGCTTCTGCTGAGTGTATCGGCTAGGAGATTCTAAACGCTCGGAATGTAAGCCGCCCTCAAATCCAGGAGGTTCAGTTGTGCCCATTGCATCACCCAGCGAACCTCCACTAGGCTACTGCCACTCTGTTGTCCATTTTTAGGAGAACTTGTTTCCCCCTCAAATGAGGGCTGAAGGCCAAGAGGGCCTGAAAGGCTGCCTTCATTTCCAGCACGTTTGAGACAGAGTCCTGGGTCCTGAAAGGCCAGCGACCTTGAGCCGCGTAATGTTGATAGTGCGCCCCCCAACCTTCCAGGCTGGCATCTGAGGTCACTACTTCCTGATGGGGGGTGACTATTTGTTTGCATCTCCTGAGGTTGCAAGGCCGCGTCCACCACTGTAGTGATAGTCTGGCCTCCTCCGAGATATAAATCGGTTGGGACATGGACAAACCGTCCCACTGGCACAAAAAAGGAGGTTTGGAGGGGTCTCGAATTCCATTGCGCCCACCGGACCATTGGGATGGTCGCTGACAGAGAGCCTAGAAGACGGAGGCATGCTCTGGCTGGTAAGGATGCTGCCGAGATTGACTTTTTCACTCTCTTGATCAATTGAGGTATCTTCTCTAGTGGCAGTTCTACTGTATTTGCTCGGGTATCCAGTTCGGCCCCTAGAAAGACCATCCTTTGGGTGGGCTGGATGTTACTCTTTTCCCAATTTATTAGCCATCCCAAGTTCTTTAGCGTGGAAACTAGGATTTGCCGGTGTTGTACAAGGGACTCCTGGCTGTTTGAGAGAAGGAGGATGTCGTCCAGATAGTGGTGGACCCTTAGATCTCTTTCTCTCAAGGAGGCTATCACTGGTAATAAGACCTTCGTAAACGTTCTGGGGGCAGTCGAGATCCCGAACGGGAGACTCTGAAATTGGAAGTAGCCATGATTTACCGAGAATCGCAGGAATCTTTGGAAAGCAGTATGGATCGGGATATGCAGGTAGGCGTCCTGGAGGTCTATGGAAAGCATCCAGTCTCCCAGATTTATGGCCTGAAGGATTGATTGCAGGCTTTCCATTTTGAATGACTCTACCCGGATGGATCGGTTGAGATTCTTTAGATCTAGAACCGGGCGCAGATCCCCTGATTTTTTCTTGACCAGGAATAGCGGGGAATAAAACCCCTTGCCTCTCTGTGCTGGCGGAACCTCCACTATCACCCGCTTTCGGAGAAGGTCCTGAACGTAATTGATTAGCGACATCTTTTTTTCCAGAGATGAAGGAAGATGGGTTGGGCAAAACTGATCCTTTGGGGGTCAACTTTTGAACGACCACCTGTGCCCGAATCGGACGGTGGCCACCGTCCAAGGATCCTTTACGATTTCCGCCCAGACCAGTTTGAATTTTGAGAGTCTGGCTCCCACTACTGCTGGCTGGACGGACGCACCTTCAAAAGGATTTTTGGTCACTGGAAGCGGGAGTCTTGGGCTTTTGAAATTTCATGAAGGACGTCTGAGGATTTTTCCAGCTCCTTCTGTATTCCTTCCCAGGTCTGTAAGCTTTTGCGTCTCTGTACCTCTCCGGAAGATTCCTTTTAAAGGGAGGAGGTCTCTGTTGCTTCGGTCTCTTATCCGAAGGGATATTTCCGGACTTGCCGCCAGTCACCTTTGAGATGGCTGAGTCCAACTTTGCCCCAAAGAGGTTCTCCTCATCAAAAGGGATGCGGCACCAGTTGGATTTGGAGGCGGGGTCCGCTGCCCAGGGCTTTAGCCATAGTTCCCTTCTGGCCATTACAGAGGCCAGCATAGCCTTAGATGCAGACCTGATTGCATCAACAGAGGCCTCTGCCACAAAGTCCCCCCGCGAGGCTTAGTTCTTGCAGAGCTTTTATTATCTTCTCCTGGTCTGTGCCCTCCAATACAAGATTTTCGGTGTTTGCGGACCAGCTGGAAATAGCTCTACCCACTGCTGCGAGCGCTACCGCCGGCCTGCAAGCGCCTCCTGCCGATAGGTAGGCCCTTTTAAGGTCTGTGTCGATCTTCCTATCGAGCACGTCCCTGAACTTTACCGCATCCTCTATAGGGAGTGTAACATGCCTGGCTAGGCGCATCAAGGATGCGTCCACTACAGGGGGGGAAACCAGGGGGGTTACTTTAGGCTCCTTGAGCGGGTACAGCTTGGCAAGTCTATTATTTAGACTGGCTTTCTTCTTGGGTCTTTGCCATTCCTCTTTGATTAGCTCATCCAGCTCCTCAATGAATGGGAAAGTCTCTGGGTCTTTCTTAAGATTCGGGAAATACTTTCTTTGTTTCTGCTGGACCTCCTGGGGTTCCTCCCAATTTATTGCCTCCTTGACTGACTTGACAAAGGGCTCTATTAGAGAGAAGTCGAAGCCAGCCGATGCTTCCAGTCCCTCGTTATCAGACGGGGGGTCCTGCCCTCTTGATGTACTAGCATGAGCGGGAGAGGCACTATGGGTTGAAAACTCAGTCTCCGGAATCAAAGCCTGTGGAGCTGAAACTCCAGCAGTTTCTCTTGTATCCGGATCCTTTTCGTTGGTGGCCTCCTCGAGGCACCTGCGACAGGCCAGTTTGTCTGTGAGGGCAACCGCACCGCATATCCAGCAGGCGTTCACGGAGGGAAGGGAGTGGCGCGCAGGGGATCTTCTATGGTGGGAGCGGCTGTGTCTTGAATAAGATCTGGACCGGCTCCTTCTGCGACTCCCCCTGTGGCCGGAGCGACTTCTCCTGCGGTTTGAGCTGCTCCGTCTGTGTCCGGAGCGGCTTCTTCTGTGTGAGGTCTCTCTGTGTCTTGAACCGGACGTTCTTGATGACCTGATAGGGCTGACCAATTTAGGCAGCGTTAGTATCCTGCTCTCTTTTTCAGTCTTCACTACTTACCATGTCTTCCCCCCTTATCTATTAGGCTGGCGGTGATCTGCTGGGGCAGCGGTCTCCATAGCGAAGGAGTGGTGAAGCCTGTACATACAGAAAGAATGAGACATGCAGGAAATAGCAGGCTAGAAGAGGAGTAAGACAGAGGATAGGCACTTACCTCTGTAGGAAGGTTTTAAACAGCAAAGATCAATATCTTGGCAGAAATACAGCAGAGGCAGTGAGAACTGTCACTGGGGCTTTTTAAAAATGCCATGACCGCCGAGCGCTCGCACATGCGCAGTAGCGCCACGTGACACTCGGCGCCATCTTGGAAGCTGGCACAGGCAGAGAATGCCCTGCCACAGCGCACTGTGCATGCGCGGAAGCGCCGAGGACGCTCGGCGCGTATAGGGAAGCTAGCAGAGGGACAACAGAGCCCAGGAGCACCGGAGCAGGTGAATGAGAAAGGGGGGAGACCGCTGCATACAACTAAGCCTGTTTAAGGCTTATACTTTTGAGGCCAAAGTGTATTTTTGAGGCCATTCCACCGTCAAGCCTGTTTAAGGCTTATATTCTGGGCTGCTGACAAAAGCTAAGCCTGTTTAAGGCTTATATTACGGCCAGTAAGGAAAAAAGTTTCCCTGAGATCACCAAAGTGGGGCTCCTTCCATTTAGCTCATTTAGAGGCTGTACAGGAAAGGACTTCCACCCAGGTGAGGCTAGAACCTGGCTGGGGCGAAGCGGTAAGGGGGTGTTGATCCGTGCAGTCCTGACAGGTGAGGAAAAATAAGAGAATACTGGGGCGGGTGCTTTCTCGTCAATTTATAGCTATGTGGTCCTATCAGGTTGTGGGGGCGGAGTCACAACCCAAAGTGTATGCTGCCATGATGCGACAGGAAATAGGGCTTTAATAGGGTGATGATTTTTTTTCCCCCAACTTAATTCTGATGGTTACCATGTAATTTTCCCTTGAAGGGATGTTTTCACATCATGCCGTGTTGATCATCTGCCTTATCTACAGTACCTCTGCCTTCTACATACAGGCCACAGGTTGGAAACAAGCAGGTAGTGAGTGATGTCAAAACTCCTAAACTGCTTATTTGTTAGGAGCAAGCATATAGCAAGTGAAGTTTTAAAAATGTGTAATCCTGTCCTGCCTGCATGTTGTGGATCAGTGACTCTGAAAAACAGAATTATGTCCCGTACACACGGTCGGATTTTCCGATGGAAAATGTCCGATCGGAGCGTGTTGTCGGAAATTCCGACCATGTGTGGGCTCCATCGGACATTTTCCATCGGATTTTCCGACACACAAAGTTGGAGAGCAGGAGATAAAATTTTCCGACAACAAAATCCGTTGTCGGAAATTCAGATAGTGTGTACACAAATCCGACGGACAAAGTGCCACGCATGCTCAGAATAAATAAAGAGATGAAAGCTATTGGCCACTGCCCCGTTTATAGTCCCGACGTACGTGTTTTACGTCACCGCATTCAGAATTATCGGATTTTCCGACAACTTTGTGTGACCGTGTGTATGCAAGACAAGTTTGAGCCAACATCTGTCGGAAAAAATCCTAGGATTTTGTTGTCGGAATGTCCGAACAAAGTCCGACCGTGTGTACGGGGCATTAGAATAACAGCGCAGAGCTTGCACCAGTCAGCAATGGAAGGTCCAATATTTCTGTCCTCACAGAGTTACTTTAAACAGTGTCAACATCACTTAAAGGAAACCTGCGCTGAAAGAAAACTGGAGGCTGCAAATGTTGAGAGCTTTTTCTTAAAATTCTTGTATCTTGGCTGTCATACAAATTTTCTGGCAATTGTATTTTCTAAGTCTCTGAGCCATTGCAAACCTTCACCACAGGAGATATGACTTATGTGTGCAGCTTAAACTCATTTAATTACCTTTGCTCTAAATATTGCTCTAAATAATTGGTCTAGTTTTACTGAAAGTGTATGTATAAAAAGCAAACCTTTTATTTTAGTTTTAGAATAGGGTTTTTGGTAAAACTTCTATAGGGTTTTTTTCTTCTTTCTGCATCCAGTCAGGGAGATTTCACTTGACCTACTGTCCTAGAGACACAGGAAGTAAGAGGACATCTTTTCAAAGCGAGAACAGGTTTACTCATCAGAAGATTTCCCCTCATCTTCTGCTACATTCAAACTCTAAAACGCGGGATTTCCTATCACTTTCTGTACTGACAATGGTCAGCAGGATCAACAGAAAGGACACAGGATTAAGCTTAGAGTTTAAAACTCTTCCATATTCTATCCTATATGTGGAGTAATTTCATAAAGTCATACTTTCACTTTGAAAATATGCCTCTTCCTGTGACATCAAAGCCTCTTCCCAGCAACATCAAACCTCTGGCACACACATTGGGGTTTTCCCAGTAAGAGCCCACTATTTTATTTATTTATTTCAAGTACTTATATCGCTGTCAGGAACCATGAATCAGACTGAGACAGAAATGCAGTAAAAATCACACCTTTTAATGTAATGGTAAAAAATGGTACAGATCAGTAAACATAGTCAAACATAAGGCAGGGATCAGAAGCCAACGCGGGTAGTCAGACAAGCCAGTAATCAGGAAACCAGAGATCAGCGTAGTTGGAGGCAAAAGAACAGGATCAGGAACCAGAAGGGATGTCAGCCGGGCAAAGTCTTTCACAGGAACACAGCAGAGAAACTCCAGATATGTTGACAAGGCGAAGGCAGGAAAGGAATGAACAAAGCAGATTAAATAGCCAGAAGGGGCTGGCTGTAGGCGGGACTGGCGAGCAGATAATGATAACCAGGTGAGCCACTGAGGAATCAATGAGTGCTGGCAATTATCCGACAGCTGAGCAGCCTGAGCACTGAGAAGAGAGCTACTAAGAGCTCGGCCCTGACAATAGCGCCATCAAATTACGCAGCACTTTACATATGTGTAGCCCTGTTATGGGGGGGTCATATGAAGTTGCCCTCTCCACACAGGCTATGGCGCTAACCTGCAGGTAACCAAATGAGCCAGAGCCTTCGCTAAAGGAAGAGTGGACTATGAATATATAATTGCCAGTGCCTCCACCTAGAACAGGGCTCCAGCTTATGTAGAGATGATCCCTTTCTAGGACAATAACTAGTAACTCACCCAAAATAACTGACAGTAGTAGTATTAATACACCCAGCATAGATTTCTAAGAGTAAAGATATGCAGACATATCAGACCAGCAGGTGATTAGTGTAACTTATATATCATAAAGTGATGGCATTACATACAATCAAAGCAATAACCGGAAGAATGTACATATGTCTGATAAGAACAGTGTATATATATGTATCTATATATCCGGATATATAACTAAAGGCCTTTAATTAGGCATTGTGGCACAGTTTGGTTGCAGGGGCCCCTGATGAGCTGTCCTGCAAGGCGTAACACAATCCGGCTTGAGAGGGCGAAAACTGATGCATCTGTGGAGTGGTGGCTTCCTGGGGGCGCTTGTACAAACTAACACACCAATGGTGAGTCTGGGACACGCCACTTACAAGACAAATCAGGCCTATCTAGCCTAAGGGCACTTTCACACTGAGGCGCTAGGGCATCGGTGGTAAAGCGCCGCTATTTTTTAGGGGCGCTTTGCCATAGTTTTAGCTGCGCTTTTCAGCTGACCCCTTTTCCCCTGAATTGAGACTTATTTTCTTCCCGGGGATTTATCATCCTTCTTTTTTGCTTCTTTCCAGTCCACAGTACCCATATGTTATTTGCCATTTTCTGGACATGAACACCTGGCAACCACTTGGGGGCAGGTCTTCAATGGCCATGATAGGACATCCATGTTTTCTGGAGGAATGCCTCTGCTAAAAATGCACATTTTTTGTAAGTGTATGCTCTATGATCAGTTAGATGCACATTTATAAGTATGAATTTGTATCAATGTTTTACTAACATTAGCTGTTTTTTTCAGAAGTGTTATTGTACCCTGAAGAAGATTCATAACAATAATTTTGAAACGCGTTGGATATTCCTCTCTGCAGCATTCCTTGTTAGAAACCACGGTTTAATGGAACATCAAGTAAATTGGGATTGCCACTTCATGGTCCAAACAGCCAATGTCCAATGTTTGCAAATTTTCAATGTTGACAATGCTATTCTTATGATGTTTTGTATCATCAACATGAGATCTTTTAATACAATATTTCTACAATAAATTACATTTTCTATATGTACATATTTTTTTATTGCCCATAAAATCCCACCTTTTGAGTTTTTTTCAAGTATTAACTCAGAGGGGCTTAATAGAAATGAACGCTACACTTTTCACATATTTATTTGTAAATAAAGAACCATTTATCATTTTCTTTCCAATTCACAATTTTGTGCCACTTTGTGTTGTTCTATCACATAAAATCCCAATAAAATACATTTACGTTTTTGGTTGTAACATGACAAAATGTGGAAAATTTCAAGGGGTATGAATACTTTTTTAAGGCACTGTTAATAGCCGCTGGAAATAATTGCATGTAAAATCCAACAGGCTGGTTTTACCCAAGTTGACTGATCGATCATACATGGTTCGAATCCCTGTAACTTTCAATGGCTGGCTTTAGTGATTTAAATTGAGTAAACAATTTTTTAAGGGTCTGGATGCTTCAAACGAACTTTGGGACAGCAGAAACTATTATGCTTACCATTACTTAAAGCGTTTGTTACCCAAAAAAAAAAAAAAGATCCTGTTCCTTTAACCACTTCAGCCCCAGAAGGTTTAACCCCCTAATGACCAGGCCATTTTTTGCGATACGGTACTGCATTATTTTAACTGACAATTGCGCAGTCGTGCGACGCTGTACCCCAAAAAAAACAAACTATTTTTTACTTTCTGCTATAAAACATATTCAATAATTAAAAAAAAAAACCACATTTCTTGTTTATACTTTATAATGTAAAAGTCCAATAAATATTTTACAAACAAACAAAATCAAATTTCTTCATCAATTTAGGCCAATATGTATTCTGCTACATATTTTTGGTAAAAAAAAAAATCCCAATAAGCGTATATTGATTGGTTTGCGCAAAAGTTATAGCATCTACAAAATAGGAGATACATTTATGGCATTTTTATTTATTTATTCATTGCAGGGGACAGATCGGACACCTAGCTGACACTTTTTTGGGAACCAGTGTTGATTATTACAGTGATCAGTGCTAAAAATATGCACTGACATTGTACTAATGACACTGACAGGGAAGGGGTTAACATCAGGGGCGATCAAAGGATTAACAATGTTCCCTCAGTGTGTTTCTAACTGTGGGGGGGATGGGCTCATTGCATGAACACTCTGATCTGTGTTCCTGATTAGAAGGAACACTAGATCAGAGTGTCCATGCCTGACAGCACGGCGGTCTGCTTGTTTACATCTGTCTATCTGCAAGGAACAATCGGGGGGTGGCCAGCGGACATCGTGTCCGCCGGGCCCCCTGATTGGCTCTCCCTGTGGCCAATCAGCACGCACCCCCCAAACGCCATCAACAAAATCACGTACAGGTACGTGATTTTTTCATAATAGAGCTGCCGTGGTTAAAGCTTGTTATACAGACCATCTCCCCTAGCACCAAAGCCAAGAGTCTCGGAGTCATCTTTGACTCAGGAATGACAATGGATGCACAAATAGGATCAGTGGTGAGTGGATCCCACCATCTCCTCCGCCTGCTTCGCAGACTCATCCCCTTCATCCCAGAAGAGGACAAAGCGGCAGTTGTGGGAACAATCATAAATTCTCGACTCGACTACGCAAACTCGCTCTATGTAGGACTACCACAATATCAGCTTGCGCGCTTGCAACTCATCCAAAACACGGCGGCAAGACTGTTAACAGGAAAAAAGCCCTGGGAATCCATCTCCCCATCCCTAAAGAGCCTACATTGGCTAACTGTGAAGAATCGGATCACATTCAAGACCCTCTGCCTCACCCACAAATGCATACAAGGAAACGCTCCGCTATATCTCCGGGAAAAAATAAAACACTACACACCGAATCGCAGTCTTCGATCAGCTAACCAAAACCTCCTCATCATTCCCAAATACCGCTACAAAGCAAAGGGAGAACGAAGATTTGCAGTCCAAGGACCTCGACTATGGAATGCTCTTCCAACCAACATCCGCATGGAAGAAAACCACCAGGCCTTCAGGAAAAAACTAAAGACCTTCCTTTTCTAGAAGTTGACTGCAGAGAATACATCTAGCGCCTTGAGGCGATTCAGTTCGCATTTGCAGCGCTTTACAAATCATTCATTCATTCATTCATACAGCACAGTGCTTGTGCTGTGTCATTAGGTCCCCTGTAACACCTGAAATACTTGGCTTATCCTGACAGTTTCTGCCCTCCACCTGTAAACTGACCACGGTTCATCATGGCTGTGCTGAGCCCTGAAACCATGGTCAGTTCAGGTGCCTCCGTCATCCGCAGCCCTTCTCTCTGCTCTCCCCCGTCCTCCTCTGTCATCTCCCCCCTCCCTCCCTCCCTGCCTGTCTGCTCATGACAGTGCCTGCCCCCCCTCTCCTTCTGCTGCTAAAATAACATTTATATCATCATCCTATCAGCGCTGTGTCCTAATCCTGTGTCCCCCTGTGTGAATGATTTATAAAAAAAAAAAAGCAGATTATACCCCATTTCACAGTGCCTCTCAGTGATCACGTGACCGGCCGACTCTCTCTCTTCTCTCCTCCTCCCCTCCAGAGTGACGTCAGTGTGGGAATCTCGGCCCCACCCGCTGCAGCTGTCAGACAGGGAAAGTAGAGAGCCGGCTGGTCATGTGATCGCGTGTGAGGCGCTGTGAAATGAGGTTTGGCAGGCTTTTTTTTTTTTATAAATCACTCACACAGGGGGACACAGGATTAGGACACAGCACTGATAATATGAAGATTTGAAAGTAGCTTAACAACCACTTTAACAGAAAACTAATAAATAGGCATTTGCCAGAGCTGTAAATATCTAATTGAGGCCTTTAAAGGAGGTGTGGCATGGGACAATGCACTCTGTCAGGGTTTGCTTATCATCTCAATGTCTGCTAACAATAAACATCTACAAGTTTATTACTTTCCTCTGAGGGAATTGGGATTGACCCATTGTAAAACTGTAACAAAATCTTTCTGTCACGCATGGATGGCAGTGTTATTAAACCCATTAGGAGTACATGGCATGCAATAAAATGTATTACCCAGGGCTGCGTGATATCGTAACAGCAAGCAGATATCCTCTCACATAACACCCCATCATAAATAGTTTAGCTGGAGCAAATATACTTTTCTGTCTATCTTGTCCCTAAAAGAATTACTGTCTCTTTGAAGAGTGCTACTGTAGTGTAAATCTTTGGATATACCTGTCTTGACAGTGTGTGTTACAGACTTTTATTTTAAGTCATAAGTGTTATTGCTAGTATTCCGAACTGGGGATGAGCCAAACCCTCTTTGGTGGCAGTATGATAAATCAACCCAGAGACAACCACTTTAAATCTGCTATCACGTGACTGTAGCCTAACGAACTGGAAAACCTTTGTGCGGGGTGAGATTGAGAGTCATTGTTGCATGCGGCAACGTTGTGTGAGTTTGACCAGCCATTTGTCACAAGTTGGTAAGGTGGCTGGGGTCAGATGCTGTGTCCATCACAACCACCACCAAGACACACAAACCCTTCTCCGGCACACAAACATTGGTCTTTGCCTTGTAACCCTCCTCCAGCACACACATATTTGTATTTCCCCTGTATCCCTCCTCCAATACACACATTGGTCTTTCCCGTTTAACCCTCCTTCAGCACACACCCATTGGTCTTCCCCCTATATCCCTCCTCCAATACACACATTGGTCTTTCCCGTTTAACCCTCCTTCAGCACACACCCATTGGTCTTCCCCCTATATCCCTCCTCCAGTACACACATTGGTCTTTCCCCTGTATCCCTCCTCCAGCACACATTGTTTTTTTTTTCCCAGTATCCGTCCTCCCACTCACACATTGGTCTTTCCACTTTAACCCTCCTCCAGCACACACACACATCACTTCCCAGTATCTATATGTAGCACACCACCATAGGGATTGCAAATGAACTTGGATCCCCCACTCCTGCACAGCCAGGCACACCGAATCTTCACAAGCACCCAGAGTCAGAGAACAATCTGTGACTTTGTTTTTGTTATTTATTTGAAGGTTAATAACTTGGATAGGGATAGGAGGTTATGGAATGCCCACTTGACTTCAGGGACACCTTCCTACATACACCTATATACAGTCTCCTTCACTTTCTTCCTGCACCTTCACTTGTATGTTCCAGCTGAATCACTTTGAATGATCTGACAAGCTCAGTCAGATTAGCAGTAGCCCATTACATGCAGGAACTCGTAGCCCCTTTTTGTGTAGCACAGATGTGATGAAACAACTTGTAACTTCTCCTCTGTGGCCACTGATCCCAGCACCACTTCTTCAGGCACTGCCAACTCCCCGGGCTGCAGCTTCCCCTTTCACCAGCCCTCATGGCTCTCTCCCCACACCAGTCCACCCTACTGACTCTGCACCAGCCCACCCAGCTGACTCTCAGGAGATCTCTGGAGAAAGGCTGAAGACTTAAGCACCCCTCTGTCTTCGACTGGCTACATGTGACAGTTTCCCCACTTTGTATGTTCCCATAGTGTTGATCTACTCACTCTGTCCTCTCTTGCTCCCGTGCTTCCAGGAAGGACTTCCTTAGGTGTGTTTTAGCAAGATCCTTCCAGCACCCGAGCCCCGGCCCATGGCAGGACACACCCCCAAACTAGGGGGCACCCCTAAGGGCCACCATCAGCCTCCTCAACACTATAATCTCCGTCTTCTATCCGACTGCCCCTGCTGGTATGGCACATGAAGCACTAGAGCAGGGGTCCTCAAACTACGGCCCGCGGGCCGAATCCGGCCCTCCAGCGTTTTTTATCCGGCCCGCGGACTGCCCCATTTAAAATTGCAGCACTCCCCCTGCCCTTTGCTCCCTCCATCACACACGACGGGAAACATGACAGGCCGGACAAAGGACCTTCTGTGCTAAGAAGCAGGTGATTGGTTACTAGGCATCAGAGCGGTCCCAGGAACCAATCACCTGCCCCTCACTTCCAAAGTCCCGCCCTCCGTCTGGACCTACCATGCCTCGTGTCCTGCGTGATACAGGTAAGTGTTGAGTGGGAGTGCTATCATATTATAGGGGGCGGCAGTGTAATATTGATATGGGGGGATCTGTGACACACGGGGGGAGTCTGTGCTATGGTGGGGATCTGTGATGTGGGGGACTCTGTGCTATGGTGGGGATCTGTGATGTGGGGGACTCTGTGCTATGGTGGGGATCTGTGATGTGGGGGACTCTGTGCTATGGTGGTGATCTGTGATGTGGGGGACTCTGTGCTATGGTGGGGATCTGTGATGTGGGGGACTCTGTGCTATGGTGGGGATCTGTGATGTGGGGGACTCTGTGCTATGGTGGGGGATCTGTGATGTGGGGGACTCTGTGCTATGGTGGAGATCTGTGATGTGGGGGACTCTGTGCTATGGTGGGGATCTGTGATGTGGGGGACTCTGTGCTATGGTGGGGATCTGTGATGTGGGGGACTCTGTGCTATGGTGGGGATCTGTGATGTGGGGGACTCTGTGCTATGGTGGGGATCTGTGATGTGGGGGACTCTGTGCTATGGTGGGGATCTGTGATGTGGGGGACTCTGTGCTATGGTGGGGATCTGTGATGTGGGGGACTCTGTGCTATGGTGGGGATCTGTGATGTGGGGGACTCTGTGCTATGGTGGGGGACTGATGTGGGGGACTCTGTGCTATGGTGGGGATCTGTGATGTGGGGGACTCTGTGCTATGGTGGGGGATCTGTGATGTGGGGGACTCTGTGCTATGGTGGGGGACTCTGTGCTATGGTGGGGGACTGATGTGGGGGACTCTGTGCTATGGTGGGGATCTGTGATGTGGGGGACTCTGTGCTATGGTGGGGGACTGATATGGGGGGATCTGTGATGGGGGAAGTATGTGATTGGGAGTGGTTCTGTAATGAGGGGAGTCTGTGAAATACTGATAAGTTTATATTGATTACAATTGTTCTTTATTTTAAATATTGTACTGTTTTTTTTTTCCTGTTTTTTTTTTTTTTTTTTTGCACTACAAATAAGATGTGTGCATAGGAATTAGTTCATATTTTTTTTAAACTATAGTGCGGCCCCCCAACAGTCTGAGGGACCGTGAACTGGCCCCCTGTCTAAAAAGTTTGAGGACCCCTGCACTAGAGGGTGCTTCATATACAAACAGTTAGACGCCCCTCCAGTACACAAAGGTTTCTAGACAGTTTATACAATATTATATTACCCATCAATGGTCAGTCTCCAGCCACAGAAAAAGCATTAAACAGTCAGCCGCTGGCTTATAAGTGTTAACCCTTCAAAGACCTGTGTGCAGCTTATGTGATCTGCTTGAAGAGCAAGTGCATCAACTCTTCAGTGTCCTGTCCCCACCATCAACTTCATAGCACCCATTCCAAGCTCAGGTGTGTTAACCCCATAGCACCCATTCCTCTGTACATATGTGATATCCTCGCAATGCCCAGTCCTCTGCCTGCATTATATCTCCAGTGCTCAGTCCCCAGGCATGTGTGTTATTCAGTACCCAGCTCATGTAGGTTAACCCTTTTCTTCTGTGTATGCCTTCTGCTTATGTGAATTATTCTCTCATTTACTTTCACCCATCAGCATCCAGTCCCCAGCACATATGTGATAACTACTCTGAGCCCAGCGCATATGTAGTAACCCCTCGGCACCCATTCTTCAGCATAATCCTTCACATTTATTTAGTGCATCACGCTAAATATCAGTCTCATCTTCACTGACTGATCCAGTGGGAATCTCAGCTCCACCGTTCTATTTCTTGTTGAAGCAATCGCAGGCAAGAAAGCTTTGTCCCATCTCCCTTGTCCCCAGCACTACCTTCACTGTTCCTGGGCTCCATGAAACAGCCCCTACTAATAACCCGATTACATTTTAGTGTCTTTTTCAGCCTTCATTGTCCCCAGTTTCACTAGAACATTCCTCCTTTTCAGTACACTCCTCACCACCTTCACAGTCCGCGGTGCTGCCTACACAATCTCCATCACTTCCACTGTCCTAGAAAGACCTGCTGCAATTTTAGCAGATTGATTCCTGGATATTGATTCTCACCTTTACTCCCCATCTCGGCTCCCATGCTGCTGCTCCTTGCTCAATTTTGTAAATAGGTGCCAAACACATTTCTTTACACCTGGCATTCACCTGTATGGTTATGACCATATTTTTAAAAACAAATAATAATTAAAGGATCAGTAACCACCATTTGTGAGTCAAAAGATGAACTGTTCTTCCTGCTGTCATACCCTTTTCTTCTGCACATAATGCCTGTTGTTATACCTTCCACAATTCTCCCATGTACATAGAGTATTGCCACCTGTCATACCCTGTGCATTCCTCTACTGCTCATATTTTTTTTTTTTTAATCAAAGATAAAGTTTATTGAGCATAATAGTCAGTACATATTAGAAATATTAAAGTACAAAGTATGACAAACACTGGAAGCGGATAGATTAGCTTATGCACTGAGGGTCTTGACAGATTATTGTAAAACGATGTCAGGGTGTGCCTTTTACTCACATTGGTAAGAGGTTTGGTCGTAAGTAAAATTGAGTGCCATTAAGCCAACAGTTACATACATACAATGTATTGCTAGTCTGTACACGTAGAGGCCTCATTTAACCATCTGTCCCATATTTTGTGGTATTTGGCTGGGCAACCGCGGTGGGTGTACAGAACTTTTTTGTAGGGTAGAGTGAGGTTCACTGCTCTCTTCCACTGTTGCACAGTGGGGGAGTCAGGCCGAAGCCATACCTGGGCAACTTGCAACCTGGCTATGAAAAGGGACTCCTGCATAAATATTGATAAATATTTCTCCTCCTCCGAGACTACGAGCAAGCCAAGCAAGCATTGGCGAGGGCACAGTGTCAGAGGGGAGCCCATTTGGTCATGAAGAAATTTGACCACTTGCATCCAGTAGTCCTGAATAATTGGGCAAGACCATATTAAGTGGTAGTATGTACTGAGGGTGCTTCCGCATCGGGGGCAGTCTGGAGTTGCCTCCGGCCTATATTTAAGGATGCGCGCGGGGGTGAGATAAGATCTGTGGAGGATGTATAAGTGAGTGAGGCGGTCGGATAGTTTCGGGGAAACTTTTGTGCAAGTCTCGAGTACGTCCCCCCACTGGTCATCATCAAAGGCCCCAGTGTCTGCCTCCCATTTAACCCTTAACTTTTGTGTGTGGATGGTGGCCATGGGTAGAAGGAGGATGTTGTAAAGGGTGGAGATCAGTTTTTTGGGGTCATCACCCAGGAGTAAGTCTGTAACTGTCACCACTTCCAGAGTGGGGATAGAGTTGTTAAACTGAGATTGAAGGGCGTGGCGTATCTGGAGGTACCTGAAGAACATATGGTTAGGAAGGGCGAATTCATCCTTCAGAGCCTGAAAGGGCCTGACCTCCCCTCCCGCAACAACCTGGTACAGGTATATGATTTTATAGATGATCCATAACTTGAAATCAGGAATGGTCAATAGTTCAGGGAGCTGGGGATTTTCCCATAACGGAGTATGAGCGTGGATAGGGGGAGCTCCAATAATGGCGAGTGAACGGTGCCAGACCCTACTGTGATGTTGTAATAGTCGGTTCCCACCCGCAGGACTGGAGTTACCCCTATGTTTGCAAAAGAGTATCTGGAAGGGGTGAGCCACTACGTCAGAGGCATGTGTGCATGCTAGGATAGTGTAGCGGAGCCTGTCATGCTTGTTAAGATAGTAAAAGTGGGACAGTTGGGAAGCTAAGTAGTAGAGTGCGAGATCGGGGGTGGCCGTGCCCCCAAGACGGGTAGGGCATTTAAGGGTTTGCCATGATAACTTATGCCTGGAAGTGCCCCATATGAATGTGTTAAGTATAGACTCGAGGGACCTAAACACATGGACTGGGATATACAATGGGGCATGCCAGAATAGGTACAACAGCTTGGGAAGGAGAATCATCTTCACCAAGCTGTTGCGACCCATCACCCCCAGAGGGAGTCTGGACCATATTTGTGTCTTGTTTTTAAGATATTTGAAAATTGGTTCAATATTTAGGTGTATGTAGTCTGCTAGGGATCGTGAACACTGTATGCCGAGATACTTGAGCTGGCTGGTTCTTATCAGTGGGAGGGGCACCTGAGTATTCGCTGGGACAGAGACATCTATGGGGAGTATTTGAGACTTAGACCAATTGATTTGTAGCCCTGAATAGGTCCCATGCTGCTGGATTAGCTGCAGGGCCGCAGCCAACGAGGGACCAACGTCAGATAGGTAGAGTAGCATATCGTCAGCATATAAACTAAGTACCTCGGTCAGCTGCCCCCGGCGGAGGCCCCTTATACCAGGGTGCGCTCTGATGGCTATGGCCAATGGCTCGACAGCTAGGGCGTACAGCATGGGAGAGATTGGGCAGCCCTGACGTGTTCCCCTCGACAGCAAGAATGGGGTAGACATTTTTCCGTTGACCTGGATCCGGGCAGTGGGAGCCTGGTAAAGGAGTTGGAGCCATTTAATGAACCTGGGGCCAAAACCGAACCTATGGAGGCACTCCCAGAGGTAGATCCACTCCACAGAATCAAACGCCTTGGCGGCGTCCAAACTGACCACTACCCTGGATCCAGTCTCGTCATGTGTAGCTTGAAGATTAGTAAATAGCCTTCTCAGGTTGAATGCAGTGTTCTTATTGGGCATAAAGCCTGTTTGGTCATGGTGGATGAGGCTAAGAATGACTTTATTGAGTCTCATGGCTAGGATTTTAGCGAGAATTTTCACGTCCAATTGAAGGAGAGAAATTGGGCGGTAGGACTCAGGCTGGAGGGGGTCTTTGCCAGGCTTGGGAATGAGGACAATCAATGCCTCGCTCATGGTGCGCGGGAGTGTGCCTGATGTGTATATGTGTGAATACAGAGCCTCTAGTCTGGGAATGAGGACCTCCTGGAACTGGGAGTAAAACTCCAGAGGGAGGCCATCTGAGCCAGGGGCCTTTGACGCTGGGAGGTTCGCTATCGCCGCTTTGATGCATTCCTCAGTTATAGGTGCCTCCAAGGTTTCTACCTGTGCGGCTGAGAGGGAGGGAAAGTCAATGTTGTCTAGGAGAGAATGCAATTCGTCCACAGGACGGTTGGTTCTAGAGGTGTAAAGGTCAGCGTAGAATCTTTTGAATTCGTGAGCAACTTGTTCAGGGTCTGTGAGCATGGTACCATCCTGTGAGCGGAGCTGAACCACCACCGGAGGCGAATGGTCCAGGTGGGCCATGTAGGCTAAAAGTTTCCCCGCTCGTTCTCCATGCTCAAAGATCCTTTGTTTTCTAAAGAATATTCCCTTCTTTGCTTTCTCGAAATGTAAGTTGTCAGTAAGCCTGGATTGCATGCATAGTTGGGCAGAGTTTGAGGGAGTTGGGTGTGACAGAAAAGCCCGTTCGAGGGAGCTCAAGTGTTCCTCGGCCTGTAGCAAAATATTGTTAGAGGAGGCTTTGTGCCTGTTGATATGGGTGGACAGAATGAGGCGGGCATGGGCCTTGAAGGCCTCCCAGACCGCTCCGGGCGAGGCCGACCCCTGGTTAGTCTGGAAATAGAGAGACCACTCGCGTTGTATGATCTCAAGGTCAGTAAGGGTTGTGAGCCAAAATGGATTTAGCCTCCACAGGTGGGACGGCGGGGTGGACTGGAGCCTCAGAGTGATCCAGTAGGGCGAATGGTCAGAGAGAACTCTCACGCCAAACCCCGCTGCAAGGAGGCCCGGAATGAGAGTGGGGGTGAGCATGATCATGTCTATGCGGGACATTGCGTTTTGCGCAGGTGTGAAGCAGGAGTAGGCGGATGTGTTGGGATACTTAAGTCTCCATGTGTCGGATAAAGCGAATTCCGAAAGGAATCTACCAAATCTAGTGAGGGTCGGCTTGGTTTGTGGCGTATCTGGAGGGTGGAGCCTATCCAGGAGGGGGTCAATTACCGTATTGAAATCCCCCATCCAGATCGCTGGTACCGTGGGATGCTCAGACATAAAGGCTAGTCCCTCTTTAAGGGCAGTGAATTGGAAGGGTGGGGGTATATAAAAAGCCAGTATAAGAGTTTCAAGACCCCCCACAGTTACGTGCAGGAACAGAAACCTCCCCTGCTGGTCCGACCTTAGACTGTGCAGTTGGAAATTAACTGTTTTGGCTATGAGGATAGCTATGCCTCTGGAATTGTTGGTGAATGGAGCCTGGTAAGTCCAGCCCACCCACGGTTTTTTGAGGGCCATTTGAAGTTGCCCTGTGATGTGTGTCTCCACTAGCACAGATATATCCGCGCGCCTGCGCTTAAGGTGAGATAGTACAGCTAAGCGTTTGGACTTATCGCGCAGTCCCCTCACATTCCATGTGACTATTTTTAAAGAGGCCATCAGGTATTTGAGTGGAATGTGACGGTGAGTCGGACCAGCAGAAGAAGGCCCGCCACCCCAGCTATCACAGACACTCCCGCACCGGGTATCATACTATAAGAGTAACAAGCGTTTCCAACTTTAGAGGTCTTAACTGGGAAGTTCCGCAGATCGGCAGACCAGCGCCGTAACGCAGGCTCTGCCAGTCTGCAGGAAGCCCCATATTTCAGCAGTACAGTGAATATAGACATAGACAGACTCTCCGTGTGTTGCATGGCATACAGTGTCAAACATTGCTCATATGTAGAGAGATCAATAACAATAATGAATGAAAAAAGAAGAAAAAAAACAAAAACTGTGCCAACTCTGGACCGGCGTGGCTCATCAAACTCGTGACAACCCTCCGCATCCGTGGGGGTTGTTGCTGGCCAGGGAAACTTTTCTTTATGCAGATGCAGGGGGGCACCCAGACCGGTTAGCAAGGGACTTGAAACCAGGGATATAGCTGGAGCAGGTGCCACCTCATGATCTGTTGAGGACGAACAAGAGTTAACTGAAGAACATGGCGGTGCTAAACAAATCAGCATCCGAACGTCTGAGGGGGGGTGCTTCATATTGCTTGAGCCCGGCTGGGCGTGCAGTTCGTCGTAGGGGACTGAATAAAATGTCGGAGTGACAAAGATTGGGACGGCTTTAAAACCGGATAGGTGATGAAAGAGGAGAATATGCAGTCAAACAGTATAGGTATCCTTTAGAGCAGCAGGGAGTTCGGGTTTAGTATAAGGGAGGAAGAGTGAACAGGGTAACTCACTGTTGGGATGGTGCAAGTCTCCAGGATAGCAGATTTCTGTACATCGTGGGGTGGAAGAGTGAAGGGGTGGTGTTCGGTGCATGATGTCGTCTGAGTTGGCGCGACTCAGCCCTCCAGCCAGGAAATGACCGCCGAGGGATCCTCGAAAAAGTGCGCCTTGCCGTCCCGGACCACGCGAAGGCGCGCTGGAAACAGCATGGCATATGCCAGGTGGCGGTTGCGCAGCTGACGCTTGGCCTCTGAGAACTGTGCCCTCTTCTTTTGCACCTCGGCGGAGAAGTCGGGGTAGACCGCTACATGTGTATCTTCAAATGGGATATTACCCTTTTCACGAGTGAGGCGCAGGATGGTGTCTCTATCTCGAAAGTTGAGCAGTTTCGCGATAAAGGTTCGCGGAGGGGCTCCAGGAGCAGGTGGCCGTGCCGCCAGCCGGTGCGCTCGCTCCGCCACAAAGGTGGAGGAGAAGGCCTCTCTGCCGAAGTTGTTAATTAGGAGATTCTCTAGAAACGTCGGGGGGTTAGAGCCCTCTGCCTTTTCTGGAAGTCCCACAAAGCGGAGGTTGCAGTGGCGCAATCTGTTCTCCATTTCGTCCTGTTTGCTTAGGACTGTGTTCAATTGATATTGTAGCCTCTCCACGTTGATCTGCAGTGGCGGGATTTCATCTTCTGCCTGGCCAATCCTGCGCTCCGTCTCGGACACTCTCTCCCTTAGCTTGTGGATATCTTGCCGGATGAGTGAGATATCCACCTTGACCTCTTCTATCTTTGAGGTGAGAGTCGTTTGGCAAACTGAGACTGCCTCGAGGATCCGAGCGGTGTCTGTGGATGCCGGAGCCTCTTCCCCTGATGCCGGGGGGGCGCCATCTTCACTCGCCGGTTCCCGCTCCTCATGACGATATTTGTCTAACTTTCCGAGCGTCCCGGTGTTTCGCTTGGGCGGCGACATGATCACGGAATACGGTTGGGTGATCTGTGATGCTTGATGCCAAATATTAGGGGTAATTTAGCTACGAAGGATGGGTTTGCAGGATATTTGCAGCCGGAGCTCTCTCACCACGCTCCTCACTCCATGAAGCTTCAGGCCACGCCCCCTCTACTGCTCATATTGCCCACCATCATACCCTTCATACTTCTCTCCTGCACATTCTGACTACTGTCATACTCTCTGTACTCCTCTTCGGTACATACTGTATTTTTCCCCACAATACCCCCCACACACTTATCCTTCACATTCTGCAATTCCAGCTGTAATTCCTTCTGTACTCCTCTCCTGCATATACTGCTAGCTGGCTTACACTGCACATTCGCCTGCATATATTGCCATCTGTCACACCCTCAGCACTCCTTTCCTGCATATTATTGCCTTCTGTCATACAATGCACAATTCTTTTCTCTACTGTACACGCTGCCCTCTGTCATAGACTCCTTACTACTCTCCTGCACACATTGTCTGTGCACACATTGTCTGTGCACACATTGTCTGCTGTCACACCATCTGTACTCCTCCTACACATACTACCCCTTTTCATACCCTGCACACTCACACCCACTCCCCCCGTTCTACCCCCTGAACCACACTCCTGCACATATTGCCTGCTTGTCATACCCTCCACACTCCTCTCCTGCACATACTGCCCACTGTCCTACCCTCCACACTCTTGACCTACACAACGCCAGCACCCATGCTCTCCACATTCCTCTCCTCCACATACTGCTCCCTGTCATACCCTTCACATTGCTCTTCCATAGCTCCCAACTGTCCCTGATTTTGAGGGGCTGTCCCTGATTTGGAGCAATGTCCCTCTGTCCCTCATCCCCCCTCATTTGTCCCAGATTTTGGTCTGATTTATATAGTTGTATATAAAATGTACTTTTTATTTTTCAAAAAGTGTTTCCCAGTGCTAAACCTTTCATCTAAATTGCTGCATTTGTAAATTTTAAAAGTCATAGCAGTGGTAAAAAAAGCACTTGTGGATTTAATTAACCTTTTTTTTGGTTAATTCTCCTTTAAGGGGGTGTGGCAGGAGGCATGTCCTATGGCTACATATACTAATAGGTGTCCCTCATTCCCATCTCAAAATGTTGGGAGGTATGCTTCTTCTGCACTCCTCCTACACATACTACCTCCTACCCTCCACACTCCTCTCCTGCACATCCTACCCCCGTCATACCCTCCACACTTGCTCCTCTCCTGCACATCCTACCCCCTGTCATACCCTCCACACTCGCTCCTCTCCCGCACATACTACCCCGTCATACCCTCTATATTCCTCTCCTGTACAGACTGCCCCTTGTCATACCCCCCCCCCCCCCCCCACACACACACTCCTCTCTTCCATATACTGCTCCCCGTCATACCCTCCATACTGCTCTCTTGCACATCTTGCCCATTGTCATACCCTTCACATTCCTCTACTGCACATATTGCCTTCTGTCACACCTTCTGCACCCCTCCTATACCCATTCTCTCCCCCTTGTATACCCCTTGAACCTCTATGCTGAACATATTGCCCACTGTCATACCCTCCACACTCTTCCCCTCCATACACTGGTCCCTGCAATACCCTCCACACTTCTCTCCTGCACATACTGCCTCCTGTCATACCTTCCACTTTTCACTCCTGCACATACTGCCACTTGACATAAGTTTAACTCTCCTCTCATGCACATACTGCCCCCTGTCACACCCTCCATACTCTTCTTATGCACATACTGCCCCTCATCATACCCTTCACACTCATCTCCTGCACATATTTCCTCTTGCCATACCCTCCATACTCCTCTCTTGCACATAATGCCTCCTGTAAAAAAAAATGGGCATTTACTAAGGTTTTGATGTGAAACTTGCAGAGCATTGCAGCCATGATCAGTGGATCTCAGTTTCAATGCACAGGCTCCTGCATTGTTTACATCCCAGCCCTAGGTCCATACAGAGGAACTGACCTTCTGTTAAGAGGCTGTAGAAAGCAATCAATGGACTTGTGTGTCATTCGCGGGCAGATGACAGGTAGATCACGTCCCTTCCTTGTTGACCACTGAAACCTGGACAGGAGGGGTGATGGGGCTGGCATTTACTGTATCCGATCCCCTGTATTTTCCTCCTGTGGTAGCTGAAAGCTGGCTTCTCCTCCTCTCCCTCCTGCTGGCATTCCAGCTGCCACAAGAGGAGGAAAATACAGGGGATTGGATCCAGTAAATGCCGCCCCACTGCCCTTCCTGTCCAGGTTCCCCTTCCTTCTGCTGCCAGGGCACCCTCCCTCCCTCGCAGTTGTCCCTTGCAGTGCTCCTGGCTCCCCCCCTCTCCCACCAGCTGCTCCAGAGGATCTTCAGGAGAGTGGAGGAAGGGGCTGGTAAGTATGTCATATTTACTGGTCACTTCCTTTTCTGAATGAACACAGTGAGTGATCAGTACCGGTGTTCAATCATGACTGAAGCATAATAAACCATGTTTACTATGCTTCATTTTGTGAATTAGGAAGTCACACAAGGTGGTTTCTGTTCATTCATTCTGTGCAGCTGAGGCTGCAGATATGGAGATTGAGGACTCAATGATGTCCTCAATCTCATTTCTCTGTCTCAAAAGTGAAACGCCAGAGGTCTGCTGTGACCGCTGATATTTCACTAAAGCACCCCTACAGGTTTGCTAAAAAAATTGTAAAAAAAATAATAAAAAAAGTAACATGTAAAAAAATAAAAGGAAAAAAATAATAAAAAAACTACTGACACTGTCCACTGCCTTACTGACACCAAACTCTGCCCTACTGATACTGTTCTCTGCCCTACTGACTGACACCACTCTGCCTTGCTGACGCCAATCTCTGCCCTACTGATACCATCCACTGTTCCTCTAACACCATCCGCTGTTCTACTGACACCATTCACTGCTCTACTGACACTGTCCACACACCGTCCACTGCTCTACTGACACTGTCCACACACCGTCCACTGCTCTACTGACACTGTCCACACACCGTCCACTGCTCTACTGACACTGTCCACACACCGTCCACTGCTCTACTGACACTGTCCACACACCGTCCACTGCCATTCGGGTTAGGACATTTCCCCTGTTTGGGAATTCTGCTACATGTTCTAACCATCCTTAATCACTGATAAGGACATCTAGCAGCATCCCAGCTCCTTTGTTACATGCAGACTACAGGATGGGGAAATTCCTGATGGGGCTGGTCATGTGACAGTTTCCCACGGATTTGGCGCAAAGTTTAGCTAATCACTTGCCAGTAGCCACTAAATCAATCACGTAATATTTGTACTGGTTGGGGAAGCAAATGCCCCCAGCCCAGTCCCCCTGCTTTCATCCACTTTAAAGTGGTTGTAAACACTTCCATATACCCAGTGAAGTGACTGGCCTCTGGTGATACACAGTGATGAAACATATCCTCCTACATGTTTATCTGCAGTCTTCTCATCATCTATTCAAAGTCCAGAATTTATACAGCTTGTCTGAGCAGTTATAAAAAACTGAGAGCCGAAGTTACACTCTGCAGAGCTCAGTGAGAAGAACTCTGAGAGCTGATTGGAGAGAAGGGACACACCCCCTTCACACAGCTCACAGGAACAGAGCTGAGGCTGTCAATTAGCCGGAGGTTCCTCCCCTGTCACCATTTTTCTCTTGAAAACTTGAAAAGAGGAGGAGAATATACAAGGGCTACTCCAAGAATGCCCTCGTTCACCAAAAAAGATATGGACTATTGCGGTAACCAGGTAGAAAGTAAGACAAAGGTAAAAATGACAGTTTATTTAAATTACAAAACAATAATACAAATTACGACAAGCACAACTTGAAAGTTGTTACAAGATAGACAATTAAGCGAACACATTTCAAATGACAATGAATAAAACCTCCATGTATAGGTGGAGGCACAATGATGTGAAAAAGGACGTTGGCCTCAACAGTTTCGCGGCCAATGCCGCTTCCTCAGGAGGCGTCCAATCAAAACATCTAGAAAACATGTAAACATAATTACACTAAAACATTCATAAATTGCAGTAAGATGATAATGCAAGGTAATATTGGAGTGTTAAGGCAATGTATAACAAAACTCACCAATAACTGCCCAGAAGGGCAAAGAATTCTGAGACACACAGGGCGGGTGTTCCCCCTGGGTGCGGACACGGGGGGCTAGTGGGACGGACTATGAGTAAAAAATACATAAAAATGTGTTCATTTTGGTATCCTGTGGGTTAAGATATGCTCTGTGATGCTAAAACACTGGGGATCAGGGAAGGAAGGGGGAGAAGAAAGGGAGAAACAGAAATTAGAAAAGAAGGAATTAAAAGGGACGGGGAGGGGAAGGAGAAAGGGAAGGGGGAGGGAAAGGAAGGGATAAGGGAGGGGAAAAAAGGTGAGGAAAGGAGGGAGAGAAAGGGGGAGGGGAAAAAGGGGGGGAAAGGAGGGAGGAAAAAGGAGGGGGAAAAAGGGGGGGGAGGGGAGGAAGGGAAAAGGGGGGTAAGGGGGTGCGGGATGGGGATAGCGGGAAGGGGGAATAGAGAAACTTGTGAGGGAAAATTAGAAAAAAAACACCAGATCCTGCAGGACACCCAGGATAGAGTGCACAGGCATAAATGGTATAAAACCCACCCAACAATAAAAAGGGGAAGGTAATTTGACACCCGGGATATAGCCAAAAATGCTCCACGATGATTGGAGTAATATAGAGGAGTCTGAAAAAAAAATGACAAAAATAAATGAAATAATAACACAATTCATCTCAGTATAAAACAATGCCTACAACTACCCATAACCAGTCAAGGGTGTATGGTCAGAACGGAACTCACTGAAGTATGGAGCACCGCAAATGAGCCAAACAACACAAGGCTGGAGAAAGGAGGGAATAAGGCATGAAGTAACTTCATTTTTTAAATCCATGGGTAAACAGCAAAGCTTACCTTTCACAGCTAAATCTAGGAGATCCCGGGTGTCCGCCGTCTAAATGAAAGCGGCCGATGAGTAGCCCTTGTATATTCTCCTCCTCTTTTCCAGTATACTATTTTAGGATGATGGTAACCCTTTTCCTTATGATATCCCTTGTCAACCCCTTGTGGCAATTTCCTTAAAGGTCTCTTGAAAACTTGTCAGAAGTTATTCATGCTGATAGTGGGGGAATAAGGCAGCAGACAGAAATGACACTCAGTGCTCTTAATTGAGATAAGTACACACTATAGCAGGATATGCTTTGTTCATATTTCATGTTTGAGGTTTACAATCTCTTTAAAGTGGATGTAAACTTTTTTTTATTTTTTATGTCATAATATAGAGTATAAAATGTCCTATCATTTGAGCCCAGTCTTGCCACACAGAGTTAATCCAGCTCTAAACAATCCTCTTTCATTGTTCAGTGAGATAAATCTTGACAAACTGAGAAAAACTTTGTCAAATCCTCCCCTTTGCTGTGAGTGACAGGTGATTTACATCTCGTGCACTAGCCTAAGACACAGGCATTATTTTTTAAATCCCACCCCCACACCTTTCTTCAGCAGCTCTGCAAGGATTGGCTGTTCCACACCTCAGCATGATTTGGCATGCTCTGAAGTCATGTGGTTACTTTCCTGTCTTTTCACTGGATGTTAGAGATCATAGCAGAAGTTCAGTTTTAGAAATACACAGGAGAAAATGCATATTGACAAGGGGAGTGTAGAGGTGGGCGGGGAGTCTACTGACATCGTGACTCCACCCTCCGAGCTCCAGACAACAGACCCACCCACAGAATATGCAGTTTTTCGGCTCTCATAACAGACAGAGGGGAGACATTTGACAGGTAAAGATACATGCAGGAGGCATGTATATCCTTATAGATAACCCCTATGGCAGTAGTTTAGAAAGGATGACATTGGGTTTACATCCACTTTAAGGCTGGGTTCACACTATTGCGAGTTGGATCCCCTGCATTCAATTCGCAATAGCAGGAGATTTTGACCAGCTCTCTATGGAGCCGGATCATATATCTCCGCTGCGGCTCCGGTGCAAATTTGCACAGGAGCCCTGTGCGTCTTTTGGTCCTTTTCATTTTTTACTCTTTATAGTGCTGCATATTTCTTTAATTGTTCTCCTTTTGAGCACATGGCTGTATTTTTGTATACCTTCAGGTCTTTTCCATTTTTTGTTTTCACATTTTATTTTTGAAAGGTACATGATGTAATCTTTTGACAGGTCTGATTTGTTGACCGGTATTGTATCCATTTATTTATTCCTTTTATTTTGTCTTTACAATGGAAATTGATCTGAGTGTTTCTGTTCTAAACTACCTAATTAGTTACATCTGAGGTATCATGTGATTTTCTATATAAGTGTCAGAAAGGTACTCAACGAGGCCGAGGTGCTGAGAGCGGTTCTCTCTTGCGACTAAGCGCACTCCACCCCTGGTGGTGGTACAGAGGGTGAAGGGCACAAAGAGGCACGAGCCACCAGCAGGCTGGGCAGGTCTTGCGTGAAGGTCACCGGGAAGCTGGCCGCCGTTCAGGGACTGGTAGACACTGGAACCCAATGGGGTAGATGAATAGCAGAGTCCAACAGCAGGCCGAGGGTCAAACACAGGTGACAGGTAGCAAGTCTTTAAACAGGCTGCGGTGTCTCGCAAAGGAGACTAGTAACAAGTCCGTAAACATGGGGGTCAAGCACAGGAGACTGGTAGCAAAGTCCGTAAGCAGGCCGGGGGTCAAACATAGGAGGAGATCAGAGCAGATCAGGTTCAATCCGGGTCACAACGGGTAATCACAAGGCAGGATACAAAGGCAGAGAACACAAGAAGCTGAGAGATAAACCAGCAATCTAAACATGGCGCTGAGCAGCCTTTTATAGGCTTGCAAAGGAACTCACGTTATGTGTGTGCGCGCTGCGTTGGACCGCGCTTAAGTATGGGCCAAAGCGCTGCGCTGCCGCGCATGCGCGCAGGAAAGCGGCGACACTGGTGAGGCTGGTTCCTGTTTCTTCCCTGACAATAAGGGTGTTTGGTGGTTGTCCTATTGTGGTTTTAAAAAAGCAGGTTAATCTTGTGAAACACGTTAATCCTTTTTCCTCCCCTACTTTGTAGCTGCTTGCTATTTTGCTTTTATTGGATGTCTAAATAAAACTTTTTTTATCTTGATTGGGAGTGCGGCCATCTGATTTTCCTATTCATCTTACTCCTGCAGCAGTGACAGGGCGTACACCCCTTTTGGAGATTGAGCAGGTTGCAGACCCTCCTGTGAGCAGGGGGACATACTTTGTTTGAGCCCCCCGTTCACATCTAGACATGTCAAATCGCATTTCAATAGACATCTGTGCAATGCATGAACCCGCAGAGATGTCTTTCAAATCGGCCCCGATCCCGCACTAAAATGCGGGTATGAAATTGTGCAAGTTCAGCTGAAGTCGCATGGTTTCAAACCCGCCCTCATTGTGAACGAGGGACCAGAGCACGAGAACACACAGGTCAGTTCTCTAGCTAGGCTGGGAACTCTTTGATCTCTCCTACAATGATCAGACTTGTCCTGACACGCCCCCACTGCACAGCCATTTACTGGCAAGCTGAGTGTGCTGCTGTTTCTCCTCCTCCAGCCAGTGGTGGACGCTCATGCAGGGCGAACGTGCGCCGACTTCCCTGTCCATGTGTCCAGCCCCCTAATATACATGCGGGGCACTGGACACATGGATTTCAATGTGTTTTTTTTTTTTTTTTTTGAAGCAGATCATATTCACTGCACCTGAGCCCACCCACTTGTGTGACAATAGCAAATTAATATTCGCTATTGTCTTCCTGATTCTTCTCCTGGCCAATCAGGAAGCAGTTCCTGTGACCCGATTGGCCAGGGAGTCTTAGGAGGTAATGCGCTGACCACCGCCGTCCCGTCCATATCCCACGGGGGGTCGATTGCCGCATTCCCGTCCATCTCCTGCGCACGGGGGGGAGGGTTTGATGACCACGTTCATGTCTGTCTCCAGGGGTGGGTGTGGGGGTTTGCTGTCCCCCCCCCCCCCAAAGCACAATTTTCCACTGCCTCCAGCTCTTATGAAGCTGAGAACAGAGAGAATGTGGTAATTTAAAAAAAAGGGAAAAAGGTATTTATAATAATAATTATACTTTAACCTCTTGCCGACCAGCCGCAGTCGTTATACGGCGGCAGGTTGGCACTGCTCCGCAAACTGCCGTAGGTGTGCATCGACCGCTTTAAGAGGTATAGGGGACGCCGGAGCCGATGCGCGTGGCCGGCGGCCTCAATGTCCGCCGGCGACCCGTGATTGCTCTTCGGAGAGACAGACTAGGGATCTGTCAATGTAAACAGACACATCCCCGTTCTGTCAGGGGAGTAGAGAGAGATCTGCTGTTCCTAGTGATCAGGAACAGCGATCTCTCTGTACTCCCAGTCAGTCCCCTCCCCCCACAGTTAGAAACACCTCCCTAGGTAACATTTAACCCCTTGATCGCCCCTAGTGTTAACCCCTTCCCTGCCAGTGTCATTTATACAGTGATCAGTGGCTATTTGTAGCTCTGATCGCTGTATAAATGTCACTGGTCCCAAAAAAGTGTCAAAAGTGTCTGATCTATGCCGCAATCTCGCATTCCCTGTAAAAATCGCTGATCACCGCCATTACTAGTAAAAAAAAATGTATAATAAAAATGCCATAAATATATGGCCTATTTTGTAGACGCTATAACTTTTGCGCAAACCAATCAATATACGCTAATTGAGTTTTTTTTTATTTTTTTACCAGAAATATGTAGAAGAATACATATTGGCCTAAATTGATGAAGAAGTTTTTTTTTTTTTTAATCTATTTTTGGGATATTTATTATAGCAAAAAGTAAAAAATAGTGTTTTTTTTTCAAAACTGTTGCTCTTTTTTTGTTTATAGAGCAACAAATAAAAATGGCAGAGGTGAATATATACCACCAAAAGAAAGCTCTATTTGTGGGGGGGAAAAAAAGACATAAATTGTGTTTGTGTACAAGATCGCATTACCGCGCAATTGTCAGTTACGCATTACGATACGCAGTGCCATATCGCAAAAAAGGCCCGGTCATTAAGGGGGCAAATCCAAGCAGTTAAACGAAATGACTCGTTTTAGAAGGTGATCGTTTACAATCACTAAGGCACGCCCACATAATTCACGCGCCCCCAAAATGCATACTAACGCAGTACCGCGCGTTTTGGCGCAGCACAGTTTTAAAAATTGTGCCAGCAACTTTTTTTTTTTTGCACGTTTCCCACGCACTGAAATTGCCAGGATGCCCCTTAACCACGACGCGTGGAAACGCACAAAAAAAAACCGCAGACACGCGCTCGGACGCACCTCCTGGCCTGAGAAATTCATCCATTCGGGTGAAGTAAGCCCAGCCAGCCCTGTAAACTCTGAGAAATGAGAATCTGCCCCTCTGTGTGCCTGACTGGTGAGTTGGAGGTCATTCCTCCAGCACCTCTCCAGCCCATGCTGGGACTACATCTGCAAGGCTGGGATGAATGGTCCGGGCACAGGGAGGAGGAGGAGGGCTGCGCATGCGCGTTGCCAGGCGGGGTTGCATGGGCAGTCTCCGGCGTTAGAGCGGAGCGGGGATCAGATCGATGTGTTACCTGTCTGTCTCCGGAGAATAGAGCCAACCCGGAGGAGGGCACCGAGCGGAGATCAGCGGGGAGGATGGGGGGCACACGGCACCACTGATACCCATGGCGCACAGACTGCTCTGCCCGGTAAGGATCCTCATGCTGCCTTCTCTACTATTGTTTGTTTTCACTGCATTGCCAATGACAGGTCCTGGAGGAGAGCAAGGTGTACCCGCTTCATTGTACAGGGCAGCCCAGACAGCCAATCACATGTCAGCTACCTTCCACTTCCAGCTTCCAGCACAATGAAAGAAGATCGCAGATTGGTTGGTTGCTATTTGTCATATTTTAGAGCTCACCATACCCATTACATTGTGACAATGGTGACCATGCACTATACAATCTGATTGTACAATCTCTAGGGATTGCCTGATTGGGTGCAAGTGGAATGGATTGCTTAGGTGGGCTCGCCTGTTACATTTTTGGGAAAGATTGTATAGTGAGCTTTAGATTTACCAAAATGATGTGATATGTGTACCTAATCTATCCAATCAGGCAGGCCCTTGTACTACAGTGTTTCTTTTTATTATTATTATTATTTACGATTTATATAGCGCCAACAGTTTATGCAGCGCTTTACAATGTAGAGGAGGGGGAGGGGGGCAGCACAATTACAGTACAGTTCAATACAGAAGGGACAGTTTCTTGTGCAATCTCCTTTAGATCTGCCATCAGATTGCATAGGGGATAGCTGGCTTTAGATTTACCAGAACTTAAAGTGGAGTTCCACCCAAAAATGGAACTTCCGCTTTGAGTACTCGTGACTACCTGCCATGCTGACTTTTAAATGGGTGGAAGTCCGCTTTAAAGAGGATCTCCAGGCGCCCCCCAAAAAATGAAAAGTCAGCGGCTGCAAATACTGTAGCTGCTGGCTTTTAATATAAGGACACTTACCTGTCCACGGATCCAGTGATGTCCTCACCCCAGCCCATTCTTCAATCGGCTTTGGCTGCAGGTTCCGGCATCTTAAAGGGGTTGTAAACCCTCCTTTTTTTATTTTTTATTTCACCTTAAGGTGAAAAAACTTCTGACACTAACTGGCCCCCTAGCCCCCCGTTTTACTCACCTGAGCCCGTTCCTTCCCTTGGCTGAGACCGCGCTCTTCCTCACTGCCCAATGTCTCGGCTCTTGATTGGATAGTTTGATAGCAGCGCAGCAATTGGCTCCTGCTGCTGTCAATCAAATCCAATGACACCGGGGGCGGGGCCAAGTCCTGCATTGTGTGTGAATGGACTCGGGAGCGCGCCCGCACGTGTCTCCACCTTAGGAGAGCCTTCTCCAACATGGACACTCGATGCGGGGAGGAGCTACCAGCGCCATCGGGGGACCCCAGAAGTCGAGGATCAGGGGGGCCACTCTGTGCAAAACAATCTGCACAGTGGAGGTAAGTATGATATGTTTGTTATTTTTTTTTTTAAAAAGAGGGTTTACAACCCTTTTAAGTAAGGGAAACAGGAAGTGAAGCCTCGCCTGGTTTCCTAGTGCGCTGCGCATTCTGAATGGTCCCTCTGTCTTCTGGGACCTGAGATGTGTCTCAAAAGGCTTCGGAGGAAGGGGGGCGGAATTCTGTCTCAGATTGCTGAGGTGTTCGCTGAAGTTCCACTTTAACGAGGACCTGCAGATCACTGTACACTATACAATTTATTACCATAGAGCAGGGATAAGCAATTAGCGGACCTCCAGCTGTTGCAAAACTACAAGTCCCATCATGCCTCTGCCTCTGGGTGTCATGCTTGTGGCTGTCAGAGTCTTGCTATGCCTCATGGGACTTGTAGTTCTGCAACAGCTAGAGGTCCGCTAATTGCATATCCCTGCCATAGAGTATGTAATACACAGGCCTATCTGATTGGACGCTATTTGCTTGTACAGGTTTGTACATCGTTTTGGAGATTGTACAGGATATTGCCAGTTTACCTAATCTATCCAATCAATTTGTATCCAGCCAGGCAGGCAGGCACTTGCACTACCTAGTTGTTAGCTAAAGGAGTATATAAATCAGATTGTATAGTGTATGGTCATCCATAAGTCCTCATATCACATAGATTTGGTAAATCTACAGCTAACTATAGGAGATTGTAACCAGTATAATAAGCCGATCTCCAGAATAAACTGTGAGAAATCGCTATGGAATATAGACGTGTGGTCCTGACCGAGGACTGACTGTGCCACTTTTGTAGAGATCTACAGTCAAACCTTTGTTCACATTGAAGCGATTCGACAGGTCAAATCGCATGACAAGTCGCATTCTATTGCCGGCAATGGCACTGTTCCAATCGGTGTGACGCCGACTTTGCGGTGCCACACCGATTTACAAAAGTAGTTCCTGTGCTACTTTTGCCGATTTTTGGGTGTGACTTCAATAGACATCTGTGTATGAAGCCTCACAGATGTCTTTCGAGTCGCACCTGAAGTCGCATGGATATGCGGCTTTAAAATCGTATGGCTTCAGATGAAGTCGCGCAATTTAAAAGCCGTGTTCATTGTGTACGAGGGCTTAAAGGGTCATTGAGAGCGCTAACCTTTCCTAATGTGTATGGGTTTGTTTCCAAACACTTGGTTGACCTAAGCCAAACTGCACCGAAGTAATGATCTACTTCTTTGCAATGTATATAATATGTCAAAGATATGTATGTGTGTAACAAAAAATAAATAAATAAATATATATACACACACACACTATAGGTCACATCTAGAAAAAAATCTGACCTGCCATATAGAACAATGTGCATTCCACAATGTATTCAATGTGAAGAATGTTGTACAGTGTGTTGGATCTGGAAAAACTTGTCTTATTTGTATGTCTGGATCTACTTGTTTTCTTATTGGTCCCCTCATATTCATGAACCTTTCTTTAGAACGGCCTTTCTCCACCTTTTTTCCACGGACTTCCTGGTCTCCGAGAACCCCAGCTAATAATTACTGTGTATGTAGCTTAGTACATTGATGTGTGATAATCCGGCTGTGCAAAGTTCAACCAAGTCCTGAGGAGACAGTCAAAATTCACGATTTTTTGTCAAAGTAGCTGGCTGGAAAATTTTCAGCAGAACAGTGTTTGCATCCAATCAGATGCAGGCGCTGTTTGGGCATTTGACAGCTGGTGGGGCCAGCTGTCAAAATACAGTGACCTCAGTGGGCGATTTGTCCTTCTGCTCCGTGTGGATGGAGGAATCTGTTAGCCTGGGTTTAGGGCTAGGTTCGCACATATCAGGTGCGGTTTTGTTCACCGGTTCAGGTGCGAATTTTTACTTTAATTTGCACCTAAACCGGACCCAAAATTGCACAGGACCCTTTTCAAAAATGGGCAGCGGCCGCCCCAGACATGTGTGATCCAGGTTCATTAAAAGGCGGTTTGGTACACATATTATGCAAATCGGATGCAGTTAAAAATGCATCTGGTTCGCATATATGTGAACTGAGCCTTATGGCCCATACACACTATCCGAATATCGTACGACCTTTTTCGCTTATTAGTCGCAAGTAGAAATTGAATAGGTAAATAAAGTCACGAAAATTCTCATACGGCAGAAAAAAAAAATCCGAAGTGATGTCATGTGTTTTAATGTATTTGTATTGTATTTTCGGACGACATCTATACTGACTAAACGAAAATCGTATGATCTGGTATCGTACGAGGAAAATGTTCGCGCTTGTCCGGTTGAATAATATCGGATGAACTGTCGTGATCGGCTCTCAAAAGTAGATCTGAAAATTGTACGATTCTTCCTCGGACGACAGTTTTCGCACGATATTCGGATCGTGTGTACGGGCCATTAAAGTGGTTGTAAAGGCAGAAGGTTTTTTCTTTTTTATCTTTTAAGGACCGAGCCTCTTTCTGAGATTTGGTGTTAAAAACAGTTTTTTTTTGCTAGAAAATTACTTAGAACCCCCAAATATTATATATATTTTTTTCCAACACCCTAGAGAATAAAATGGCAGTCATTGCAATACTTTCTGTCACATCGTATTTGAGCAGCGGTCTTACAAGCGCACTTTTTTGGGACAAAATACACTTTTTTGAATTAAAAAACAAGACAACAGTAAAGTTAGCCCAATTTTTTGTATATTGTGAAAGATAATGTTACGCCGAGTAAATTGATACCCAACGTGTCACGCTTCAAAATTGCGCCCTGTCGTGGAATGGCGACAAACTTTTACCCTTTAAAAATCTCCATAGGTGTTGTTTAAAAAATTCTACAGGTTGCCCATTTTGAGTTACAGAGAAAGTCTAGGGCTAGAATTATTGCTCTCACTCTACCGATTGTGGCGATAGCTCACATGTGTGGTTTGAACACCGTTTTCATATGCGGGCACTGCTCACATATGCGTTCGCTTCTGCAGCCGAGCTCGGCGGGAGGGGGGGGGGGCGTTTACATTTTTTTTTTCTTATTTATTTTACCTTTTTATTTTTTTATTTTGACACTGTTCTTTAAATGTGTCACTTTTATTCCTATTACAAGGAATGTAAACATCCCTAATAGAAAAAAAAAAGCATGACAGGACCTCTTAAATATGAGATCTGGGGTCAAAAAGACCTCACATCTCATATTTACACTAAAATGCAATTAAAAAAAAAAAATTGCTTTAAGAGCTATGGGCGGAAGTGACGTTTTGACGTCGCTTCCACCCTGCAATGGTATGGAGTCGGGTGGGCGTCATCTTCCCCTCATTCATCTCCATACCAAGCTAGCCCGATCGCCTCCCCCCGCTACCGACGGCTCTGGAGAGTGGTGGGGGCCCTCTCCCGCCGCCGATAAAAGTGATCTTGTGGCGAATTCGCCACAGAGATCACTTTTTTATCTGAAACCAGACCATTCATTGAAGAAGTTACCGGGGTTATGGTAGCTACCTGCTGCCAAAACAACGATATCCCACTTCAAAGTGCCGATGTATATTGGCGTGAGCCAGTCCAGAAGTGGTTAATGCATTCTATAAAAATCCTTCTGTGTGCAGCAGCCTCTTAATACTTACCTGAGCCCCATCTAGATCCAGCAATATTGCAGCCGTATCTCGGCTGTCCGGGACTCCCCTCCTTATTGGCTGAGACAGCAGCGCAGCGACATTGGCTCCCGCTGCTGTCAATCAAAGTCAGTCAGCTAAGGAGAGAAAGGGGGTGGGGCCTGGCCACAGCTCCATGTCTGAATGGACACAGAGAGCTGTGGCTCGGCGCGGGTGCCCCCATAGCAAGCTGCTTGCTGTGGGGGCACTCGACAGGAGGGAGGGGCCAGCAGCACCGAAGAGAGACCTGAAATGAGGAGGATCGGGGCTGCTCTGTGCAAAACCACTGCAACAGAGGAGGTAAGTATAACATGTTTGTTATTTTTAAGTAAAACAAAAAAAAAAAACGGGACTTTAGTGTCACTTTAAGCTGCATTAAACCTAAAAGCAAACATTTTATTATATTGCAGCTTACCAGTTTTTAGATGCAATGGCTTTTCTTTTTTTGGGGGCTTTCTTTCTATTTTCATCTGGCGATCCAGCCAGTAAGACTGTTGTATTTCAAAAGAACAAGCTGTCTTCTAGATGTATCAGTTTATAGGGATGAGGCAAATCATTTACAGGGGTTCTTACAATGATCAGCTTTTGTTTATTCATGTAAAATTTTTGTCCTAAAAGGGGAAAAAAAGGTTTGCTGTAATTGATTATGAAGTGTGAGCTGCCGTTTGGCTCCAGTTTGTTAGTGTATTTAAATCTGCTAGTACATCTATACTCTCCACCCCCCAGACTGACCATGCTGATGTATGCAGTGCCTCCTGTGCGCCTTCATCCAGAGTGGGGGCACTCTAATACAGGAGGTGTGTTACTGGCCAGATCACCAGGTGAAAGCAGAGGGAAAGATGCCAAAAAACAAAACAAAAAACGAATGCAGCCACCAAATCTATTGATTGGTAAGCTGCAATATATTACATGTTTGAGTTTAAAGCGGAACTAAAAAAAAACAAAAAAACTTCTCTCTAGAAGGTAAAGTCATAATGTGCTAGTATGCATCTCATGCTTGCACATTATGGAAGACTTATCTTGAAACAAAGCCCTTCAGCAGGGCGCTGTCACCCCTACAGGGCTTCCATCTTCACTCGTCTTCCTTCCAGGTTCATGGGATCTGGTCCTTTGAATGGCCAAACCGCGATGATGTCACTTCCACGCATGCATGAATCACGGTTTACTGCACAGGACTCTGAATGGGTATGCTGTTCCTTCAGAGCGTGTGCACCGGTGATGTCACCAGCTGCAGAGACACTAAATATCTCCTAAATGGTGCAAGTTTAGAAGATATTCCTTGTACCTACAGGTAAGCTTACCTGTAGGTAGAAGTGTCCAATGGGACTTTACTGTCCCTATTAAAGAAGTTGTAAACCCGCTAACCAAAAAGTTACATTCCTGGAATTCCAGGATTGCTGTCACATTTGCTTGTGGCCTTTAGTAAGGCTTACTTATAGGTACTGTAAATATCTCCTAAACTTGCACCGTTAAGTAGATATTTACTGTATACGCCACCGATGGCGTCATGGGTGCGCGCACTCTGAATGACCGGCGACCCGTGCCATTTCCTCAGACCCCTGTGCCGTGACCGGCGGCTCCCGCGTGCACGGGGGGGAGTGACATGATGCGGCTCTGGCCAGTCACAGCGCCAGAGTCCGCGGACCCAGAAGGAAGACAGGCGAAGATGGATGTGGTCTCCAGCGGTGACAATGAGGGCTTCGTTTGCAGGTAAGTTTCACATAATGTGCTAGTATGCGATTCATACTAGCACATTATGCCTTTACTTTACAGGTCAGCAAAAGGAAAAAAAAAAAGAGGCAGCATTTACTTCCTCTTTAAGGCTGTCAGCAGATCGGCCTCTACACTTGGCAGGGCCTAAAAATAGAGAGCAACTGAGCATGTGCTGAACAGGGTAAGACAGTGTAATACTGGATATTAAAGCGGAGTTCCACCCAAAAATGGAACTTCTGCTTTAAGTACTGGTGACCCCCTGACAGCCATATTTGGCATGTCGTTTTTTTAGGGGGGGAGAGGGTTCCTAGTTTTGACAGGCACCCAGCTCCCCCTCCCTCCCTGCAATCTTCTGGGACACGTCACAGGACCCAGAAGATTGCCCGGCCATTCACAACGCGCAGCGCGCGCCCGGCTGTGAAGGCACAGCTGGGCGCCCACAGTTAAAATGCCGGTGCCGCAGAGAGGAGCGAGGCTTCGTGCACCCACATTGCTGGACCGCGGGACAGGCGAGTTGCTGTTTATTAAAAGTAAGCAGCTACACTTTTTGTATGTTATATTACATAATAACTATTTTAATGTTATACATAGCTAAACCTGCAAAAGGGGCCAGCCTGAAGATATCTAGCAGGACTTCATTCTCTGACTAGAGTTTCACTTTAATACAGCTTATGTAAAAAAAAAAAAAAAAAGCGTGGACTAAAAATAGTCTTATTGCCCTTGTTTCATTTTTTTTTATCTTAAACTGCAGAAATGACAGTTGGAAGCCGCTTGGTATGCAATAGTTCTTTCATACATTTTCCATACATCAGCCCCCTAAGGCATCAAGATAGTTGGCGATTCTAGTTATGCCTATGAGGCAGGTTTGCAGCACAGAGGGCATGTGCAGCTCCGTTTTTAAGCTCACCACACTCATTAAAATCAGATCTTACAACCTTCTTTAGATGTACCGAAAGGTATGTATGGAAGGCTCTGCCTGATTGTGTACAGGTTGATTAGATTTACCATAGCAATGTAAACTATCCAATCTAAATGCGATTGTTGTAACATGTATGGTGTTAGAGCACACTGTCAATTGTAAGTAGTGCTAGTGATGATACCTACACATCCTGAGGTAGGTATGCTTATTTCATTGACAGGGTGTCGGGCCCAAGGTGCATTTCAACTCATACGCAAGCACTTGAGAACATGCAAACACCATGCAGACAGTATAGTAAATGACTAAGACCCCTTTCACACTGAGGTGCTTTTCAGGAGCTTTCACGCTAAAAAAAAAAAAAGCGCCTGAAAAGCTCACGAAAACCTATTTCCATTAAAATCAATGAATGCTTTCACACTGGGGCAGTGGGCTGACAGGGCGGTGAAAAAACGCCCCTCTCAATTGAAATGAATGGAAAGCTCTTCAAAAGCACCTGAAAAGCTCTTCAAAAGCGCTCAGTGTTGTACTGGCAGTTTAGAAGCGCCTCAGTGTGAAAGGGGCCTAGGCTGAGGTCATTCTGCACCACCAGTGCTGCCAGGTGACTGACTCAGGGGAGATGTAAACATAAGCAATGTGTAGGCTGCGGCTGCATCACAGGCACAGAGTGACCTTGGCCTTTAGTCCTAATGAGGGAGAATGAGCCCGGATTTACACTGCCCGTGACTTTAAAGTCGTACCCCAGCGTGACTTTGGCATGACTTGCATGTGACTCCTTTAACAGAAGTCAATCCAAGTTGTACCAAAGTCTGTCCAAAAGTAGTGCAGGAACCTTTTTCTCTCAAGTCGCACCGATTAGAACGGTTCCATTGCACCGAATGGCGTCCGAGTTCTGATGCGTCAAGTGCTCTAAAGTCAGAGTGATTGTTGCATCAGTGTGAACCGGGACTTAAAGTGGCTGTAAACCCTGTTACACCACTTGTACCTACAGCTAAGCCTATAATAAGGCTTAGCGGTAGGTACTGTAAATATCTCCTAAATCTGTACGGTTTAGGAGATATTTACCACATTCGCTTGCGCCAACGTCATTGGCGCATGCGCTATGAAGAAACGGCCCTCTGTGCTGTTTCTTCATTAGCAAGTGGCGTGACTTGCGGCTCCCGCGCACATGTGCGGAAGTGACGTCACGTGACTCCGGCCAGTCACAGAGCTGGAGTCTGCGGCCCCGGAAGGAAGAGGGGCGAAGATGGATGTGGCCACCAGTGGGGACAGTGTGGGCTTCGATTGAAGGTAAGTGGCACATAATGGGCTAGTATGCGATGCATGCTAGCCCATTATGCCTTTACTTTTCAGGGGAAAGCAGAGGAAGTAAAACCCATCAGGCATTGCCACCTTTTGCCTACATGTTGTTTATGTTTATACCCCCCGCCCCCTGGGTTTACTAGTCAATGGTGGCGGTGCATGGTGCCATGCCCATTTACACTTTGTGCATGCAAACATGCATACTGTGTAAAATACAGTCAAAATCGGATTGCGGACTCAGATTTTTTTTTTGTTTTATGCAAATATTTTGGTTTATCCCTAAGGCCCCTTTCACACTGGGGCGGGGGCGTTGTTGGCGGTAAAGCGCCGCTATTGTAAGCGGCGCTTTACCGTCGGTATGCGGCCGCTAGTGGGGCGGTTTTACCCCCTGCTAGTGGCCGAGAAAGGGTTAAAACCACCGCAAAGCGCCTCTGCAGAGGCGCTTTGCCGGCGGTATAGCCGCGCCGTCCCATTGATTTCAATGGGCAGGAGCGGTAAAGGAGCGGTATACACTCCGCTCCTTCACCGCTCCGAAGATGCTGCTGGTTGGACTTTTTTTACCGTCCTGCCAGCGCATCGCTCCAGTGTGAAAGCCCTCGGGGCTTTCACACTGGAATGAAAGCAGCGGCACTTTCGGGTCGGTTTGCAGGCGCTATTATTAGCGCAATAGCGCCTGCAAACCGCCCCAGTGTGAAAGGACCCTTATAGATTGTAAGCTCTAACGAGCAGGGCCCTGCTGTATTGAATTGTTTTGTAACTGTACTGTCTACCCTCATGTTGTAAAGCGCTGTGCAAACTGTTGGTGCTATATAAATCCTGAATAATAATATGCAGTTAAACACTATGAACCAAAACTCAGTTGTGTGAATGGGCCCATGGCGTACAATACTGCTGCACGCAGATCCATACAAAACTGTACACAGAACAGATCTGAACACAGAGTATTATATGCCCATAAGTCCACACATGCTATGGTTACTGAAGAGCGATCTGTGTTTGGAACGCTCTTCAGAGAGACAGCGAGGAGGCGTTGTATTGCCTGCTTTAACCCCTTGATTGCCGCACTACCACACCACAACCGTGTGCATTGTTTGAATGGGCTGTGTCCCCCCCGAAAGTGACAGAGGGTGTAATTCTTGGCACAGCATGTATACACCCCTTCCAGCAAAAGGGGAGACGATAGGGCTCGGCTTCAGGGTTTAACTGCCCCTCAACTGCTATTGTGAACGAGCCCTAATTCTCCAGCATCGATCATAAACTGAAATATCAATTTCAAGTGCTCCATCCCTTTAAATAATGAGGTTAGTACATGGAAAGATTACAATGATTCTTCCGGTATTCACTCACCAGAAGCAAAAAATCTGTTCTCTTTCTGGAACACCTGTTCTGCAGGCTGACAAGACTGCGAGGATAAAAACCTTAAGCTGTCAGTTTACAAGGAAGCACTGACAGCGCCGAGGCATGAGTCACAAAGTGTTTCCCTGATATTGACAGGCTGAGTATTGATCAGGCCCACCAGTATATTGCTTACTCCAGAGACAGGCAGCAGATACACTGGGAAAGTGATTGCAGCTAATACCACTTGTATACTTGGGGCCGTGACATCCTGGCACAGCCCTCCGTCCAAAAGGACTATGTTTTCTTTGCACAGGGCTTACCGTGTTTAGTATAGATTTGTATAGCAACCAAATGATTTAACTCACTCGCTCTCACTGCAAACTTGCTGACGGTGAGGAACTCTCCTTTAGGACCAGAATTCTGTATTATGTTTGTATGTCTGGGCACTATGATATTGCATTTACATTTGCTCAATTGATGCCCTAGGCCAGTGATATGCAATTAGCGGACCTCCAGCTGTTTCAAAAACTACAAGTCCCATCATGCCCCTGCCTCTGGGTGTCATACTTGGGGCTGTCAAAGTGTTGCTATGCCTCATGGGACTTGTAGTTCTTCAACAGCTGGAGGTCCACTAATTACATATGCCTGCCCTAGGCATTACTGTTCCCCGCTCCACAATCAAAAAGGACTTCTTTTCACTCCAGCCCAATGCCATTTTTGCCCAGGTGAGAATGACGTTTATCTTTTTTCTCTCAGCCTCCTGGAACATGCACATGACATATCTCAGGAGGCTGCAGGAGCAGGGACTCACATTGGGCAGTGGGGGGAGATGGCAGGCGTCAGAAGAGGCAACCGGGCTCTCCATGATGTCTCGGAAGAAGATGGCAGCACAGAACCCGGGCTCTTATACCTGAGTAGTGCCTTTTAAGTGGCTGCAAAGCCTTAAGGTTTTTCACCTTAATGCACCTTCTGTGCTGCAGCCCCCCCCCCTCCTTTTTTTTTTCTTACCTGAGCCCAATCCGATCCAGCAATGTGCACAAGCGCATCAGTTCCAGTCGCTGTCTCTCTCCTCATTGGACAGATTAGCAGCAGGAGCCATTGGCTCCTGTTGCTGTGAATCAAATCCTGTAAAATGGGGAGGGGGGGGCTGAGTCCCGCTGTCTGTGTAAAACGATTGCGATTTAGATGCGGTGCCAAATCCACAGCGAATTAGCTGTAAATTCGCACTGCATCTAATGTGAACCCAGGCTAAGGACTGACGGGTAAAAAAACGATTGGGCACAAATGTCTTTTTAGGTCCTATTTACTGCCAAGTAGTGCCTGAAAATGTTGTATTAAATCCAGGTATGCCCTGGCAACAATGCTTTGTGGAATTTTCCATAGTAAAAATTAAAATGAGAGAGCATGGTATGTCCTCCTGTCACAGCATTTTTCTCCATTCTCCAGGCCCCGTTTACCCCTGGGGGTTTTGGCATTGCGGGAGAATCTCTGCGATTCTGTCTGTAATTTAAAAACGCGCTACAATCGCAAAATGCAGGTTCAGGTGCCATTATTTTCAATTGCACCTAAAACACAGTGCAGTTTTGCTGCTATTGTGGTGCAACGTATTGCGCAGCAGTCGTGGCAAATCACATTGCGTAATGCAGGAGCAGGAGCTTCTTTTGGGCGACAAGCTTCACGTGTTTTGTGATTGTAGTGGTCATGGAGACTCCTGGGACATGTGAAGTGGAGGTTAGGAGGCTGCAGACAAGTGGGCCAAGCACACGTCATTTTCACCTATTCAAGGAATGAAAAAGTGTGTGTGTGTGTGTGTGTGTGTGTGTGTGTGGGGGGGGGGGGGGGCAGTAAATTTACCAGCACAGGGGGTTGTCCTCAAAAATTTGAAAAGCTCTGGGGCCGGATACTTTGGGTATAAGACCACTTGATCTGGTGATGGGTAGACTTCTCATTGGCCAATACTTCCCAGAGGTTTTCTTGTTTTGTTTTGTGCTTGTGCACCGTACTGAGATTTCTGGTGAACGGATCTACTCCCCTTGACTGGGTAGATCTCTACTGCTTGTTTTAATTTTTTTTTGTATTCCTTTTAGGCTGCCCATACACTGACCACATACCACATTTCTGCTGATTCCAGATGTACCGACCAAATTTCTATTTGTCGGTGGCCCTGTTAGCATACTTCAATCTGACATCATTTAAAAAGTGATGAAGGACAAGATGGGAAAAATTTTGGCCAGCGCCAGTTAAAATTCATTGGCCGCCACTGCAAATTCATTCTCTATAGCAGTGATGGCGAATCTTGGCACCCCAGATGTTTTGGAACTACATTTCCCATAATTCTCTTGCACTCAGCAGTGTAGTTGAGCATCATGGGAAATGTAGTTCCAAAACATCTGGGGTGCCAAGGTTCGACATCACTGCTCTATAGCTTGTTAATGGAGGATTCTGTTAAATTTTTTTTTTGTTTTTGCTTGGCCTGGATGCAAGTATGGCTGAGTATGGCCAACTCAGAGCTCTGGAATTTTACAATAATTTGTCTAGACCTTCTTTTTTTTTTTTTTTGTCCCATGACATGCTTTGCAGTTTGGATACATGGAGACTGGGCTATTTCTCAGCATTGTTATCACAGGGTGACATCATCAAGAGAAGTGTTACTGCCCTCACTTATAATATCATAAAGATGTCACTTTATAATTGACGGACCTGCTTTGAGAGTCAGGAGGTATAATGAATGCCATCCTGAAATTAATGTCCTTGTCCTTGTGGGTAATGTTTTACAAAGTGACATATTATTTGCACCAGCTGGGAAATAGCAAAATGTAGTGCCACTTGACTTGGCAATACAATTCAAAGTCTTTGGCAGATCCAATCAAGGAAATGTGATTTGCCTCTTTTGGATTAACCTTTGAAGTTCTGGATACTCCATCTGCATACTAAATACCAAGTTAATGAATTAAAATGTACAGTGCAGTAGCAAAGGCATGGACATATTAGGCTCAGCGAGCTTTGGTTGTGCAGCCAATCAAAATTCCTTTTTCATAGGATTATCCACTCTGAACTGCTAAAGGTCATTTCTAATTGGCCATCAAGAATTACATATTTATTTTTTATTTTTTTTAGAATTGTATTATTCTGTGATAACTCCTTTATCGGTTATCCTAGCCTGATGCTTTTTGCCTCTGTGTAAAGGATACCTATCATTTTTACACCTTGGCTGTAATCAGGGCCATCTTTAATATTGATTGGATCCTGGGAAAACATTTTCTTGGGCCCCCCCCATGCAATTTCGCACTCCATTCCAACATCCCAGAAAACAGACACACACATAGACTTGGCTAAAAGACACCCCATCATTACACAGGGGCACCCCTCCTACATCTTTACACTGGACCCTTCCCCCATACTACCCCATAATTACGTAGGGCCCTACTTCCACAGACCCCTGAATTACCTCTACCACAAAGACCCCTGAAAGCAAACCTCGAAGTTCTTCAGCGGGCCAACGGCCTGTGGTTTGTCAGACATGGTGAGGGGGTTTTGTGACTGACAGGGGCTCTCCCCAGTTTACCTTACCAAGCTGGCCAATCACCGCACAGGCTGCACACATAACACCTAACCAATCACCAGCGCCCCTAACATTCAATTTCACCCTCATCTCCTGAGTGATAACCAAATCTACTTATCAACTATTTGCAGCAGCTCAGTTGCTTTGGGCCCCACAAAAATGACTGGGCCTGGGGAAGCTGCCACTTTTGCCCTGCGTTAAAGACGGCCCTGGCTGTAATCATTTTGCAGACAACTGTGCAGCTGTTTTGCACGATGGGTGAAGAGATCACTGCCAATAACTAATGTTTTACTCATTAGTGGACATGGGGGGGTTTGAAACACTCACCAACTCATGATATCTCTTCTAGCAGCTAGATGACGTCTACACTTTAGTGGCCAAGTCGATTTAGCAGCTGCCGCCATTGGTATTTTACATTAGAGAGAAATCTGTATCAGGAGTGAAACTTCCTACATCTGCAGGGAGCCTTATTTCATGGATCGGTTGGGAACTTTAGTCAATAGATTGCACCAGTGCAATTCTCAAGTAAAATAAGAAGCCAGACAATGAGAATTTCACTCCTAGGTGATCTGTGCCTTTAAAGGGAAAATATAATGGTTTTATTTTTTTTTATTTTTACCTTATTTTGATATATTTTTATTATTTTTGTAAAATGTAAAGTTTACCAGTGGAGTCATACAATAATTGTAGAAAGCCATACAATGAATCTTCCTACCAGAAACCACTTAAAGGGGTCGTAAACCAATGCATTGAGGTGAAAAACCTCCTGTAATGCTGCAAACCCCCCCCCCCCCCAGCCCCCGTTTTACTTACCTGTACCCCCTCTATCACATCCCGGCGACGAGCACACCAGCAAAAGCCGGTGTCTCGGGTCCTGATTGGATGGATTGATAGTGCAGCCATTGGCTCCCGCTGCTGTCAATCAAATCCAATATCCCCAACATGGCTCTCCATGGGGAGTATGGTTATGTATGCCTTGTGTGAACAAGGACAAAACTAAATTGGTGGACTGAGCCTTTAAAGTGATACACTGTTTAATTTACATCGTCCCTTCTATTTCTGTATGTGGATGAGGGCACTGTAATTTTTTAAATTAAAAAACAAACATCTAAGTACCTTTTTTCCTAATTGATATACAGCTGTCACATGACCCAGCTCTTTCCCAGTCTGCCTGCAGGGAAACATAAGCAGCAGGAGCTTCTACTCCTCTGCTGCTGGCCACATGTTCAAAATAAATAAAAAAAAATCCAGAGTAAAAAAATATTATCAATAAACTGTTTTCTATTGGCATACAGATATATATTTGAAATCAAATCTTTATTATTTTGTGTCACGCCCCTCCAGTCTTTGTCTTAGAATAGAAGGGAGGTGAAGCCACCAGTAATGTACATCCCACTCCCATTAGCTGGTTAGTAGGCATGGGAGGAGGGAGGGAGTGGGCTGTCATTTACCACTGTGTATATGCCCACATGTGTGACTCTATAGTCACATGGGTTGCTCAGATGTGATAGGAAGGAAATGCTCAGGATAGAAACTCACTGAAAACTGAGCATGTGCAGAGTTGCCACTACAGCTGCAAAATCCCTAGCTGAATTGGGGACATGAACAGAAGGTGGAGATGGAAAGCATCAGGATCAACCAGGTTTACAGAAAACCGAATATGAATCTCATAGTGTATCAGAGTGTATATGAACAGCATTTGATCGTTTTTATATGATGTGGGTTTAGTAAATCTTTAAGGGAAAATATAATGGTTTTACTTTTTTTTTTTTTTTTTTTTTTGCCTTTTTTTTTATCTTATTTTGATTTTTCTTTTTTTTTATTGTTTAAAATATTTATATTACCAATAAATATGTAATACAAAGTGTCACATAACACTGGTTGTGTAGAGCATTCTGCATTTTCCAATGATAAAGGAATTTATCTTTGGAAAGTCACAAAGGAACCTCATCCCTTTGTGACTGTCTCTCAAATTGAAGCCATACAGGAGCCTTAGGGAGGGGGAGGTGGTCATGTCACTCTTTTGACCCATTCAGCAGTGTGTGTTGAAACCGTAAGGGCCGGTTCACATCAGTGTGGTGAAATTTACATGCGTTTTTAGGTGCGTCACCATACTATGTAACATGCGTTTTTATGAAAGTGCATCAAAGATGCATCAAGCAGGATCATTATAATGCACCCCCTTGTAAAAACGCACAGGTGTCAATAGGGTCTTATGCACATTTGTTGCCCAAAAGAATCTCCTGTCCCATTTTGGGCGACAAGCTTAGCTTGAATTTTTTAAACGCACATTTTGCCCCAACTGCCGCACAACAATCATGGCAGAATCGCACCGTGTTTGGGGTGCTATTAAGAATAATGACACCCAAACGCACACATTGCACGTTTTTGCTGAGCTTTTGGAATCCAAATTGTGTGAATGAGGCCCGAGACTGATAAACATGTGAAAAGGAGCCTAGAAAACCCCTTGCTGTCTGGCAAGTAAATATGAAATAATGAAATGCATTTTTTAAATACGGTATTTACCTTACACATAATTAAAACAAATTAAAAAATACTTTCCTTAAACATATACAGAAGTAACATCAATTCAACTTCATTATGCAGTCACTTTTAAGCATGACCTCGTTACAGGAATAAGTCTATACGAGTGCAGTAACTCATAGCAATCAATCAGAGTTAATCTTTATTGAAGTCAGGACGGTACAAGATGGATTCTGATAGGGCAGTAACTCAAAGCAATCAATCAGAATGAATTTTTATTGAATCCAGGCCAGTACAAGGTGATTTCTGATTGGTTGCCATGATTACTGCACCTTCCTTTTTCTCTTTTGGGCTGTTTTTATTGGATAAGCAGTGGCACTCAGATATACTGGCATATAAGTCCCAAGCCTTGCAAACAATTGACTTTCCCGTTCAAATATAGCAGTCATTGCAGAAGAAGTAATGAATTCTATCTCAGCATTTATGTATTCATTGATATAGCTATTTATACCTTTACGCCTACAAGAATGTGCACACACACAGACGGTCCTCCCACACGGCCATTCCGACTCAGCTGCTATCTATTCACATTGCCAGCAGAATGGATATAGATGTAATCAAAGGAATATATATATATAATATATATATATATATATATATATATAGCCGTCATCAGATTCTTCTTCTCAGCTGCAGTAACTTCAGTGACCAATCAGAATAATCTGCTGAAGTTGGTAGAAAATGGATTCTGGCTGTTGCTGGGGGTATGGCCCGTACACACGATCCGAATATCGTACAAAAACTGTCGTCCGAGGAAGAATAGTACGATCTTTGTACACTACTTTCGAGAGCCGATCACGACAGTTCATCCAATATTATTCAATCGGACAAGCACAAAAATGTTCCTCGTACAATACCAGATCGTACGATTTTCGTTTAGTCAGTAGAGTTGTCGTCCGAAAATACAATACAAATACATTACAACACATGACATCACTTCCGATTTTATTTTTTCTGTCGTATGAGAATTTTCGTGACTTTATTTACCTATTATTATTCAATTTCTACTTGCGACTATTAAGCGAAAAAGGTCATACGATCTATTGTATGTTATTCGGAACGTGTGTACGGGCCTGAGCCCTTTCACACTGAGGCGCTTTTTAAACGCTTTGACGCTAAAAAAAAAGTGCCTGAAACTCTCACAAAAACCTATTTCCATTAAAATCAATAAAACAACGATCAAGGGGTTATTATGGCGCACAATGGAGGTAGCCGAGTCCATATAACTAAAAATGGTGGGGGGAAGGGGGTGGGTTGGGGGTTCCTGAGAGGGGGAACTTGATGGTGGTAGTTAATGTTTCACAACAAGTTCGGGTATTAGTCCATGTAAGGATAAAATGATGCTGAATAAATGGAAGGCAGCCAGTCTATAAAAGCTAGAAGAAGCTCTGGAACAAATAAAAAAGAAAGAAGGACGGCGCCCTCTAAGTGCAGCATGTATGTTAAAAATATTTATTACAATAGATAAAAACACTCACATTTGAGTTGCTAAAAATCAGCATGTAAAGTAGTTTCATCCGCGTGCTCTCGGGGGATGTGGGTGTCACGGGCCAGTGGAGGGGTTCCTGGGATGTGAGTCCTGTAACCTGGGTCCTGGTAGCTGTTCCGGTGGTGCCGAGGGCCCTCAGAGCCTCCGGGCGGCCAGGATATCGGTCATGGATCCTCCGTGGAGCGCCGTGCTGACCTGCGTCTTCACTTCCGGGAGCGGGGTGAGGCGGGCGGTGCTTCGCGTTCGGAGCATGCGTGCTCCTTCATCAGGCTATGTACATGTAGACTCACATCCCAGGAACCCCTCCACTGGCCCGTGACACCCACATCCCCCGAGAGCACGCGGATGAAACTACTTTACATGCTGGTTTTTAGCAACTCAAATGTGAGTGTTTTTATCTATTGTAATAAATATTTTTAACATACATGCTGCACTTAGAGGGCGCCGTCCTTCTTTCTTTTTTATCCATTAAAATCAATGAATGCTTCTACACTGGGGCGGGGAGGTGAAAAAACTCCTGCAAGTAGCATCTTTGGAATGCTAAAAAAAAGCGGCCCCTCTCCATTGAAATGAATAGGAAGTGCCTGAAAAGCGCTTCAAAAGTGCCTCAAAATGGTTCTTGAAGCAGTTTTTGAGTCACATGACTTTCAAAAAAAGTGCACCACTAACACCTCAAAAGCAATTGAAAAGGGCAGTTTTCAAGCGCCTCAGTGTGAAAGGGCTCTTACTGTCTTTTGATGTTTTGGCTGCATTAGTTTCCTTTTTTTTTTTTTTTTTTCCAAATCCAACTCCGAGCAACTAAAATGTTCTCTCTGGCAGTGGGGCTGTTCTTGCGCTGCAAGGATTAAGCCTAGGTTCACATTGGTACGATTTGGCATGCGATCACACTGGATTACTGAACAGATCTGAAAGAAATACACACAAGACATTTTTTAATTAAAATAAGAAAACACCTGACTCTTATCTTTAGGCAATATTTGCTTATCCCGGCGTTCAGCTTTGAAGTCCAAGTCAGGCTGCATAGCAAGTAAACAGTATGGGCATTTTTTAAATTGCGCGTTTGTGCTTTAAAACTGCACAGTACTCCAATCAACAGTGCTACTCTGGGAGCATGAGCATTGATAAGATTGAAATAGTGTGTAGTGGGTGTGTCAGACCGCCGTGCTCTGTGCGAGAGCAGTGGTCCGGCTCTCCAGCATGCTGCCAGCATAAGGCAGTTTCCTACAGTGTTAAGCCTGGCTGCCTAACCTCCCTGGTGGTATGATTATGTCAGATTTTTGAATCTCAAAGCGGTACAATTATTTTGCATAGAAATTTGGCGTTTTAAATTGTAGGCCTGTAATTCTTAGCAATAACACACTTTAATCTGTCCACCAAGAGTCTAGTAGATATCCCGGGTATGATAAAGTTTGAAACACAAAATCATAAATTATAATATAATAAATATAAATTATAAAAAATAATAATAATAAAATTAATTTCCCTACGATTCACTATCGCTCAATTCAATATATATATATATATATATATATATATATATATATATATATATATATATAATGTTTGGGGGTTCTAAGTGAATTTTTAGCAGAAAATACAGGATTTTTACTTGTAAGCAACAAGTGTCAGAAAAGATTTACGGTAGTCTTTAATTGGTTAAACTGAGAGCTTCTACACACAGAGTTCAGTCCATTGATAAGAAGAAACATTGTATCTTTTTAGCTTCTTTTATCAGACTTGGCAGGCTGCCATTGACTTCTATTACAGAAGTTATTTGCAAGTTGTGCTGAAGTTCTAATCGGCCTTTTTTATCAGCACAAGCGGCCGATGCCGATTTAATTAAAAAACGCCAAATATCGGCCAATATATCGGTCGACCTCTAATGTGAAAGATGATGTTACTCCGAGTAAATCAGTGGTTCTCAACTCCAGTCCTCGGGACCCACCAACAGGCCAGGTTTGCAAGATAGCTGAAATACATCACAGGTGATATCACTTGCTGCTCAGTGATTTCAGTATTCTAGTCTGCAACTCCCCAAGGTAATACTTAAAATCTGGCCTGTTGGTGGGTCCCGAGGACTGGAGTTGAGAACCACTGGAGTAAATAGATACCCAACATGTCACGCTTTAAAATTGCGCGCACTCGTGGAATGGCACCAAACTTTGGTACCTAAAAATCTCCATAGGCGGCGCTTTAACATTTTTTACAGGTTTCCTGTTTAGAGTTACAGAGGAGGTCTTGGGCTAGAATTGTTGCTCTCGCTCGCTGGCTTTGCGATGATGCCTCACACGTGTGATTTGACCGCCATTTACATATGTGGGCGCGACTTACGTATGCGTTAGCTTTTGTGTGCGAGGACGGGGCGCTTTAAAAAATGTTTTCTTTTTTCTTGTTTATTTTATTAGAATTTTTTTATTTTTACACCTTCTTCCCTTTTTTTAAATTTCTTTTCTTTTATCACTTTTATTCCTATTACAAGGAATGTAAACATCCCACATCTCTCCTCTAGGCAGGAAAGACCGGGATCAAAAAAAAAAAAAACGATTTCGGCCTGTCCAGCTGAGTCCCTGGCAATGTTTATTTCCGCTGGCCCAAACATGACGTCATAACATTGTAACATTGTGCCCGAACCTCCGAAGGTCATAGAGACTGCTGGGGACCATCTGGTCTATGCTCAACTTCCGGCGCCAGCGGATTCCTTCTCTGGCTCGCTGATCGCACAGGCAAGCCAGTCGAAGCACCAGAGGGTGAGGCGACGATATCCCCTCCTGCCACCTGTAAAAATGATCAAGCGGCTGGACAGCCGCTATGATTGTTTTTACAGTGCAAGGAATCGCCGGCAGGAAATAATGATGTCTGGATGATGCCTGCGGCTGCAGGCATCATTCAGATATCCCCACTCAGTCCAGGACGTCATATGACGAACCTTGGGTGGCAAGTGGTTAGGTGACATTCAACAAGTGCCTAGCTGTAGTTTTGGTTACTTTGAATAAAACAAAACATACCATTCCTTTTTAAAAGGTGATTTCCTGGAGACATTTGAAGGAACAGTACACATGAAAAGGAAATAGCTCTTTACCCAGGTTCACACTGAGCTGCAGGAATGAAGCTGTGCGAGTTCAGCTGAACTCGCATGATTTCACTCTTGCATGTCAGTCCAGATTTCATACACGATTTCAGAGACATCTGTGCAGGTTTCTACACAGATGTCAATGTAAATCGCAGCCCAAAATTGCAAAAAGTAGTACAGAAACAACTTTTTGAAATTGGTGCGGCGCCGCAATTGCAGCGTCACACCGATTAGAACAGTGCCATTGGCGCTGATTTGACATGCGATTTGACATGTCAAATTGAACCAATGTGAACCAGGGCTTTATGGTAGACCTACTAATAATGGGCTCAAGTATATTTATTTATGCTGTTCCCAGTTTCAGGTGGGGGACATTTGCCATAATCTTGCCTTTGCATTGTGCAAGCAAAATACCAGAATAAATCGGGACAGCAAAATGAAAGTCGGGAGTCTTAAGTTGGCCATAGATCAAAATTTGGCTTGTCCCTGCTAAACCGGCTGAATTCTGATCCATTGATGGGTAGGCTGTACAGAAGTCTATTTTTTGATCTCTCTTGCTCGACTTCTGTACATTCAACCTCTCAGGTTTTTTTTCACCTGGTCAGTGCCAACAGCTGTAGCTGACAACACTGATGTATTCTGCCAGCGAGAGCCTTCCAATACAATAGCACAGTGGGAATGATTTCCCCCAGCCACACATTTTGAGGTTTTTTTTTCACACGTTTAAAAAATAATTTTAGGCCTAAAGATTACATAAAACCCCTAAACATTATATAATTTCTGAAAGCAGACACTATAGAGAATAAAGTAGTGGTAGTTCCAATTTTATATGCCACACGATATTACCGCAAAGGTCTAGGAAGCACACAATTTCAGTAATTAACACAATAAAAGTTAATTTTAGGGGGCACAAAAATGCAATAAATTACGCAATCTTCTGGTAAAATATGAACGCTGAGGTTGCAGCGAGTAAATAGATACCCAACATGTCAAACCTTAAGTCTGGGTTCAGACTATTGCGAATTGGATGTGGACTTCCCCGCATCCAATTCGCATAGCAGGAGATTGTGACCGGTACTCTATGGAGCCGGTTCACATATCTCCACAGCGGCTCCGGTGTGAATTGCACAGGAGTCCTGTGCATCTTTTGGTCAGTTTCAGGTCCAAATTCAGCCAAAAATTCGTGCTGACATCGGACCCGAAACGGTGAACGGAGACGCACAGGACGTCTGCTGTGATCCGGAGTGTACTGCAGTGTGAACCCGGCCTAAATCTTCACGTGCACGTGAAATGTCGTGAAATTTCAGTACCCTATATTTTCCATAGGCACCGCTTTAAAAGCCCCCTATAGGTCATCTGTTTAGCTATACAAAAGAGGTTTGGTGCTAGCATTATTGCTCTCATTCTGGCATACGCAGTGATATGTAACGTGTTTATTGCAAGCAACGTCTTCAGGGGTAGGTGCCCTGCCATGTGTGATTACGTTTGTACGTGCGTATATGTGGGGGTTGGGGGGGGGCCTCAAACTTTTTTTTTTTTTTGGGGGGGGGGGGGGGGAGATTTTATGTGCTTGGGTGTAACTTAAATTTTTTACAATTTAAAAAAAAAAAAGAAATGTTGCTTTTACTTAACCTTTTTTTCCCAATCACATAGGGGATAAAAAGTCCTCTATGTGATGATTTTTTTTGTAACAGGTTCTCTTTAATGAGACATCCAGGGTTTCCTCTGTGCTCCACTGAATGGAATGCAATGCACATTGCACTGCATTACACTCTTTCCCGGTCTTGACAGAGGGGAAACTGTCAACAGGGATCTGGAAATGACATCACTTTCGGGTCAGCAACAAGAAGGGGAGGAGAGCGGACACATGTTCGCTCTCCTTCCTCCCCTCTACTGGTGGCAACCGCTATGCTGGTCCCGGGCCCTCAGATGGGCAGGCAGAGCCCGGGATACATAGCGGGGGGAGCGCATGTGTGGAGCATTCGGGCCCTGGCTCCAGGATGCAATTCCCTGTCGCCATAGCAACCTGGCGCCTGGTGTTTGTTGAACCCTGATTTAAGGCTACATTTGCACCTGTGCATTTGGCTGACAGCGAGATCATCCAAGAACCCCAGCAGGGGTGAGGGGTCCTGGTGGTTAGCTGCAGGAGGAAGCCCCATTGACAGCATTGGGAGACCGCCGACTACAGAAGCTAGTTGTGGCCACTGGCATGTAATCGCTATGCAGTGATCCTGTGTCCAGGGCTGACGACTCGCAGGTGATGGCAGCACAGCGATTTACATGCGAGCAGATGCAATAAGCTGCTGGAGCCGCTGCTTTCAATGGGTCTGCCTCCCATAGCTAATATCTGGGACTGGACCCCCTGCTGGGGTTCTCGCATGTACATGCTTTCTGCCCAATTTGCAGGTGTAAATGTTACCTAAATAACAAATGACAATACTTTATAAAGTTTGCTTTTTGGCTGTCTCTGTCTATATAAAAGTTTTTCTAGAATTGTATAGAGTAGAGGGAATAGGGGGAGAGGTGAGATTCACTTCAGTGGCTCATTCAGCTGCAGATGTCATCCGAGTGTCCGCTCTGTAAACGGCCTTTTTTCAAAAAAGCAATTAAACTCTACCTATAATTTAAAAGATAGTTTAACCACTTGTTGACGGCCCAGGGGGTGATCATGCACCGCCGGTGGGGCGCTTTTGCTGTGATTATTCACAGCAGAAGCTGATCTGCGAGTTCCCGGCACTCGATGTTCGCCGGCACCCGCTGGTCGTTGGGCAGAGACTCAACAGAGCTCTCCCTATGTAAACAAGGCAGAGTTCCGTTCTGCTGCGGGAAGGGATGCATTCTGTTTTCCTGCAAAGCAAGAACTAAAATCCATCTCTTCCCCTAGTAAAAGCAGCACATTGCTCTATAGAAGGGCAATAGACTGTGCACTTTGCAGTTGCTCCAGAGCTTAGTAAATGAAGTAAAGCTTCACTTTGCAAAGAATACCCAATCACATACAAGGAAAATAAAAAAAAAAAAGCGTTTTTTGCTTGCACATGATTGCATGATGTCAGGTCCGTCGCTGCACACTGTGCAGCGACGGACCTGTCAGAGCGCCGCTCTCCCCTATGGGGCATCGGATGATGACGGACCGTAGAGTCTGTCGTCACCCGATCCGATCCGAAAACGGATGGAAAAGTAGGGTTTTCCTCCGTTACACTTTTCAGATCGGAGCGGGTCGGATGTCAGCGGACATGTCACCGCTGACATCCGATGCTCCATAGGGATACATGTATGTCCGTTTTTCATCCGAAAACGGAAGGATGAAAAACGGACACACGGATCCTCCGTGTGAAAGAGCCCTTACTCTTTGATTACCCTAGAAGTTTAACCTCTTCCCAGCCAGTGTCATTAGTACAGTGACATTGCATATTTTTAGCACTGATCACTGTGTAGCACCCGGATGTTTAGGCAGGGTTGCTCTTCAATGTATTTGCCAAGTGATAATTGCCTTGGCCAATTGCTAGGGGGTCAACTGACTTCACCCTAATTCTGGAATTTCTGCACTTCTCTCTTCTGTCGTTAGGTGGCCGGGTACCTGGCGACATTAGATAAAACAAGGGCATTGCAAGGACAGATTAGGAGTATATGGGGTATCTCAGCCAATGGGCAGGGATCTTCTTGGGTCCCTTGGCCTGCTGGGAGAGCCTATTTATTTGGGTGGAGTCAGGTGATCGGGGTTCTGTGCCATCTGGACGGCTGTCTGGGTTGGACGTGTGTTGTGCTGCCCCGGGCTGCTAGGCCAGAGCCTGAGGCCTATCCTGGGGACATCTGGCTGCTAGGCTGTCTGTGGGCCTATCCAGAAGCAAGAGAGCAGCGTAGGGTTGGGACTGCGGCTTGCAGTCCAACCAAAAGTTACGGTTCTGCTGGCCAAAGAATCTGTCATGGTCGGAGGTAGAGGGGAAGCTATCTTCACTAAGGGATCATCCACCTTGTTACCGGGGACCACTGTGAGTAGCTGAAGCAAGTACCAGAGCAGTATTCTTACCAACTTGGGATGGTGAAGAAATGGGAAACTTCAGCAGCTGTCAAGCCAGGGACCCAGCCAGTGGAGGTGACACTTGCAGAGCAGTCTTGTGTGCCAAACCAGGGACCGAGCAGGCCAGTGGGGTGACGCTTGAGGAGTATCAGTGAGTGCCAAGCCAGGGACCCAGCAGGGACCTGGGGGTGACACTTGAGGAAGATACTCGGTGAGAAGGTTGGAAGAGCTCAGGGGATCCAGTGGCAGTGGATCAACAAGTCTAGTGAGATAGACTCGGAGCTCAGTGGAGTGAAGATCTACAAGAGGAGATTGTAGAAGTAAAGGAGTTCATTACAACTTGTTTTAGAAACTGTTACAAGATTGTTGCCATAGGAGACAGCGATCCTACTCATGCAGATGTGGTGTCTTGCTGGATGCCTTTCCCTGCATGGCTGTCTGTCTATAGAAGTCTCAGAGTCTTCCAAATTAACATTGCAACTACTAAAGGGTGTCCTGGCCCTAACCCTCTCTCCCCCAGTTCTGTTTAAGAGACAATAAATCTCTTTGCATTCAAGAAGTGTCTGGCGCCCGTGAATCTACCTTGCCCTACACCCACCATGCCTCGTAACCCACTCTACATAGAAGAATGTCAGCTGTCTCTAACTCTGGAGGTCACCATTAGGCCCGGGATCCTGCTACAACTGTATTACTATCTATCTATCTATCTATCTATCTATCTATCTATCTATCTATCTATCTATCTATCTATCTATCTATCTATCTATCTATCTATCTATCTATCTATCCACACATACATATGTTCTTGGTTAAAAAAAACCACACACTGTGGGATATATACTGGATTTTTAATTTTTTTTTTAATACTAGTAATGGCGCCGATCAGCGACTTATACCGGGACTGCGATATTATATATATATATATATTCAAAATTGTCTTTTTTTTTTTTTGTCTATAGCGCAAAAGATAAAAAAACACAGTGGCGATCAATCAAATACCACCAAAGGAAAGCTCCATTTGTGGGTAAAAGAATGACACCGATTCTATTTGGGTACTGCATTGCATGACCGTGAAATTCTCTGTCAAATTGATGCGGTGCCTTATTGCAAAAAGTGGCCCAGCCATTGTATAGAGTATGAAGGTTTGGAATATTTGTCAGGTTTTTATTGCTGTTTATTTTCAGGGAAGATTCACCCTCTCTGTTTCTCCTGATAATTATTATAATCATTGTCGCAGGAACAGAGAGTGCTGGAAAACCTGCAATGTTGTTGTTACAGGAATAGGAGATGAGAAAACGTCTTCCGGGGGGGACATGTTGTGGTGATGACTATGTAATAGGGGATTCCCTTTCACTTGGAAGACATTTATTTTTACTTCCTGCTATGGCTGAAGTCAAAGGAATTCTATGCAATGCGAGAAAGACAGACAGTGGAAGAAAAATGTCTCAGGCTTTTAATGCTGAGCTCTGGGAATTATTTATATTGCGTACTTACATTGGTCCAGTTTATCGCAGCCAACCAGAGGGACCCCTGGGGAAGCTGACAATCAATTTAGTAGTCAGCGCTACTACAGTGATGGCCCCAATTTCCCAATTCTAGTGCAAGTGCCTTCCCATCAGCACAGTCACTCACTCAGCACTACCATTCATAGAACGCCTTGTATTTTTTTTTTTTTTCATTCAATAAATACAAGGCCTTCTGTGATTGGAAAAGGGTAGATTGTGATGTTGCCGCCCTTCTTCTCCACCTTGTTCAATTAGAGGATGCCTTGTAATTCTTGAAAACAGTACAAGTTGGTCTGTGATTGGTGGCCGTTCTGAGCGAGGGATCAGAGTGGAATCCACATGCATAGAACCCAAGCAGGACACAGAAGATCGCGGCTGTCACAGTAGTAGCACCAGCGTTTTTTTCAACACATGGGCCTAGGTGAAGGAAAGCATTTTGATCTTCTTATACAGGGATCCTTTTGTATACTAGTAATCCGGTGGTGACCAAGTCATTTTAAAGCAGAACGTAACCTTTCCTATACTTTACAGCTAAGGAAGCTGCCATCTTGGCCTCTGTTTGATCTGCAGTTGCCATAGTGCTGCACATGTGATCAGTTATGACACCAGACATTTGATGACTTGACAGCTTAGTTGAGAAAATACACAACTGACAGTTCTCATTCATGACATGCCTTGAAGGTAAAGCCTTTTACACTCGGGCCGAAGATCTTGCTGACCCGGCGGACTTTCAGCCCATGTATGGAGCTGTCTGTTCTACAGAAGCCGGTCCTACAATCATCTTCTGTGGTACGGGCAGGGCCGGTACAAGGCAGGGGCGGAAGGGGCATGTGCCCTGGGCGGTACCATTTGGTATGGGGGGGGGGCGCAGCCTGCAGGTGAAGTTCTGCCACGCCAGTGTGTACAATAATACTGTACAGTGCATGTACAGCGCCCAGCGGCACTGTACAAATCCCCCTTGTGCGCTCCTGCATGATCCTCCCTTCCCTCAGCACACAACTACAATATTTACTCCCCTACGGAGGAGTCCCGTAGTCTCTGCCAGCGCCGTGACGTCACTCGCGGCCGGAGGCGAGGTGGGAGGACACAGACGAGCGCAGGGAGGCGGGAGCTGTGAGTTGTGTCGGCGCGCTGTCTGTTACATCAAGCGGAGCAGAGCTGAGGAGCTGCTGGCTGGCTGGCTGGCTCAGGCTGCTGGATTCAATCTGAAAGGTAGAAGAGTGCAGTGCCAGTGTCATGTGTGCCAGTGTTCTGACTCAGATCTTCAGCAGTGGTGGTCACTGGTCATTAACCTCGCCTCAGCCTTCCCCCCCCCCTCCCCCAATCCAGCCATTTATTAATCTGTTTTTTAGTGTTTACTTACACAAGTTCAGACTCATAACTTTTGAGTCTGAACTTGTGTAAGTAAACACTAAAAAACAGATTAATAAATGGCTGGATTGGGGGAGGGGAGGAGGCTGAGGTGAGGTTAATGACCAGTGACCACCACTGCTGAATACCCCACAGTACTGTGCAATACTCTGCAATACTCTGCAATACCCCACAATACTGTGCAATACTCTGCAATACCCCACAATACTGTGCAATACTCTGCAATACCCCACAATACTCTGCAATACTCTGCAATACTCCACAATACTGTGCAATACTCTGCAATACCCCACAATACTGTGCAATACTCTGCAATACCCCATAATACTGTGCAATACTCTGCAATACCCCATAATACTGTGCAATACTCAGCAATACCCCACAATACTGTGCAATACTCTGCAATACCCCACAATACTGTGCAATACTCTGCAATACCCCACAATACTGTGCAATACTCTGCAATACCCCACAATACTCTGCAATACTCTGCAATACCCCACAATACTCTGCAATACCCCACAATACTGTGCAATACTCTGCAATACCCCACAATACTGTGCAATACTCTGCAATACCCCACAATACTGTGCAATACTCAGCAATACCCCACAATACTCTGCAATACCCCACAATACTGTGCAATACCCCACAATACTGTGCAATACCCCACAATACTATGCAATACTCTGCAATACCCCACAATACTATGCAATACTCTGCAATACCCCACAATACTGTGCAATACTCTGCAATACCCCACAATACTGTGCAATACTCTGCAATACCCCACAATACTGTGCAATACTCTGCAATACCCCACAATACTCTGCAATACTCTGCAATACCCCACAATACTCTGCAATACCCCACAATACTGTGCAATACCCCACAATACTGTGCAATACCCCACAATACTGTGCAATACTCTGCAATACCCCACAATACTGTGCAATACTCCGCAATACCCCACAATACTGTGCAATACTCCGCAATACCCCACAATACTGTGCAATACTCTGCAATACCCTGAAATACTCTGCAATACCCCGCAATACTCTGCAATACCCCGCAACACTGTGCAATACTCTGCAATACCCCGCAAAACCCCGCAATACTGTGCAATACCCTGCAATACCCAGCCATACTCTGTGATACTCTGCGATACCCTGCCATACTCTGCAATACTCGGTGAGACCCAGCCATACTCTGCCATACCCAGCCATACCCAGCCATACTCTGCCATACCCAGCCATACCCAGCCATACCCAGCCATACTCAGCTGTACTTGGCCTCTGTATGTGGCCAGGCTGTGGAAGTCTCACACATGTGGTATCGCAGTACTCAGGAGGAGTAGAAGAATCTATTTTGGGGGGGTCATTTTTGGTATGTACATGCTATGTGTTATAAATATTGTATAAACGGACAACTTTGTGTTAAAAAAAAATGTGTTTTAACCACTTCCCGCCCGCTGGTTGTCATACGACGTCCTTGACTTTGTGCGGGGATATCTGAATGATGGGTGCAGCTACAGGCATCAATCAGATATCAACTTTTTTAGCCGGCTATTCTCTACACTATAAGAACGATCATAGCGGCTGTTCTACTGCTTGATATATTCTTGTTTTGAAACGACATTGATTCTTTATTAAAAACGGGGGGGGGGGGCGCAGTTTGCCATCTTCGCCCTGGGCACCAAATGGCCTTGTCGCAGCACTGGGTACGGGCATGCTGGAGAACCAGCATACGATCCGCATCCAATGAGCAGCTCTGATCGGTGTGTTCTGGAGGGGGGAGTCCTCCTATCAGAACACATAGGGACAGCTGGGGGGGTCACTGCACTAACTTCTCTTGTGTTAGTACAGTGATCTGTTTTTTTTTTTTTTTCCATTCAGCCTGCTGGTCTTATAGTGTGTACCAGACTTCATTGTTTTAGGAAAAAGTTATATTGGTGGGTTTAGTTCCACTTAAACTGATTTTGGAGTACATTTGGGTGAGATTTGTATTATTGCGTAATGGGAACCACACACTTCATTGTTTTTGTCTGATCTGCAATTTAAACCTTCCGATCGATTTTAAAGTAGATTTCGAGTTTGATGAAACTTGCTAGGGTCAGATAATATCAATTGCTTTGAATCAGTTGGAAGCACCAAGATACTTTTGTTCATAAATATAATTGTATTTCGATCAGATTATGAGATCATGTGTGGAAACAGAGACGAGATTGATAACCCACAATTGTAAGTTATGACCGTATCTTAACTATTGATCAAACTCCACCTTCCTGTATTTGGCATATCCGTCAAACGGGTTCTTGGCTATAGATCAATTATTCCTATAGGAAGAAGTCAATCTGAAAGGAAACCGATTGTTTATTGAAGTGTGTATGGCCGCCGTAAGACTTTTGGTTGTAAAAAACAATTTTGCAGAGTAAAGTGTTTAATTTCCCAAAGAACCAGAAGGTTCACAATATAATAATAAGTAGACAAATTATTGTGCACCACCAACCAATTCTCAACAACTTTGCCTTTGTGCCACAGTTTTCTATATATAAATTATGAATCAACCTTACACCGATTGCTGTAAAGTTTGATAGTACTTTTTTTTTGTTCAGCTCACCTGGAGTTGCTCTTTAACCACTTCAGCCTCGGACCATTTGGCTGGCCAAAGACCAGAGCAGTTTTTGCAATTCGGCACTGCGTCGCTTTAACTGACAATTGCGCGGTCGTGCGGCGTGGCTCCCAAACAAAATTGACGTCCTTTTTTCCCCACAAATAGAGCTTTCTTTTGGTGGTATCTGATCACCTCTGTGTTTTTTATTTTTTGCGCTATAAACAAAAAAAGAGGGACAATTTTGAAAAATCCGCAATAGTTTTTACTTTTTGCTATAATAAATATCCCCAAAAAATATATTAAAAAACATTTTTTTCCTCAGTTTAGGCCGATACGTATTCTTCTACATATTTTTGGTAAAAATTTTTCGAAATAAGCGTTTGATTGGTTTGCGCAAAAGTTATAGCATCTACAAAATAGGGGATAGTTTTATGGCATTTTTATTTATAATTTTTTTTTTACTAGTAATGGTTGCGATCTGCGATTTTTATCATGACTGCGACATTATAGCGGACAGATTGGACACTTTTGGCGCTATTTTGGGACCATTCACATTTATACAGCGATCAGTGCGATTAAAAATGCACTGATTACTGTGTAAATGTGACTGGCAGTGACGGGGTTAACCAGTAAGGGGCGCTGCAGGGGATAAGTGTGTCCTAGGGAGTGATTCTAACTGTGGGGGGGAGGGGCTATGTGTGACACGACACTGTTCACCGCTCCCAATCACAGGGAGCGGTGATCAGTGTCCTGTCACTAGGAAGAATGCGATCGCAGGCATCCCCGCGGACATTGAGATCACGGAGCTTGCGGCGGGCGTGCGCGCCCACAATGCCGCATCTTAAAGGGCAATGTACAGGTACGTTAATATGCCTGTACGTGCTCTTGTGCCGACTCTTGCAGTAGGGCCTCTCCCTGCGCACTGTAAGAGTCAAATTCTTGCTAAGTGTAGAGGTTGAAGAATAAGGTGTAATACTTAACTTACCTTAAACCTCCTTGCTCTGCCAACTCTGGTGTTCTGCTCTTCTCGCAACGGTTTGGGTTGTGGATGGGCTCTTTCCCATCCAATGAGGGACTTGGCCCTGCATTGTACCTGATGACGTCAATGTGCGACATCTGTCCAGAGAAGAGGCTTTGGAGAACCAGTGGCACAAAATGGAGGAAACCTATTGGGGCAAGGAATAATGTAAGTATTACATCTTTTTTTCCTGAGCCCCTAGACTTAGGGCCAGTTCACACCAGATGCAGCTCCGTGCGCTTTTTTTCTGCACTAAAAATGCATGCACAGTGTTTTTCATGTATTCCAATGGCTCTAGTTCACACCATGCAGTCAATTTCCGGTGTGGAAACTGACTGCATGGTGTGAACTAGAGCCATTGGAATACATGGAAAACACTGTGCATGCATTTTTAGTGCAGAAAAAAAGCGCACGGAACTGCACCCGGTGTGAACTAGCAGTTTGGGGTTGCTCTGCTGCAAGGGCAGTTTTTCTCTTATTTTTTTTTTTTTTTTTAATTAATTTATTAATTATTTATTATACTATTCTATTTATGGAGCGCTCTAACATTTTATTTTAGTCTCTGTGACTAATGTGATTATTTTTTTTTTAATTTGTATATTTAGTCCATGCTAATAAGGAAAAAGTATCCAAATCAAGGCACTCTCCTTCTGGAACACCATCATCTTTGGCAGTACATTTCCAGTGGTGTCTGGCATTACAAGGGTTAACATGCTCCATTGTCTGCATCTGCTGCATTGCAGTCCTCTTTGCAAGACCAGCCACAATATTATGTGACTGCAGTGCCACTGTATGCCAGTCACGGGTTGGTATGAAGCAGAGCATGGTGGGTCACCACTCATCAGCTGGATGATATCATCACCATGGCAACCCTCGGACAGTAGCTTTCGTGATGTACTAGGCCTCCATGCTTGATTTGTTACTTCATTCTGGAAACTTTCCTTTTCCTGCTTTTGGTTAAAGAGAACATCTAAGGGTGTAAACGCTCTTTCAGTGCTGCAAGTTGCTATTGCGCGTTTCTTGCAGGTCTGACACAATGCCAGGCATGATGCTGTGCAAATCTGAGATGACCCAGAACTAGAATCCCATACAGGAGTCAGCCATTGGTTCCCCCTCACTCATCCACTATTGGATAATCTTTACTTATTTTTCTTTTATCTAGGTTTCTAGCCTTTTTAGTGCTCGCTGTCAGAAACCATGAAATCAGACCAAGACAGAAGTACAGTTAAATCACACCTGTTTAATAAGAAAAGTAAAAAAAACAAACATAGTCAAAATATAGCCAAAGTTTAGTAAGCGGAATGGATAGTCAGCCAAGCCAGAAGTCGGGGATCAATGTAGTTGAACAGCAAGCAGGATGTGGAGCCAGAAGGGATGTCAGCAAAGCAAGTCTTTAAACAGGAACGCAGGAGATAGTTTTTTGTGATGTGACCAAGGTGGAGGCAGAGATCCTCTGGACTGGACGGCTTAAGTAGGCAGGACTGATGAGCAGGATATCATCAACAGCTGAGTAACTGTGGAGAGAGATGGGAGCTGGCAATTAGCCGACAGCTGAGCGGCCAGTTCAGAGAAGGAAGGGCTGAGCCCAGCCCTGACACTCGCCTAGGTAATAATGAGGTAGGGTCCCCTCCTGCTGCCCCCCAGGACATTCTACATGCCAGGATGCAGTTTTAGTGATGGGCACATGTGCAGCACCGAATTACATGTTTGCGCAGACGTGCTGCGGCTTTTTTGGATCTGCCCACACACAGGGATTCTGCATGTAGCACTCCTCCTGCATGGGGTAGAGGAGTGGACTCGCCTCCAGCAGGTAGGGTTGCCACATGTCTGGTTTTCCCCCGGACAGTACACGTTTTGAATCATGTGTCCGGGTTTCAGACTGCCTGATACCCGGATACCTTATTCAGCCCGGACTGTGGCTCCCAGGCAGGATTGCCGGCTGCAGCTGTAAGCCAAGAGTGTCTGTTACACTTTCTCTCACACTGCCCAGACCCAGCACTGACAGTCCCCTGTCCCCTCCTTCTCTGTATGGACTGGAGAGATAAGAGAGCTGATCTCCTCCTCCTCCCGCCCCTCTCCTCCTGTGTCTGCCCTGCCCACATTCTAATCTCCTCCAGCAGTGCTGTGCTTCTCTCAGTGCTGTGCAAGGGGGTGTGGATGGGAAAATTGAAGCCCAGCAGCCACAGCTATATCCTGGATGAAATATTCTGATGTCTGATCCTCCTTTCTGGGGTTAGTGAGCTCACCATCCATCCCCTGTCTGTGACTGAAGTTTCCCCCCTCCCTGCCTTCTCTCTCCTGCCTCTGAGTTAGTACACTAATGTAAGGGGGGCTCTGATGTAAGGGGTGCTCTGTGGACTTTGGGGGGGATGATTTGGTTAGCAGAGACTCCCTTACATCAGGGTTCCCCTTAAACTAGAGTCCACAGCGTTCCGCATTACATTAGACCCCCCCCCCCTTAAATCGAGGTTCTCAGAGCACCCCTTACAGTGCCTTGAAAAAGTATTCATACTTCCTGACATTTTCTACATTTTGTCATATTACAACCAAAAATATAAATGTATTTTATTGGGATTTTCTGTGATAGACCAACACAAAGTGACACATAATTGTGAAGTGGAAGGAAAATGATAAATGGTTTTCAACATTTTTACAAATAAATATGTGAAAAGTGTGGAGTGCATTTGTATTCAGCCCCCTTTACTCTGATACCCCTAACTAAAATCTAGTGGAACCAAATGCTTTCAGAAGTCACCTATTTAGTAAATAGAGTCCACCTGTGTAAAAATGCAATCTCAGTATAAATACAGCTGTTCTGTGAAGCCCTCAGAGGTTTGTTAGCGAACCTTAGTGAACAAACAGCATCATGAAGGCCAAGGAACACACACTAACTCAGAGGCAGCAGAGAGAAGGGAGGGAGGAGGGAGACTTCAGTCACAGACCGGGGATGGATGGTGAGCTCACTCACCTTAAGATAGAGGCCTACACAGCACAAACTTTGCGCACATCCTCCCCAGTCCATAGCACGGGAGAGAAAGCTCCCCAGGCCACTCCCCAAGCTTTAATAGCCTCCTGCAGGTAGTGGTAGCCAGAAGGGGCATAAAAGCTCAATAGAACAAGATTTGCTACCTTTCCATAATTATTGCCCTAAGAGCCAGTGACACCCAGTGGTGGCAGTAGTGTACTGCAGTAATAAACTAAATAAGCTACATTTACTAGACACCCCTGAAATACAGGAAATGCATGCATATGCACAAACACCGCAGGTATCAGCATGAACCCAGAAACTAGAAAACATTGGTGCATGTGTACATACATATGCAGGAAATACCCGGCAAGTCCCATAGACCTGCGGCACATATGCATGCATACAGGGAACTTAAAGTTGGAGGGGTGTTGGGGGATCACTTAAAGCTGAACTCCAGGCAAGCAGCTAAATACTTATGAGTGCTGTTTTACCTGCAAAAGCATTTGTATTTATCCAGTCTTGAGATTTAGGCCTCAAGCACCCGGGCACATTTGCCCCTACAGTATAAAGGGAAGCCTGGGGGCCACAAATGGTGTGTACAGCCAACAGCTTGCCAAAATGAAACACAGGCTAAAATATGCTTTGGCTGTGTCAGACTTGTGCGTAGCAGACAGGTGAGCCCGATGTAGCAGGGGGAGGCCTCCCTTACGTATCTGGTTACCGGCCCCTGGTAGTATGGACAGGAGGCACGGGAGCACAGAGTGGTATGAGAGCCTGGCGGGTAGCTGCAGGAAGATCCCGGTTAAGATGGTTATGGAGATCACCAGTCAACTGGAGCACAGGCAGTGGGTGCAGAGCAGGAGTGGAGCGGGTTGGTCGGTCACAGGCAGAGGTCGGCAGCAGGCGGGCAACGCAGTACAGAGGAGCAGGCAGATTCGTAGTCAGGACGGTCCGGGATCAGTGGCAGGCAGCAAACAAGGAGGAACAGAGACAGGCCGGTGGTCAGGAGATCGGAATCAAACAGGAAACAGGAAACAGGAAGCAGGATCACAGGAAGCTGAAGATCGGACAGCACCGAGCCCCCTGTGCAGATGGCTTAAATAGGCAGGTTGGCGCCAAACACCGGGCGCGCGCGCCTGCCGACGCGCGCCGACGCGCCGCGATGCCCACCAACAGCGCGCATGCCCAAGGGAACTCTCTGACAGGCTGTGTGCAGATTGGAATGGTACTTGGGTCCAGGAACATATGCCCCGAACTCAAAAAGTCTGTGTTTTGGGGCATATGTATTGGGCTACAGCCCTATATGTGGGGATCGCTCAGATGTGTGTACAGCTGAAGTATATTTTAACCTGTCAATCATTTTTTGACAGGCTGCTGGCAGCAGATAGTACATTCCACCCGGGCCTCCCGGGAACCTGTGTGCATAAGACCTTAAGCTGGCCATACACCATACAATTTTCTTATTCCATTTTCTTTAGATTTAACTTCAACTATGTAGTAGAAGGGCCTGCCTGATTGCATACAAATTGAAAGTGTTTAGGTTTTGACCTCATATTATAGGGTTTTGGTAAATCTAAAGAAAAATTGTACAAGAAATGTGTATAATGTATGGCCAGCCTTACACATCTCTGGCACAAAAAACAGCTCCTGTAGGGCACAGGAGGGGACCTGATCGATCTATCCAGCTGTTTCACTTTCACTTACAGTTCCCCACCCCACTTCCACTCTTTGACTAGACCACGAAGCAGAAGCCATTGACTGATGAGCTCATCCCTTTGTTACACTGCCCTTTCCTCCTATCAACATGCTGCTTGCATTACAGCTCAACTGATTGGCTTCTTGTGCTGCTTCTCCCTCCCCCTCTTTGACCCCTGCTCTACAGTCTGTACAGTAAACGGCAAGAGCCTGACAACAAGTCAGATTTAAGTACTTGCACATCTAAAAATGAAAAAATACATTTAATGATGTATCAATCAACACAGAGCTGTATTAATTGTGACATTTAGATCTGCCTGACGTTTGGCTTTAACCCCTTGTCTACCAATGTCCCTTTATAAACTGCGCAGTATACAAGTGGTTAAAGCAAGCTCGCTGCTGCACCCGTGAGTTTTCTAATGATGTTTAACTTGTGAAGGGGTTTCTGATAAAAAACCGCTGGATCACTGTTATGGGACTCTGAAGGTGTTCACCCCCCAACCCTCAGTGGCAGTGCCCACGTTGGTCCCCGAGCTCTCCTGTTCCTCTGGTGCGAGTAATGAACCTAGAATTGATGTGTATTACATCACTTCTCAGTTCACAGCTGTCATGCTAATTAAGCACGGGAGACATTGGGGGTCTAATAAGTCCCTGATGTCTCTATAAAGAGGACCTGTCACCTGTCAATGCTATAACATAGGGGGATTCCTAGCCCCCTTGTGATAGCAGTAAAGTTAACAAAAGTAGTATTTTTTTTTTTTTTTTTACTTTTTTACTAAGCCACTGATTCGTAATTTTAGCTGTGTGCTTAGGGTCATTGTTTGGTTGGAAGGTAAACCTTCGGCCCAGTCTGAGGTCCTGAGCACTCTGGAAAAGGTTTTCGACCAGGATATCCCTGTACTTGGCCGCATTCATCTTTCCCTCGCTTGCAACCAGTCGTCCTGTCCCTGCAACTGAAAAACACCCCCACAGCATGGTGCTGCCACCACCATGCTTCACTGTTGGGACTGTATTGGACAGGTGATGAGCAGTGCCTGTTTTCCTCCACACATACCGCTTAGAATTAAGCGGTCTCATCAGACCAGAGAATTTTATTTCTCACCATCTTGAAGTCCTTTGGGTGTTTTTTAGCAAACTTCATGCGGACTTTCATGTGTCTTGCATTGAGGAGAGGCTTCTGTCGGGCCACTCTGCCATAAAGCCCCGACTGGTGGAGGGCTGCAGTGATGGCTGACTTTCTACAACTTTCTCCTATCTCCCGACTGCATCTCTGGAGCTCAGCCACCGTGATCTTTGGGTTCTTCTTTACCTCTCTCACCAAGGCTCTTCTCCCCCGATAGCTCAGTTTGGCCGGATGGCCAGCTCTAGGAAGGGTTCTGGTCATCCCAAACATCTTCCATTTAAGGATTATGGAGGCCACTGGGCTCTTAGGAACCTTAAGTGCAGCAGAATTTTTTTGTAACCTTGACCAGATCTGTGCCTTGCCACAATTCTGTCTCTGAGCTCTTCAGGCAGTTCCTTTGACCTCATGATTCTCATTTGCTCTGACATGCACTGTGAGCTGTAAGGTCTTATATAGACAGGTGTGTGGCTTTCCTAATCAAGTCTAGTCAGTATAATCAAACACAGCTGGACTCAAATGAGGGTGTAGAACCATCTCAAGGATGATCAGAAGAAATGGACAGCTATATATATATATATATATATATATATATATATATATATATATATATATATATATATATATATATATATATATATATAAAAAATATTAAATATAAGTGTCACAGCAAAGGGTCTGAATACTTAGGACCATGTGATATTTCAGTTTTTCTTTTTTAATAAATCTGCAAAAATGTCAACAATTCTGTGTTTTTCTGTCAATATGGGGTGCTGTGTGTACATTAATGAGGAAAAAAAATGAACTTAAATGATTTTAGCAAATGGCTGCAATATAACAAAGAGTGAAAAATTTAAGGGGGTCTGAATACTTTCCGTCCCCACTGTGTGTGTGTGTGTGTGTGTGTATGTATATGTGTGTGTGTGTGTATGTAGGTGTATATATATATATATATATATATATATATATATATATATATATATATATATATATATATATATATATATATATATATATATATATATATATATATATATATATATATATATATAATTATATAATTTTTTAAAATCTCTTTACACAGGCTCCTCCCAGCCCTTTAAGAGGTTTAAGACGCCGGGAGGTGGGGCTTAAGAGCACATGACCGCTGTGGTTGGCTGTCACTGCGGTCATGTGATCCAAGAACTCCCGATCACAAGCTGCGATTGGGAGCTTTCAGTTAGGTGCTGGCAAATGTTTCGGGAGTGTGCACCATGCACGCTCTTGGCACAGCTGTAGGGGCAGCAATTCATGCAAATATGTGGCCCCTCTGCGCCAAGGACCAGGCACAGAGAGGCTGCATTGCGTGCGGCCGACGCCAAGGGGCTTAGTCCCCCCTGTGCACACCCCAGTTCAAACGCACAGCATAGGTTGAGCATGTTTATGTAAACTATAAATTGTGCCATACGTGGGGTGTCCCTGTGAACATCCGAGTGAGGGCAATAATTCTAGGCCCAGAATTCATGGATAACTCTAGACTAATAACCTGTAAATGCTTTTAAAGCGTCTCCTATGGACAATTAGGGTTGCCATGATTTTTTGTGATTTCACGGGCGTGAGCAATTTTAAGACTTGATTTGTTTGGTATCTATTTGTTGTGACCCCATTATTTATATTTTCTCAAAAAGCTGGATATAATGTGTTTTATTTACACCAATTTTAATTTTAGTATATTTTGTCCTACCAATATGCATTGATAAATGGCTGCACAAATATCGTGCAACAAAACAAAATTGCAACTAGCCCCATTTCATTCTCCAGGGTCCCTGCTTTTAGAAAACATATTGTTTTCTAGCAAAAAAGGCAGTTTTGAACATCTGGGTGAAAAAGTTAAAAACTGCCCTGGTAGACAAGTGGTTGAGGAAATGTTTTCAGCATTTGCCATTAACACATGTAAATATTTTTAAAGGATTCTTGTACTGAGAGAAATATGGAGGCTGCTATTGCTGAATGTGGAAAATGCTTTTTGCCTTACTGGCTCAGACTCTGAGTCATGGACCAGTACAATCTTGCAGCCATTGAAGTCAGAACGTTGTGATCTGGTTCGAGATGATAGAAAGGCAACAGTAACTCAAATAACCACAAGTTACAACCAAGGTATGCAGAATACCATCTCTGAATGTGCAACACATCAAATCTTGAAGCAGATGGGTTACAGCAGCAGAAGACCACACCGGGTGCCACTCCTGTCAGCTAAGTACAGGCAACTGAGGCTACAATTAGCACAGGCTCACAAAAAATTTACAATAGAAGATTAGAAAAACGTTGCCTGGTCTCGATTTCAGCTGCAACATTCAGATGGTAGGGTCAGAATTTGGCGTAAATAACATGAAAGGATGGATCCATCCTGCTTTGTATCAACGGTTCAGGCCGGTGGTGATGTAATGGTGTGGGGGATATTTTATTTGCACACTTTGGGCCCTTTAGTACCAATTGAGCATTGTTTAAATGCCACAGCCTACCTGAGTATTGTTGCTGACCATGTCCATCCCTTTATGACTACAGTGTTCCCATCTTCTGATGGCTACTTCCATCAGGGTAAAGCACCATGTCACAAAGCTCAAATCATCTCACCACTGGTTTCCTGAACATGACAATAAATTCACTGTACTCCAATGGGCTCCACAGTCACCAGATCGCCATCCAATAGAGCACATTTGGGATGTGGTGGAAGGGGAGATTCGCATCATGGATGTGCAGCCGACAAATCTGCAGCAACTGTGTGATGCGATCATGTCAATATGGACCAAAACGAACACCTTGTTGAATCTATGCCATGAAGAATTAAGACTGTTCTGAAGGCAAAAGGGGGTCCAACCCGGTACTAGCAAGATGTACCTAATAAAGTGGCCAGTGAGTGTATATATTGCAACATTCACATCAGTCCCTACCCTCAAGGAGCTTATTTTCTAAGGTCCCTAACTGGCATACTAGGGCCAATTTAGACAGGATCCAGTTAACCTCTCAGCATGTCTTTGGAGTGTGGTAGTAAACCAGAGTACCCAGAGAAAACCCACACAGGCACAGGGAAAGCATGCAAACTCCAGGCAGGTAGTGTCGTGGTGACCCTAGTGCTGCTAGGTGGAAGTGCTGACCACTTAGCCACTGTGCTGCCCACTGGATGGCTGGGTGTGTGTGCGTGGCTTACCTGGAGAGCATCTGTGGTGTAAAAACAAGTCCAATCCATAGAGGCTCCACCTCACAATTTAGAGGACTTTTAAGTATCTGCTACTGATACCTTGATGCCAGAACCCACAGAATACCTTCCGAGGTCTAGTAGTATCCTGTCAGAAATCATGAAATCAGGCCGAGGCAGAAGTACAGTTAAACCACACTTGCTTAATACCCTGTTTCCCCGAAAATAAGACCTAGCGTGATTGTCGGTGATGGCTGCAATATAAGCCCTACCCCCAAAATAAGCCCTAGTTAAAGTCTTTGTAGGTATTATTTTCAGGGTAGGGCTTATTTTCGGGAAAGCAGGGTAGGGCTTATTTGGGGGGTAGGGCTTATATTGCAACCATCACTGACAATCACGCTAGGTCTTATTTTCTTGGGAAACGGGGTAATAAAAGTAAAAAGTTCAGTAACTGGAACGGAAAGTCAGCCAAGCCAGAAGTCAGGGATCAGTGTAGTGGAACAGCGAGCAGGATCTGGAGTCAGAAGGTATGTCAGCCAAGCAAGTCTTGAACAGGATCGCAGGAGATAGTTTCTGTGATGTTGACCAAGGCGAAGGCAGAGATCCACTGGGCTGAATGGCTTAAGTAGGCAGGACTAACGAGCGGGATATCATCAACAGCTAAGTAACTGTGGAGAGATAGGAGCTGGCAATTAACTGACAGCTGAGCGGCCAGCTCTGAGAAGGAAGGGCTGAGCCCAGCGCCCTGGCATATCCATACCTCGAAGGGTCAGCACTGTTTTAGAAGCAAAAAGGGGGACCCACTTATTATTAGGCAGGTGACCATGAAGTTATGGTTAATCTGTGTATATCAACAGTTTTTTACCTGAGGCAGAGAGACAGCTGCAGACACACTTGGCTGCAGTAACCTCTCAAGAGTTCTTCACCCCCTCCATCCTCTACAATACAGGACAGCACTTTCCCAGGAGGACGCAGACAGGCTGAATAATCTCCCTTTTATCCAGCCAGTGACAGAACGCTTATACGTGGACTGGTATGGAACACAGAAAACCATATTCCCCATTTCAGGCCATCTTTTCCAACCAGCCATTATGTTGATGTACAGATTTTGACCTACTGGCCCATAGAGACTGCGCCCTGGTTCTCAAAGGCTCTGATGAAGAGGTTATCATCGAAACGCGTCGGCCAACTCTAAACACCCGCCTCAATATGGGCTCATGATACTTTTAACCCATTTTTATCTTTAAATTTCCATGTTTTTTATATTTTGTTACCTGTTTGTATTGGTACATAGTATTGGCATTATTTAATCGCTTTTATTTGCCTTTATTGGCTTTTTCATTTGAATACATTTTATACTTTTTGATGTGAGCAACTGATCACGCGCCCTTCATCCATCACTCTCCATATAGCCTTACCTGACCACCCGGGGGTCATTTTCTGGGCAGTGGGACATGCAACACCATCTCTTTCAGCTTCGCTATAATTTCACAATACTACTTTTCTCAAACCCAAACAGACCCTCACAAGCGCAGGAGTAATCTTTCCTTGTCCAAGATTTGTATATCAACACTAGAGGACGCATTAAAATTGTATTTCATGGCCTTCCTATGAATATATGGCTGGTGACCATTAAAGCTTGGAAGAAAAGATGAGCCTAGATTTTTACAGCCATGCCACAACTGTGTAGAAATCTCCATTTAGGATAACAAACAAAATGTTATTTGGGATAGAACCCTGCCTGACTCCAATCAATATAGAAAGATCAGTTTGGATTGAATTGCATTTTAAAATCTCATTGTCCTTTGTGCACTAAAGATTTTAAATGTGGCTGACAGTGGGTGCGTCTGGAATGGCGGCTGAAATGGAAAAAGATAGATATGTTTCGATGTTGGATGGCGTGCAGAATAGAATGTAGGGCTTAGATGAGCTGAGACTCCCTGGAGAAGTAATTGTAGTCTCTGACAAAGAGGAAAATCTTCAGGGTACAGAAACCTTATTACAGCAAAAACACCGACTGACTGTACATGAAAATAAAAAAACATTATGTGTCTGAAAATTCTGATGTGTCCGAAGAGCTTTTATCACATAAAGGTTGCTGGAGTCAGTAGTATAAAGTAAAACTATGGCCTCCAAGTCAAAAATTTTTACTGGAACACTTAATTGAACACACATCCGCACTTTAGTTTTTTTTTTATGGTGGCCATACACACTTTAAGGCCCCTTTCCGCCAGCGACAGACCTGGACGTAGAGCCATCCGTTTGCTTTTAGCGGATCGGACCGGGTCGGATGTCAGCGGATATGTCTCCGCTGACATCTGTCGCTCCATAGGCTAACATGGAGTGCCCGTTCAGGTCCGCCGTTAAAACTGACAGGAGGATCTGAATGGTCCGATCGTGTGAAAGGGGCCTAATTATTTCTTTGATTTATTTTTCCAATTGATCTCTCCTAATAGGAGCAATCAGGGGGGGAAGTGGATTTTGATAGATAATTGTAACATATGATCATAGGTTATCAATTGCATCTCTGTTTTTACCATGTAATTTCGAGATCTGATCGCTCAAACTATGATTACATTTTTAAGCATCCCAGTTCTGCCGATGCAACATGATTGATCATTTTCTACTCTTACCAGTTGACTCAGTTTGATTGAATTTATCTAAATCAATTGGAAGATGAGTTATGCTTTTTCAAGTGCTTGCTTATTTGATCCTTTTGATAGAATCATATATCAGCATTGAAGCCTGTACAGTGCCTTGAAAAAGTAAATTGTCCTAATTTTGTTATGTTACAACTAAAAACCTAAATGTATTGCATTGGTATTTTATGTGATAGACCAACACAAAGTGGCACATAATTGTGTAATGGAAGGAAAATGATAAATGGTTTCACATATTTGTAAAAAAAAAATTGAAAAAGTGTGGCGTGCATTTGTATTCAGCCCCCCCCCCCCCCCCAGCCAATACTTTGTAGAACCACCTTTTGCTGCAATTACAGCTGCAAGTCTTTTTGGGGATGTCTCTCTAGATGTGCAAAGCTGGTAGAGTGACATTTTTGCCCATTCTTTGCAAAATAGCCCAAGCTCTGTCAGATTGTATGGAGCATGTCTGTGAACAGCAATTTTCAAGTCTTGCCACAGATTCTTGATTGGATTTAGGTCTGGACTTTGAGTGGGCCATTCTAACACATGAATATGCCTTGAGATAAACCATTCTATTGTAGCTCTGGCTGTAGGTTTAGGGTCGTTGTCCTGCTGGAAGGTGAACCTCCGCTCCAATCTCAAGTCTTTTGCAGACTCTAACAGGTTTTCTTCTTAGATTGCCCTGTATTTGGCTCCATCCATCTTCTCATCAACTCTGACCAGCTTTCCTGTCCCTGCTGAAGAAAAGCATCCCCACAACATGATGCTGCCACCACCATGTTTCACGGTGGGGGTGGTGTGTTCAGGGTGAAGTGCAGTGTTAGTTTTCCACCACACATAGCGTTTTGCTTTTAGGACAAAAAAATCAATTTGACCAGAGCACCTTCTTCCACATGTTTGCTGTGTCCCCCACATGGCTTCTCGCAAACTGCAAACAAGACTTCTTATGGCTTTCTTTTTGCCACTCTTCCATAAAGGCCAGATTTGTGGAGTGCACAATAGTTGTCCTGTGGACAGATTCTTCCACTTGAGCTGTGGATCTCTGCAGCTCCTCCAGAGTTACCATGGGCCACTGGGCTGCTTCTCTGATTAATGCTCTCTTTTCAGTTTAGGTGGATGGCCATGTCTTGGTAGGTTTGCAGTTGTGTCATTCTCTTTCCATTTTCAGATGATTGATTGAACAATGCTCCGTGAGATGTTCAAAGCTTGGGATATTTTTTTTATAATCTAACCCTGCTTTTTTTATATAATCTTTATTTAAGGTGTTATACAGAACAAAAAAGGGGGGGGGGGGGTCACAAATTAACAGAGAAGAAGTAATAAAACATAGAGAAATAACTAAATTAGTCATCTTCTTTCGCATTTTCCAAAAGAGTATATTGTTAAAGTGAGCAGTATAGATCCTATCTTAGACTAGTAAACCAATAAGGGTCCTCCTTAGACCTGGATAATAGATCCCTGTGGACATCCCTAGGCGATGATGTGCAGTCCCCCAGGTCCACTACATGACAGGGGTGTTCACAATGCCTCCTGGGATATGCACGCCACATTTCCCAGGAGGCAATGTAAGCACTACAGTCATTCCCTTTATTAAGGAAAAGGGGGGCAGGCCTAGCGGTGTGTCATCGGGAAGTAATGCCTGAACCCGGAGGATATCTGAAGATGAGATTGGTGATGTAGCTGGGGGCGATGTTTTGTATGGCCTTGTATGTTGTGGTTAGCATTTTGAATTTTATAGGGTGGGGTAGGGGAAGCCAGTGAAGGGTTTGTCAGAGGGGGGCAGCAGTCACGGATTGGTTAGTGAGGAGTTAATTAGTCTAGCAGCAGCATTCATAATAGACTGAAGGGGGGATAGCCTACATAAGGGTAGGCCATTAAAGTGAGAGTTGCAGTAGTCAAGGCGGGAAATAATTAATTCAATAATCAAATCAATTGTGTGCCACTTTGGGTTGGTCTCACATAAAATCCCTGGAAAATACATTTACGTTTTGGTTGTAACATGACAAAATGTGGAAAATTTCAAGGGGTATAAATACGTTTTCAAGGCATTGTATAGCCACCATGATTCCCCCTGCAGGGTTCCACTAATGCCTGTTGATTTTGCCACCTGATGCAGCTTGTTGTGATGGGGTGGCAATGATGCTGCACTGCTTCTGAATTCAGAGCAGAGTTGTCGCTTTCATGTAGCCTGTTCCTTTTTTAACTGCAGTGTTTGGAAAAATGTTACTGCCACAGTGAGCTGCAGTGTCTGGGAGGGGGAGTGTGTGAGGCACATAGGAGGGTTAGGCTCAGTAACAGAAATTAAAGGAAATATTTAGTTTACCTTCTGAGCTTTGTGCATCAAATAGTAACTGGATTTTGGACTTCCTTAGACTGTCATACAGGAGCCTCTAGTTTTTCTTTTAGGTTTACTTATTAAAATTTTTGCCATATATTCATTGTCTGTTCTGTGTTTTCTAGCTAAATTTAAAAAGGAACTTTACTTTCCCCCTATTTATTTTTTTCCGCAGCTTACTTGATGCTGGGTTCCTCAGAGTTCAGATACTCGCCCACCCAACAGATCCTGCAGAATCCTTTTCCCTGCGGCCGCTTCTTGGGTCCCACGCCGCTATGTTCTCCTGGGACGTCATCAGGAGGCTGCCGACTCTTCCGGGTTCAGGCGTCACTTTCTGATGATGCACTGCTAGGCCTGCCCCCCTTTTCCTTTAATAAAGGGAATGACTGTGACGTGCATATCCCAGGAGGCATTGTGAGAAACCCAGTAATTTAGTGGAACTGGGGGATTGCACATCATTGCCTAGATGAGGAGGGAGGATGGGGACAGGCTAAAACCTCCACTATTAAAAAAAAAAAATAACATTTTTGTATAGGTGGGTGTATGGTGGGTGCTAATAAGGAGAGGAGGCGAGTTATTCTTTACCCATCTTCATCTTTGCATGCTTCCCTTTACTTTACCCTTATGGTTTTGTTCACCTTTTACAATTTTGTCCAGTATAGTTTATTGCTAAAACAACAGACCACTCTAGGGGGACAATGAGGGGCTATACAGCAATATGGAGGAATATGTTCACCCTTGGATAAAGGAGGGCCGTGAGAAAAGATTTTGCATTGATTTGGTCATTTTAAATAGGACGGGTGGCACAAGCACACTAATACATTTGTGCTGTTTTAGGCTAAATGAACAGAATTTGAGAACTACTCCAATAGATCGTTGACAAATTTTCTCTAAAGTGGTCCTAAACCCTTACATATTCCCATCAAAGTGACCCGCCTCAAGTGATACACAGAGATGAAACAAAACTTCCCATATAAGTTGTTCCTGTTTATCTGTAGTCTTCTCTTCTCTGCAGCCATTCAAAGTGCAGAATTTATACAACTTGTCTGAACTTTCAGAAAGCAGGGGACAGAGAGATGAAGTTACACTCTACAGAGCTCAGTGAGGAGAGCTCTGAGAGCTGATTGGAGGGAAGGGACACACCCAGGGCTGGTGCTAGACAATTTTGCACCCTAGGCAAGACCAAATATTATATTGTCAATATAAGCAGTAATATAATACATACAAAAGCAGCCAGCAATCTTTTCATATAATGTAAAAAAAAGCAGCAGTCTTTTATTTTAATACCAAAATCAGCAGTCTTTTAAATATATATATATATATATATATATATATATATATATATATATATATATATATATATATTTTTTAATCCCAAAACAACTTTATTTTGTTCAACATTAACACATATACATGTCCAGGCTTCAACAGTACTCAGTTACATTGCATAGTTTATGAATTGTCAATACGGTACATCTAGCCACGGTCCCCACAGCTTCTCAAACTTTCGGGTGCACCCCCTGTGCTGGTATACCATTTTCTCCATTCTGATCATGTTCCCAACTGCAGCTATCCACTTCTTAACTGTGGGAGGGTCCTCTGATATCCAATGCATCATTATCATCTTACGTGCTATCAATAGAAGCCTGGTAACTGCTAGTCTGACACTTTCTTCCCATTCAAATACATTTAATAAACAGTGTTTTGGGTTGGTAGGCAAAGAGATCTGGAACACCCTATTAATGGTATCCACCACTCCGCCCCAATAGGGATGAAGCTTCGGACACCGCCACAGAAGGTGAATCTGATCTCCATGGTCTCTTTTGCATCTAGTGCACGTCGGGGTGGCTCTAAGACCCATTTGGTGCAGTCTGTGTGGTGTATAGTACACTCTAAAACTAAGATACAGTTGTGTTAATCTCTGCGATACATTGAGTGAACTCATGGACACTGCTTGTAAAACCTCCTCCCATTGATCCCCATCCATCTGTCCCACATCTCTCTCCCACTTCTCCATCATTCTCAAGGGGTGTTTATTCATGAAGCCCTGCAGGAGCATATTATAGCATTGCGAAATAAAACCTTTAGTATTAGTAGCTCTCAGGACTAAGTTAAATAGCGGTGTAGGTGAAAGAGACCACTCGGAAGCAATGCTCTGAGACTTCACCGCATGTTTCAGTTGCATATAATAGAACCTCGTATTGGATGGCAAGCCGTGTCTTTCCTGCAGAGCCTCAAAAGATAGCTAAACACCATTCTGAAAAATATCTCTAATATATACCACCCCATATCTCTTCCATAGTGCTCCATGCTGTAACTGCGCTATTTCAGGATAAGTCCCGTTTGACCATATCAGGCTAAAGTCAGTGTATCCCCTCACCCCCTGCAAGTATCTAATTTTGTTCCAGATTTTCTGGATAAGTTTGTAGGTCAGGTATACCTTATTTGGTTTCCGAAAGGCTAGAGACTCAAGCCGACGGCACTGAATCTCGCTTTACAGTATGTAGCATCACAGTCTCCGAGGAGCTGCGGACGATACTCAACCTATCTGTCTCTCCACCCATGATCCCTATTAGGTGCTGAAGCTGGGCTGCTAAGTAATAAAGCCATGGGTTCGGTAGGGCCAATCCCCCCTCATCTTTAGGACGCTGTAGGTGCTCAAGTTTTATTCTGGGAGGGCGATTCTTCCAAATTAACAGACGGAAGAGGGAGTTTACCATTTTGAATGTTTTCAAGGGGACCACCACTGGAGAATTGTGAAGTATATACAATAGCTGGGGCATGAGAATCATCTTAATCAGATTCACCCTACCCGCTATCGATAAACACAGTGAGTTCCAAGTCTTAATCCGGTCTCAGAATTTCTGCAATAATGGGGATATATTAAATTTCCCGTACTCTCTCACCATCGGTGTCACTTGAACCCCCAGATACCTAAAGGATGTAGACAGGGGTATGGAGTTGTTAGTGGGAGGCTTACCCCCTTCATCTAGTAACATTAAGGAGGATTTTGTCCAGTTAATCTGGAGTCCCGAGTAGGTACCAAATTCCTTTATAGTGGCCATGGTTTCCCGGAGAGAGTCTTCGACATCTCCCAGCAGAATCATAGTGTCATCCGCATAGAGCATCAGTTTCTCATGCCTGTCCCCATAACGAAAGCCAACAATACCTGGGTGATCTCTAATTTTAATGGCCAGGGGCTCAATGGCTAACGCAAAGAGCAGGGGAGACAAAGGGCACCCCTGTCTCGTACCCCTACCCAACGCAAAGGCAAGAGACATTCTGCCCGACACTCTAATGGCTGCCTGGGGACCACAATAAAGTAGACGGACCCAGGAGATGTATGTCTCCCCAAATCCGAACCTCTGAAGAACGCCCCATAAATACTCCCATTCGATGCTATCAAAGGCCTTCATAGCATCCAACGAGAGCAAAGCCCTCTGTCCCTTATTGTCTGCCTGAGACTGAATGTTCAAATAAAGTCTTCTGAGATTTACTGCCGTAGATTTATTTGGCATAAACCCTGCCTGGTCTGGATGCACTATCGACATAATGACTTTATTTAGTCTAATTGCTAGGACTTTCGCCAGTATCTTAATATCGCTCTGTAACAGGGAAATGGGTCTACATGATCCAGGGTCGACAGGGTCCTTTCCAGGCTTTAGTATCAAAACTATATTGGCTGTGGACATAGAAGGGGGTAGAGTTCTATTAGCCCTGGCTGTGTTAAACACAGTCAGGAGCTTTGGAAGAAGTACTTCAGCATACTGCTTATAGATTTCCATAGGTAGCCCATCCGACCCGGGGGCTTTACAATTTGGGAATGCAGTCAACACCAGCTGCAACTCCTCCACTGTAAGTGGATCGTAGAGGGCCTTCCTATTCTCAGTGGTGATCTGCGGGAAATTAATGCCCTGTAAATATCTCATAAGTTCCTCCACTGTATACTGTCCAGCAGGGGCGTTGCTAGGTCTACAAAAGATCTGGGGCTAGAGCCCATAGCAGCGTATTAAAGAAAGTCATACGCTTCGGCGGGCATACACATGTATATACAGTAATATACGTGCGTGTGTATATATATCCCCAGAGAGCCCCCCCTTACATCAGGGTCCCCAGAGAGCCCCCCCTTACATCAGGGTCCCCAGAGAGCCCCCCCTTACATCAGGGTCCCCAGAGAGCCCCCCCTTACATCAGGGTCCCCAGAGAGCCCCCCCTTACATCAGGGTCCCCAGAGAACCCCCCCTTACATCAGGGTCCCCAGAGAGCCCCCCCTTACATCAGGGTCCCCAGAGAGCCCCCTCCTTACATCAGAGTCCCCAGAGAACCTCCTCCTTACATCAGAGTCCTCAGAGAACCTCCCCCTTTCATCAGGGTACCCAGAGGGCCCCCCCCACTTACATCAGGGTTCCCAAAGAGCCCCCCTTACATCAGGGTCCCCAGAGAACCCCCCCTTACATCAGGGTCCCCAGAGAGCCCCCCCTTACATCAGGGTCCCCAGAGAGCCCCCTCCTTACATCAGAGTCCCCAGAGAACCTCCTCCTTACATCAGAGTCCTCAGAGAACCTCCCCCTTTCATCAGGGTACCCAGAGGGCCCCCCCCCACTTACATCAGGGTTCCCAAAGAGCCCCCCTTACATTAGGGTCCTCAGAGAGCCTCCCCCTTAAATCTGGTTTCCTAGAGAG